>CM062818.1:1849596161-1850196161 GCA_031772625.1 Pinus tabuliformis | reverse complement strand
CTTTCTGGAATAACTTTTTAATTAGATCAACCGGATTTAGTTCTTACCTGTATATCCTGCCATTTGATCACATGTTTAGGGTCGTAAATGTATTTTTTTAGTATAGAAACATGGAAGACATTGTGGATTCTAATATGGCTTGGCAGGGCGAGTTGGTAAGCTATCGGCCCAACTCTTGCCAAGACCTAGAAAGGTCCAAAATAACGGGGTGCAAGCTTGGCACAACCGCTCCATTGCAGGGTACTCTTTCTGGCTTGGATCCTCACATAAACATGGTCACCGACCTGGTATTCTTTGAACCTTCTTTTTCGATCGACAAAGCTCTTTTGTCTGTCCTGAGCAGCCTTTAAATTAGTACGTACCCTTTTCACCATGTCTCCATTTCTTTGAGCATTTTTGGCCCCAATCTTAATTTGTCCTCAGGTCCACCCCAGCTTGAGGGTGTACGGCATTTCCGCCCGTACAAGACCTCAAAGGGGCTCATTTGTGTTGACGTGTGATACCCGTTATTATATGCGAATTCAACCAAATGTAAATATTCCTCCCACTAGGTTGGTTTCTGCATTACGCGTGCTCTTAACATGTCCTCCACCACTTGATTCACTCGTTCTGTTTGACCGTCGGTCTGGGGATGATAGGCTGTGCTGAAATTCAGTTGTGTTCCCAGTTCTGTAAACAATTCTCTCCAAAAGGTTGACGTGAATTTTACATCACGGTCAGATATTATTGTCTTTGGAAGTCCATGCAGTTTAAACACATTCTACATAAAAATGTGGGCAATTTGCACAGCCCTGTAGGTGGACTGCACGGGTATAAAGTGTGTTGCCTTACTCAGTTTGTCTACCACTACCATAATAGAATCATTGTTCTTCTTTGTCCGAGGCAATCCTGTTATGAAATCCATAGAAATAGTTTCCCATTTCCATTTCGGAATGGGTAAAGGTTGTAATAACCCCGCTGGGTGTAGATGCTCTGCTTTGATCTGTTGACACTCCAAACATCGTGCTAAATATTCAACTACATTCTTTTTCATTCCTGGCCAATGGTACTCTTTTCGAAGTGCGGTGATCATTTTTTGGTACCCCAGATGTCCCGCATAGTGGCTGATGTGAAACTCATCCAAAATCAGATTTTTAAGACTGTTTTTACTAGGTACATACAACCTCTTTTTATAATGCAACATTCCAACATCATCTAATTCATATCCCTGCTGATTTTTCTCGCTGGAAAATTGTTGTACCTGCTGTTTTATTTGCTGGTATTTAGCATCTCGATCTGCTGCTATTTTTATCATTTCTTCCAAGGAATTCTTCCATTTACTGGACGAAATTTCATACAAACATTGCACCTTCCGACTTAATGCGTCGGCCACGCAGTTCTCCTTCCCTTTCAAATGCTTAATATCAAAATCAAATCCGCTTAAAAAATTTGCCCAACGGGCTTGCCTCGTATTTAAGGTAGGCTGGCTGAAGTAATTTGTCAGACTGTGGTGGTCTGTTAGCAACAGAAATTTTCTCCCCATGAGATAATGCCGCCACATTTTTAGTGCGTGTATGACGGCTGCTAATTCTAAATCGTAGGCAGAATATTTCTGCTCATGCTCCTTTAGCTTTCTTGATTCGTAAGCGATCACTCTTCCTTCTTGCATCAACACGCCGCCCACACCCTCCTTACTTGCATCAGTACATACCACGTAATCCTTATTAGGATCAGCTATACTCAAGATGGGTGCTGTGGTGAGTAAATGCTTAAGTTGCTCAAAGCTTCGCTGACACTCTGAAGTCCATTTGAATGCCCTTCCTTTTTTCTGTAAGGAGGTGATAGGGTATGCTACCCTTGAAAAACCTTCCACGAATCTTCTATAATAACCGGCTAATCCCATAAAGGACCTGATGTCTGCCACATCCTTTGGTACGGGCCATTCCATTATGGTCCTTATCTTTTCAGGGTCCACTACAATCCCCTCTTTTGTGATTATATGGCCTAAATACTGTATTTCCTCCTTGAAGAAATCACACTTGCTGAACTTAGCATACAGCTGGTGTTCTCGGAGAGTTTGTAGTACTAACCTGAGATGCTCCTCGTGCTCCTCCTTAGAACGAGAGTATATCAGAATATCATTGATGAATATTAGCACAAATTTATCCAAAAATCGATGAAACACGCTGTTCATTAAACACATAAAGGTGGTGGGTGCGTTGGTCAACCCAAAAGGTAGCACTACAAACTCGTAGTGCCCATACCGTGTTCTAAAAGCTGTTTTAGCGATATCTTCCTCCTTAATCCTAATATGATGGTAACCTGATCGCAAATCGATCTTAGAGAACACTGTTGCACCCTTCACTTGATCGAAAAGTTCATCGATCCGAGGTAAAGGATATTTATTTTTTATTGTGAGCTTGTTCAGCTGACGATAATCTATACACATTCGAAGAGTTCCGTCTTTTTTCTTGACAAATAACACTGGGGCTCCCCATGGAGATACACTGGGGTGAATATAATTTTTGTCTAGCAGCTCTTGTAGTTGCATTTTTAATTCTGTTAATTCAGGTACGCTCATTCTATAAGGTGCCCGCGACACTGATGCTGCCCCTGGTGTCAATTTGATGGTAAAGTCTATATCCCTTTTAGGTGGCAGCCCAGGTATCTCCTCTAGAAATACTCCGCAAATTCTTGTATTACAGGAATGTTTCCCAGTGTGGCCGTTTTATCCTTTGAATTTGCATAGCCTACTTGAATGGAATAAATTTGACATCTTTTTCTGATACATTTAGCTAGTTGGGATGCAGTGATCGGCCGGACCTGCAATGGGCGCTTAATCCCTTGCATTTCCTGCTTCTCTCCAAAGTCATCTTTGTAATAAATGGTTTTTGTCTTGCAGTTTACTAATGACCAGTGCTTTTCTAGCCAATCCATCCCAATCAGAACATCATATGAACCAAGAGGAAGCACATTCAAATCTGCCACTACTCGCTGTCCCGCTATTGTTAAAGGGCAGTTATTAATTTTTTGCCAAGACTCGTCTCTTGGCCCCCGTAGCTAGCTGTACCAGCCATGGATTCTTGAATTTTTTAGGTTGTATCTTACATTGTTCTACTATCTTTGGGCTAATATAACTTAAAGTAGCTCCTGGATCAATTAGAACAGTTATGGAAAGATCTAAAATTTTACCTTCAAATTCCACCATGGTCGGCTGGTATTCCGCCTGACAATCATCCAGGGCTGCGTTAATCGTTGGTACGCTACGTCCCACATCGCCAACGGTCGATGCCTCATGGATCTGAGATATCTGATCAGTTCCCTTCCGCTGCAGGCAATTTTTGACGTAGTGTGGTCCTCCACAACCCCCAGCATTGAACTGGGGGTCTGGCCATTCCTTCGCCCTCCAGGCTGACAGACTGTTCACTCACTCTAGATTCACTGATTGGCTTGGACCTGAGTGAACCTCTTTGTATAGTTCTGCTGTTCTTCCCTTTACTAATTCCCTTACCTCCACTGCTGCGACTTCCTTTACTGTTCCCAACTGTTTTATTACCTCTTTTTTCATTCCATCTTTTGTTTGGAGCATCTCCTTTCTGTTTATTCTGCTGGTAGCAGATTCTAGCCTTGCGAATAGCTTCATCCATCGTCCTAGGATTGTCAAACTCAATCCTTTCTCGTATGTATAGGGGTAAACTACTAACAAATCTTTGCACCTTGGCTTTTTCTTCTTTAATATAGGGCACATAGCGAAGTAGGGAGGTAAAACGGTTGATAAACTCATCCGTAGTCTGCTGTCCCAACCGTAAATCGTGGAATTCCCTTGCTTTTTCATCATAGAAGCGCTCGGTCAGATATCTTTCTTTGAAGTATTTCTGAAACTTCTCCCATGTTATGGTCCGTTCGCTTACCCCCTTGACGATCTTAACTTCCTCCCACCACAGGGTTGCTTTACCTTGTAACTGAAAGATGGCCAATCGTGTCTTCAGGTTGTGGTCATATTCATAGAGCTGAAAATATTTGTTCATGTTAATTAGCCATGCTTCAGCCACTTCTTCCTGCTCCCCATCAAAGTGTGGGGGTTTAATTTTTTGAAATTCTCCTTGTAGCTCCACTCTTTGACGTTTTGAAGTCTGTTGTTCGGATGCATTGTCAGAATGGTCCTCCCCCTCTTCTGATTTTTCAGGCTCTATTTGATAGTTTCGTTCTTCTGTCATCCTCTGTTGTTCGGCACTGAGATTAGCTAGTGGTGGGTTCTGCCTGTCTTTAAAATTCTTTCTTGTTCCACCGTCAGTTGTGCATTATCCTCTCGTAATCGTGCCATCTCATTCTTCAGTTCCTGGACCGTCTCTAGTATTGCAAGGTTCGTGCTACGTGTCTCCTCGCCAAGCTGTACCCACAGCTCTGGGTTATCCCTAGGATTTACTGCAGGTTTCTGACCTGCTATCGATCTGTGCGGAGCGCTGCCAGCTCTCTGCATATTCACTGTTACTGTCTATTGTCTATTTGCTCTTGTTTTCTTTTGTCTCAAACTAAGAAATGGAACCAGAAGAGGAGTTAGTTATATTAGTTGTCCTTCTTATAAATATAATAAGATGGTTAACTGTACATTGCTTGTTTATTTTCCTTCAGTTTTTAACTTCTTTACATGTTCTCCCAGAGGTCACAGTTTTATAACCTCGCTCTGATACCAATTTGTCATGATCCTACCCTTGACATATATATATATATAAATAATAATAAAAAATTTACTTTTAATCTTTACATACTCAACTTTACCACATCCTTAATTCGCACACACTTTGCCATGTCATACAGTCTACTCGGACTATTAACATCATTAAGGAATATTCAGAGCAACGACAACCTAATCAAATGTCTGTATTATAGTTTTGTTTGTATGCATCAGATATATATTATTTGGCAACCGGATAAGTGCGCTGGCATGTTACCTTGTGACCGGAGTAATAATCCGGCGTTGAGTTGCTGAACTGTATTAAGTTTTAAGGACAATTGTTTAATGCTCCTCAGTACAACTGGCCTGCCTTTCCTGCTCGACCATGTGAACAGGCAGGGTCCCGTACCCTCATTCATCGCGCCTTTGGTTCCCGCTTCATTTCTACGGTGTGGATCAACCGATCTGGATCTGAGGGTGGAGGTTTGCCGGAGGGTTTTAGGGTTCATTTTAAGTGGTTTGAGTCTTCACTCAGTTCATTTTGACCTGGCGCCGCTCCCAGGTTCAGCTTGTCTCTTCGCGCACAGGGGATTTCTCCCATTCACTCCTCCACCGAGGTTCCATCCGCTACGCAAGAGTTACTCGATCGTTTTCCCGGAATTAACCCACGCAGGTGATGGCATTCTTTCACAGTTAAATTCCTGGTTTTCCTATTATGATATTCTTTTCTTACAGGCCTCTCCGTTAATTTTATATGTGTATTAATAGTTCTCATATTTCTCTGGTGCTTGAAGGTGGATGCTACGGTAATGAAACCTTCCAATATGCAGAACGTTGGGCCCTCGGCAACCCAACCTTCTTCATCGCATAGCAGGTAAGCAATTTCATGCTCGATTTATTCCTGGGTGCGATGTTTGGGGTTTTCCCTTTGACTGTTGCGGCTACGAGATTTATACAAACTCGTTTTCCTTTTACTGGCTTTCAAATTTCCATATCTTGACCGAAGTTACCCAGGACAAGGTCCTTGAGGTTTGCCTCCAAGGCTACTCATGGTTTTTTCATAATCTCAGACTCCGTTGTCTCGGCTTGCCCTGTTGGGTTGTGAGGAACAGTCAGTTCCTTCAAACGGGAGGTGCCTTGGCAGTCCCAGTAGTTAAATTATCTCGGTTTCCTTTTTGTATTTTATAAACCATTACCCAGTTGTAATTATTTGGTAACAGAGTAGTAAAGACTACTAGTTGGACCGGGTCGTGGAATATGGAATCTCTTTGTTTTCCAATGAATATTATTGTTTTATTTCGAGTTCGTCATTCTCTGGAATGATTGCTTAACTCTGTAAATGTAATTTATTTCTGGGGTTTTATTTTTTTGGAAAGTTTAATAGCAGACTAAACTTTACTCATGAGAGCCTTGGCTCCGGTACTTTGTGAACTCGCCATTCTGAAGTAATTTATGTGATTTATAATATCGTTACCGTTATTTATATATGTTCTTAGGATTCTATGTTACGGCGGAACTGCCATTGTCTTTAAGGAAACAAATGTAGGCTTTCTGTTCTGTTTCGAATTATTGTGCTTCTTCGAACTGCTAGGGTACCTTACTATCGAAATGTAATGATTATGATAGAAGGGTTAGGGTTATTACTGAAAATAAATGTTTAGTTGGTTTTGAACGGTAGATTTCCTTACCGCTGTCGCATTTTGCTACCGTGGCTATGGTGAATCATGCAGTTTGCATCTTCGTTGTTTCATTATCTAATGATACAGTTAGGGCCTAGTTCATTGCTTTCTCGAACCTTCTCTTAAGATTACTCACGCCTTTACGGTCTAACAGTTACCTCTATCTATGTGTATTTTTTTTGCTTATGATATATATATATTCGCTCTACAGTTTGTGCAGACTGTCATATATGATATAATCTCGTATGGTCTTCTGAATTCCTTTAATGAACATTCACACTGTAGCCGTTAAGGTTATTAGTTCCAGTGAGTTTTTTTTTCTACCACAGTTCTGGTAACCCCGGCTCGGGGCCCGCTATCTTACTCTCTGCTAAGATGAACAGACTCATGGTCATCGAAAACTTATTTATTTCCTTTATATGTGTAAATTAATTCCTCAGTATTCTATACAGTGATATTTGACCTCTGTTTTGTTTTTTTGAAGTACCAATAACCGTAACAGCATCAGGCCCTTCTTATCAGTCTTTTATTAGTACCTCTGTAATATTTGTTTTGAGCCAGGTAACATTACAGCATGTATAATAACGATAAAAGAGATGTATATTTTCAAATAATTTCACAGCTATTCTACTGTATTTAGGCCACTGTAATTTTCAGTTGACAATAATATCATGGAACTATATTCTCTGTTGAAATAATTTCTCCAGAAACTTCTACTTACCTGGTCCACCTGGGTTTGTAGATGCGCTACAGAAATTCACATGTATCCTTTCTTTGCTCTTGACCACCCAACCATGAGATCCGTTGCCAAGACTGGGATCTCCCCCCGAGCTATCTTGCAAGCCCAAAGCCCTCAACAAGATACATGCAACTTGTGCCTGGTTATCTGGTCCTTACCAGACTTAACCAATTTTTTCCTTCTATTTTTCCTCTTCTGCCTGTCCTTACAGCACAGAATTTTTGTCTCTCCCTTCCCTTTTCCCTGGAGGCCTTTCCAGTTAGGGAAGGTAGTTTGTGCAGTTTTCACAACTGATTCCCTCTTCCAATCTTCTTTTCAGAAGTTGCGAGCATTTCAAGAAGTATATATTTCTTTAATATATATACTTTAATTCACAATAAAAATAATATGGTTAAAGTTTTAAAAACAGTTTTCCAATTCTGTCTTTTACCACAGTAAAATTCCAATATTTACATTCTCCGGGGTCATCACATTTATGTTTATATTTGAAATTGAAATTCATTTTATTATTTATAAGTTATTGTATTATTGAAATTCATTTTATTATTTATAAGTTATTGTATTTTAGAAAAAATATAATAGAAGATATTAATTAGGTTTTTATTGGTTAAAGTTTAAAAAGAAATGTTGACTTTAATTGACATAATATCATTATCTTTTTTATTATTATATGATTTTTTTCTTTAAGAAATTTGGTTGAAAATTTCAAGAATTGTGTTTTTATATTGATAGATGACATCAAGAAATTCAAGGATTGTGTCTTCATATTTATAGATAACATCTTTAATAAACTAATTAATGTAAATTGGTATATTTGTTTTAAGAAGATGCAAACCTATTAACATAGAATTAACCAAATACCCAACAACATTGATAATCATATATCAAACTAACAATATATAATCATAAATTAAACTAACTCTTTAAAATTTAATGAAAATATATTTTTATTCCCCCACCGTGGGTGCATAGGTCTGACATCAGTTAACAAGTCTACAAGGCTAGCTGAGAGCACCAGACACCTGGCCAAGCAATTAAAATCTTGACACGCCGACAATGAGCTCAATATGATTTTCGCACTAGTAAATTGTGGGAGATTGTACTTTGAAGGTCGTTTCACTTGTTGGGTTGTGTTATATTCTTTCCACGACTAGCCCACGTAGTTAATCGGGGGTTAGAGGGGGGGAGGTCACAGGGGGTTTGAGGGGTACCTGTAATCCCACTCTATGGGGTCCGGGGCAGCGCCCCGGAAAATTTTGGTTTTGGACCCTATTTTAGGTTGGGCAGACCCACCTATGGTTTTGTGCATGGCTTTCACACATGGTTTTGGACGCGATGGTTTTCGGTCCATGGTTTTGGACGTGATGGTTTTTCGGTCCATGGTATTGGATGCTTCAGCATGTATAAATATGTATTGTAACATTGAAAGGAATATAATGAAAAAATCAAGTTGGTAGTCCCATTTTTGGGATCCAGGGGAAAATGTCTGTGTATATGTGTTTTATGTGTTATGCTCTCGCACTGTTTATATTTTGTGTTTAAGAATTCATATGCAGGTAATTTCTGTACGGGGTTAAAACCTACATTTGGTATCGGAGCTGTTTTGGCTTCAAGGGGATGCCTTTATTGCTGAGGGGTTTCACTCGAGCCTGTGGTAGACCCTGTTCAGTGGGAGATTGATTATGGTGGTGAAAGAAGATGGCGAGCAGTGGAAAGCTAAAGATCGAGAAATTTAATGGTCAAAGTTTTTTGTTGTGGAAACTCAAGATAGAGGATTTGTTGGTGGATAAAGATTAGTGGATCACAGTAGATCCGGATACTAAACCAATAGGAGTGTTCGATGAAGAATGGAAGAAGTTGGATCGGAAGGCAAAGAGCACAATACGATTGTGTGTCCCAGATTCAGTATTGTTGAATGTATCAGGGGAAGCTACGGGGAAGGCTTTGTGGGACAAGTTAGGGACTTTGTACCAATCCAAGTCTTTGGTGAATAAATTGTTCCTGCGGAAAAAGTTGTATAACCTGAGGATGAAAGATGGAGACTCGGTGACAGAGCATCTAAACGCATTTAATATTGTGGTAAGTTAGTTAGCATCTGTTGATATTAAAATTTTAGATGAAGATAAGTGCATCAGTTTGTTGTGTTCTCTACCAGATTCGTGGGATAGTCTGGTTATTGCAATAGGTAGCAATGCAACTGCCTTACAGTTTGATGAAATAGTCTCAGCCTTGCTAACGGAGGAGATAAGACGGAAAAATATGGAGAGCTAGAATGGTGATGCCTTGTTTGTATGAGGATGGTCCCAGAACAGAAACAAAAATAAGTCATCAAGTGGGAGATCTAAATCTCCAGGAAAACCTATGAAGGTGGTGTGCTGGAAATGTGGAAAGGAAGGGCACTACAAAAGGGACTGTAATCTAAAGCTCTTGATAAAGGAAAGGGATCTGATGATGCTCCTTCTGTAGAGGCGAAAACCACCTCAGATGAAGATGGGGATATGTACTTGGCTTCTTCAAGTACACATGTAGATCACAAGGCATGGTTGATTGACTCAGGTGCATCCTTTCACTTCACTCCCCATAGAGAGTGGCTCTGCGAGTATGAGAAATATGATGGCAGTGATGTCTTCTTGGGGGATGACAGGAAGGCTAGAATTGTTGGTCGTGGAAAAGTAAAGTTGAAGTTGCAAGGTGGAAGGGTTAGAACACTTTTGGGTGTTCTGCATGTTCCTGCATTGGCCAGAAATTTGATTTCTGTAAGCAAGTTGGATGATGCAGGTGTAAAAACAATGTTCAAGAAGGATACTTGCAAGATGGTTCAGGAGGCACTGGTATTGATGCGGGGAATTCGGATTGGACCTCTGTACAAGCTGCAAGGTAGCACTATTATTGATGGGTGCAACAATTATGTGGTTCCTGAAAGTGGAGCAGAAAATCTAGTGGTCTATGGAGAGAAGACCATGTTGTGGCATCAAAGGCTTGGACATATTGGTGAGAAGGGCCTTCGAATACTTCATGGTAAAGGTATGCTAGAAGGTATGAGTAATAGCTCTCTTGATTTTGATTTATGTGAAAATTGTGTATACGGGAAGCAGAATCGGGTGAGTTTCCCCTCTGGTGGTAAGAGGGTGAAACATATATTAGAGCTTGTGCACAATGATGTGTTTGGACCTGTGAAGGTTCCATCACTGGGTAAGTTTGTGTACTATGTATCATTTATAGATGACTTCTCAAGGAATACATGGATATATTTCCTTAAGAAGAAATATGAAGTCTTTGAGAGGTTTAAAGAATTTAAGGGTCTCGTGGAAAATCAGACAAAGAAGAAGATAAAGGTGTTGAGGACAGATAATGGTGGAGAGTTTTGCAGCAAGGAATTTGAAGAATTCTGTAATAAGTGTGGTATAGCACGACAGAAGACTATTCCATATACACCTCAGCAAAATGGAGTTGCAAAAAGAATGAACAAGACGTTGACAGAAAGGGCAAGAAGCATGTTCAATGGTGTCGGGTTAGGACATGAATTCTGGGCAGAGGCGGTGGATATTGCATGTTACATGGTCAACAAGTCACCTTCATCAGCATTGGAAGATGAGACTCCACACGAGGTATGGACTGGTAAGAAACCCTCTCTTTCACATCTGAGGGTATTTGGATGTGATGCATATGTACATGTTCCAAAGGAGAAACGAACCAAGTTGGATAGTAAATATGAAAAGTGCATCTTTATTGGGTATAAGGATGGTTTAAAGGGTTATAAGCTTTGGAACCCAGTAACAAGGAAGGTTGTGTATAGCCGAGATGTGGTGTTCAGAGAGGTGAAAGATGTTATTAAACATGAAGTCCAACCAAAGGAACCTGAGAAGATAGAGTTTGAGCTAAAGGAGGAAGAATCAGACTCTACAGTAGAGGAGGAATTAGAAGATGAAGAGCCACAAACTCTGGGTGTAAGAAGATCAATTCGAGAAAGAAGGCAGTCAGAAAGGTATAGTCCATCTGCTTTCTGTTCAAATTTTTCTTTATCTATTACTGATGATGATCCTAGAACTGTGAAGGAAGTAGTAGATTCAGAGGATGGAAAAATATGGAAAGAGGCCATGGTTGATGAAATGGCATCTTTGCACAAAAATGAGGCTTGGGATCTGATGGAGTTGCCGGCTGGAAGGAAACCCATTGGCAGCAAATGGGTGTTCAAGAAGAAGACAAATGCAGAAGGAAAGGTGGAGAAATACAAAGCTCGGTTGGTAGCAAAAGGTTATTCCCAGGTGTTGGGAATTGATTTTGGTGATATTTTTTCTTCTATTACCAAGGTAGCTTCTATTAGATTACTTTTATTTGTTGCTGCTGCTTTTGATTTTGAGGTAGAATAGATGGATGTGAAGATAGCATTTCTTCACGGGGATCTGGAAGAGGAGATCTACATGAAGCAACCTGAAGGCTTTGCGGTGAAGGGTAAGAAAGAACTAGTATGCAAGTTAAAGAAGTCTCTGTATGGGTTAAAACAGTGACCAAGGATGTGGTATCAGAAATTTGATACATTTATACGGGGACTTGGCTTCACCAGAAGCAAAGCAGATCACTGTGTGTATTTTAAATTAATTGGTGACTGTGTTATTTATCTTGTCTTGTAAGTGGATGATATGTTGCTGGTTAGAAATGACAAATAAATTATCCACGATTTGAAGACCCAATTGTCCTCCAAATTCGACATGAAAGATCTTGGTGCTGCAAATTATATTTTGGGCATGGAAATTAAAAGAGATTGTACAAAGAGGAAGCTCTGGTTAAACCAGAGGAAGTATGTCGAGGCAATACTGTAGAGGTTTAATATGTAGGATAGTAAACCTGTGAAGGTTCCTATTCCTATAGGTGTGAATTTATCTGTTGAACAGTGTCCCAAGACACAAGAAGAGGAAGAGGACATGTCCCGTGTTCCATATGCAAGTGCAGTCGGTAGCTTGATGTATGCAATGGTCTATACTAGACCAGACATTGCACATGCAGTGGGAGTATTGAGCAGGTTTATGTCAAAACCAGGGAAGGAGCACTGGACAACAGTGAAGCGAGTTTTCAGGTATTTGCGTGGCACTAGTGATTATGGTTTGTGCTACCAAGGAAGACTAAGATTGGACAGAGTGTTGGATATTCATGGCTTTGTTGATGCAAACTGGGTTGGAGATCTAGATCAAAGAAGATCTACAAGTGGGTATGTGTTTAACCTATTTGGAGGTGAAATCAGTTGGATGAGTAAGAAACAATTTGTGGTGGCACTATCAACTACAAATGCAGAATACATGGCAGCCACTCATGTAAGCAAGGAAGCAGTTTGGTTGCAAAGATTGTGTTCAAGTATGGGGTTAGTGCAGGAAGCTATAAGGATAGACTGTGACAGCCAAAGTGCAATTTTCTTGGAAATGAACCCTACATATCATTCAAAGACAAAGCACATTGATGTTCAGTATCACTTTGTGAGGGATATGATAGAAGACAAAAAGGTGTTGCTGGTAAAGGTGGTCACTTTGAAGAATACTGCAGATGCATTGATAAAATCTGTGAGCTCTGAGAAGTTCTCTTAGTGTAGAGAAATAATGGGTGTTGCAGGGTTGGATAAATGACTAAGCTCTCTTGTGGCCCCTTGTGGAAAGAAAACAACAAGTGGGAGAATGTTGGGTTGTGTTCTATTCTTTCCACAACTAGCACACGTAGTTAACCGGGGGTTAGAGGGGGGGAGGTCACAGGGGTTTTGAGGCATACCCGCAACCCCACTCTATGGGATCCAGGGCAACGCCCCGGAAAATTTTGGTTTTGGACCCTATGTTAGGTTGGGTGGACCCACCTATGGTTTTGTGCATGATTTTCGCACATGGTTTTGGATGCTTCGGCATGTATAAATATGTATTGTAACATTGAAAGGAATATAATGAAAAAATCAAGCTAGTAGTCCCTGTTTTGGGATCCAGGGGAAAATCTCTGTGTATATGTGTTTTATGTGTTATGCTCTCACATTGTTTATTTTCCGTGTTTAAGAATTCATATGCACGTAATTTCTGTATGGGTTTAAAACCTACATCACTCGTAGGAACATGATGATGGTTCATCACAGACTCATAATGGTTAATAATGACTCATTAAAGATCAATAATGGTTCAAAACTGGCTCAGGTTATGTGGGATAGGGATAGCATCAAATTGAGCTGACGCCCCTCCCCATGCCATCTTATAACTCTTTCAAACTTCAGAGCTCAACAAACATCTAAAGCTACAGTGAATATGGTGGTGATCACAAGTAGAAGAAATGCCTTTTATGATAATTCTTTCCTCCCAATTGACAATTGGTCCATTTTCAAGCCTGCGTTGACTACCTTGGCAACATAATACCTTCATAACAGTGGGCATTGCGCTCAAACCTTGCAGGCCTCAATTTGCAGGGTGGTCATGGTTTTTGCAGTGGCCTCCTGGCCTTGCAATCTTTCTTTCACTATCTAGTTAGCTTCTTGGCTTCATAATTGTTCTCAAGTACTAGCGCAAAGGAAATTTCAGGAAATTTGGTATAGGGATATCAGGTATGACCGTGTGGCCATGGCTCAGGGCTCTGGGGAGAACTGTGTAGGATATTGTTCTCTACAGGTGGGCATTCTTCTTCTTACTCACCACAAACCCCAATCAGTTAGAAAATTTGCTCTAAGATTGATAATTTGACCACTCTTTATCCATATCAGTCTATTTCACTATTAGGTGAATTCTCAATGACGTTGGAAGAAAGCAGGGGACTTGGCTACACTCTCTCTCACATAGGTCTAGAAATTCGGGCCTCCCCCTGCTTGGACTACTTTGGAGTGCTTAATTATTGATTCAAGGGCATCAATGAAAGGATCAATTGCAAATTCCAAAATTCAAAAGTGGCACCCACCTTTTCATGTCAGGACTGCCAACACCCAGGCAAAAAGGTCAACTGGGGATAGATCTACAAAGGTCGTTGTCGACAGGAAGGTGAGCGAAGCTCTTCAAATCCTCTCAAGTGCACGCCATACAACTGGTCCAATGTTTCAATAAGATTTCTATTATGTAGTGAAAATTCATGCAAGTGCCCTCTCAATTTTATTGAATTCAGGCATGCCCATCAAAGGGAAGCCCTCCTTTTTGTAATCAGTATTTTTGTAGCTCTGGCTTGAATTGTCAGTATTTTTTACTAGATATACTAGTCAAGGAAAACTCACGTAATCTTAAGAAGCTCGATATGTGTTATTGGGCCGACTTCCCAACGGGGCGGCCCATAAAACCACGAAAAACACTTTGTATATTTTTGGCACCATAATATAAAGTCAAACCTTTAAACCAAAAAGAAAATATTTGTATTGATATTGGGAGATTTGCAACTCTGGGAGTTTTAGTGGATACAATGTTTTTCCTATGGCTAAATGGCCAGATTGGGCGAGTCTCCACCTCCACTCCCACCTCATGCTCCACATATCAATGCTTTTAGGTCATTGGTCACAAATGGGTCATGGTACCCAAAGGCAAAGCCTTCTTGTTTTGTTAAGAAGCTGGAACAAATTCCAAAGATAAAGGTTTTTGCACCACAGTCAAGAGCACAAGCCCTACAATTGGATGAACATGCATTGGTAGGTCAATTCATGGGGATCTAGCCCTCCCATGTTCTATGAGGTTGTGGGTTGAAAAAATTGGAAGCCTATGATCAAGGGTCTTATCACTTTGGCTTTCTACAAAAAAATGTTTTTTTACCTTCTTTTTCGAGAAAAAGGATGATTAGGACTTGATCTTTCAAAGCGGGCCTTACTTCATGGGGGGGCAAGGGTTATATCTGGATCAATAGAGCCCAAATTTAAACCTTGAAAGTGATGTCCCACCTATCGTCTCTATTTGGATAAACTCACCTTTTTTTCCCTGCATCGCTAGAATGATACTACTTTCAGAAATATTGGCAACGCACTTGGGAAATACATTGATCAAGCCGAGCCACCAAAGGGGCTCTTCTCCTGTGCAAGGATATGCATGGAGGTAGATTTGGATAAGGAGCTACCAACAACAATAACCCTAAATCTATATAGTTGGACCCATATTCAGGAGGTTGACTACAATGAGCTTCGTTTTAAATGCATAGTTCGCCATGAGTGTGGCCACTTTGCAAGAAGCTGCAAAATGATGCATTAGGAGCAACAAAAACAAGGGAATGAAGGAGAAAAATGGAAATGACAAAAGAGGAGAAGAGGCCCAACTAAACAATAGAACGATCTACCAATGTAACCATATCAGAATGGGAACAAAGGGGAAGGAACAACTTCCCTTAAGTGATCCACTCTAGGGGGAGGATCTAGTAAAGGCTAAAATGAGAAAAATAATAGCTTCGAGGCTCTCAATTCGGTGACAAAAGAAGGGGACATTCTTGAAATCAATTAACAAGAACATGTACAAAATTCGAGACCAAGGCATGTCAAGAAAAATGATGAAGCCATGCTACCATTAGAAAATGATCTAATAGATAGTTAAGGCACAAAAAAACAAAGAAGGATAAGGAAATGGGAACACATGCAATATTAGATCAAAAACTAAAGGGATATAGAAATACTAGAAAAGGAGGCATATTAGCCTCTTAGCTAGGGGCTACTCATACGACGTGTAAGCAATGAGGGTCCTCTCCTAGAATTATGGGGGATTGGGGTCGAAAAACAAGATGGAGGAAGTGAAATATTTGATCAAGGTGGTCAAATGAGACCATCAATTATCCTTTAATGGATTCTAATACCTCAATAATTAATTTAGCCCAAGGCAAAACAACTCATTGGAAAATGGGAGGCCCTAGAGGCCTCGTGGCAACTAGAAGAGATCTATGTTATGCAAGGAGTGAAGAGCATCCAAATTAAAATTAAACCCTCAGGGTAATGGTTCATAGTCATTACTGAGCCTCCTAAGGACTCCAACAGGTTTGTAGTCATGAAGGAATATATCACCAATCAGTAATTTTATGTTTTGTTCTATTAAGGCAAATCTGTAAGGTATACACCGATATATACAACATTTTTGTCGCTAAATAATATGCTCCTCAGGAAAGTTTAGCATATCTCCTGGATAAGAAAAAATTGATAGAAATTTTGAAAAAATTGTTATGTAATTCTTCATATATTTGTCGTGAGCCAGACAAATATATATATATATATATAGCTTAACTTATAAATTGGAAAAAAATATTTCTCAACTTTATTTACAATAAAAATTATTTATAATTTTCCATCTCTAAATTAATATAATATTTTGATTATTATTTTACTTTGACTAAAATACATTAAAACTATTTATTAAATCAACTCCTTAAACTTTATTCCAAATATATTTATATTAATAATTAAATATATAATATTTTATTAACTTATAAATATTTTAAAATATTATTAATTTTCTATTAACTTATAAATAGGGGAAAAATATTTATCAACCAAATTTACAATAAAATATATTTATACAATAAAAACTATTAAAAAAAATTCCATCCAAAATTAATAACCAATTAATTATTAAACTATTATTATTTTACTCTAACGAAAATACATTAACATTAATATTATTTATCATAATTTAATTATTTATTTTTATTACATCAATTATCAATTTAATTAAACTTATTTGCTTATTTTTATAATACATTTTTCCATCAAAGATCTTGGCTAACGTAATATACCGCAAAAGGAAGATTTGTAAGTACAAAAAAATACAAAACTTGTCCAAAAATTAAAAACAAGGTCTCATTAATAGCGAGAGATCGTAATCCAAGTGATAGATACAAACTACGCACCAAAATATAATTGAAAATATTAATTTATTTGGTTTCTTGTTACGTGGTTACATCACAGGTCAGTAACAAATAAAATTAATTATATATAAATTAAGGTAAAAAATAAAAATATTTTTTTTAATAAAGTATTTTTAATATTAACAAATAACTAAGAGATGTTAAGTAGGTATAGTTGGGTTATTGGGATGAGTGGTTATTATCATTTTTATTTGGGTTTTTGCCTTATTGATTTTGATGTGTTAGTTATTTTTACATGAAAGACAGTATGAATTATCTTCTGTAAGTGAATTAAAAAACAAAAAACAAAAACAATATTAATAGATAAAGTGAGTTGTTAGAAGTTATGTTTTTTATACATAAAATAAATTTGATTTATTAAAGTAATACTTAAGCAATACAATAGGATAATATGATTTTTTTCCGCATTAACTAATAGCAACCATTGTGCACCGGGTCTTGGATAAACGATGATGGGT
This sequence comes from Pinus tabuliformis, assembly GCA_031772625.1. NCBI lineage: Eukaryota > Viridiplantae > Streptophyta > Pinopsida > Pinales > Pinaceae > Pinus > Pinus tabuliformis. The sequence continues at coordinate 1,850,178,806 of CM062818.1, read as the reverse complement.
AAGTTATTAAGGCACTCCTAGATGTTAAGTCACATGTTCAATTCCTCACCTTACTAGAGTGTTATTCTTGAACATGACCATGATGTAACCTCACCAATGCCAAACTTATAAAAAAAAACTAAAAACTAATAGCAATTGTTAACTTGTTTAAATATATTAGATTTTATGTCTTTATATAAGAGAAAGTTAACTTCAAATCTTGTTATAGTAGAATTTGAGAAATTTATGTATAATAATTTTTAAATACATAATTTTTAGATTTATTTATTCATATTTTTAAAAATAATAATATAAAAAATAAATGAGTGTATTTTATAAATTATTAGTTATATAAAAAATTTAAAATTTTGAATATCTTTATAAAAATATATCAAACAATTTATAATTATTTTTTTAAGAATCAATAAAATTTATTAAAGTTTATATATTTTTAATATAAATAGGAATCTTTGGGGTGCTAGGTCGAGGTGCCGGTGAGGGTGGTGAAGGAGAGGTTTGTGAGATCATCATAGATCCTCAAGGGATATCCTAAACTTATTTTGCCTGGAGTCTTGACATTGTTGCCAATACTATGTAGAAGTTGATGCACTGTGGCAAGGGCTCAAAGAGGCCAAAGGAATGGGCTTGTAAGTTATTACCATAATAGGAGATTCAGAAACCATTATCAATCATATGGTGCATAACTTAGAGTCAGGAGACTACACCTTAACATCAATTATGGATTGGAGCAAACAAGAAACAAGTTCATTCTCCTTCATTATCTTATATTGTGTCCTATGTGAACTTAATAAATAAATAGATCATTGGGCCAACTGCACATCGAGTTTAAAAATTGGGGAGTTAATGGTTAACGACACTTTACAACAACAACCCATCCCAAAATCTTTGTAGGTACGATGACATGTCTCGTCGTATTAAATTTCGATGACATGTCTTGTCGTATTAAATTGCCAGATAGCAAGTCACATGGAAAGCTCCAGTAATTTCATAAGTTATTACATGTTTCAAGCATTAAACCTATACAATTATCACCTATTGGCATTAGTATCCTGGGCTGATTGTGGAATAGTGCTTAACTTTTTTGGCAGGTTTATTTGAAATCTCTCAAAAATGTAGTAAGTGTTCTTGTGATTTGTTTGTTGTTTCAAAATGTTTTTGGTGCCATGCATCTTCCAGGGGAACCTCCACCTTGGTATAGCCTTAGAATGCAAAATATTTGGTGTTCCTAGCATGGAATTGGTTTTCAAGTTGAAAATATTGTTTGGTACAAGTTTATTCGATCTTTGTTGTAATTTGGTGATTGGGATTTAACTTGGAGTGTGGTCATTGCAGGAAAAGTGCAATCATTTTCTTTTACTGACGAAATTGATTTCTCTAAGTATCAAATGGATTCTTGAGAGCTCCAAGAGATCCATTGTGCTCTTATAAGTCACAAGGAATATGTGCATTACAACAAGTCCTCAATTTTTTAATTTGGCTTCTAAATTTCATGAATTGGAAAGTCATATTTCTATGTAGGTAGCTGAAATTATAGGGTCTTTGTTAGAACTGAAGAAGCAAATAGCAATAATGGAGCATAGTGTAGCTAGCTCCAAATTTGCGTAAGGGTGATCAATCCACAACTTTTTATCAAATGACAATAGTTTGCTCATTTAGGGAAGAGTTCAAGGGAGAAGAAATTGTGAATCAATTTGATGAGGAGAAGGCAACTTTTGAGTAGGAAATTAAACCTGTAAGAATAGGTATGGAGGATGCTACTCGCTATTATGTGCTTTCTTTGTTTTGTATGTATTTTGAATAATAAAAATACATGTATTATAGAGTGTATAGTATTAAGGAAATATAGGCAATTTTGTACAAGGACCAAGTCAATATATGCTATGGGCTTGTAGTAGGATTAGATATGGATTATAATGATGTTAGTTTCAAATCTTTGGAACACTACAATGATCAAGCAATTATTGCAACTTGTATTGTAGTTTTGTTTTAATATATATTACCTAGTTATTGTTTAAAAAAACACATTAGTATGGATTCTTAAAATTTTCCCTAAAATACAGCCACAATTTTGATTTGGTGGAGATTTGTTTGCAAGAAAATTTGTAGTTGCCAGTTTTGATTTAGTGGAGACCCGTGTGCAAGAAAAACCTTAGTCGCCAGTTCCGATTTTGTTGGAGGCCCACGTGTAAGAAATTCCCTAGCTACCAATTTGGGTCGAGTCTGCTTGTTAAGGATCTTGTAAGGAAGATGAGTTTGTTGCAAGAATGGAAATGGTTGCAGCAGGAGACCCTCACTACGAATAGGGTTTTGGCTTAGCCGGTCATCATAGCATGGCCCTTCCCATATAGCAGTGATATTTATAGTATATAATGGTGAATACTCGCTATTAGTGGAGAAATAAGTGAATCTTGAAGAAATGACAGTTGATTCTGCAAGTCCTCCTCGAGCATATCAAGATAGGTTTTCTTATAGTATCATGCTAAAATCTAAAAATTTCCTTTTAATTGTCCGTGAAGCACCTACCTTTAATGTCCCTCTGGGGGGATGAAGTTGTCAATAATGAGAAATATTTTTAAGATCTTGGTTTGGTTTGCATATTTAATGGGTTTTGGTTGTGATTGACTGATCTACTTAAGTGGATTTCTGACACATGGAAACCCTTTATTTGTCAAGATCTGAATAATTCCCCATGAAACAAGTTTTTTTTTTGTTCTCTTTGCCAATCACAAGTATAAGAAGATCATATGGGATTTCGAGCTCTAGTTCTAGTGTAGTTTTGGACTCTTCATGCAGCCTTGGTCCCCTTCTTTTGACCCAGTTATGACAACAATCTCCTCAACTCCAATATGGGTAAGGCTTCCGAACCTTTCCCTACATCTTTGGAATTTTTCTACATTTGATACTATTGTAAATGAAATAAGAAAATGTTATAGTTATAGCCTCGACTCTGAGCATTTTCCTAAATCCACTTATGCTCGAATATGCGTGGAGATAGATTTCAACAAGATTTTTCTAACCGAGATCAATTTAACGACACTAGATTATGTATGGGCTTAAAAGCTCGATTATTAAAATATTTCATTTCGATGTCGTGCATGTTATGAAATAGGAAATGTAATCAAGATTTTTCCCAAGAGGATGCAAAATAACAGAGTTTAGAAAAGTAGTTGGAGGCCCAAATGGTGGGAAGGTGCACAAACAAAACATTATTTTGTACACAAGGAGGAAAAAACTCAAGGCATGGAGGAAGTAAAAGAAAGTTAGGAAGAAGATAAAGAATATTCAGTGAAGGAAGAAAATTTTAATTAGGAAGAAACACAAGTCAAAGGGGATCCACTGAATTTAGAAACAAAGGAGGACTAAGTCTAGCAAAGCCCGATGAATTCAAGATCCCCCATTAAATTCTCAGGAAATAAGTCTAAAACACAAATTTCTTGGGCTGATCGGTCGTATGGACAAAGTAACAAAGACAACAAAGACCATTCTCAACAGAGAAACACTACGATTCCACTAGAAAACATGGATTGGATACATATTGGGAAAAATGGAAAAAATATCTCACCAAGGAAAATGAAAAGTCAATCAATATCCAAACGACAAGTTGTAATAGAATGCAAATACATTTGGATTCCAGGATTTTTTTGGAAAATTTTCAAATGGAATGAGAATAAAATTATTGTATCACAAAGATCTTGCTTGAGGATTTGGATTGAGTTATTATGCTCAATTTCAAACCCACAAGGGATACTGGCAACCCTAAAGAAATGTACCGGTTCTAAGATCCCAACTTTATATTTTTTAATAAAAAACTCCTATCCATTCCTCTCGAAAAAGAAAATCTGTAAAATATTATGTTCTTTATCATAGATTGAAAAGAAAACAAAAATACTTTGAAGGTCGTAATAGCAAATGAAGTTTCATTACAAGGAATGAAGAGAATTTATGAATTTGACAACTATAATTCCAATAAAAAGTTAGCACACCATTCTAATTGTGGAAATTTCTCATACAAATCCTAACTATTAAATTTCTAAATTAGTGTTAGTAAAGTGGCATATTTCCAAAGAAGTGACATGAGGTTAAAAAATGGGAGTCTGTGTCTAATTTCTTTGATGTTGTGCCTTTTGAGATTCGAAAGGAGATCCAGACTTTGGAGGCAAGAGAATTTGGTGACAAGACCAAATGGGTACCAGACCTAGGCAAATGGAGGAAATGAAGCGTTTACTTTATGCATTTCATATTTCAACATAGATGGATGGATATCTTACTGCACATGGTATTACGAGATAAACAAGTGGATAATTACAAGCTCTTTTATTGGTAAGGAAGAAATAAAAATAATTATGAGGGATATCCAATATGACATGGATGATATTGCAATATGCCTGAATAAAATAGAGCACTACATAGCTTCAAATTCAGACATTGATTCCACTGCACCTCAGAATGGAGAAGGGGTTATCAATGTGACCCAAATAAACATGGTCAATGCAAATTCCTCTCCAGACCAGCCAATGATAATTCTAGATGAATGGTTTCTTATTCGCCTTTCTGTTCTTTGGAGTTGATCTTATGTTCTCGTGTTACTTCTGCGTGGGTGTTTTCTATCATCTTAGATTTTTGTTTTTGCACTCATGGTGTTTCACTACGTAGGGATATAACTAACTGTTATTATCATGGTTTTTGTATGTCTAATCAATTCTCAAGTTTATTGGTTCAATACATTATAGATGCTCCGAGACAAATATGGTTTCTATCGTGGATACTCCGAGACTAAGCTCAAAAGAATGGAACCACAGATGCCTAAAATCCAGAATTATAGATGCTTTTTGGGGGAAATTTAGTAGCCTTGGGGGCTTTTGATATCAACCAGATTTTGATATGGTTGATAAGGTCATCCTAATGCTTCAAATAGTACTGGTTGTAATTTGGATTTATTTGGAATATCAATAGAAATTTTGGTCGGATTTTACAAAAAAAAAGGAAAAAAAAAAGATTGAAGACTATTTTCCTATAGGATATAAATTATTTGTGCATTAATATGTAATATTTTTTTTTTTCTCAATCTGTCTACTTCTATTATTGATACAAAAATATTACAGCAAGGCCATGGCCTTGAAAGTTCTGCCCTGAATTTGGCATGTTACAAAAAGATCATGATTTCAGTACAGTGTGAACCTTCAGCAGTATTTTGACTACACCTTCGACACGACACAGTGCTGAACAAAAACTAAGACGACACATTGACAGACATGACACAGTGCTGAACATAAACGACACATTGACAGACAGAGACCTGAAACAAGCGATAACTGCGAGAATCAAAACAGAGTCGAGCGCCTACTTCAGAAACTGCAAGGGCGAAAACTCGGGCTGGATCAGTCATCCTCAGAGGTGTAAGGCTCCTCGACGACCCTGCACCCGAATTGAAGAGAGTCCTCCGAGTCAGAATGAGGAACCGCCGAGCCTGTAGGTTCACCACGTGCTGGCGCACTTGGACCGGCAGGGACAGCCGGATTCATCAGCGAAGCACCTCCCATGACCTGGCGCTGATTGTCCACTGGATTCGCCATCCTCTGTTTTGTGAGTGCTTCAGGATGGGCTGCTCCCGAGCCCCTATTATCTTCACATTTTTCTATGGTGACAGAGACTATGAAAGTGGAGTTGGCGAGAGAACACGGGATGCGATAACGCACAGTGGGATGAGCAGCATGCTCACAGTCAACCCTCCCAATTCTCCCACGACCCCTGCCTCTTCCGCTTCTGGTGGCTGGGGGACTGCTCCGCCCAGGTTCCAATGTGTCCGAGGATCGCTGAGAGGCCGCGTGGCCATGGGAGCCACCACGTCTGCTCCCCATCCTGGGCCGTTCGCGCGGCATTGCAATGTTCAGAGAATTGTCGAGAGAGTGAATGCGCGGAGAAGAGTACCCTGAGCGAGGCGACAACAGAACATCAATTGAACCATAAGATCCCGGAACCAGAAAGGGACTGACGGGCCTAAGTTCGCTTGCAGAGAGGCTCAGAGAGACACACAACGCTGCAATCCATGAAGCTGCAGAGGAATGCAACAAAGCCGCGGGAGCAATTCGCTTATGGAGCGCCATAGCACAGTTAACCAGGCAACGGATGGAAGAAGTAAATGACTCCATTAATAGGCTTGTGCGAGACCAGCTCGCCTGACCTGCCTCATAACTCGTGGCGTGTTGGGGCTGACACCTGCCCACGTGAAACGCCATCCGCATACCCTCCGAGCTGTCAAACACCCGCATCCGGGAGTAATATTAATATGAAATTTGAAAAATGTAATTTCTATTTAAAATAATTCCATTCAATTTTTTGATATAAAGAATAATTAAAAAAAAACTAGGAAAATAAGATAAGATATAAAAATACATTCCAAAGTTTTATATTCTTAAAGTTTTAAATTAATATTATTATTATTTTTTTTTATTGTAAATTTTTCACAATGGTAGTGTGTATGTATCTCAGTGAAAAATAAAGTAGAAAAAGAAAAATATTTCATTAATTAATTAATTAATATATATATATATATATATATATAATCCTGAGATAGTAGAATATTTTATTTTATTTTCCTTAACACCAAATTTTGTATCTTTCAATTATTCTAAAAAATCAAAATAAACTAAGTAATCTCAATTCATTTTCTTTAATAATTTAAAAAATAAGTTTAATAGTTATATATATATATATATATATATTAAAGAAAATCACAAATTCACATCTTATAAATTGTATTTTTCCTTAAAATAAATTAAATAAAATTATACTTTTATGTGAGTGAAAGTTAAGTAAAAGAAGAAACATATATTTTTTTAAATTTATTTATTATAAAATATTTATAAATTTGATTGATTTTCTTTCCGATAAAAAAAAACCACTGTATCTCAAAATTTCATAATTATATAATATTCTAGGGTAGTATTTTTTTTTTACTTTGCTCATATCAAAATTTTGTATCTTTCCATTAGTTTATAAATCAAACGAACTTGGCAGTTTTTAATTTTTAATTATATATATAATTTTCTTTAAAACAAAATTATATAAGGTCATATTTCTTTTCCCAAATATGTAAATGATAATTACTCAATAATTAACAACTCTAAACGGTTCAATCAAATTTTTAGTTCAATATAATAAAAAAAGTATAACCTAATATTTTATATGCTCCCATGTATTCAAATCAGATCTCAATTTATAGTGATGGGACACCATATTGAATCTAGAAAAACCATTGGTTTCGAGGATCGCGTATCTATCCATTTTTGTTTTATTATATAGGATAAACATGTGTATTTTAATATTTCTGCACATGTCCTCAAATTCTTTTATGTTAGAAAGAATGGAAAATATTATTGTTTAACTCAATAAAATATAAAAAAGACCTGATCTAGTAGACCTTTCATGGACTTTGTTTATATTATTCTTACATATAATATTGAAAAAGGTGAGGCAAAGTTAGTGTAACTTTACTTTCACTATTCTATTATATTTGGATATCCGATTATGATAACTTTGGAGTTAAAAATAACTATCAACTTTACTACTCTAAACATATAATTTTATTTTAAAAACATATAATGAACAGATTCATGTACCTAAATTGACCTCCAAATTTTAGTGAAATTTAAACTTTGGAATTTTATAAATGTTTCCTAATACTATTTTTAATAATAATAAATAAATAAAATTAGAAATTGAAAAATGATTTATTCACACCATGTTAAATAGTTAAATAATAAATAAATAAAATTAGAAATTGAAAAATGGTTTATTCACCTAATGTTAAATAGCTAGGTTGAACTCATGTCATAAGAGTGAGAATAGAAGTGGGAAAAGTTAATATGCAAATCATAATTTCATAACATTATGGTTTGGATATTAAATTATCTCTATGAAATTATGGTTTGCATATTCTGGCACCCTATGAAATTATGGTTTGCATATTCTGGCACCCTCATGACACGAGGGTGTCATGAAGGTGGGGATTAGTAAATGAAAAACATTATAATCCATGCTACGAAAGATTACATTGCATTATTGTTATTATAATTTTTTGATCTGATATAATAACTAACCAATCATGTTGTGTGGTTTAATTTGGATTTGAACAAAAGTAGGTAACATTAGCACCATTAGTCCCAACCACTTGGGCTATCTTAGATGTGGCATGTTAAAGAAGCTAAAACTCACCATCTATTTGTAGATAATTCATTGAAGTAACAAATTGTTAATGAAGTTGTATAACTTGTTGATGCCATTTATGACCTTATTAGAGAAGTCCCCATTATTGTTAACCTTTCACTTTTTGATGTTGGTTTATAATGAATCACTTACTTCATAGTCCTAACATTCTCTAAATTCATCATTTAGATATTATCTATCTCATATATGCATTACATGTTGCAAAATGTTTCTTAACTCTATCTTTATAAGATTGATCAAGTAGTCACAAGATCTAAGGATGATGTCTTTCATAACAATAATAGTTTCTACATTTGTTGACATTGATGCAAATACAATAACCCAAAGGGTGTGTAATCATGGCTTGACTTACTAAATCGGTTGCTTCTTAACTTCTTACATTGGATTATACAAAAATAACATGGCAAAATGACTCTCAACTCATTCATAATAAATAGGGGAAAGACTCTCTATTACATTGAAGCAAATGGTAGAAAAGGATATTAAAATTAAAAAACCTAGCTCCCACAAACATAATTCAATCAATATGTCAAGCATCTCCAACATCAACTTTAGTCACGTATCCATTGTTTATAAGCATGTATGGGCTAACAAATTCTACTTGGCATAGGATTAAAGGGGAAAATACTGAGGAATATGATTTTAAGTTAGAAAGAACTCAAATGCATGATCCCTAGGGGATTATTGAAAAACATAGATTTATGAAAATCTCCTACCCCTAATACTTTAAAAAAAATGAAGCTAGAAAATCACGTAGAAGAGCATTGACTTATGAAAATGTTTTAAATAATTTGTAAGTTCTTATTGAGAAAAGAGAAAACAAGAAGAAGAGGAAGTTGAAAGGGTTGTTGTGGAGAGACAAGCACTTCAAATGAAGATAAAATAATCGGGAAAATGAAGGCTAGAAGCATTGGAGAAGCCCAAAGTACAAGGAAAGACTAAAAAGAAAAGAAAAAACACACATAAAAGTTACCTTGGCAAAGAAAAAAGAGGTTGATGTGAAACCCATAGTTGAATTGTCGATGAAGAAGGCATAGGGAGAAAGGAAAGTGAAAGAATATGGAGAGAAAAAGAAAAAAGAAGGAGAAGCAAAGATGAAAGCCAAAGTTGATGTAAAGGTTGCAAAGTTGAAAACTAATGTTGAAGCAAAAAAATAAAGCTACATGTGTTAGCTAGAAAAAAAGCTGAAGTAAAAGTTGAGGAGTAAAAGAGAATAGAATAAAAATTGAAGAAGAAAATTCAAAATAATATAGGAGTAGAACAGGCCAAATATAAAGTGGATGAGCCATTACAACATATTAGTACTAATGAAGGAAACATAAAGAAACAAGATTCTTCACTAATGGAAAAAGTCTTCACAGCTCAAACCTTGCCAATACCTTTGGTCCATGCATGGTTGCAATAAGTGACGGCCCTATTGTAACTCCAAGACAAAGTTGTTAATCTAAAATTTGTTTATATTTGATAAATATAGAAAAGAAAGTGATGAGACAAAAGAAGGAAAGAAGGAAAATAATCTTTGACTCTAGAATGATACTCACCATTGAAAGTGTGGTGATGGATAGAAGCAAGATGAGTTTGGCTTCATATGCTTCTATTGGATTAGTTATTTCCCAAGCCATCACTCATAAAGTTGTGGAAATGGAAAAGAAGATGAAAGAATATGAAAACAACATTTGGAAATCAAGTAAATTATTACAAATCCAACAAATATTAAACTTTATATTTTATTGACTACACTCTCAAAGTACAAAGAGTATTATCATCACAGAAACCAACATGTGCAAGCCCATGTTTGAGATGTTGTTGATGTTATGAATTGGATTCAAGCATGTAACCTTTCCTATTAGAAAGTTTAATTATGATTTGATAAAGCGAGGGACTAGTAGTCCTCCTCAGAGGAAATCCTCACCAAGATTCCTAATTTTACCCCTAAAGCACTTTGAAGGAACATATTTTGGCATGAGACACTAGAAACAAACAATATAAAATGTTTTCAAGAGAGTTACACATGATGTGACAAAATTTTCTCCATGGTTGAAAATTATAAAGAATATGGTAAAAATACAATCTCTTTCCACATCTCCCATTATCTAAGGACTTTAAAGAATATATTAGCACAAGAGAAAAAAATACCATCTCTCTATCTAAAATTAATAAAGAAAGCATTGAAAAGTCTATTGAGATTCCTACCAAAGATGTAAAATTGATCAAAACATCATTGCCTAAGAGAAATTTGAGAAAATAATGAGCTAGAGTATTACATCTTATATATCCCCTTTCCAACCACATAATTTTCCTCAAAGAGATGAATTGAGTCAAACTTTTGAAGCATGGATTGTTTATGCAAGGAGATGGAGAAAAGAAAGATTTGAAGCTTCTTCAAGTCAAGTGGGGTGATCCTCAAGAGTAGGGGTTTTGAAAAACCAAGAAGGGCATTTGAATAGTGGAAAAGAAGGGTCAATTTCTCAATTAGGGGAAAATGGCAATTCAATTAAGGAACCCAATTGGTGGAAAGTGTAAACAAACAATCAACGATATGTATTAAGATGAATTTTATTATACTAGGGTTTTTTTCTTCTGCAACTTTATAAACTATTAATGAATGAGAAACCATTGTTGGAAAATTATTTTGAAGAGAAACTTTGAAAGTAATGATGTGTAAAACTTTTTACGCTAGTTTATTGAATTTTGTAATGTTGTAAGTATTTTCTTTTATAATGTAGACTTGTTCACATATATAAAGAACTTGTCTTATTTTGTTTATCTTGCAAATTTTTGGTTTATAGCTATAAACACAACATTATAAACAATTTCGATTTTAGATTTCTTTGTTATGTAACTAGTTATTTAAATTTTCGAAGTTTATTTGTCTTAGTAATTTTTTGCTAAATATATAAAACAGTGATATAATTGATCCTATGTTTACCTTGGTTTTGTTTTTAGCTTGAGCATTATTATGCATTTTACATGTTAGAATAGTCACAACTTAGTTTAGCTCTTATTTTACATATTATAATAGTCACAACTCATTTATTACATCCCCCCAACTCCACCAAGAGAGAAAAAAAAACCCAAACAATGGTCCAAGTCGCAACTAGTACAACCTCTCAAAACTATTTAAAGGCAGTTGAGCCATAATCTAGACAAATTCCTCATTTCAAATAATGTAAGGTGTGATTGAAACCTTTCATTTATGAGATCCTTACTAATTGTACATGGGACTTTAGCTCTGTAACAACTTGGAACTTTTCCCTTATGTTTTTTGGCCTAGTTTGAGATGACCATGATCATTATAATTTTGAAAAAAAACAAGTAGATCAATGTGGAAGTTTGCCTTGCTAGAAAAAGATAAACTTATCATAAAGGTTGAATTTTTCCACTTCTTAACCTAATCCATTGGAGAAATTCGTAGAGTAGCTCACTAACTCTAACCTAGATCATATTGAATAATTTATAGAATTTACAAGTTGAATAAGAAGTTAACTATTATTTTTCCTTTTTAACATGATAAAATATTACCGGTATGTAAGGACTTACAATATTATATTGCCACAAGAAAATAAATACCATCTATTTATCTAAAATTAATGAAGCAACCATTGAAAATTCTTTTGAGGTTCCTACAAAGAGATGTAAAATTGATCAAAACTTTGTTACCCAAGAGGAATTTGAAGAAAGACTAAGCTATAATATTGCATCTTCTAAAGCCCCTTTCAAACATGATCTAGGTGGATATTGGTGGCCACTCAACTATTCCACCTATACCCCCTAGTCAGTTTCATCTGTTTCCTTGTTCATTTCAACATTTACTATTTTTAGTAGTTTTTCAGGTCTTGAACTTCCGGAGTAGTTTTGACCCCCTAAACGACGTTTTTTTGGGTTCTGCGTTAGGCCTATAGCCACAGGCATGGACTTGTAGTACTCGGCGAAACCTTTCCAACAAGTTATCGTACGTGCCAAATGGAGATAATATGACCAAGTTACGACCCCAGGAAGTTGGCTGCCCAACTAACCCCAACGGGGCCCACAAACTCTTGGTGTTACATCTCATGGGGTTGGGGTTTTGGTTGTTTAGGGTTTTCTCATGTTTTCCAATAATAATAGGCCCTTGAGCCTCATTGTAACATAGTTCAGAGGCATGTAGCCACCACATCTCTTCTCAGAGATAAGCTACCATCGCCTGAGCTATCTTATTTCCATTCTGTTTGTAAGTATAGTTCAATATTTTTCTATTAATGAAATGAAGTGTTTTTCTGCTGCATCTCTGTGTTTATGATTATATTGTAAGTTGTTGTGTTCCTTTTTTTAGTTTGGATCAAAACAACTTGATTTTCCTCAAGGAAATGAATTGTCTCAAACTTTTGAAGCATGGATTGTTTGTGCAAGGAGATGGAGAAAAGAAAGAGATGAAACTTCTTCAAGTCAAGTGGGGTGATCCTCAAGAGGAGGGGCTTTGAAAAACCAAAAACAAGATTTGAATAGTGGAAAAAAAGGGTTGAATCCTCAATTAGGGGAAAATGAAAATTCAATTGAGGAACCCAATAGGTGGAAATGGGAAACAAACAATCAAAGAGAGATATTAAGATGAAATTGATTATAATATGATTTTTTTCCTTCCACAACTTTATAAATTATTTTAGAAAATTAATGAATGAGAAACCATAGTTGAACAAATTATTTTGAAGACAAACTCTGAAAGTAATGATGTGTAAAACATTTTATGCTAGTTTATTGAGTTTTGGAATGTTAAAGCATTTTCTTTTATAATGTAGACTTGTTCACATGTATGACAACCTTGTCTTATTTTTGTTTATTTCACAACTTGTTGGTTTATAACTTCAAGCATAACATTGTAAACAATTGTTCATTTTTAGTCATCTTTATCATGCAACTAGCTATTTAAATTTCTAAAGTTTATTTTTTTTGAGTAATTTTTGCTAAATATATAAAGCAATGATATATTTGGTCCCATGTTTACCTCCTTGGTTTTGCTAGTTTAGCTTGAGTATTATTCTATGTTTCACATATTAGGATAGTCACATATTAGTTTAGCTCACATTTTACATATTAGAATAGTTACATCTCATTTAGTGTGTCACCCCTACCTCCACCAAAAGAGAAAAAAAAAAAAACCTTAGTAATGGTCAACTAGTACAACCTCTCAAAACTAGTTAAAGGTGGTCGAGCCATACTCTAAACAGATTCCTTACTCCATATAATGTAAGGTATAGTTGGAACCTTTCATTTGAGAGATCCTTACTAATTGCAGATGGGAATTTAGCTCTATTAACACCTTGAAACTTTTTTCTTATGGGTTTTGGCTTAGTTTGAGATGACCTAGATCATTAGATATTTGAAAAAAAACAATTAAATCAAGGTGGAACTTTGCCTTGCTAGAAAAAGATAAACTAATAAGAAAGGAATTTTTCCACTTATTAACCTACTCCATTGGAGAATTTCATAGAGTAGTCCACCAAGTCTAACATAAAGCATATTGAATAGCTTGTAGAGTTTACAAGTTGAACAAGAAGTTAACTATAATTTTCCGTTTTAACATGGTGCATTTTATAGTGCCATCATCCATATGTGATGTGTGTGTGTGTGTGCACGCACGCGTTGTAAGCTCTACTAAAGAAATATACACGATACATACATTGGGATGGCGCCTCAATTAGTCATGTTTTGCCACTATGTAAATTAGACCATGGGCAATAATTGAGGTATGATCCTAATTTTATCAAAATGAACTTGTTGTGAGTGACATAGCAAGTGACTACATAAAAAAAATGGCATCAGAGCCATGAAATTGTATCAGTTGAAGACTAAATAACATATAAACCAAAAATATAGTTGTTGGTTACAACATACTCAATGAGCATGTTGAATCTAGTTGTTTGGAGAAGAGCGTGTAAGCTTGCCTAGAGGTGGCAAGTCTTTGTTACAAAGGATGTATGCTTTGATTCTTTGCATGCGCTCATCCATAATTTGGTAGAGTAAGTGTATCTCTTCCATGTTGAGGAAAATCTTATCGTGGATTTTGTTGTGATGAAAGGGGACCTTGCCCAACAATTTTGTAAGGTGCCAGTATAGATCAACAATGTGGAGATACTAATTTTAGTGTGCTCATGGAGCACCCAAGTTTGGAACCCAATTTTCCACTTTGTGCAAGACTTTTGAGTCTAAAACTTCATTTCTCTCATCTAAAATTTCTTGTTCAATATCAAGAATCTCATGCCGGGAAACCAGTGGTATGTTTTCATGGTACTTATCAATCGAAGCTTGGGCTTGAGTCCAAGCATAGGTGTTTTTTTTAGCAACACAACTTCTAACCCCCCTCCTCGAACGAGCCCTTTGGCGTAGCATAATGTTAAAGAAAGGGACACTGCAGGCACTTGCAAGAAGGCATGGGAGAGAATTCCATTGGCAGGAGAGGGTGCAGGGGTGGGAAAGTGAGTATGGAGAGCATATAATGTAGTGAGAGAAAGAAGGGGATGACAAGAAATAACTGGAACTTGGATGTATTGAGTAAAACAAACTGAACCAAAGATAAACCATAAACAAGAATAACATTCAACTGAGAAATTGAAACACATGAAAATATTGTATACATGAGAATGTTAACAATGAGAAAGAGTTGGCTCCTTTAGGCTTCAACAAAATCCTCGATTGTAAGAGCCTACCCAAGACAAATTTCTTGATTGAGAGAGAAGAATCATCGACATGAAAATGAAAGATAGATGAGGGGGGCACTAGGATGGGAGGGTCTGGTGCTTTAATTTTCTTGGTGACTCTCAAGTTATCCCTCAAAATTTTTCTTTATTTCTCAATGACCTTTCTCTTCCTCCTCACATTAATCACTCTCCATAATGGGACCATCTGAAATGTGTTGAGGTTCTAAATGCCATTAATGAAAATCCCCATCCTCTTGAGATCCATCATTGTAGTATGAATGTGATGCAGTCGATGCTTGTGCAAGTGAAAGTGCTCTTCATGCCTTCCTTGAACTGGTAACTCTATGGCCACATTTCCATCCTGTAGTTGGAATGAATCTAAGTGGCATAATGTCGATGACTCCACATGCACTCAGGAGCTTAATCCTTGCCATTGGTTTGCGCCAGTGTATAGGGACACCCTCATATATACACACACACACACACACACATATACTCTATGTTAGGTTTGGTGGAATATATATACTCTACAAAGCCATCCACTAAACATCTAAATTGGACAAAATGTTCCAATTGAACAAATAATTTCATGATTGAACAATGAATAGATGTGTCATGCATGTGATGAGTAAATTTGTAATACTAACTAGTGTAAATCCATGTTTTTTTGTAAGCTAATCTTTCATTAATAAGGATAATATGACAACTATTACAGAATTATCCATACCTACCTACTAGTGGACTATCACTAGGGAAACCAAATCATTGATAAAACAGGTTAGCAATCCAAAAATAAATAGTGAGATAAATGTAGAAAAAAAAAACTTGATAAAGTTTAAAGTGTTTCATGATTCACCATGAAAGGTGCCTAGACAGAGCCTCAAAGTGCATATACACTAGACTAAAAAACTAGTTAAACATAACCTAATAAGATAATCTAACCAGAGAGATCACATAACCAATTCATAAACAAATTAAGGAGACGTGGAGACATCCACCTCAATGGAGTTGGTGTGCCCTTGAATACAACCTCCTTGACCCAAAGCAAGAGTAAGCTAATCTTCTATGCACTTGATAGGAGCACCCATGTCTTATTGATGGAGCACCACCTTATCTAGTATCATTAGGTTCTCTTCTTTAGCCTCATTCCTCTCCATGATAACCCTTCCCAACAACATTTTCATCCTCTAGTACAAGTCAATTGTGAATAAATACTAATTTTCCCTACCCCTGGTATGTCTAGGGTCAAGCACTCACTTAATGATGTCCATGAGGACTTTAGAATTGATAAGACAACCCCTCTCCACTACAACATCAACCTCATATTCTTTGAGTTCCTTCTGAATGTTGACAATAACCTGCTCTCTAAATAAGGGTGCAGATGTTACCACTTTGGATTGAATCCAAACAATACCTATCTCCCCATGACTGATGTTACCCTGACAAAATCTTGCATATTGTCGAACCATCATTCTTATCCCAGGTGAACAAACTTCAACGATCCAAACTAAGCTATGTCACGTGAGCCTGTGAACAATATAATTGTTATAGCTCATAGGACTTGCAAATGCACATAATAGAGATAGAAAAGCACACATTGTTCACTCATGGACGATAAGAACAACGAAAACCAGTGAAAT
Source organism: Pinus tabuliformis (assembly GCA_031772625.1). Lineage (NCBI taxonomy): Eukaryota > Viridiplantae > Streptophyta > Pinopsida > Pinales > Pinaceae > Pinus > Pinus tabuliformis. The sequence continues at coordinate 1,850,162,266 of CM062818.1, read as the reverse complement.
AACAACAAAATAGAAAAAACAAGTGTTCATACCACATTCTTGAATGCCTTAATGCCTAAAAATTCCAAGCCAACATGTGCACAATGAATACCCCATTCGAACCAACATTGAATATGATGGTGCATATGCCAAATCCACAACTTACATAATTTTACATTGTCCGGACTTCATAATGCCCTTATGGCCTGAACTCATGTCCAATACTATCCACCTGAGTTAATAAAACCTCGACCGCTCCCACAACACACGGTAATATCAGGACAAATGGCGTGTTATCCTCACTTATTGCATGGAGTGATGCGTGCTTTATAGCCTCCCATCTCACCCAATCTGGGTGAGTGCAAATCGATGTTAACTTTCAAAAGATCAAATATTTGGAGACATCATTTTTAATTATTATTCAAGGTAATTTTAATCTCATTCATCTCAATGGAACTTAGAATTCAAAATTTATATAAATATGGATACATAAAATAATTTTGATTATGAACACATAGTCTAATTACTCTACAATTTGGATTTTTCCACCAAAATCTAGGGGCCATAGAATTTTTGGTAATATTGTAATTTTTTTATTTTTAAATTGTGTTTTTAAAGTAATACAAATTCCTACTAAATTTCAAACACAATTAACTATAAACTTCATAAAAAAAGCATAAAACTATTAAACTATACTTAAACAAAATATAAAATATTATTATAAATATCAAATTTATTGTATTTTTTTATTTATATCTAAACCTACTATCTCTCTTTTATTTATTTATATAACCATTTTTTTCACAAGTGGGAAAACCTATCATAACTTAGTTGTCAAACCAGCGATGAGGACAACCATCTCTAGTTGTTATCCCTGAATGCAAGCTGACTCATCACTGTTATTCAAAGAAAACCACGTCACTTGGAATGACCCGCTAGTGGTCCATAAGGGGGGCTCCCGTCAGATGCCTCTAGGTCTTGGGCTATTAACCTGACTCATCACTGTTATTCAAGGAAAACCACACCACCTGGAATAACCTGCTAGTGGTATGTAAGGGGGCATGCTTTCACTCTTGTCAGATGCCTCTGGGTCTTGGGCTATTAACCTATTTCCTTAAGTATGAGGAATACAAGCTCTTAGCCAAGCAAAAACAGTTTTAGGACATGCTCCAGGCCCAATGCCCAATTTATAGGAGTTGTCTCTAGTGGGACTTTTTGGACTTTCCAGGCGGAAAAATTTGAGATGAAACCTTAATTGGTGTTATTTAAACTAGTTTTTCGACTCTATGTATGGATTAAGCACCTTGAAAAACCGCTATGGAACTTTGATTGTGCAGGGGTTACCCATCAAGATTGTGATTTCAGTAAATTCCTGTTAGATTTTAGAAAAATTAAATAGGAAAAACTCACCTGAAAAACTTTCAAAAAATCACACTAAAAACAACTCGCAATTTATATAACAATTTTAAATATAAAATATTATTATAAATATCAAATTTATGTTTGAGAGATTCTTCGGCATAAATCACATGAAATTTCATTTGTCGACGCATTTTGAACCAACTAGTGTGGTTCATCCTTAGGATAAGTTTCGAACCAACTTGTCCTGACGATGAACCACACTAATTGGTTCGAAACGCCTCCACAAATGAAATTTCATGTAATTTACGCTAAAAAATCTCTCAAAAATTTGATATCGATCACAGAAACCTCAATTCAACAATTAAATTTATTGTATTTTTCATTTATATATAAATTTACCATCTATCTTTTTATTTATTTATATAACAATTATTGAATTAGATGTTTATATCACACCTCTTTCTCTCTCTATATAAAAATCACACCGCTGTATTTTATACACAAACATCACACTTATATATATTATAAAACCTATTTATTTTAAAAAATTACAATTTAACAAATACAATATATATTATTTTCCACCGGTTGCCCACGTAAATATACCGAAGTCGTTATTTTCCACCGGTTTCCCAAGTAAATATACCGAAGTCGGCCGAGGTAGACCGGTCACGGGGCTCCGGAGTCTGGACCCACACAAATTCTTGGCCGACAGGTCAAATCACAAGACATTTCGAAAACTCACTTGTACTTCAGTTAATGCATCTCGTCCGCATCCAACGAGCCGGCCATCACTGTCGTACGTCGGATGTCAGTCTGCCAGTTGTGAGGTGTGTCACGTTCTGATTGGCTGGAACTCGTTGGCCAAATCATCCGCCGAAGAGTTCCTAGCCGTCGATTTCGGATCTGAAATTCTCGAATCTTTGGGGATCACGTGTGACGTGTCCCTCCAATAAACGTCTTGGGATAATTATTATTTGAAAATTCATAATTAAGTTAATTTAATAATATCTAAGACACGATGTAAAGCTGGAATTGGGTAGTAGGATACTGAAATTAATTGGTGTTTTTTTACTAGGGAATTAATCCCCATGTTCCCACCATGTGAAGACATGCTAGGGCTCAATACACCATGCAATTTTTTATTGGTGTGCTTGGAGTTGCAGTTGCCCCACACAATCTTCGTTTCTCTTTCCCTAGTCCTAGGGCTCTACATATGTTTGATTCCTTCATAATTTGCGTGATCGAGGTGGGAGTTTAGGTGGTTTCATAAATGTGTAATCTTGATCTTGAGAATCTTCCTCATGCAATTCATGGCTTGTTTCTCTCCGTGTGTCCATAATGGTTTTAAGCAAAAAGATATGCATTGACCTTGTAGCTAACCATGTGCTAGACCTAAAGTGCAATTACTAAATTCTAGTTACATTAAATATAGGGTAGACCCACATTAAACCTGCCATCCCAGGTGGTTAGCACTTTTGAAGACAAAACCATATGCATTGAGTGAAGTTAGTGGAGAAGCAATTGAATACAACTAGTGATCCAATCAATAAATAGACCTTTCATAAAGTGTAATTCTTCCTGCCATGCATGTGAGAATATCTTGGAAGCCCAACTCATAATTGTAGAAAGGCATGCTTTTCCATGTAACTTCCCTAGCTTCAAAAGAGTTAGAATAATATTCAAAATTGATCAAATAATGATGAAATAGTTAGAGTGGCATTCAAAATTGATAAAATAATGATGGCCCAAAATTTATCCTAGATCCAGGATACTTTTCCTTTTGCAAAGTAAATACCATAATTCAGCTAGATTATTTTAACATTCTTTTGGCAAGTTGTAATAATAAGATAAAAGTGATTATACTTAATTGATGAGTTAATTGATGATGTAGTTATTATGTTGACATTATGGCATAACAAATAAGGTAGGGAAGAAATTGAAATTTAAACATATAATGGTTTATATTTAGATTTTTTGGTTTATTTTTATTAAATAATAAATTAAAAAGGTTGCAATTGTAATAAATAATGATTAAAATTGTATAAATTGAGTATAATAAAAGTTGTGAAGGCATTCGTTTTTTTATATAATAAAAATGTAATTTTAACAATGAAATATTGTAATTAGATAAAAAATTATATATTCAAATTTTATTGGTTATTTTTGGAAATGTTCAAATTGAATGATATTTAAATTTTTTCTTTCAAAGAATAGTTTGTTAAATGTGTTAATATTGGTATATTATTGGTCAACTTTAAGTACTTGAAATGTGAAATAAAACCATATTTTTAATTTTAAAAGAGTTTTGTAATAGCCAAAATTATAAAAAACATTGATGTAAAACTAACAACATATTTGAAGTCACACAAGTTTCAAGTGCATAAAAAGGTGCAAGCTTAAATAGTTACATATGACATTGAACATCGCGAACTTCATAATTTTCTAACATAAGCATTTAAAGTTGAGATAAAACTTATCCACATTCAAACATATTTTTATAACCCTTTAAAAGTAATGATTGCCATTAACATACATACATATATAAAGAGAAAGGGGGGACAAACTAGACTTTTTTAGTTTGTTCATTTTTTTTTTTTTTACATTTCTAACACTGCATTTTTTTTTCAAAATTCTCATGATTTGGGTTGTTTTAAAATGTGCCATGTGCTAAAAACCTTAGGGACAAAGTTTTATAGTTAAAATACTCATAAATCAAATGAAACTATAAATTTTTACAAATTTCTTTAAAATTTGGAAAATAGAGATGAAAAAACATTTTTTTTTCAAAATTCTCATGATTTGGGTTGTTTTAAAATGTGCCAAAAACCTTAGCAGCAAAGTTTTATAATCAAAATATCCATCAATCAAATGAAACTATAAATTTTTACAAATTTCTTTAAAATTTGGAAAAAAGCGATGGAAAAAAGAAAGAAAGAAAATAAATTTATCTACTATTTAACTTCATTATCTATATTTATAATTAAAATGAATATAATTTAAATATAGGATGATTTAGATTTTTGGACATATTTTTTGGACCATTTTTATTTTAAACTTAACTAAATTTCAAAAAAAAATAAATTGTAATCATAAATATCAAATATTAAAATTACACACTCTAAATACCTTATAAAATTTTAAAAATATTGAATCTATTATATATTAAATAATGAAATTTCAATAACAAAAAACATATAATTAAATTCCAATAACATTATAAAAAACAAATTCAAATCATATAATATTTAATTTCTTCTTAAAATGTATAAAAATAACAATAGTATATATATTAATTACACATGACATTTTAATTAAAATATATGACATTTTCTTACCAAAAATGTGATATCATCATTACTTAACCTCTTAAAAAATAGCCTAGAATCCTGGATCATAGGCTGGTTTTTTTAATTTTCAATGGCATCATTAAAGGATTGAACATGGTATGTGACAGGGCATCCTACTACAAAGAGGGAAGTACAAAGTGCATACTTCAAATCATGAATCTGGATCACAAATAATTTATGTTTGTGTTCTTCCAAAGCTTGAAGGTTTCCTAACACAAACAGCTTTCAGAAGTAGGTTAATTTTTTTTAATGAAAGTCAACGTACAACCTACAAACAAGATAATAATAAGCCAAGAGGATTTGGATAAGAATATAAGTTAATGGGGGCCATTAATTATGACATGCCCATGCTGTGGAGGAGATGACAAAATCACTCACACTGCCATGTAAGTCGGTGAAACATATCCCAGAAAACAGAAGTAAAGTAAGATACTCCAATTACAAAAAGAGAGGGTAGTTGTTAGGTTGTTTTAAATATTTTGATGGATATCAATTAGCAGATATAGATATGGATGAATGGGTATGGTTTTGTTGCTTTATGTCTATCTTTTTTAATTAAAAAAAAAGAGACTTAAGAGACAGATAAATATCATTGTTGCTTTATGTCTATCTTTTTTAATTAAAAAAAAAGAGACTTAAGAGACAGATAAATATCATTTAGTAAAGTCAGTGACAATGAGTGTGATCTTTGAATGTGGGTTATAACTAATCATGAATCTATGGACAAGATTGGAATTTTGACACAACTAAAATCTATTTCAAACAACAGTAAACCACTTTATATAAAAATATCTATTAATTTACTTATCATTTAGATACAAAAGTTTACAGATAGGTGAAAGGCCCTTTCATGAATAGATTATTTTACATATAGGTGACATGCCCTTTCAGAAATGGTTTAATTAATCTTTGTTTGAGGGACAGTGCAAATTTAGACTTCAAATTGTCTTAAAAAAAATATGGTCGGTTATTTTTAATTATATCACAAAGTACTAACTCATTTCTCTAGTGTGAGAAGTCTTTTTTAATATGGAAAAGGGTTTTTAAGTAAAGCATATATATGTATCTATATATATATTATATTATTTGTTAATTTATAATAAAAATGATTATTATTAATTATTTGGGAATGAAAATTAATTGATATTATTATTTAAAGAAAATCATGTCATTTAAAATTAATTTAGATTTTTTTTATTTATTAAATTCTGAAAAAAAATTAAATTTTTAAAAGAGGTTTGCACCTCAAGTAATTTGATTCTTTTAGGCACTCGACAGATTTAGAGTTAAGATAAATGCAGGCTAACAATCTATATATATATATATATTATTTAAAGAAAATCATGTCACTTAAAAAGAACTTAGATTTATTTTCACTTTAAAAGAGGTTTGCATCTCAAGTGATTTGATTTCTGTGGGCGCTTGATAGATATAGATTTAGAGTTAAGATAGATATATAGATATAGATTTAGAGTTAAGATAGATGTAGGCTGGCAGCCTAGAGGAATCAAATCACTTGAGGTGCAAACCTCTTCTAAAGCGAAAATAGATTTAATCCTTCTAGGAGTTTGGTAGATAAATAATTAAAATGAATCTAAGTTGGTTTTAAGTGGCATGATTTTCTTTATATATATATATATATATATATATATATATATATATATATATAATAACATCTATCTTAACTCTAAATCTATCAAGTGCCCATAGGAATCAAATCACTTGAAGTTGGTTTTAAGTGACATGATTTTCTTTAAATTATATATATATATACTGCCATCTTACATTTGTCTTAACTCTATAGCTTACATCTCTCTCTATATATATTTTTATATAAGAATACCATTGACAAAAACATGGGTTGTCAAAACCTGAAGTTATATATATATATATATTCTTATATAAGAATACTTTTGGAAAATTCATGGGTTGTCAAAATCTGGAATCCAAAAACAACCAACCATAAATTGACTATTTTACTTCATATTAATTTAATTATTTTGTCTTTATTTTCTAATTTATTTTTTATTTGTATGTAAGTCAAAATATTTACATAACATAATAGGATAAGCATCACAACATCTCTTTCAGAGATGTAGGCTCGTAGAGTAGATATATATATATATATATATATATATATATATATATATATATATATAATTGGAAAAACCAGGTTGTCAAAACTTGGAGTCCATTAATTTATATTACTAATTATTTTATTTTTATTTTCTAATTTATTTTTTTATTTTTATGTAATTTGATTGTGTAGAATTTTGTAGAATTTTTCCTGCAAATCAGCTAGCTTTGATACCATGTAGAACCTTTTCTATAAATCAGCTAGCTCTAATACCATGTAGAAATTTGCCACGTGTAGATCAATCAGCTAGCTTTGATACCATGTAGAACCTTTTCTATAAATCAGCTAGCTCTAATACCATGTAGAAATTTTCCACCTGTAGATCAACCTGGTAATGCAATGTACTAAAGCAAAACACTTGATCTACTTCTACAAACAATTTAGCGAAAGCTTAATCAACCAAGAGCAACATCAATAAGAACACATATAACTGATAAGAAGGAGTCAATCACACATAACACAGAAGAATTCACCCGGGGAAAGCACCTACCTAAAACCCCATCTCTGTATTATCATACAAGTGGAAATATAGTTTGGATTACACAAAGCCTTACCTCAGAATCCAGCTCTCATTACAATCCCTCTGCTAGTCATAGACAGTCAAAGGCTTCTCACAAACCTTCTTCTCTGCCCTCCAAGCCTCTTATTTCCTTGTGCAGTTTCTTTGGGGTCCAGTGCTACCACCTGTGTGAATTGGCCTCTTCACACACTCACTAATCTCTGATCTAACTGCACAAACTTGAAGGAGATAAATCCTCATCATAGATGAGCTTCCTTTATAGGAAAAATATTCATCCAACTGATAGTACACTGTCCCTTCTCTGATCTCAACTGGGTCTCTGACATAACTAACATGCATCAGTTATCCATGAGTGAATACACAATTATCTGAAAATAATAGTTGTCACATGCATGCAAACATCAACAAAATGTATCTCATTAATTTAACAACTTGTTAAATTAATCTAACTGAACTTGAGTAAGTTAAACTAAGTTAACTGATCCTCTCAATATAGAACTCATCCTTAATTCCTCAATCAGTGGAGCAAATCAAGGACACATTCCCCAATCAGTGGAGAAATTATTGCATGTTCTCACAAAGACTTCAAGTTTGATTTTCCTTAACTAATTAACTCATGGAGAATCAATTAATTAATATTCAAACTACTAGTAAGACCAAATTAGAAGTTTACTTCCTATTTTAGACCAGGGACTGTCTAAAAATATGAATCCAACTTGAATTGCTAAAAATAAAACTTTCATTTTTAGCACTACCATTTTTCATTCCTTGTTTCCCAATCAGCACTGATACCCAAATTGCGATTTTTAGCAGTGCTATTTTTAGCACTTCTATTTTTAGTAATTTCTTGTTGCCAATTTTCAATAGATTGAGTCAAAACATTTACCTAACATAATAGGGTAGACATTACAACATCTCTTCCATATGGAAAGCTTATATTTTTAACAATATTTAACATTAATCCTGCACATAAACCCAAATACTATTTTGATTGTAATTTAATGTCTTATTAAGAAGAAAACAATATTTCTTACATAAGATTTCTTTTAACATTTTATTAAATATTTTAATAATTTCTATTTACATAAATTATTAGTATGGATAGCTCAAAAAGTGAAGATTTATTTTTTGAATCAGTGACTGGAGAATCCACAGTATGAACATTTTTATACCAACGTTTCAAATCCCAAATGGGATCCATCATCAGGATTAAAGAATGATGATAAAAGAAGAGCATTTTAGAAAGAATAAATACTAATGAGGATAAATTTTAAGGAACAACACACTGTCGGCTAGAATCTTAATTTAATTTAATTTTTATTTTAATAAATTACTTTTATTTTTATTAAAATTTTTGAAGAGTTAATATCTTAGTTCATAACCTATGATTAAATTAAGGAATAGAACTAATATTACAACTAGATAATTGAACTAAAATATATTAATTTTTATATAAATTAAATTAATATATTAAACTAATTCATATTAACAATTATAAATAATAAATATTTATAATTGATTAATATAATAATTAATATATTAATTAATAATTATATAGAAATTATTATGTTACTGCATTATAATGTTAATTATTATATTAAAAAGATTATTTCTATAAAAATATATGGATACTATATTAATTCTTATAAAAATACTAGGGCAATATGTTAATTTCTATATAAATTAAATTAATATATTTAAGCCAAATCATATTAACAATTATAAATAATTAATATTTATAATTAATTAATATAATAATTAATATATTAATTAATAGCTATATAGAAATTAATATATTATAGTATTTTAATGCTAATAATTCTATTTTTGATATAAATAAAAAGGTACTGACCAATAATAATAGAATAGGAGAGGGATAACTTACCTATTGAATGCTTTACCTGGGGATGTGTTGGCGATTTTGATTTCCCTGATCAAGGGAAGCCAGCTCCCGCTAATCTCCATACCATTGTCTCTGTTCAAATAATGAGGATGCTTTATAATTTCAAGTGCTTCTCTGATCTTTCGTCTCTGATGCTGCTCTTCCCTTGCAATGATTGATGTGTTTTCCAGGCAGATATGGTGCTTAGTCTTCGAGGAGTGTTCTGCCAAGGCTGAGGTACGAGATCTTCCATTCCTAATATCAGCGCCATGTTCCTTGAGCCTTGTCTGGAGGGAGCGACTTGTTTCACCTATGTAGCTTTTTCCACAAGAACAATCTATTTTATAGACTCCTTTAAGCTGATGATTGTCAATATCATCTTTTACAGACTTCAAACCTTGCCTGATAGTACCAGGAGCTGAGAAATGGGTGATAATGCTTTTCTTTCTTAGGATTTTAGCGATTTTGTCTGTAACCCCATGGATATAAGGTAGAAAAACCCTACCACATTGAGGTTGGTCATGAGCCTTAGGCTCATGAGATAACAACTTTCTTTCAGCTTTCTCTATGGCTTTTTTAATCTCATGATCTTTGTAGCCTATATTCTTAAAAGTTAAAACTAAATGCTTCTTTTCTTCGTTCAGATGCTCTGAGTCAGAAATTCGAAGGGCTCTAATGGCAAGAGTGTTTAGAACACCAAACTTCTGGGCTGGGTGATGGTGGGAATCCGCATGGAGGTAACTTTCTGTGTGGGTTGACTTCCTGAAAACCTTATGGCCCAAAGAGCCATCCTCTTTTCTGATGATTAGAACGTCCAAAAATGGGATGCTCATGTTTTCTTCAAGTTCCATCGTAAATTTTATTTCTGGAGAGATAGAATTTTACTGTTCAGCTTCTTATAACTGCCACAATTTAGGTGATCATTCATTTTACGTACATAGTCTTCTTTATCCAAGATGACTGCTGCTCCTCCTTTATCTGCTTTAAGGACCACAACCTTGTCATTGTTTCGCAAGGATTTGAAGGCTTTTTGTTCTTCCTTACTCAGGTTGCTTTTGGGAGTTTTGGCTTTTCTCATGATGAGAGAAAATTCTTGCCTCAATGTTTCTTTATCTTCCAAAGGGAGGTTACTAATCCCATCTTCTATGCTACATATCATCTTTTCAATGGGAAGGCTTTTCGGAGCCACCGCAAACCCCATACCTTTGCTGAGAACATTAATGACTACAGGATCTAATTCCTGGGAAGACAGGTTGACCACTTTTCTTTTTAATCTTGACTCACAGGTGTTTGCTGAAGACATACTTTTTTCTTCTTTCTGGAAACTCATGTCTAAGCCTTGATTGCTATTGTCTCCCGTGCCATCTTTGGAACTCCCTGAATGCTGATTGTGTGCACCTTGATTGCTTCTGTTATCTGTGATATTATTTATGCACTCATTGTCTAACCAAACCTCATGGTCACCCTTGCTAGGCGCATTACCTTCGACCCTCTCATGCTGGTTAAAACTGCCCTTTCCAATGTTTAAGCCATGAATCTGCGCACCACCATTGAAACCGTTGACTAGGCCATGAGCATTTACTTTGGAAACCTGCATCCTTTCCAGTGTACCCATGCCATCTGCGCTGTGATTGTTATCTGCATTGTGCGACCCGTGGGTATTCAACGTATTAACTTCGGCATTCTGCGCCCTGACCAGCGTGTTGTCATTATCACTAACGTTGTTATTCATCAGATCTGGTTTGGGTAACTCTTTATGATTAATAACATCTGCGCAGTTCTTAATGGGCCATCTGCACTGTGATTGTAACCAATAACGTTGTTCTTCATCGAATTTGGAATATTACCTGCGCAGTTTCTAACGTTGACATCTTTTGAATTATTATCACAACTGTTGCTGCCGATCTTGCCTTCGTTCTGGGAATTGACAACGCTGTTTTTCATCGTATTTGGATCTGTTACGTGTAACCCATTATGTTTAATATTACCTGCGCATTTTTTAATGTTGTTATCCCTAACGTTGACATCCTTTGAATTATTATCACAGTTGTTAATGCCTTTTTCGCTGCCGATCTTCATTATTATGCTGTGCAACTTGTTATGTTCACTGTCAACTGCGCAGTTTTTAATGATATTAACTTTAACGCTGACATTTTGTGCAGATTCAATGGCGGGGTTAAGATTCTAGCCGACAATGTGTTGTTCCTTAAAATTTATCCTCATTAGTATTTATTCTTTCTAAAATGCTCTTCTTTTATCATCATTCTTTAATCCTGATGATGGATCCCATTTGGGATTTGAAACGTTGGTATAAAAATGTTCATACTGTGGATTCTCCGGTCATTGATTCAAAAGATACAAACCAGTGAAGATTTAATTTAGGTCGTATTTATTTCTAATATTCTATTAAATAACTTTATAATTTCTATTAACATCAAATATTATTATTTTTGTATGGGTGGTAAGGGAGGAGATCAATGTGAGGAAGGTGAGATGGTGTGAGATGATGTGAGAAGGTTAGACAATGATCCAAATCTAAATTTATTAAGTAACAAAATGAAGTTAATGATTTAAACATAAACATAGAGTTTTAGTGAAAATATAATTTTAATTTATTAATAACAAATACTAAAAATTGTTTACATGTAAAATGAAAATAAACTAGTTCGAGCGATGGTAGTTATTTCTGAGAAGAGATGTGACAGTTACATGCCTTCTGAACTATGTTACAATGAGGCTCAAAAGTCTTTTTATCATAAATAAGATGTGTGAAACCCTGACACTAAGAGATGAAGAGCCAATGGTTTTGGGCTCTACTAGGGTAAGTTGAACTGCCAACTTCCTAAGGTCATAATGTTGGCATATGATCTCTGTTTGGCTATCATAATACCTCGTTTCTAGGATTTCCATGAGGTGACAAAAAAAAATCTATAAATTAAATTCTTCCACTTTTCTAGTCTCTCTGTTTTCCTAGAAAATGTCTTTTCTAGGACCTTGAAATGACTTCAGAAGTTTAGGACCTGAAAAACTTCCAAAAAGAGAAAGTTGTGCTAGAATTAAGGAAATAATGTTGGGGTCCAAGTGGAATAGGTGGGTGTCCACCAATATCCACCTGGCCCAGTCCTCCCACTTAGGAAGAAATGGTCCCCATTGTGTTGAGTGCCTCCATGAGATGGGGAAACTTTTGATGAACTTGGTCCTTGATAAGCCATTTGCCTTGGTGCAGGAGCTAACCAACTTTGACAACTCGATATAGTTGGATCCTTTGTTTGTGGGTGTTCTTGATCTATATGTCGATGATCCGATCAGTTGTGACCTTTTCAATGTAGTTTTGGGTTAAGCTCTGTTGGTGTTAACTTCTCAACGATGTCTAATGTGCCCAACAATGATGGAAAGTATGGTCAAACAAGGTTCACATTGAATACATGGTGCAAGCCAAGGAATGGGGGGATACTGAGCTTGAAACCATTCTCTCCCACAACCTTGGTGATGGTGTAAGGCCCATATCAGAGTGGTCAAAGCTTCCAATGGGCTCTGGCAAGGCGTTATTTTTGCAGATGTAACCAAAATTTATCACCCATCTAAAATTTATGTGGCACACGATGCTGATCATGTCGTTGTTTGTACTTTGCATTGGATTTATCCACGATTTCATGTACATGCTGGAGGATGTACTGAATGTGCTCAATAAACTTGGTGATTTTATCAACTTCTAGTTGAACATGTGTAGATTCTTCTTGTGTACTCGCAAAAGGCAGTGGAACATCAAGGGGACATAATGGTTGGAATCCCAGACTCGTTTGAAAGGGACTATGACCAATTGAGCTATGGATATTTTTGTTATAGTTGTGTTTCACATAGGGAAGACGCTCATCCCATGTTTGCATATGTTTATAGTCGTACATGTGTAGTATGTGCACAATCATCGCGTTGACGACCTCTGCTTGGCCATTAGTCTAGGGGTGGAATGTAGTCGATTTGGTGAGCTTGGTGTCCAACGATGACTAGAGGATTGACCAAAATGCGCTTAGGAACCTGCTGTCCCGATCTAATATTTTTTTTTTGGGACCCCAAAATGTAGCCATACGTGTTCAAAGAAGAGTTTGGAAACAACTTCTGTTGTGATACTCTTCTTCCAGGCAACCAATATGGCCATCTTAGAAAATTTGTTGACGACCACAAATACACATTCGTTCCCATTCTTAGTAGAAGGAAGACCAAACATATAGTCCATAGAGATGGATTCCCAGGCCCGAATAAGAGTAGGCAAAGGACTATACAAACCTTGCTTCTTAATGGTTGACTTGGAAATAACACATGTAGTGCAGGATCTGATATATTTTCTGACATATTGTCAGAGAATTGACTAATAAAAATATTGTTGCAATAGTGCCACTATCTTCTCTACACCAAAATGTATTGTGACCTGACTATAGTGCCTCCAAAATCATGTTTCCACACTTGCTTGAAGGAACAGAAAGGTGTCCTAGGTGGCATAACAATGCATCCTAGAGGTGGAAGTATAGAACTTTCTTGTCATCCATGAACTTCTGGCATGTGGTGGTGAATTATGGATCATTTATATAAAGTTGCAACCATCCAGAAGTCTCGTGCCCACAAGAGTCGAGTGTTGGGCATCAGATCCCCCCACAACATGTTTTTGGGGCTCAAAGCCCAAGTTTTGGTCAAATGTATTGTAAGACTCCGCGAATTGTAGGCACAGAGCGTGAAGTATAGGTTGAGTCATAGGGTTGTCTGCCCAAAGTATTGTAATGTAATGTAATGTCATGTTGGCCTACCTATGGTTCGCGGACCATGGGATTGTATAAATAAAGCGAGGCTCTAAGTTGTAAAGATAGTTAATTGGAGAAATAACAATAGATGAGTACGAATGGTTGGAGCTTAGAGTAAGAGTCGAAGTGTATTGGATCGTAGTAGTAGGAAGAGGCTTTGAAACCAAGTACGCATAGGCTTAGTAGAGTCCGCAACTGAGTGCGTGGACCCTTGCAGCTGAGTGCGCAGGGCGGTGTCGAGTCTGTAACCTTGAATGAAGAATAATAAAGAGAAGTTGATTCCAATTTCTGTGCATCTACTTGTCTATTGCATTCTATACATTTATACTGTTTTGTTTATCGCGCACACTTATATGAATGCTAGATATACTGTTAATTATCACTAGAATTACATAGATAAGTTAAGCAATCATATAATAATGGGTTAATAGTGAGGAACTTGGGTAATAATATAGATCATGCCCCGAGTAGGACTCCGTGAAGGCAACATCACAGGTTGCGAGGGACTAATAGATGCGTGTAGTGACGTGTGGGTAGGGTCAAACCGCGGACTGCCAGAAGCTCATAAGAAATTCCCAGGGTGTGGAAATATGGTTCTAGCACCCTCCCATACTACTTCGGGTGAGACCTCAGTCCGTGCTTTGTGGACTGTTGCCAAAAGGGCCAGTAGTACTGGGATTTGTTTGGCTAAATCACCTCTGAACCTGGGTCAAGCCCCTACAAGCCAACAAATGGCTCCGTTTCTAAGATTGGGATCTGCATACGAGATGTCAGATGTCGTGCCACTGGAAACCAACAAAGAAAGAAATTGAAGAGTAGTTGGACAAGAAGATTCACGAGTTCGCGGCACACGAAAACAAAAATCCGCGAGTAACAGTGGTTGGAGCGCTACTTGTATATGGAAATCCATGAAATTTTCTTTGCATCCTTTCCTTCTGAACTGTATGAATGGATCGCGAAGCTAGCAGACAGTCAGGGAAGGTGTAGGCTCGACAAACCAATCATGTGGACTCCAGAATTAGTGTGCAGACTAGAAGCATCAGGAGATAAGATAGTGCGAGCTGTGGACCATTGGCTTGACCCAATTATAGGAGGATTTATCATTGAGTTTGCAGTAGACACGACTGTCAGCTATAGTGAGGTGGAGCGACGTTTCCTCAAGGGACTGCAAGGTAAGTATATCAAATCTTTGAACACTTGGATTAAGATGCTATTGTGTGAAAAAGGGGTTATGCAAATAAATTAATGTTTGGGACTACGTAAAGTGGGAATATATACAGATTCGAAAGTAGTGAAGAATTGGAAACCAGTCCCTTAATTTCCTCCGCGCGGGAAAGCGAGGAAGAGCTCGCGAAAGTTTCTCTGAGAAGCGCGGTCAGTCTAATAAGGCAACGAATTCCGCGCTTACCACCTCCACCTACACCGCCACCCGTCTCACCCTCCTCACCTCCATCTCCACCCACCCCACCTCCGCCACCACCACAGTTCAGTATGGCAAGTGCGATCAAACTACCGGTATTTAGAGGAGTAGGGAATGAAGACCCGGACCAATTCTGGTTCGTGGTAAGAGCAGTATGGGAAGCACAAGGAGTCATGGATGACAATATCAAGAAGGATACGCTAGTGAGCGTGTTTCAGGATTGCGCATTAACATGGTACATCAAGAATTCTAATGACCATCCAAACGCAGGAATCGTAGAAATCCAAACCACTCTGAATAGGGAATTTAGTAGGCCAAAGTCGGAAACACAATCAATCATCAGGTTTAAGGAGATCGCGATGCTCCCAGGTGAGACCCCCTAGGATTTGGACCAAAGACTGAAGGGTATGATTCGCGAAGCCAACATGACGTTGACGGATGGACAACACCACACATGGTTTATAGCGTCACTAACACCGCACTTAAGGACGACGTTGTCACAACAAAAACTTTCCACCCAGGCCGAAGCTTTGGAGATGGAAATGAGATTGCATGAGACCCCTATACAAGACCCTGGTTTGGGAGTCCAACAAATCCACGTGCAACTGCAAAATCTGTGTTTGGAGATGTAGAGTTTGAAACAGGATAGGACACCTTGACCAGAGGTGCGCGAGGAGGTATGGTGCATAAAATGCAAAGGCTAGGGGCATGACAAGGACCACTGTCTAGTGTTCGCGAATTACTTGGCAGGAGGAGGGCCGATGCCGTTAAGACCTGAGGCATAGGCAGGACCAAGCGCGGCGCCTGCATTATGGTGTGTGATCTATCAGATAGGAGGAAAACACACTATAGATAATTGTCATCTATTGCAGAAGTATAACAGATGTCTCAACAATTGTTTTGTAATTTCTGTAGGTCGGTAGGCCATGATGAATGCACCTGCAGAAGCTACAAACTAATGATGGATCAGATTCCTGCCTACAGGGTGCAGACTGAAACGTGAGCCCTCAACCCAAATGCAGGAATGGCGCATGCTAGATTTCAGGGGCATGGTCGAGGTCGAGGTGGAATGGGACCAGGAAGGGGTCACAAACAACTAATTTGTTACAATTGCAGAGGGCTAGGGCACTATGCTCGCGATTGTACAAACCCAACAAGGACATCATGTTTGTACTGTAATCAGTTTGATCATGAGGCAGAAGACTGCCCTACATTGATAGCGAGACTGTGTAAAAAAGGGGTACTTCAGCCCCCTCTAACTCAGAATTTGCAGATGATGAGGTTTGAGCCACGCGAAGAAGACCCGAATGTAAACATGATGCTCAGGAGCGGTATGACCACTGGTGATGATAAGGGTAAGCAGTCAGAAGAAAGTACGTGGGTTCGCAAGGCTCCTGCAAAGGAACCTGAATTTGATTTAGAACATGCGAAGGAGACATTCATGGAAGCTAAGAAGAGCTTCATGGAGGCCTCCACTTCAGGTAGTAAGGATCAACTAGAACCAGAGATGGATCCTTCAATGCTCACTACCTTTCTGGAGACATGCATGAAACTGCTACACGACAGTAAGGCAGTAAAAGGACTACAGGAACTTATCACTAGGTGTGTAGGGTCAGGAGAACTGTGCGTGGTCTGGAAGCTTGGAAAGCATGCATTGCGCATAGGAAGGGAAATGAGGTTGACTGCGCAAATCAGCGAGTATGAAATGGATCAGGTAATCTTGGATCTCGGATCAGACGCGAATATACTACCAAAACAAACATGGGAACACATGGGCAGACCCACGCTACGGTGGTCTCCTATTCATCTATGAATAGCGAACCAATAGAAGATCTTGCCCATGGGGAGATTGCAAGGGGTAACAATAGACATTGAAGGTGCAAGCGCGCAGGCAAATTTTTAAGTGATAGAGATTGTCGATGACAGTAATCCCTATCCCGTACTACTATGAATAGATTGGGCCATCGATATGAACGGAGTCATAAATCTGAAGAAGTGCAAAATGATCTTTGAAAAAAAGTCACTACGCGTAGTAGTATCGCTAGATCTAGCCGAAGGAGAGGGATGCACTGAACCGGTGCGCGACGATGATAATGATGACAATCTTGATTGTATTTACAAGATAACCGCACAAGAAGAGGATTGGGTGAATCCGACTGCAGATGGAAGGATTTTGTGGGAGCACGAAAGCTCCTGCACTTCGGATTCAGATGAAGAAATAGAGCGATGGTAGAATCAGGTGCACGAAGTAACAACGCTTAATTGCAACATGATGGTTAGATCACTGCACTGCTTGACAACAAAGGTGAGAGATCTGCCGACATATGATGAGTTGACAGCAGTGGATGAATTCCTGAGCAAATTTGAAAGTGCAATGCCAGAACAACAACGGTTTGATGCTCTGAAGTGGGCACTACATGCAATGCCCGCATGATGGTGGGGTACGCATCAAGGAAGTTTTGAGGACTGGCGCGGATGCAGAAGGATGATGCACCTACGCTTTGGAAAACCCCAGCTCAGAATGAGAGCCAGTCAGCAAGGGTAGAACAACTTGCATGCCCACCTTTCCCGATGGGTACAGACATATGCTATATAGCCTGCACAAGCACACACCACTCCTGGAATAGAGAATCAGAACAAACCACAGCAGCAGGAAAGGCAATGCGCACTACCAATTATCCACGGAGAAGTATTCAATAGGGTGTGCGAAACACTGAACAGGGTTCACCGGGCGAGACACACTGGTTGGGACCTACACGTACCAGCGGTTCGATGGGCCTATAGGACCATGTGAAAAACCCTGACCGCAGAAACGATTCCAAAGGTGCGGAACATAGTAGAGACTGTAATTTATGAAGAGAATGCAAAGAAGAATCCACATGTAATAGCTCCTGCAGATGTGATAGTGCGCGAAGACTAGGACGAAGAAATCACACAGATACACAAGGTCGAACACATAAAGATTTCGAAAGCCATTCGGTGAGGGAACCTTAGAATTCGCGAACTCGAAAAATACTGGGTACGACTGAGGAAGAAAAGCATGTTGATGGATGCCGAGATCAAGAGGCTGGAAAACAATATCAAGCAAGCATGTCCCGTCGATAAACCAAGAATGACAAGAAAAGGTGCAGATGATCATACCATTGAATTAGAAGACTATCACCGAGAATTTATGACTCTACTGCCATGGCTACCATTGCATCTC
This sequence comes from Pinus tabuliformis, assembly GCA_031772625.1. Lineage (NCBI taxonomy): Eukaryota > Viridiplantae > Streptophyta > Pinopsida > Pinales > Pinaceae > Pinus > Pinus tabuliformis. The sequence continues at coordinate 1,850,143,618 of CM062818.1, read as the reverse complement.
ATCAATTGCAGTAACCAGGGAAGTGCACTGCATACGATAGAACGCGCAGCGCCAAGTGATATTCGAGCCCCGAAGTTCGTGAACGACCACAGACAGTTCAAATAAGATGACGGCTACTAGGAGAGGTTTGGGATTTGGAGAAGGAACCGCCGATGAGGCTGTGCAGAACCCCATGGTACACGGTGTTCTTGAAGGTACTGAGGTTGCGCTGGAAACCCTAAAATCACCTCGGATGCTGAGATCGAAAAAAGATAAGCAGGTAGCGGGACCTGCGCACAACAACGCAGGAATAGGAGGACCAGGAATTGTCTATAACACAGGAGGCAGAAGACACAGACCTTGCAGAAGAAGGCGCAGACTCCTGCACAACTTCCACCCAACTCAAAAGGCAACATTTCACAGAGAGATTGGGTCCGCAGAAAAAGGTCAAGGCCTCCAAATTGGCCATCGAACCGATCAAGTTAATAGAATCTGACCTTTACGACATCGGTGACATGGTTCACGAGGTCACCAAGGAAGCGCTCCAAGAAGCCATGTCGGAGTAGCAGACTATGTTGGGGGCCCTAAGGGCGCAACTGTAGGAACTACAAGTGCGGCCCCCATAGGAAGGAACCGTAGCCACCTACGGCGCAATAGGCACATCAGCAGTAGAGCAGATGCTACGTGCAAGGATGGCCAACACCATAGTGCTACCAGAAGGGGTGCTAGCAGCAGAGAATGAGATCGACAGAGCCGCAGTTGGCAGGATCAAGGGACTTGGCCTTAATTTGGCTGCCCTTCCACGAGACACACTATACCAACTGCAGGATGGAATAACAACAGAGCTCCACGCCAGGGAGGGCTACGCGATTCAGGTGATGAGTGAGCAAAAGATCAACATCGAACAACTCAACCTGCAGTGTGATGAATTGGTGTCACAAAACTAGCAGTTAGTATAGAGAGTGGATGAAGCATGCCGACGTGTCCTAGAGTTGTCCATTTCCGCGGACCTACCAACAGAAATTCGGATCCACTGTTTGGCAAGTGGAGCCCGAAACGTGTGCAAGGAAACAACGCGAGTGCAGCTGGAGTTGAATCTCTAGATTGCCAAGCTGCGGCTAAAGGCATAACCTTCCACTCCCCGGAAGTTAGAGAGCAGTGCATTAGTGCTATCCAAACAGGGTTGGAAGAAATTGGACAGGTGGTGCAGGACTGTACCGATATGTTGGACCAAGCCTTTGGCATCCTCACATCCTTGCAGGAGGACCCCAACATACAACGCCTAGAAATAGAGGCACACGAGCTTCAGGAGAAGTACAACAATGTAAGGGGAACTGCACTGATAGTCATCCTCACTCAACAACTCGCAAAGATGTAGCAAGCAAGGGCACTGAAAGTGTAGGTGGATGCCGAAAGACAGAAAGAGGCACTTCTCAAAGCGTGCATCTAGCCATGGATTGATGAGGCCTTCACCATTACCATAGATATCGAGAGAAAGCTAACATAGATGCCAGGGCTCTACGTGCTAAGGCAGGGATTTGATCCTCACAAAGAAGCATTGGAAGAGTGAATGCAACAGGTGCAACAAACCACAAAACAGTGTGTTGTTTACCTCCGAGCAGTGTGGGATCAGTTGGAGGGGCTCTGCGCCAAGATCGCTGCGCCAACTAAGTGACTCGGGGATGAGTCACAATGTTTGTATTGGCGGCCTGTTGGGCATCGGATCCCCCCACAGCATGTTTTGGGGCTCAAAACCCAGGTTTTGGTCAAATGTATTGTAAGACTCCATGAATTGCGGGCATGAACTATGAAGTATCGGTTGAGTCATAGGGTTGTCCGCCCTAAGTATTGTAATGTAATGTAATGTCAAGTCGACCTACCCATGGTATGTGGACTATGAGATTGTATAAATAGAGTGAGGCTCTAAGTTGTAAAGATAGTTAATTAGAGAAATAACAATAGATGAGTACGAATGGTTGGAGATTAGAGTAAGAGTCTAAGTGTATTGGGTCGTAGTAGTAGGAAGAGGCTCTGTAGCTGAGTGCGCAGAGGCCTAGTAGAGTTTGCAGCTAAGTGCGCGGACCCCTGCAGTGAAGTGCGTAGAGCGGTGTTGAGTCTGTTATATACCTAGGGGGGATAATATGGGGTACCAAGGGAGGTACCCAAGGTAATAATGTAATAATGGGATGGGCCATAGTAATAAATAAGGTGGTTAACCCATGTCATGTAAGGGACCACAAGTAGTTAATAATAATGTAAAGGGCCCATGGTATTAGTTGATGGTACGAGGAAACCATGGTAATGATGCATGGTATTGTATGTATGAGGCCTATATAGAGGCTAGAGACTCCACATGGAGAGATATGAAGAGAAGTATTATTGTATGAACAGGCATATGGCTTGTGGAGTGTTCTCCTTCCTTAAGGAGTGAATGTATGGTGTTGCCCTACCATAAGGGTTTGACTAATAAAGAATCATTTCATATTATTTCTGGGTTTATTTGCATTATCTTATATTTTCATATCATATCTATAGTATTTCCGGGTTAGATCCATAACAAGTGGTATCAGAGCACTTTCTTGGGCAAACCGTGGAGAATTTTTTTTTTATTTTTGTAGGGATTTTTGGGTGGCGAATTTGCAGATCAGATCTGTACGTTTTGGTGCAAGATTTGTAGAATCTAATTATAGATCTGTATTCCTTGTGAAAAAATACCCAAATTCAAAAAAAAAAATCAGTTGAATCGGAGTCCAGATGAAGGAGATATCGCTGATCTAAAAATCAGTGGGGTTGCAGACAATTTTCAGGGCAGCGAGTTTGTGGCACGGATCTAGAAGCCCTGGTGCAAGATTTGAAAAATCTAATTGTAGATCTATATTCTTTGGGAAAAAATACCCGATTTCAAAAAAAAAATCGGTCAAATCGGAGTTCGGATGAGGGAGATATCGCTGATTTAAAATCAGCTCTTTTTGCAGACATTTTGGGTGACGGCGGGAGAGTAGCAGAGCAGATCTGGAATTCTAGTGCCTGGATTAGGATTTTTATCACATGGGCAGATGCAGAATGATTGTTCCATTTCTAAAAACAGGTTATTATAGGGATTCTGAGCAATATTGACGGATCTGTGACCATTTCAATTTTTCGCCAATATTTTTATGATGGCGGGCCTAGATCGCTTTGAACAGGAAGAATCTTTTTTGGGTCGTCTCACTAAGCTCCGACAGACTGGTACAGTGGAGGAATATATTACCGCTTTTGAAGCCTTAGCCTTCCGCACTAGGGGTCTCACAGATACATTCTTCAAGGACTGTTTTATTATCGGTCTTAAAGAAGCCATCAAAGCTCAAGTTCTACTTCACCACCCTTCCACGTGGACAGAGGCTTGCCAGTTAGCTCGTCAGGTCACATTGCCTAGCAAAGATTTTATTTTTACATAAAAGAAGGAAACTATGGAACCTAAAGGGTTACTTCCTACTGGTATATCCTTATTGCAGATTCATGGATTGATTCAGAAAGAGAAGATCATTGTTTCTATCAATCCTAGTTGTAAACATAATTTTATTAGTGTTAATTTGGCAAAAAATTTGCAAGTCCCAGCAAAACAAATTGAACATACACAGGTTGATGATAAGGATGTTCAAATCTATAAGGATTTGAAGCTTTCTATGGATAAGTATGTGTTTCATGGTGATTTTTATGCTTCAGATACGAATAACATGGATGTTGTTTTGGGATACCCTTGGATGGAATTAGTGGGTACTACCAATATTAATGTGCAGAAGAAATTCCTGAAGCTCTGGTATAAAAAGAAGAAAATTACATTACAGGATATTTCCATTAATAAGCAGGTAGAGTCCAAGGAGGCTGAAGCAGAAGATGTTCAAGGGACTGACACATCAGATGATGAGCCTTTGATGATCAACAATCAAACACAAACAGAGGCTGCAGAAGAAAAGGTTACAGGTGATGATACATCAGACGAGGGCTCAGTGGTTGAAGTCATATTGAAAAAGAAGACACCACAACAGGCACCACAGCAGGGTGAAGTAAAGAAACAGCCATCGTGGGTTAAAACTTCAACATATCATCACCCACATCACCCAGCGAGACAACCATCAAGATGGAAACCAAGTCGTCACATGACGGATCACGAGGAGAGAAGATCCACCCACTGCACATCAACACAGAAGAGCTGCCACGGTCAACTTCCATCTCAAGCGAGCGAGGCACCAGCGAGATCGAGGGTTCACCTTTCTCTTGGATGGCTAGATGCACGTGCATGGTATCAGTGGACTACTCTTTTGAGTAGATCTTATTATTTGTGTTCTTCCCATGTTTTGGGGACGAAACATGCTTAGGGGGGTGGAATGTTATATACCTAGAGGGGATAATATGGGGTACCAAGGGAGGTACCCAAGGTAATAATGTAATAATGGGATGGGCCATAGTAATAAATAAGGTGGTTAACCCATGTCATGTAAGGGACCACAAGTAGTTAATAATAATGTAAAGGGCCCATGGTATTAGTTGATGGTATGAGGAAACCATGGTAATGATGCATGGTATTGTATGTATGAGGCCTATATAGAGGTTAGAGACTCCACATGGAGAGATATGAAGAGAAGTATTATTGTATGAACATGCATATGGCTTGTGGAGTGTTCTCCTTCCTTAAGGAGTGAATGTATGGTGTTGCCCTACCTTAAGGGTTTTGTTAATAAAGAAGCATTTATCTATATTTTGATCTTGTTATTATTGGGTTATTGCTATTATCGTATATTTTTGGATTAGATCTACAACAGAGTCTGTAACCTTGAATGAAGAATATAAAGAGAAGTTGATTCCAATTTCCGTGCATCTACTTGTCTATTGCATTCTATACATTTATGTTATTTTGTTTATCACGCGCACTTATATGAATACTGGATATATTGTTAATTATCACTAGAATTACACAGATAAGTTAAGAAATTAGATAATAACGGGTTAATAGTGAGGAACTTGGGTAATAATACAGATCGCGCCCCGAGTAGGGCTGCACGAAGGCAGCATCACAGGTTGCGAGGGAATAATAGATGTGCATAGCGACATGTGGGCGGGGTCAAACCGTGGACCACCAGAAGCTCATCAGACATTCCCAGGGTGCGGAAACCTGGTTCTAGCACCCTCCCATACTACTTCGGGTGAGACCTTAGTCCGTGCTCTGCAGACTGTTGCCGAAAGGGCTAGTAGTACCAAGATTTGTTTCGCTAAATCACCTCTGAACTTGGGTTAGGCCCCTACAAGCCAACATCGAGCACAGTGGTCAATGCAATAGTTGATGGCCAACTAAGGAAATATGCAACATTATTGGTGTTGAACTTCTTATACTTAATGTTTAGATGAAATTATTGCATATATGTGGACCATTTCTGATGGCATTCGTTTTGCAACTTCCCTTGTCTCTATATAAACTGGAGAGGTCAATGATCTGTGTGGGTGATTATCTCCTTCCTCAGAATGTATTGTTTCCATTTTCGGCAAGCCTACATGATGTAATACATCTCTTTATCGTAAGTGGGCTATTTCCAAGTTGTATCAGAGAGTGTCTCACTATGATAGGCCCCCAAATACCCTTTTTGGGTAAGGACCGCACCAATAGCATAGTCAAAGGCATCTATCTCAATTTCAAATGGTTTTTGTAGGTATGGAAATGTGAGCATTAGTGCAGAGAAAAAGCGATGCTTCATCTCAATGAACACCTTCTGTTGGGACTCAGACCAAAAAAAATTTCTTTTGCTCCACCCTTGGTAACTTGACTTAAAGGCCAAGTGATATAAGAGAATCCAAACATGAACCTTCTATAGAAATTGAAAAGGCCTAGAGAGTTGCAAAACTATGTTAGACTAGTCAAGGCTAGCTAATCCCAAATGACTTGGATTTTAGCCGGTTCCACATGCATGCTTTGCTCGTCAATGATGTAACCCAAATATTGGACCTAGTTCAAGCCAAAGGTGCATTTCTCCAATTTGGCACATAACCTGTGTTGCCGCAGGGTTTGAAGGACCTACCGAATATGTTGCAAGTTTTCTTCCAAACTCTTGATGAAGATGAGGATGTCATCTAGATATACAACCATGAACGAGTTGGTGAAGGGCTACAAGATGTCATCCATCAGACTCATAGAAGTTGCAGGGGAATTTGTCAACCCAAAGGGCATAACTAGCCATTCAAAAAGGCCCTCCTTGGAATTGAAAGTAGTCTTCCATATATTTGTGGGTTTTATTGGAACCTAGTGATAGCCAAACTTTAAATCAATCTTGCTAAATTACTTGGCCCCCTTGAGCTGGTCAAGAAGGTCATCAATTCATGGGATTAGATACTTGTTCCTGATAGTGATTTTATTTAGTGCCCGATAATCAATGTAGAGTCTCCAAGTCCCATCCTTCTTCTGTACGAGTACAATTAGGCTCTTAAAAGGTGAGGAACTTAGTCAAATGTGCCCTTTTTGTATCAAATCCTGGATCTCCTACTTGATTTCTTTGTTTTCCAGAAGGGAGCAGTAGTATATCAGCCCATTGGGTAGAGGTTCCTTAGGAGTCAGATCGATCAAATGCTTGACCTAATAGTGCAAAGGTACCCCTGTGGGTGAGGAGAAGATGTCGCTTTATTCTTCCACAACCTTATCCACCTGCTTCTGTTGCGTGGAGGAACCCTTCCTGGGGCCATGGATGTGGCCATGATCTTCCCCTTACTTTGAGAGAAAATTAGAAAGAAAACAAACTCCTAGTCTAGGAGATGATCTTATTGCATTGATTAGAAAATATCAAAGAAATAGTTGTAGGTGGAACTACCTCCAGTATCCTGTATAAATTACTTCCCAAAGTAATAATAACAGTGTGAGGCTTGGAATCATACATAACATGATGCTACCACAAGTATGGTTGACCTAATACCACATCACAAAATTCAAGGAGTAACATCACATAGTACCTCATCCATGAAGGGCTTGATGTTGGAGGGTAGGCGGCACTGCTGGCTGATGCAGAGATCTTGCCCTTGGTGGAGACATTCGATGGTGTATGGATGTGGGTGTGGTGTCATTAGTAGGCCCAAATGATTCATGAATTTAACTTAGATGAGGTTCTTTTGGCTCCCATTACGAACAATGAACTATAGCGGGGATCCCTTCACTTACATTTGTGAGTAGATGAGACACTCCCCGTCCTCTGGATCTTCAGGATCAATCTTCTAGAGATTGGTGGTGGCAATGATGCAACTGGGCTCTACATCGATAATATGCTTCCCCTTGTCGTTCCCCTTTTTTGGTTTTGAATCAGAGTTAGAGAATTTATTAAAGATTTCAACTTGTCCACTAGTGACTTCTTGGCACGACACACATTTGTATTATGAGTGGGGCTCTTGTGGAACTCACACCATTTTCCTGTGTCCTTCTTCGTCTTTGTCATGCTATTCTTTGCTTGTGGCTTTGGTGGGTTTTCCTAGGTCACCCCACCTTGGTTCTATCCTTTCTTCTATGGTTTGGGGGTGCCTTTTCCCTGCTTCATATTCACAGATCCAAAGTCTCGCTTCTTTTGTTTAAATTTTTGCTCGATCTTGATAGCATATCGATATGCAGTGCCAAGCGAGGAGATGTCTAGGAACTCCATCACATCCCAGATGTATTTGTGTAAACAAACACGATACTTGAGTACTAGATTCCACTCAGAAACTTTAATACACAACTTCATGTGTTTGTGAACTCCAACATGTTTTGGTCCCTTCCTTGCAGTAGTGTGGTCCATTTTATGTACTTATCTTCATAGCTCCTGACAAGGTAATATTGTTCCTTGACAATGTCTTGGAAAGAATTTCAAGGGGGTGCAACAAAAAATAGTGAGGGTTCTTTCTCGTCCCTTTGCTCACAATAGGTTTCCCACCAGTCCTTGATGTGGGGGGTGCCTTTGAGAAGTGCAAAAGTAATATTTCCATATTGGAAAAATTATGGACCAAAAGAATCCTTCCAATAGATTTAACCATCTATCTACGACATCTGCATCTATCTATGATATCTGCATCTATCTAGCCTTCAAATATATCAATGTGAAATTTAACTTATACCTTAAAGGGAGTGACACCTTTGAAGTTACTATTGGATGAAGAGGCTTCACCCGCTAATACCCGCCGAAGGGTCTGGGAAAAGTTATCCATTAAATCATTCCTTTTTCATTTGAGGGCCTTTTCCAGAAACACTTTGAAAGGATCTCCTTCTCCCTCATCTTTCTTTTCTTTGATCATGGGAGGCCATTAGGGTTGGCGAGCTTGGTATTGCAAGGGTTCAACCAGTTCAAGTCCTAACTACTTATACCCCGACATTATTGGGGATATGCACAGAAAAACAGAGAAGGATTAGATCAATCTGATAAAACTGATCCAAATTTATGTAGGAAAAAAATGAAAATACAGATTTAAACAAAAGCACAGAGCTACAACGAAAAAAAAACTTTAATTCATTAATAAAAAATATTACAAACTGTTTACATGCAGAATGGAAATAAACTAGCTCGGGTGATGGTAGCTATCTCTGATAAGAGATGTGGTGGCTACATGCCTTATGAAATGTGTTACAATGAGTCTTAGAGGCCTTTTTTATAATAAAGAAGAAGTGTGAAACCATAACCCTATGAGATGAAGCGCCAACAGTTTTGGGCCCGGTTGGGGTAAGTTGGACCACTAACTTATAAGGGTCGTAACTTTGGCATACAACCTCTGTTTGGCTCTCATAATACCTCATTTCAAAAATATCCATGAGAAGGAAAAAACAATATATAAAATGGATTTTGGCACTTTTCTGGTCTCTCCGTTTTCCCACAAAAAGTCTTTTAGGACCTCAAAATGGCTCCAAAAGTTTAGGACTTGAAAAATTGCTAAAAATAGAAAGTTGTGCTAGGATTAAGGAAATTGAAAAGAAATATTGTTGGGGTTCCATATGGAATAGGTGGGTGGAAACCAATATCCACCTAGATCAGTCCTCTCCCCTTAGGAAGCAATGGTCCCCATTGCATTGAGTTCCTCCATGAGATGGAGAAACTTTTGCTGAACTTGGTCCCTGGTGAGCTACTTACCCTAGTAAAGGAGTTGGCAAACTTTGACAACTTGATATAGTTGGATCCTCTCTTTTCCAGTGTTCGTGATCCATTTGTTCATGATCTGATCAATTGTGACCTGTTTAATGCAGTCTGGGTTGACCTCTGTTGGTGTTAACTACTCAATGAAGTATAATGTGTTAAAAAATGGTGCAAAGTATGGCCGAAGATGGTCCACATTGAATACAAGGTGAAAGCCAAGGAATGGGGGGATAATAAGCTTGAAAGCATTGTTTCCCACAACCTTGGTGATGGTGTAAGGTCTGCATTAGAGAGGTTGAAGCTTCCGATGGGCTCCAACAAGGCATTCTTTCTGCATATGTAACCAAATTTTGTCGCCCATACCAACCAATAGATGTGATGAATATGTTCAATAAACCTAGTGGCTTTATCAGCTTTGGGCTGAACATGTGTGCATTCTTCCTGTGTAGTGAAGTGCAACATCAAGGGAACATAATGGCTGAAATACCAGGCCCACTTGAAAGGAGTTGTGGCTAGTCAAGCTATGGAGATCTCTATTATAGCTATCTTGCATATAGGGAAGACTCTCATCCCACGTTCGCGACTTCTTAGAGTTATACATGCGTTGTATGTGCATACTCATCCTATTGACGACCTATGTCTGGCCATCATTCTGGGGGTGGAATGCAATCGACTTGGTGAGCTTAGTGTCCAATATTGACTAGAGGCTTGACCAAAATGTTCTTAGGAACCTACTATCCCCATCTAATATAATGGTTTTTGGGACCTTGAAATGTACCCATACTCATTCAAACAAGAGTTTGGAAGTGGATTCTTTGTGATACTCTTCTTGCAGGAATCTAATATGGCCATCTTAGAAAATATGTTGATTACCACAAATACAGAATCGTTCCCATTCTTGGTAGAAGGAAGTCTAGAAATATTTTCCATGGAGATGGATTCCCAGGGCCAACTAGGAGTAGGCAGAAGAGTATATAAGCATTGCTTCTTAATTGTTGGCTTAATGATGGCATAGGCAATGTAGGATATGATATATTTTCTGACATTCTATTGGAGACTTGGCCAATTAAAATACTTCTGTAGTACTACCACTGTCTTCTCTACACCAAAATGTCTCGCAAACAGACTATAGTGTGCCTCCAAAATCATCTGGGCATGCTCACTTGAAGAAACACAAAGGTGTCCCAGGTGGTATAACAATGCATCCTGGAGGTGGAAGTATGGAACTTGCTTGTCATCCATCAACATCTAGCATGTGATGGTGACTTTTGGATCATTTCTGTAAAGCTTCACCCATCCAAAAGTCTTGTGCCCACAAGAGTCGAGAATAGTGGTCAATGCCATAACTGGTGGTCGACTGAGGCAATCTAGAACATTATTGGTGTTGCCCTTCTTATAAATTAATGTTAAAATGAAACTGTTGTAGATATGTGAACCATTTCTGATGGCGGTAATTCTACAACTTCCTTTTTGTTTGTATAAACTAGAGAGATTGGTGATCTATGTAGATGATCATCTCCTTCTCTAAAATGTAATGTTTCCACTATCGGCAAGCCTGCACAATGGAATACATCTCTTTATTATAAGTGGGATACTCCTGAATTGTATCTGAGAGTGTCTCAATGTGATAGGCCACTAGATGCCCTTGATGGGTAAGGACTACACCAATAGCATAGTTAGAGGAATCTGTCTCAATTTCAAATGGTTGTTGCAGGTATGGAAATGTGAGCACTAGTACGGAGCAAAGGCAGTGCTTCAGCTCAATGAACACCTTCTGTAGGGACTCAGACCATAAACACTTTGTTTTCTTTGCCCCCTTGGTAACTTGACTCAAAGTCTAAGTGATATGAGAGAATCCAAACACAAACCTTCTATAAAAATTGGCAAGGCCCAAAAAGTTGCGAAGCTCTGTTAGAGTGGTGGGGGCTATCCAATCTTGAATGACTTGGATCTTAGCCAAAGATGAATTTCTCCAAGTTGGCACATACTTTTGTTGTCGTAGGGTTTGAAGGACCTATTGAATATTTTCCATGTGTTCTTCCCAAATCTTGTCGAAGATGAGGATTCCGCAAGATGGTGAAGGGCCACAAGATGTCATCCATCAGTCTCATAAAAGTTGCAGGGGGAATTTGTCAACCCAAAGGGCATAACCAACCATTCAAAAAGGACCTCTTTGGATTTGAAGGCGATCTTTCATACATATGTGGGTTCTATTAGAACTTGGTGATAGTTGGAATTCAAATCAATCTTGCTAAATTACTTTCCCCCCTTGAGTTAGTCAAGAAGGTCATCAATCCATGGGATTGGATACCTGTTCCTAACAATGATTTTATTCAGTGCTCAATAATCAATGCAGAGTCTCTAGGTCCCATCCTTCTTTTGTACCAGTAGAATAGGGCTCCCATAAGGTGAGGAACTTGGTCAAATGTGCCCCTTTTTAGAAACTCCTGGATCTGCTGGTTGATTTCTTCGTTTTCCAGAAAGGAGGGACAATATATTAGCCCATTGGGTATAGGTTCCATAAGAGTCAGATCAATTGAATGCTTGAAATAATAGTGTGAAGGTATCCATGTGGGTGAGGAGAAAATGTCCCTATATTCTTCCACAACCTTATCGAACTACTTTTGCTGTGTGGAGGAACCCTTCCCGATGGCGATGGATGTGGCCACAATCTTCCCCTTACTTTGAGTATTGAAAAATGCAACAAGAAATTCTCAATTTGATTTTGCTATGATTAAATTGACAAAATTTGAATTTCCAAATCAATAGACAAGTTGGATGATGTTAACTTGTTTGACATGGCTTGTGTCACCCAATTTACTTAGTAAATTCGAGTTGGAGGAGTTAGATTTTAGTTTAACATGTGTGATTGCAAATTTGTAGCAATCAAGGTCAGTTATCTTAGGGTGTTTTTAGTTAAAATTGTTCCAACTATTGGAGGAACTAGTGGAGGGTCAAGTTGTGTAGTGGGACTTCAGTCATGCTTAGTGATCATCTAATTAGCTAATCAATCAACCCAAAATAGCTAGTGCATGCAGAGAATTAAAGTTACCAAGTTGAGATGGAGATTCCAAGGCTGTGTAACATCAGTTTAGACTAGTCTTGAGTGTACAGGTGTTGCATGTATTCATATGATTGTTGGAAAATACTGAGAGAGAGGGGGGGGGGTGAATCAATATTCCTTAGCAATTAGCACTTTTAAATCTTTTCAGAGCATTAGTTAATATCCAATTATCAATAATGTTTATGTAGTAACAACAGTGAATAAAAGAACAAAGGAGGCACAAAAATTTTAGGTGGAAAACCCCCTCTGGGTCAAAAACCACTGAATGCTTTTCTAATAATTCTTTAATCTTCAACTCCAATTGAAAAGAAAGCTCCAACTTCCTAGAATCTAGAAAAGAATTCCTCTCTAGCTCCCACTAGATGGACGCTCCAATGCCCGAGATCCCAGTAGTCAATTGAATGGATGCCCCAACACCCAATGAGCTACAACTCACCCTAGCACCACCCTACCACCCTAAAGTTTTCACAGGCTTGAACCTGTCGATGACTTAATGTACCAGCTTAACACCACCCTACCACCCTATAGAAGAATAAAAGAAGAATGGACTCTCGTACCAGGGAAAATGGTCCACTTTACAATGATATAGAATGATGTAGAAGAAGAAGACACATTAGACCATAACGCCAACTATGACACAACCACCTAATGATGATCCTAGACCTCCCGACATTTCCTCTTCAACTCTTGGTAGATAGACACTTGTACAACTTTTACAATGACTCTGTACAATGATACTTTTACAATGTCTGTATGAAATGCTACCCACTTGAAGACTTCATGTGGTGAACTTCTTGCTGCTGTTTGCACCTTGATTGTTGCTCTTGTCATGCTACCCTTTCTCGTTCTTCAAAACCTTAGATTATGAATTGAGGCTTCTCTTGATGAATATATAATACCTGCAAAAAGTCTTCAAAGAAATACCCATGACATGATAATAGCAAAACTTACCTCATCCTGCAGAGCATATGTCAGTGCTAAACAAAAACAACAAATTAGAATATGAAGAAACTAATCAAATTAAGATATGAACATTCATATATAGAATAAACTTGCCTGTAGCTTACCTCTAATGCATCATTTTGCTACACCTTGCTCTTTACTAACCTAGAAAGTCTGGTCCTTTGCCCCCCTTGACAACACTTGATATAGTTTTTCTTGCCTTCTAGGAGCACAATATTTAATCTGATGTATCTCTACGATTTCAGATATCCAACATGTGATATTCGGTCCTATAGATGTGCTGTGAGTCTTCTTTCCAATGCCACAGGTCTAACCCGATTTGGACTCTTCAAGACAAAGTTATGCCCAATCTCTCACAATGACCTAATTATGGACTAGTTCAGTAGAGCGAACTTGTACAACGTGCCATGTGTCACTGTTTCCTCCTTCGGATCTGAAATTGATACAAATAAAAATCAAGTCCCTGCACTATCCTCCACCATTTATAGAATTCTAATCCTCTTTTCAGAGAGAGAGTTATGACGATTTTCCGAAGGTCACTTCTTTGAGATGAAATTTGACAGCCTGCAAAAACCCTAAATTCCATAGATCATATTGCCGAAAATATAGCGAACCAAGATCTGAAATGTGGTCACAACGTGCATCAGGATTGTGAATCAAATGGTTTTAATTTCAGAATCTAAGATTTCACAGAAATGAAGTTATAGCGAAAATCCATTATCACTTCATTTGGAGGATATATGAGATTTCTTTTTATAGAGTTGAGAGGGGCTTCTATAGAGAATGTTGGAGGGATTTTAGGAGCTTAAAAAATTATTAATTAATGACTATTCAATGAAAAAAACCAATTATGAGTGCCATGCCACAACCCCATATGGTTTTAGCCCACTAACTGGGGTTACTAACTTTAAACATGAATATCTCTCAAACTGTGAAGAATTATTTGGTGTGCCATATATCAATGGAAACATCTTGACAAGTAAAATATATATAGAAGATCCTTGACTCAAATATAGTAAGTTTTCACATCAAAATTCCCTTGCAAGATTAGGGTAGCCCTTGGTGCTACTTGGGTTGACATCAATGACAACCTCAAATCATCATTAGATCAACATCTCCCCCTTTGGCATTGATGGAAACACAAGTACTTCCCCTGCGATTAGGGCACCTCTTCCTACTACCTTCTCTGGCCCTTTGACATCAATGGCAAAGGGTACCCCCCCCCCCTAACACACAACCATCCTGCAGACCTGTACACACTTCCACTCCCCCTTTATTTTATAAATAAGGAAAATCTAATGAGAACTTGGGAGAATCCCAACTTTCTAGTGAAGATATTCAAATGCTTCACGAGGTAAAGGCTTAGTGAAGATATAAGCGATTTGTTCTTTTTTACCAACATATTCAAGTTTGATATTCTTTTCAGCAACCTGTTCTCTAACAAAATGATATTTTATCAGAATGTGTTTTGTTTTTGAATGCATGATAGGATTCTTGGAGATGTTGATGGCACTGGTGTTATCACAAAAGATGGGAATAGGGTCACCAAATTGTACTTGAATATCTTGCAAAGTTTGTTTCATCCACAGGACTTGAGTACAACAAGATTATGTTGCAATTTATTCTTCTTCCGTTGTAGATAATGAGATTGAGGTTTTCTTTTTTCTCAACCATGATACGAGACAACCACCTAGATAGAATGCTGCTCCACTAGTACTCTTACGATCATCAATGCTTCTTGCCCAATCTGCATCTGTAAAGGCTTGAATAATGAGATTGTTTCCCTTGGGATACCACAAGCCATATTCTGTTGTGCTCTTTAGATGTCGAATAATTCTTTTGAGGACAATAATATGTGATTCTTTTGGTGCTACTTGGAATCTTGCTACTTGTCCAATTGCTTTCATAACATATGGTCAGGAGGCTGTTACATATAGAAGACTACCAATCATAGATATGTACAACCTCTGATCCACATCCTTAGATGAGTCATCTATGCTCAATTTGCAACCTGTTACCATCGGAGTAAGGACAGGTTTGCAATCTTCCATTTTGAATTTCTTGAGCATTTCCTTGATGTACATGGCTTGACATATAAATATTATTTTCTCTTGCTGAGATATTTGAAGCCCTAAGAAGTATGTCAGGTCACCAAGTAAATACATCTCGAACTCACTTTGCATCTTTGTAGCAAAGTTCTTACTTAGTCAATCATCATTGCTACCAAATATTATATCATCCACATATACCTAAAAAATTGTTAAATTATCCTTATCTATTTGTATGTAAAGATTGCTATCAGCAGTACCTTTCTTGAACCCTTGTTGACGTAGATATCCGTCAAGAAGAGCATACCATGCTTTGGGAGCTTGCTTGAGACCATACAGAGCCTTCTTTAACCTGCAAACATAGTCTTCTTTTTCTGATAGTAGAAAACCTCCGGGTTGTTCGATGTAAACTTCTTCTTCTAATTTTCCATTCAGAAATGCTGACTTAACATCCATTTGGTAGACTTTTATTTTTCTTGAACATGCATAGGTGAGAAACATTTGAATGGCTTACATTCTGGAAAATGGTGCAAATGTTTCGTTGAAATCTATTCCTTCCACTTGTTCATAGCCTTTGAAAACTAATATTGCTTTGTTTATGGTAACCTATCCATCTCCATTCAATTTGTTCCTGAACACCCATTTAGTCCCATTGACATTTTTATCTTTTGGTCGTGGAACTAATTCCTAGGTGTTATTCTTCTCGATTTTATCCAATTCTTCATTCATAGCTACTACCCAATGTTTATTTTGGTTGGCTTCCTCAAAACTATTCGACTCAAAGGTTGATAGAAAAACAATGTGATCTTGTTGTGATGAATGAAGCTGTCAACCTTTTCTTGTTCCAATTCCTTCATTTATGTCACCAATGATTTGATTTGATGGATGGTTCTTTTGAATCCATTCTTTTGTTCTCTTTGGAGGATCTTCTTGTTGTTGTTCCTGTATATCTTGTTGATCATTATTTACTTCTTCTTGGTTGACAGTTGCTTCTTGTTCTAGAATTTTCTCCGTACCTTTTTCACCCTCTATCTCAAGTTTCAAAGATTCTAGATCCTCATCATTATTCATTGGAACACTATCTTCATCAAATGTAACATTTATGCTCTCCACTAGCTATCTTTGTCTTAGATTATAGAATTTACAGGCCTTTCTTTTGCATGAGTAACCAACAAAGGTACCTTCATCAACACGCAGTTCAAACTTACCCAACTTTTGATCTTCTCTTTTGATATAACATTTGCTTCCGAAGATTATGAAATATTTTACATTAGCTAGTTTTCCTTTCCATAATTCATATGGGGTCTTATTGCAATTATTTCTGAGAAGACTTCTATTGATAATGAAGACTTCCATATCAATTGCTTGAACCCAGAAATTTTCATCCAATTTTGAGTCCTTCAACATTTTTCTACCCATTTCCTATACAGTTCTATTCTTTCTTTTAGCAACTCCATTTTGCTGAGGTGTTCGTGTTGTTGAAAATTGTCTTTTTATTCCATTTTCGTCACAGTATTTCTGAAATAATTTGGAAGTGAATTCTCCGCCATTATCTGATCTTAGACACTTTATTTTTAAATTAGTTTCATTTTTGACCAACTCCTTTTAGATCTTAAAGCACTCAAATGATTTAGATTTTTTCTTTAGGAAACTGATGGCTATCATCCTGGTATAGTCATCTATCATTAACATGAAATATAATTTTCCATCTAAGCCTTTTGTTCCCATAGGACCACATAGATCATTATGTATCAATTCCAATGGATGTGATGCAAAGTGTTGTTTTGTTTTAAATCCGGATTTTGTCTGCTTGCTGTGCTGACAGGCCTCACATAGTGTGTTGGAAGGTTTTAAGATTTTTGGCATTTCTCGTACTGCTTCCTTTTTTCTTATCCTAACAAGATTGTCAAAGTTTATGTGACCCATCCATTTGTGCCATAACTAGCTTCATCTTCTTTAGCTAGTAGACATGCTTTAGTTGCTTCATCCAGAACATATATGTCGTTTGGATCTTGACTTGCTGTAGCCACAATTTTACCATACCTACCTTTCCTGATTTCACATTTTGTGGAGTTGAATAGCATTGTGTGTCCTTGATAACACATTTGTCTAACACTAAGAAGATTGTGATTCATGCTTTCAACTAATAGAACATTCTTGGCTAGAGCATATTTTCTTCCGAGATTGACGGTACCTGATCTTATAACATTTGAAGATCCATCATTTCCAAAGGAGATGGTTCCATCCTTCTTCTCTTTTAGAGATACACATTTGTTTCTATCTCTATTCATATGCGTTGAGCAACTGCTATCAACATACCACACATCTTTGTTGTTTTGAGCCTTGAGAGCGAGAGCACAATTATCAATGTTCTTCTTCTTCCATGTTCGTTTTTTTTGTGGCTTCGAAGATTCTTCTGGTGGATTTTGAAGTTTGCAGTCTCTGGCTATGTGTCCAAAGTTTCGACATTTGTAACATTCAATATTACTTCTTAAATTTTCAAATCTATTGATGTTTCGTTGAGCCCTGGAGGTTCATATTTAACAGATCTCCTGGAATTGTATTGGTTCCTAGGGTACGTGCGACATTCTAGAGCTTTATGACCAAATTTTCCACATGAATAACAATAGCCATGAAAAATATGTTGGTACCTGGATGGAAATCTTTGTCGGGGAATTGTCTTCTAAGGCTATTCTTGCAAATCTTATTCAATGAAGTCTACATACTTGTTAGATCTCATAGGTTCATTGTATTTTGTTGTAGAATGTCCTACTTCTTCTTCTTTGTAACTGAGGCTAGTTCCGTTGTTGTAAGATCATTGATTTTTGATGAGTTCTTCCAACACCCTTGAGTTGTTGGCATAGTTTTGGATAGTTTTTCCCTTCTTCACTTCCTTACACAACGAGACTACTTTGGCTTCTAATGCTTCCCTTTCTCAGTTGCTTTCTTCCAACTTCTTTTGAAGTGGCTCTTCAATACATTTTTGTTCTTCAACTTCAATTTTGATACCTTGAACTTGTTCTTCAAGAGTATTGGAATGGATATTCTCAGCCTTGAGCTCTTTTATAAGCTTGATTGCTTCCTTAGAAAATTCTTCTATGGTCAACCCTTCTTCTTCGTTGTTTGATACCTCTTGTTTATTGTGCTTGGCCATAAACAATACTCTCTCATTGGCTTCTTCTTCACTGTCACTGTCTTCATCGGATGATGAGCTATCTTCTTTAGAGAGAAAGTTCCTTTTGAATCCTTTCTTCTTGCCTTGCTTGTTGAATTTCTTAAAGCCTTTCTTTCCTTTTGAGTTTCCATCACTTCTGTTCGGACATTTTGTTGCGAAATTCCCAACCTCACCACAACCGAAACATATCAATGGAAGTTTACCTTTGAATTTTCCCTTACCAATTTTTAGTTTTCTCGTAAAGTAAGCATATTCTCCATATGAAAAACCTTCTTCATCATCTTCCTTTTCTTCACACTTGCAGGTGCAAAAGCAGGTCTTTGCCTTTTAAGGTTGTTTTTCCTTATTGGTTTTCTTAGATGCAGCGAACGTAGTTTCTAGATGCGAAGTACCCTCTTCTTCATCAAGTCTCATTTCATATGCTATGAGAACTCCATGTAATTCCTCTTTGCTGAGTTTTTCCAGATTTGCACTGTATTCTAATACCGATACCTTTGGGTTGAATATTCTTGGTAACATTTTAAGAATCTTTCGTATAATAGTCTTCTCATCAACATGCTCTCCCAATCCTTCCAGAGTGTTGGTTATTTCATCAACATGTTGGAAGTATGCAACAATGTTGTCATCTTCTTTCATTCTGAGTTTCTCAAATTTTTCTCTATAGATTTGAAGCTTTGTTTCTTTGACATTTGAGTCACCTGCATATATATTCTCAAGCTTGTCCCATACATTTTTGGCAGTTTTACAACCCAACACCTTATGATAAGTAGATTCAATAAGTCCACTGATAATAATATTCTTTGCTTTTGCATCATCTATGTTAGGCCCCTATACTACTAGTGTAACCCCTTATTGTTATTAGTACAACCCACTTATTATATTGATGTACCCATGTAGTTCCCATATTGTTACTATTGTGCCACATAGAAGCCCATTATTGTTATTATTGTGCCCTTACATTATTATTGTTATGTCGGCTCTAATTATGTTATGACCCCTTAGACTCCTATATATAGAAAGGAGGTCTTTTCATTTGTATCATCCAAGAATTGTTCATTTATGCAATGTAAAGGAGGTTGCCCTCGAAGAGGCTGAATTCTAAGGCGTTGATCTATATTTTATATCTTTTCTTGAGCTGGTTTCATAACATTTGGTATTAGAGCTTTGGATTCTAGGGTTTCGCTGCTCCAAACAGGTCATCGTGGAATTTTCGCTATAGCTTTTTTTCTGCGATGTTTCAGAAGAAAAAAAAAAAACCCATTTGAGACGCGATCACGCTGAATCTCGGATCCAAATTTCAAAGCTTTTCGTGCTATATTTACGGATATATGATCTGAGGAAGTTGGTCTTTTTGCAGACTCCTGATTGCTCCAGGTTCCAATACGATTTTTCCTTCCTCTTCAATTTCTGGCAATATTGTTTGAATTGGGATCTTTTGCAACTTTTGAATAAGTGGCCATACTTCTTCGTCCTTCTTCCATTCATCCTTGGCTTCGTTTATCCAATCTGGTTGGATAATAGAAATGGTGCACAACAATGCTTCCACATCCTCATCCTTTCTTGAGAGTGCATCTGTCACCACATTTTTCTTCCTTTTTTTGTAGATGATTTCAAAGTCATAACCCAACATCTTTGTGACCCACTTTTGTTGCTCTTCAGAGGATAATATTTGTTCTAAAAAGTATTTAAGGCTATCATGATCCGTTTTTACCTTGAAGTGTCTTCCCATTAGGTAGGTTCGCCATTTCTTAAGTGCATGGAGTATTGCCAACATTTCCTTCTCATAAATGGCTTTGTGTAAAAACTTTCCCTTGATTGGACGACTTTCAAAAGCAATGGGTCTTTCATCTTGCATTAGAACAACACCAATTCAAACAATATTGCCAGAAATTGAAGAGGAAGGAAAAATCATATTGGAACCTGGAGAAATCACAGAAACACGAACCCGACAGCTATGAAATCGATCAATTTCAGAGTATCTCATCAAGTGGAAGAACTTACCCGCTGAAGATTCCACATGGGAGGACAAGAGTTTTATACAGAAGCATCAAGAACTACTCAAGCGTTGAGGACAACGCTTTTTGAAGGAGAGGGGCATGTTAGGCCCCTATACTACTAGTGTAACCCCTTATTGTTATTAGTACAACCCACTTATTATATTTATGTACCCATGTAGTGCCGATATTGTTACTATTGTGCCACATAAAAGCCCACTATTGTTATTATTGTGCCCTTACATTATTATTGTTATGTCGGCTCTAATTATGTTATGACCCCTTAGACTCCTATATATAGAAAGGAGGTATTTTCATTTGTATCATCCAAGAATTGTTCATTTATGTAATGTAAAGGAGATTCCCCCTTCGAAGAGGCTAAATTCTAAGGCGTTGATCTATCTTTTCTATCTTTTCTTGAGCTGGTTTCATAACAATCTACCAAATTCTTCTTACCTTGTTCATCTACAGTTGTTGTAAAGCCATTTTGAACAGTGTCTTATACTTCGTTACCTTATGCCAAGAGACAGACCTCCATTCTTCCTTTCCAGATTGCATAATTATTTTCATTGAATAGAGGTACACCATTCTTGGTATGCTCCATGATCTCCTTCT
Source organism: Pinus tabuliformis (assembly GCA_031772625.1). Taxonomy (NCBI): domain Eukaryota; kingdom Viridiplantae; phylum Streptophyta; class Pinopsida; order Pinales; family Pinaceae; genus Pinus; species Pinus tabuliformis. The sequence continues at coordinate 1,850,122,673 of CM062818.1, read as the reverse complement.
AGTTGTTAAGTTGCTATTGAAGGAACCAAGCTCTGATACCAATTTTTGGAAAATACGGGGGGGGGGGGGGGGGGGGGGGGGGGGGGTGGGTTTTGGGGGTGAATCTGTATTCCTTAGAAATTAGCACTTTTAAATCCTTTTAGAGCATTAGTTAATCTTCAATGATCATTAATGTTCATGCAGTAACAGCAGTGAATAAAAGAACATAGGAGGCATAAAATTTTTAGGTGGAAAACCCCCTCCGGGTCAAAAACCATCGAACACTTTTCCAATAATTCTTTAGTCTTCAACTCCAATTGAAAAGAAAGCTCCAAATTCCTAGAATCTAGAAAAGCATTCTTCTCCAGCTCCCATTGGATGGACGCTCCAACGCTCGAGATTCTTCAATAATCAACTGAACAGATGCCCCAACACCCAATAAGCTACAACTCACCCTAGCACCACCCTACCACCATGAAGTTTTCACAGGCTTGAACCTATTGGTGACTTAATGCACCAACCTAGCACCACCCTACCACCCTATAGAAGAATAAAAGAAGAATGGACTCCCGTACCAAGGAAAATGGTCCACTTTACAATGATATAGAATGATGTAGAAGAAGACACACTAGACCATAACCCCAACTATGACACAAGCACCTAATGATGATCCTAGACCTCCTGACATTGCCTCTTCAACTCTTGGAAGATAGACACTTATAATAATTTTACAAAGATACTTTTACAATGACTCTGTAGAATGATACTTTTATAATGTCTGTATGTGGTGTTGCCCACTTGAAGACTTCATGTGGTGAACTTCTTGCTGTTGTTCTGCACCTTGATTTCTTCTCTTGTCATGCTACCCTTTCTCATTCTTTAGAAAATTAGATTATGCATTGAGTCTTCTCTTGATGAATATATAATCCCTACAAAAAGTCTTCAAGGAAATACCCATGACATGATAACAACAAAACTTACCTCATCTTGCAGAGCATATGTCAGTGCTAAACAAAAACAAAAAATTAGAATAAAAATAACCTAATGAAATTAAGATATGAACATGCATATATAGAAGATAATTACCTATAGCTTACCCCTACTGCATCATTTTGCTGCACCTTGCTCTTTGCTACCCTAGAAAGTCTGGTCCTTTGCACCCCTTGACAAAACTTGATCTAGTTTTTCTTATCTTCTAGGAGCACAATATTTAATATGATGTATATCCATGATTTAAGATCCCCAACATGTGATATTTGGTCCTGTAGAAGTCCTCCAAGTCTTCTTTCCAATGCCACAGGTCTGACCCGATTTGGACTCTTCAAGACAAAGTTATGCTCAATCTCTCACAATGATCTAATTATGGACTAGTTCAGTAGAGAGAACTTGTACGACATGCCACATGTCACTGTTTCCTCCTTCGGCTCTGAAATTGATATACAAAAAATTACAGTCTGTGCATTATCTACCACATTTTACAGAATTCCAATCCTCTTCTCAGAGAGAGAGTTATGACGATTTTCCCAAGGTCACTTCTTTGAGATGAAATTCGGCAGCCTGCAAAAACCCTAACTTCCACAGATCATATCTCTGAAAATATAGTGAACCAAGATCTGAAATTAGGTCACTATGTTCATCAGGATTGTGCATCAAATGGGTTTTAATTTAAGAATCTAATACTTTTTAGAAATGAAATTATAGCGAAAATTCCACGATCACTTCATTTGTAGGACATATGAGATTTCTTTTTATAGAGTTGAGAGGGGCTTCTATAGAGAGTGTTGGAGGGGTTTTAGGAGCTTAAAAAATTATTAATTAATGACTATTCAATGACAAAAACCAATTATGAGTGCCATGTCACAACCCCATAGGGTTTTAGCCCACTAACTGGGGTTACTAACTTCAAACATGAATATCTCTCAAACCCTGAAGAATTACTTGGAGTGCCATATATCAACGGAAACATCTCGACGAGTAGAGTCTATATAGAAGATCCTTGACTCAAAATAGAGTAAGTTTTCGAGTCAAAATTCACCTGCAATATCAGGGCATCCCTTGGTGTTGCTTGGGTTGACGTCAATGACAACCTGAGATCATCTTTAGATCAACAATGATCAACCTAAGGAATTACACAATTCAATTTGAGGAATTTCCTAAATAATAGGGGCCCAATTCCTCAAGGAACAATGCAAGGAAATAAGAGCTCAAGCAGAGGAAAAATTTGACTAAGTCTGGGTCAGAGGCCTTCAGTGAGCAGAGAGATAGGTTATGCACTTGCAGGGTGTGCTCAATTGAGCAAAGAAATTGTAATACATATCTATTCATTTGATTAATGCAAGAAGGCATTCGTGTTTTTAGAAGATTCCTTTCCCCAGGTAGAAATACTTGTGGCATGTGTGTTATTTCTTCTTGCATGTCTGATATTTTTGTTCTAGATTGTGAATTACTTTCTGCAGAGAAGTAGAGTAGGTTTGTGTCTTGTGATTTTTATTAAAACTTCATGAGTAGTTGCAAATCTACAACCTAATTTCAACACGGTATCAAAGCTGGATTCACATTAGAGCAAGATATTTGAAGTTGTTTCTCAGAGGTTTGAATTTGAAGATCAATGTAGTAGGATTTCTTTAGAGCTTAGAAGATGACCTTGAATGGACTAAGGCTAGAGCATGCCTTAGAAGGAACCTCAAATTTTGTTGCATGGAAGGACCGCATGGAGGCAATATTGGATGACAATGGATTGCTCGAATATGTTAAGGCAAATATTCCAATAACACCAGAAGCTAATGTCCGAGAACTTGCCTAGTGGAAGAAAGATGTAGCCAAGGCAATGTGAGTAATCTTGGAGGGAGTACAAGATCATATTTCTTGAATCTCAACGGAAAAGAAAATCCATTCGTGATGTGGAAAGCACTAACATGATTTTTTGAGAATAGTAGTGACCACAAGAAGCTATTGCTCAAGGATAAAATTAAAAGTATCAATATGCAAAAGAATGATACTATACCACAATATCTGAGCAGGTTCACATAATGTCATGATGAACTGGGTGGGGTCGGTGTTACTGTCCCTGAAGATGCCTTGGTAAGCCTAGCCCTTTTGGGCCTTCCCAAGATCTAGAATAGTTATCAAGATTCGGTGAATGGGAGGGAGAAACTTCCAAAATTAGGAGCGCTTATGGTCCAATTTGGTACAGGAGGAAATAAGGTGGAATACCAAAGATGGGACTTCATCCAAGGGTGAGGATAAAGAAAATTTTTCATTGGCTAGAAATCCAAAGAGGGGAAAAGGGAAGAAATCCCAATCCAAACCAAAATCCAATCAAGGGGAAAGAAGAAATATTTTTCAAAAATTAAATGCTTCCATTGTCATGAATTCGGGCACTATGCTAAGAAGTGTCCACAAAAAAATACAAGCAAGAAGACCTTAGGAGGAGAAGCAGGCGAATATTTAGCTTCAAATTTCGAGCTTGAATTTACCGTAATTGCATGCATGGCTATCACAATGATGGGGAGTGTGTGGTACTTGTACTTCGGTGTATCGTTCCACATGACATGGTGTAGAGACTTTTTTAGTGACTTGGAGGAGAAATATTTGCAAATGCACATCAATATGGGGGACGATGGAAGGTATAGCACAACTGATATTGGCATAGTCACCTTTCAAAGGGAGTTGAGTTTCCCCCTTAGGCTCAAGCATGTCATGTTCATTCCAGGCCTAAAGAAAAATATCATCTCTATTGTGGTTTTGGAAGAGCGTGGTTATGATGTGATATTCAACAAAGGAAAGGCATTCTTGAGACACATAGCCATGGTACAGGTGAAGAATATCGGTGTTCCTGTGAAGAACTTATATGAGATAGACGTGGAGGATTATGTGACATTGATCACAAAGGTGGAGAAGGTGCAGAGCTGCAATGTCAGTGAAATTTGGCATAGAAGACTTGGCTATTTGCATCATGGCTCTTTGAAGGTCATTGAGTAGATAAGCATAAGCCTCCTCGAAGGAGAACTTGAGTAACATGATGTGTTATGAAACCAACTCACAAAAAGATAGAAAAGATAGTTGAACGCCTTAGAATTCAGCCTCTTCGAGGGGGCAACCTCCTTTACATTACACAAAAGAACAATTCTTGGATGATACAAATGAAAAGACCTCCTTTCTATATATAGGAGTCTAAGGGGTCATAATATAATCAGAGCAGACATAACAATAATAATGTAAGGGCACAATAATAACAATAGTGGGCTTCTATGGGGCACAATAGTAACAATATGGGCACTACATGGGTACATAAATATAATAAGGGGGTTGTACTAATAACAATAAGGGGTTACCCTAATAGTATAGGGGCCTAACATGCCCCTCTCCAAAAAGTGTTGTCCTCAACGCTTGAGTAGTTCTTGATGCTTCTATATAAAATTCTTGTCCTCCTATGTGGAATCTTTAGCGGGTAAGTTCTTCCAATTGATGAGATACTCTGAAATTGATTGATTTCGTAGCTGTGGGTTCTTGTTTCTATGACTGCTTCAGGTTCCAATATGATTTTTCCTTCCTCTTCAATTTCTGGCAATATTGTTTGAATTGAGATCTTTTGCAACTTTTGAATAAGTGGCCATACTTCTTCATCCTTCTTCCATTCATCCCTTGCTTCGTTTATCTAATCTGGTTGGATAATAGAAATAGCAGAAAACAATGCTTCCACATCCTCATCCTTTCTTGAGAATGCATCTGGAACAAAATTTTGCTTCATTTTTCTATAGATGATGTCAAAGTCATAAGCCATCATATTTGTGACACATTTTTTCTGTTCTTCTAAAGATAATAGTTGTTATAAAAAGTATTTAAGACTATCATGATCCATTTTTACCTTGAAGTGTCTTCCCATTCGGTAAGGTCGCCATTTCTTAAGTGCATGTAGTATTGCCAACATTTCCTTCTCATAAATAACTTGCTTGAGATGTAGTAGTAAAAATACCCAATCACCTACATCAAAACATTTTTCACTATGATGTTGATCTACCTGTTGTTTCATTCGATTTTGCACCAAAGTGGCGTTATCCTTTAAAAGTTGGAGAACTTGTTGTTGATGCTCGATGTGATCTTTCATTGCTTGAACCTTTTTCTTCTTGATATGTCGTTCTATATTTAGAGTTTGAGGAGTGGTAATTTCTTCGAATCCTTTACAAGATATGGTCGGATTCATTTCTTAATGCTCGATGTGATCTTTCACTTCTTGCATATTTTTCTTCTTGATATGTCCTTCTATCTTAATAGTTTTAGGAGTGGTAATTCTGACCAATGAATTACAAAATATGGTTGGATTCATTTCTTCTTTCTCGATGTGATCTTTCACTTCTTGCACCTTTTTCTTCTTGATATGTCCTTCTATCTTGAGAGTTTGAGGAGTGGTAATTCTTGCCAATTCTTTACAAGATATGCCTTGATTCATTTCTTCTTTCTCTAGGTTTGGGTCCTGGCGTATATCCTCTTATTTTGATGTTTCTTGATCCTTTTCTTCCTCCTCTTCATACTCTATGTAAAATAATTTCTTCTCAGCACACTTATGACCTTTAGTGCATTTGCTATCACAATTGTAACAAAGCCCTTTTTCTCTTTTTTCTTCCAATTGTTGTGGTGTAACCCTTGTAGGTTGTGGAAGGCTAGGAGAAACAACACTTCCATCTTTATAGTTGTGAGGGGTAGACTTCCTTGTTGCAATAATTTTACTTTCCATTATGTAACAAAGCATTTTTACTCTTTCCAATTGTTGTGGTGTTGCTCTAAAGAAGGTATTTCTCTTTGTATCCTCATAATGTGCTATCATTTCCTTCGTGAAAATTGACCATGTAATAAGTTGTTTACGAGAAAAAAGCCCTTTATACCATAAAAATTGATCCGGTTCTAAATATGAAGATGAAATACATACCTTTTGTAACAGTGGTACACCATATAGATCAAAATATTGCTCCATTTGAAGTATCCAATTTACTGGATCCTTGCCATCAAACTTCCTCATATCCCCTTTTCTTGATTTTAAGAGCTCGATCTTGAAATGACTATAAATCTATAATTTCAGTTCTCCAGTTCTAAAATTGTGACTTGCAATAGCCCTATGCTTCCTCTTTCCAATGCCACCAGTCTGATCCAAATTGGATTCTCCAAGGAAGAGTTATGACAAATCTCCCACAGTAACTTGATTATAGACTAGTTCAGTAGAGTGAACTTGTACGATGTGCCACGTGTCACTGTTTTGACCTTTGGATCTGAAAATATATACAAGAAACTACAGTCTGTCCTCTTTCTATACCTTCTTATGAAATTTCAATCTGATGCTCAGAGAGAAAGTTATGACGATTTTCCCCAGGTCACCTGTTTGGAATATAATTTTGGAGTCAGAAAAAAGACCAACTTCCTCAGATCATATCTCCACAAATATAGTGCAAAAAGCTTTGAAGTTCGAACCCAAGGTTTAGTGTGATTTCGTCTCAATTGTTTTTTTTCTTTTCTGAAATGTCGCAGAAAAAAGTTATAGCGAAAATTCCACGATGACCTATTTGGAGTAGCGAAACCCTAGAATCCAAAGCTCTGATACCAAATGTTATGAAACCAACTCACAAAAAGATAGAAAAGATAGTTGAATGCCTTATAATTCAGCCTCTTCGAGGGGGCAACCTCCTTTACATTACACAAAAGAACAATTATTGGATGATACAAATGAAAAGACCTCCTTTCTATATATAGGAGTCGAAGGGGTCATAATATAATCAGAGCCGACATAACAATAATAATGTAAGGGCACAGTAATAACAATAGTAAGCTTTTATGGGGCACAATAGTAACAATATGGGCACTACATGGGTATATAAATATAATAAGGGGTTTGTACTAATAAAAATAAGGGGTTACCCTATTAGTATAGGGGCCTAACATGATGTATGTAAACGATGTAGTTTGGATAAGTACACAAAATCCACATTCCGTGATCGGGACAACAAAGCACATGTAGTCCACTGCTAGGCACAAATGTTTTGTCATTTTTATTGATGACTATGTTATGAAAGTGTTGGATATTTTTCATGCAGAAGAAATATGGGACATTCTCCAAGTTCATAGAATTCAAGGCACTCATTGAGAAAGAAACTGACAAGAAGGTGAAGGCTCTCAAAAGCGATAATGGAGGTGAGTAAGTGTCAAATGAATTTAAAATTTTCTATGCAAAAGAAGGCATTCGACGAGAGTTGACAGCACCCCACAACCCACAACAAAATGGGGTGGATGAGAGAAAGAATCATAGCATTGTGGGAGCGGTGAGGGATATATTGCATGATCAAGGCTTACATCTGCATTTGTGGGCTGAGGCATGCAACACAACAATCTATTTGCAGAACCAGAGTCCTCATCAGATTCCAGGCATGAGTACAACGGAGGAGGGTTTCTTGGGGAGAAATTCGGATGTGTCACACTTCAGGATTTTTGGAGCCTCTGTTTACTGCCATGTCTCTAAAGAATCAAGGAATAATCTAGAGCTGAAAATAGAATTGGGGGTATTGTGGGTTACACATAAAATCCCCACAACTACCATGTGTACCTTCCATCCCTCAAAATGATAGTTGTGCAAAGGGATGTATAATTTGATGAGGAGAAAGCAATGTGGTTATCTCTTGAGAGGGAGCTTCATATCCCACCAGAAGAGGAGCTTTTAGCTCCAAAGGAGGAGCCTCAGGAAGTTGTGGAGACAACCACTCAAGAAGAACCATCTAGAGAAGGAAAGAAAAGGACTAGGGAATTTGAGAGACTTGTGCAATATGCGAGGGAGAATGTTGGTGCTTCTTCGAATCAATGCAGGCAGAGAAGGTCACTAGAGCAGTACAATGGATACATGGTTGTAATGGCTAAGTTTATAGAGATCGAGCCATCCTATTTCAAGGAAACAGTAGAGAAACCTGTATGGGTTGATGCAATGATGGAGGAATACAAATCCATTGTAAATAACATTGTTTGGGAAGTGGTATCGAGACCAAAAGACAAATTAGTTGTGGGTTCAAGAGGGATCTTCAGGGTAAAGCATGTAGCATACAAAGGAAAAGTACAAGGCCGGATTTGTGGCCATGGGGTTCTCTCAAGTTGAGGGGACTAAATATGAGGAGACCTTTGCTCTTGTAGCAAGGAATTTATCCATTAGATCAATTATTTCTCTAATTGCACAAATGAGGTGGAAGATCCACCAGATGGATGTAAAGACATCATTCCTCAATTGAGTTATTGAGGAGGAGGTGTGTATTGAGCAACTAGAAGGCTTTTAGACTTTTGATCAAGAGTCTTATGTGTGCAGACTCAAGTGAGAGTTGTATGGTCTCAAGCAAGCACCCCATGCATGGTACACCAAGATTGATAGCTATCTCCCCATTTTTGGCTTCACCAAACGTGAAGAGGATGCAAGCCTCTATCATATTTTGGTAGAATGTAAATTGTTGATTATTGTCTTATATGTTGATGATTTGATTTTAATTGGTGATGAGCAACTAATCAGATCTTGCAAGGAGGACCTTGCAAGAGAGTTTGAAATGGACTTGGGTCTCATGCTCTTCTTCCTCGGATTGGAAGTATGGAAAGGAAATGGGAAATTGTTTATCTGTCAGGGAAAATATGCCAATGAGATACTTTAGAGGTTCCGCATGGACAGTTGAAAACCCATGAAGACACCTCTAGCGACCAACTAGAGGAAAGAGGATGCCACTTCAGGTGAGGAAGTGGATGCTATTGTTTAGCGAAAGTTGGTGTGTTCACTAATATATCTTGTGAACACATGACCAGATATGTGCTATGTAGTGAACTAGCTGAGCCAAGTTATGGTTAGGACAACCAAATTATTTTGGAAGGCAATTAAGCATGTTCTACAATACCTCAAAGGTACTATCTAGTTTGGACTATTGTATAGATGGATAGAGGGAGTGAATCTATGTGGCTTCACAGATGCATATTGGGTGGGGAGTCCATCCGAACGAAAGAGTAGATCAAGTGGAATTTTCAGTGTTGCTTCCGCAGTGGTTTCTTTGTACAACATAACACAAATATCTATGGCACTCAGCTCGACAGAAGCATAATACATGGATGTCAGTCAAGAAACATGTGAGGCGATCTGGATGAGAAAGTTACTTGTTGGATTGTTTGATGATGGATCCAACTGTGATCTACTGTGAGTATTAGAGTTGCATCCATCTCTATGAAAATCCTATTTTCCACGATCGATCCAAGCATATAGATATCAGGTATCACCATTTGCGGGATTGTGTGCAGAGGCGGATAATGTTGTTCCAATACATTCCAATGGAGGAACAATATGCTGACATTTTTACAAAGGCCTTTTCAAGAGGGAAGTTCAAGTTCTATAGGGGTATGATAAGGGTGGTTTATAATCCCTTTCTTGCTGAGAGTGAGTGTTGAAAAATGTAGCAAGAAATTCTCAATTTGATTTTTCCTTTATTAAATTAAGAAAATTCGAATTTCCACATCAACAGACAACTTGGATGATGTCAACTTGTGTGATATGGCTTGTGTCACCCACTTTACTCAGTAAATTCAAGTTGAAGGAATTATATTTTAGTTTAGCATGTGTGATTGAAAATTTATAGCAATCAAGGTCAGTTATATCAGGTTGTTTTCAGTTAAACTAGTTCCAACTATTGGAGGAACTAGTGGATGGTCAAGTTGTGTAATGGGACTTCAGTCATACTTATTGATCATCTAGTTAATTTATCAATCAACCCAAAATAGTTAGCGCATGCAGAGAATTCGAGTTACCCAGTTGAGGTGGAGATTCCAAGGTAGTGTAACATCAGTTGTAGACTAGTCTTGAGTTTACAAGTGTTGCATGTAGTTAGATGATCAACTAAGGAATTGCAAAATTCAATTTGAGGAATTTCCTAAACAATAGGGGCCTAATTCCTCAAGGAACAACACAAGGAAATATGAGCTCAAGAAGAGGAAAAATTTGACTAAGTCTGGGTCAGAGGCCTTTGATGAGCAGAGAGATAGGTTATGCACTTACATGGTGTGATCAATTGAGTAAAGCAATTGTAATACATCTCTATTCATTTGATTAATGAAAGAAAGCATTGGGGTTTTCAGCAGATTGCTTTCCCTAGATAAAAATACTTGTTGCATGTGTGTTATTTCTTCTTGCATTTATGAGATTTTTTTTCTAAATTGTGAATTAATTTTTGCAGAGAAGTAGAGTGGGTTTGTGTCTTGTGATTTTGATTAAAACTTCATGAGTAGTTGCAAATATACAACCTAATCTCTACATTGAGAGCGAATCAGAAATAAAACAAACTTCTAGTTATGGGATATGATATTATTACATTGGTTAGCAAAGATCAAAGAAATGGCGGTAGGTGGAGCTACCTCTGGTATCTTGTATAACTTACTTCCCAAAGTAATAATAATAGTGTGAGGCCTGAACTCATACACAACATGATACTTCCACAACTATGGTTGGCATAATAACACATAAAAAAATTCAAGAGGAGAAGCATCACACAATACCTCATTTGTGAAGGACTTGATGCTGTAGGGCAAGAAACACTACTGGTTGGTGCAGAGATCTCACCCTTGGGTGAGCCATCTGATGGTGTATGGATATGGGTGTGGTTTCATTGGCATGCCCAAATGTTTCATGTTCTTAGCTGAGATGAGGTTTGTTTGGCTCCCAATGTATACAAGGAATTGTAGCAATGAACCCTTCACCCACATTTGTGAGTGGAAGAGATGCTCCCCCTCCTCTAGATCTTCTAGCTCAATCTTCTAGGCCTTGGTGGTGGAAACGATGGTGCTAGGCTTTGCATCAATAATTTGCTTCGTGTTTTCATTCCCCTTGTCTGGTGCGTGTTAAATTGTAGCAAAAAAAGGCTTCATTTGACTTGTGCCTTAGTTAAATGGATAAATTCGAATTTCCACATCAACAGGATGACTTGAGTTGTAGTTAGCAGGAGTGACATGGCCAAGTCACTTAGTTAAGTCAGTCAATTCAATTTTGTGGGAAAGAAGTAGAGTTTTGCATGAGTTGATTGCTAAGATCTAGCAATCTAGTGGAGTTATAGTTAGTGAAACTTAGTTATCTAAGCTCTAGTCATGAATAGAGTCAATATGAGTTTAGTTGAGTAGTTGTAATTATTGTTAACTCACTGTTCTCTAAGTTAACTAGTCAATTTAATAAAAATATCCCTAGTCATGCATGCATTCAAATTGCCTAGTTGAGTGGAGGAAAAATACATTGATGTAATCATTATTGTATACTAGTGAGTGTACAAAATTTGTGTAATGCAGGTAAGATAATCTCCTCAGGAATTGCACAAGGAAATATGAGCTTCTTATTTTTTAAGGACCAAGAATTACACAAGGAAATAGGAGGAAGTTGGAGGGCTATTTTGGCTAAGTGTTGGTCAGAGTAGGAGATCAGTTTTGCAATGCAGGTTGAGCTTCAAGGATTGAAGCTTCCACTATAATTGATCATTGTCTCATATTACAAATAGAGGGATTTTTCTAGTTGGGTTCCCCGGTAAAAAATATTGTGTTCATTATTACTTAACAATTGCATGTGTTTCTATTGTATGTTTTCCTTTCCATAGATTGAGTAGAAGAAATTTGTGTCTATTGATATCAGTTTGATTTCATTAGAAGCTACAAATTTCTAGTTATTTCTACATGGTATTCGATATATTGAAAACTACATAGAAAATATCAGTTCCTGATCTTCTCTAAAAAAAATTCGAATAGCAGAGTTTTGTGGTTTAGATTTTCTTTAGTACAAGAATAATGTTTTTCAATGGATTGAGGCTTGAGTATGCATTGGAGGGAACTTCATACTTCTGTGTTTGGAAAGATAGGAAGGAATATGCATTGGTGAAAATGGAGTATTGGAGTAACACAAAATGATATTCCAATACTAGCAACATCAAATGCACAACAACTAGCTCAGTGGAAGAAAGACACAACAAAAGCCATGAGGATTATCCTAGAGGGAGTCAAAGATCATGTGATTTTGAATTTGCATGGAGAGGAGACTCCATTTGCAATGTGGAAAACCCTCATAAATATATTCCAATGTAGCAGTGATGCCAGAAAGATGGCATTGAGAGATAAGCTCAGGAACATTCAAATGGGAAAAAATGAAATTGTTGTTCAATACCTATTTAGATTCACTCAGGTCAGAGATGAACTAGGAGGAGTTGGAGAGAATGTGCCATCATCTGAACTTGTGAGCTTAGTGCTCATTGGTCTTTTGAAATCTTGACATAACTATTAGGATTTAGTTAATGGAGGAGATAAGCTCCCAGATTGGGAGAGACTTTGGTTTGACTTGGGGCAGGAGGAGATTAGAAGAAATACTAGAGATGGTGTCACATATAGAATTGAAGAGGAAGAAAAAATTTCTTTAGAATGCAAAGGAAAGAAAGGAAAATGAAATAAGGCCCAAGGCAAGGAAGAATATAGACATAACCATGACAAGAAGAAAGACCTTAGTAAAATTAAATTCTTTCACTACCATGAGTATGGACACTATGCAACCAAGTTTCCACACAAGAAATCCAGTAATAAGCATGCATGAGATGTAGGAGGAGATGCTCTCACATCACAATTTGAGTTGGATTTCACCCACTTTGCATGCATGGAATGTAATATACGAAGGTGTGTATGGAACTTAGATTCCGATGCTTCATTTGATATGACATGAAATAAGGATTTCTTCAACAACTTGGAGGAGAAGGACCTACAACTACACATAAAAATTGGAGATTATGCGATGTATAATACTAAAGGGATTGACATTTCCACCTTTAAGAGGGAGTTAGGCTCCTACCTTTAACTACAGAATGTAAAGTATGTGCCTGGTTTAAGAAAAGTCTAATTTCTATAGTTTTTCTTGAAAATAAAGGATATGATGTGGTGCTTAGTAAAGGGAAAGCTTATCTGAATCATGTTTCTACTGGATAAGTAAAAAAAATAGTGTTCGAGTTAAAAATATCTACAAGCTAGAGGTGGATGCATGCACTATATTGAGTAGCAAGATGGAACATGTTCAAGGTCGAGATGTTGGATACCTATGCCATAGGTGCATGGGACACGTACACCATGGAGCTTTGAAAATAATGCAACAGATCACCAATGGACTTCCAAAATGCACCAATGATCAACATGATGTCTACAAGGGATGCACTCTTGGAAAATATGTTAAATCATCCTTCCAGGGCTGAGATAAAAACGCTGGAGCCAACTTGGAGTGAGTTCACTTAGATATGTGTGGAGCATTTTATACAGTCTCAGTTACAAAGCACAAGTATTATGTGATCTTCATAGATGATTTTTCCCGCAAATGTTGGATCTATTTTATGAAGAAGAAAGACAAGGTTTATTCAAACTTTTTTGAATTCAAAGCCTTAGTTGAAAATGAGACTGGGAAGAAAATTAAATCCATGAGAAGTGTTAATGGAGGATAGTATGTGTCTAATTCCTTCAAAGAATATTGTGCTCGGGAGGGTATTAAAAGGGTGTTTACTACACCCCACAACCCACAACAAAATGGGGTTGCGGAGAGAAAAAATAGTATCATTATAGGAGCTACTAGAGCAATGCTGCATGACCATGGATTGCCACCATACGTATGGGAATAAGCATGCAATATATCTATTTATTTTCAAAATAGGAGCCATCAAAAAATTCTTGGAATGATCACAATTAAAGAGGATTTCTTTGGGAGGAAGCCAGATGTCTCCCACTTTCACATTTTTGGATCCATGGTCTATTGTTATGTCTCCAAAGATAGCAAGAAAAAGTTATAGCCCACTATAGAGAGGGGGATATTTATAGGATACACAAATACACCTCATATTTACCAGGTGTACATGCCCTCACTCAGGATGACTGTTATGAGGAGGGATGTTATATTTGATGTGTAGAAAGAAATGAGGAGTTCTCTATATCAAGAGCTAAGAATTCCATGAGAGGGGGATCTTCTAGCTCCAAAGGAGGAACCTCAATCAAATCCACAAGACGTTATGGAGCAGCCACATGTGGAGGAGTATAGATCAGGCTGAGTGGAGGCACCCACTCACATAGATCCTTTAGAGAAGGGAGAAAGAAAACCAGTAAGGAATACAGGTTGGTGTAGGAAGCTCAAGATCATGCTGGAGCTCCTAGCTCCTTATGCAGATAGAGGAGATCAAAAAACATATATAAAGGATATATGGCACTCATGTCAAAGTTGATTGATTTTGAGCCATCTTATTTTGAAGAGGAAGTTTCCTTGTTGTATATCTAACCCAGAAATATATGATAATGGAAATAAACCCAGAAACAATAAGATAGAAATAGATATAAATGCTTCTTTATTATCAAAACCCTTAAGGTAGGGCAACACCATACATTCACTCCTTAAGGAAGGAGAACACTCCACAAGCCATATGCCTGTTCATACAATAATCCTTCTCTTCATATCCTCCATGTGGAGTCTCTAGCCTTTATATAGGCCTCATACATACAATACCATGTATCATTACCATGGTTCCCTCATACCATCAAACTAATACCATGGGCCCATTACATTATTATTAACTACTTGTGGTCCCTTACATGACATGGGTTAACCACCTTATTTATTACTATGGCCCATCCCATTATTACATTATTACCTTGGGTACCTCCCTTGGTACCCCATATTATCCCCCCTAGGTATATAACATTCCTAGCAGGTGTGGGAAGATGCCATGGTGGAGAAGTATGACTCCACCATGAAGAACGATGCTTGGGAGTTTGTGCCTAGACCTGAGGGAAAATATTTTATTGGCTCTAGGTGGGTGTATAAGGTGAAACATGTAGTTGATGGAAGCGTTGAGAAGCACAGGGTTAGATTTGTGGCCAAAGGCTTCTCATTGGTGGAGGGCATTGATTACGAGGATACATTTTCCCTTTTGGTAAGATACTCATATATGAAGACCATACTTGCACTGGAAGCATAGTTTGGGTAGAGGATCCACTATATGGATATTAAAACTTCCTTTCTCAATGGAGTGGTTGAGGAAGAAATTTACATAAAGAAGTTGGAGGGGATTGGGACATTTGACAAGGAGACACGTGTGTAGACTCATGAGATCCCTCTATGGTCTCAAGAAAGCACCTCATTCTTGGTACACTCACATAGATTCTTATCTCAGTGGATTGGGCTTCACTAAGAGTGAAGCAGATGCCAATCTCTACTACATTATAGGAGATGGCTATCTTCTCATCTTAGTCTTGTATGTAGATGATTTAATATTTAAAGGAGATGAGAGGTTGATCTAGTCTTCCAAGGAGGACCTTGCAAGAGATTTCAAGGTGAAGGATATGAGTTTGATGAACTACTTCCTTGGCTTGGAGGCATGGTAGGGAGATGGAGAGCTATTCATTGGTTAGGGGAAGTACACCTCTAAAATCCTTTAGAGATTCCATATGTAGGATTGTAAGCCCATGGACACTCCTCTAGCTACTAAATGGAGGAAGAGGATGATTGTATAGGAGAGGAAATAGATGCCACTATCTATAAACAATTGGTAGGGTCCTCGATGCACTTGGTGAACACAAGGCCCAACATTTGTTTTGCGGTTAATTAACTTAGTCAGTTTATGGTGGAGCCTACCAAGCTTCATTGGAAAGAAACAAAACATGTTCTTAGATACCGTAGAGGCACAATAGACTTTGGTTTATGGTACATGTAGACTGATGGAGTGAGGCTTCATAGATTCAGATTGGGCAGGCATTCCCTTAGATAGGAAAAGCACATCAGGAGCAGTCTTTAGTGTTGGGTCAACAATAATTTCTTGGTATAGCAGGAAACAAATATTCATAGCACTCAACTCAGTAGAGGCTGAGTATATGGCTACTAGTCAAGCAACGTGTGAGGCTAATTTGGATGATGAATATCTTGGTTGGTCTCTTTAGCCAGGGGATGGATCCTACATTGATCCACTATGGCAATCAGAGTTGTATAAAAATCTCTAAACATACAACGTTTCATGAGAGGTCCAAGCATATAGACATAGGTACCATCACCTGTGATATTTTGTGCAGAGGAGGATTGTTATGTTACAATACATTCATACAGAGGAGTAGGATGCAAACATATTGACAAAGGCTTTGTCAAGAAGCAAGTTTGAGTTCCATAGGAGTAAGATTGGGGTTGTTCAGAACCCTTTTCTTGCTGAGAGGGAGTGTTAAATTGTAGCAAGAAAATGCTTTATTTGACTTGTGCCTTAGTCAAACAAAAAAATTTGAATTTCCACATTACGAGGATGACTTGAGCTACAATTAACATGAGTGACATAGCCAAGTTACTTAGTTAAGTTAGTTAATTCAAGTTTGTGGGCAAGAAGCAGAGTTGTGCATGAGTTGATTGCTAAGATCTAGCAATCTAGTGGAGTCATAGTTAGTGAAACTCAATTATCTAAACTCTAGTCATGAATAGAGTCATTATGAGTTTAGTTGAGTAGTTGTGACTATTGTTAACTCACTAATCTCTCAATTAACTAGTCAATTTACTAAAAGTAGCCCTAGTCACGCATGCAATTCAAATTGCCTAGTTGAGTGGAGGAAAAAGGCATCGATGTAATCATTATTGTATACTAGTGAGTGTATAGAGTTTTTGTAATGCAGGTGAGCTAATTTTCTTAGGAATTATGCAAGTAAATAAGAGATTCCTATTTTTTAGGAGCAGGAATTGTGCAAAGAAATAGGAGGAAGATGAAGGCCTATTTTGGCTAAGTGTTGGTAAGAGAAGGATTCCAGTATCATAATGCAGGTTGAGCTTCAAGGATTGAAGCTATCATTGTGGTGAGCACCAATACTGCAACAATAATGTTGCAACTCTTGGGGCTTCCTACTTTAATTTTATCAACATGGTAGTTCGTAACAAACTTGGAAGCGATGGTGCCTTATGCACAAGTACTAGCTCTTACTACAGGCTGTCATTTGGTCAGCTGGTGCAAGATCACTAGGAGCTCAAGACAACTTCTATGAATTTCCAGAAGAAGCTTTTAACCATGATGAAAGAAAGCTAACCCTAGAGTGTAAGGCAAACCCTAGCAAACCCTAATTTATCCAACTAACCCTAATTTTGCAGAAAAAGAGATAGAAACTGATGCGATGAGTGCCATTGACTACTGAAAAAGGTAAATTACATTTATTCAAGCTACTTCTGAAAAGAAATGAGAAGAAAACATCTTTTTGTGCTTTTGAGTGTTTTTATGTGAAATTATTATGCTTGTAATTTATCTAGTCATGATTGTGCAGAGGTTTGGTGGTGAAGGAAGATGGACTTGGTTTTTGCAGAGGTGGAAGAAGGTGTGGAGAGGTCCTAAGAAGCCCCTACTACCCTTCTGAAGACTTCCATTGCAATCGCGTTTCAGAAAACCACTTACAGGGAATTCTACAGGAGGCTGCAGGGGATCTACAGGAGGATCTATAGGAGGAGGCCGAGAGCTATTTTTGGAAGTTTTGAAGGTGGAAAAATGATGGGAAAGGGTAACTGAAAGCTAGATGAAGGTGTTGAGGTGTTTGGAGCTTGTCAAGGAAGATCAAGAGGGAACATTATGGTTGGATTTGAGCAAATGGCATGAGGGAAGCTTATGGAGAAAAATGCAAAAATTAGGGCAGATTGGCGAAATGTTGTGAATGACTTGGGAAATCCATGGGAAGTGAGCTAGTGTTAGCTGCTTTATGGATGTATGGTGAGCTGAGGTGCCCTACAAGAGATCTTCTGATCCGGATTTAAACAGGAACACAAAAAATTACAGAGATAACCATAAACACAAAGATGCAGTGGAAATAATACTTCATTTCATTAATGTAAAACATTGAGATATGCTTACAGACAAAAAATGGAAATAAATAGCTAGGGCGATGGTAGCTTATATCTGAGAAGAGATGTGGTGGCTACATGCCTCTGAACTATGATACAATGAGGCTCGAAGGCCTATTTATTGTTGAGAAACAATGGAAAACCCTAAACATCCAAAAACCTAACCCTAGAAGATGAAATGCCAAACTTTGGGCGTCGTTTGGGTAAATTGGTACATCAACTTCTCGGGGTCGTAACTTTGGCATACAATCTCTGTTTGACGCATACAATATATAGTTAGAAAGATATATCCGAAACTACAACTTTGGGAAGAGTAACATCAGTCCATGAAACCATGTTGCTCCCAGTTTTCCCAAAAAACGTCGTTTAGGGCCTCAAAACGGCTCTGAAAGTTCAGGACCTGAAAAAAATGCTAAAAATAGTAAACTGTGCTACAATTAAGGAAACTGAAAAGCTGAAAGAAACAATGGTGGGGGTCTAAGTGGACTTGGCGGGTGGCCACCAATATCCACCTGGATCATTCCTTCCCCCTTAGGAAGCAATGGTCCCCATTGTGTTGAGTTCCTCCATGAGATGAGGAAACTTCCGCTGAACTTGGTCCCTAGTGAGCCACTTGCCCTAGTGAAGGAGTTGGCCTGCTTTGATAACTCGATACAGTTGGATGTTCTACTGGTGAGTGTGCTTGATCCGTGTGTCCATGATCCGATCAGTTGCAGCTTGTTCCATGCAATCTGGATTTAACTCTGTGGGTGTGAGTTGTTCTGCAATGTTGGATGTGTCCAGTAATGGTGGAAAGTATGGCTGAATGCAGTCCACATTGAAAACTGGGTGCATGCCAAGGAATGGGGAAATCTTGAGCTCAAATGCATTGTCTCCCACAGCCTTGGTAATGGTGTAAGGACCATATCGAAGTGGTTTGAGTTTCCGATAGGCTCCGGTAAGGTGTTCCTTTTGCAAATGCAACCAGACTTTGTCGCCCACCTGAAACTTGTGTGGCACCCGATGTTGATCATGTCACTGCTTGTACTTGGCATTTGATTTCTCCAGAATGTCATGGACTTGTTGGCGAATATGTTGGATGTGCTCAATGAAGCTGTTTTCCTTATCTGTTTCAGACTGGACATGAGCCAAATCTGCGTGAGTAGCTCCAAATGGCATGGCCACATCAATGGGACATAGTGGTTGGAATCCCAAGCCCACCTGAAAAGGGCTGTGGCTAGTCGAGCTGTGGAGAGCTCAGTTGTAGCTGTGCTGAACATAGGGGAGGCTCTCATCCCATGTGCGTGGATGCTTTGAGTTTTACATGGGCAGAATGTGTACAATCATCCTATTGACAACATCTATCTAGCCATTAGTTTGAGGATGGAAGGATATGGATTTAGTGAGTTTGGTGTCCAACATCGATCAGAGACTGGACCAAAATGTATTGAGGAACCTGTTGTCCTGATATGAGATGATAGACTGTGGGATCCCAAAGTGTACCCACACTCGTTCAAAGAAGAGTTTAGCAGTGGATTTTGTTGTGATATTCTTCTTGCAAGCCGCCATAATGGCCATCTTCGAGAACCTGTTGATGACCACAAAAACATAGTCATTTCCATGCTTAGTGGAAGGAAGGCTTGACATGTAATCCATGGAGATGGATTCCCAAGGTTGACTAGGGGTAGGAAGAAGGGTATAGAGGCCTTGCTTCTTGACTGTCGGTTTGGAAATGGCACAGGTAGTGCATGATCTGATGTACTTCTCGACATCCTGTTGAAGATTCGGCCAATAGAAATACTTGTTCAGTACTGCCACCATTTTCTCGACCGCGAAATGCCTAGCAACCTGCCTGTAGTGTGCTTCCCAAATCATCGTGGCACACTCTATTGAAGGAACACAAAGATGACCCAGGTGGCATAACAGGGCATACTAGAGGTGAAAATTTGGAACATGCCGACCCTCCAAGAGTGTCTGGTATGTGTGGCAAAATTTTGGGTCGATTTTGTAGAGAAGTGGCCAATCAAAAGTCTCGTTCCCACAAGAGTTGAGCACGGTGGTTACTGACATGATCGGTGGTCGATTGAGGCAATCTGCAACATTATTGGTGCTGCCCTTCTTATACTTGATATTAAAATTGAACTGTTGCAGGTATATGGACCACTTCTGATGGCGATCATTCTGCAATTTCCCTTGGGTCTGTATGAACTGGAGGGGTCCTTGGTTTGTGTGGATGACCATTTCCTTCCCCAAAATGTAATGTTTCCATTGTCGGCAAGCCTGCACAATGGAATACATCTCTTTGTCATAAGTGGGATACTTCCGGACTGTGTCTGAAAGAGTCTCACCCTGATATGCCACTGGATGCCCATGTTGAGTAAGGACTCCCCCAATAGCATAGTCAGAGGCATCGGTCTTGACCTCAAATGGTTGTTGCAAGTCTGGCAATGCGAGCATTGGTGCTGAGCAGAGGCGATCTTTAAACTCTGTGAATGCCTTCTATTGAGATTCAGAACAAAGGAATTTTGATTTTGCTCCTCCCTTGGTGATTTGACTCAAGGTCCAAGTGATATGAGAAAATCCTAACACGAACCTGCGGTAGAAGTTAGCAAGACCTAGAAAGCTGCGGAGCTCCGTTCAATCCTAAATGACTTGGATCTTGGCTAGATCCACATGCACCCCTTGTTCATCAATAATGTATCCCAGATACTGAACCTGGGTCATGCCAAAAGTGCATTTCTCCAAATTGGCACATAACTTGTGTTGCCGCAGTGTTTGGAGAACCTGTCGGATGTGGTGGAGGTGATCTTCCCAACTCTGGCTGAAGATCAGGATGTCATCCAAGTATACCATTACAAATGAGTTAGTGAATGGCCAAAAGATGTCATCCATTATCCTCATGAAGGTTGCAGGAGCATTCGTCAATTTGAAAGGCATAACCAACCATTCGAAAAGGCCCTCCTTGCTTTGAAGGTAGTCTTCCACACATCGGAGGGTTCAATTGGTACCTGGTGATATCCTGACTTCAAATCGATCTTGCTGAAATATTTTTCCCCCTTCAGTTTGTCTAGGAGGTCATCAATCTGTGGTATCAGGTACCTATGATGGACAGTGATCTTGTTCAGTGCCCGATAGTCAATACAGAGTCTCTAAGTACCATCCTTCTTCTGTACTAACACGATCGGCCTCCCACAAGGCGATGAACTTGGACATATGTGGCCTTTCTGTAGCAACTCCTAAATATGCCTCTTGATTTCATCGTTCTCCAAAATGGAGCGCTGATATATTGGCCCATTAGGCAGCGGCACACCTGGGGTCAAATCAATGGAGTGCTTGACCTGACAATGTAGAGGAACCCTTGTGGGGGAGGTGAAGATGTCCTCGTACTCCACAACCTTGTCCATCTATAGTTTTCGTGGAGAGGGGCCTTGTCTGGAGGTCGTGGCCACCATCTTCTTATTTCCTTGAGGGCGTATCATTAGGAAAACAAATTTCCCAGTTTTGGAAATGAGCTTACTGCATTGTTTTGCAGTAACCAAAGAGACGGCAGTAGGCAGTGCTACCTCCAGTATCCTGTACAACTTATTTCCCAAAGTAATAATAACAGCACGGGGCCTTGATTCATACACAGCATGTTGCTTCAATAGGTATGGTTGTCCTAATAATACATCACAAACTTCAAGGGGAGCAATGTCACACAATACCTCATCTGTGAAGGGCTTGATGTTGTATGGAAGGCAACACTGTTGGCTCACACGAAGATCCCGTCCCTGGTGAAGCCACCCGATGGTGCACGATTGTGGATGTGCTGTGGTCAGTAAGCCCAGCCGCTTCACGACCTCTACCGAAATGAGGTTCTTTTAGCTCCCACTATCGAAAATGAACTATAGCGGGGATCCCTTTACCCACATATGGGAGTGGAAGAGACGCTCCTCCTTCTCTGGATCTTCGTGTTCCTCTTTATGGATCTTTGTGGCGGCAACGGTGGCGTTGGGCTCCACATCGATAATCTGCTTCCCTTTGTCATTCCCCTTGTCGGTTTCTGACTCAAAGTTGGAACATGCATCTGATTCTGAAACCTTTAGCTCAGCCACTAGTGATTGCTTGGCCCGACACTCACTTGTGTTGTGAGTGGAGCTCTTATGGAACTCACACCATTTTCCTATGTCCTTTTTCAGCTTCGCGACATTGTTCTTTGCTTGTAGCTTTAGCAGGTTGTCTTGGGTCACCCCCCTTGGCTTTGTCCTTTTTTCTGCGGTTTGGGGGCACCTTTCCCTTGCTTCAGATTTGCATATCCAAAGTCTCGCTTCTTCTATTTAAATTTTTGTTTGACGTTGACGGCATATCGGTATGCCGTGCCGAGCAAGGAGATGTTAAGGAATTCTATTTCTTCCTGGATGTACTTGTGTAGGTAGCCGCAGTATTTGAGTATCAAATGCTGCTCCGAATCCTTGATACCAAACTTTGTGCCAAGGGTATGTAAAATATTGGTAAACTCCGACACGTCTTGGTCCCTTCCCTGCCGCAGCGTGGTCCACTTTATGTATTGATCCTCATAGCTTCCAATAGGGTAGTAATGCTCCTTGATGGCATCCTAGAATGAATTCCAGGTGGGTGCGGCTGAAAATAGTGAGTCGGTACTTTCATCCTTTTACTCGCAGTAGGTTTCCCACCATTCCTTGACATGGGGGGCTGCTTTGAGAAGAGCGAAAATAATCTTTTCTTGACTGGAAAAATCATGAACAGAAAAATAACCCTCTAGCAAATTTAACCATTTATCGATGGAATTTGCATTTATCTGACCCTCGAATGGGGATTTCAAAATTAACTTGTACCTTAAACGGTGTGGCATTTCCAGAGTAATTGTGGGAAGCCGATGCATTGCCCCTCGGTAGCCACTAAAGGATCTGGGCAAAGTTGTCCATCATCATGTTCCTTTGTCGCTCAAAGGCTTCTTCGAGCAAGATTTTGATAGGATCTCCTACTCCCTCGTTTTTCTTTTCATCCACCATGGGAGGTTGTCGGGTGTTGCGAGGCTAGTCTTGCAAAGGTTTGACCAGTTCAAGCCCTAACTCCTTATATCCCAACCTCGTTGGGGACATGCAAAGAAAAATAGAGAAAAAGCAGACCGCTCTGATACCACTGATCCGGATTTAAATAGGAACGCAAAAAATTATAGAGATAACCATAAACACAAAGATGCAGTGGAAATAATACTTCATTTCATTAATGTAAAATACTGAGATATGCTTACAGGCAGAAAATGGAAATAAACAACTAAGGCGATGGTAGCTTATCTCTGAGAAGAGATGTGGTGGCTACATGCCTCTGAACTGTGTTACAATGAGGCTCGAAGGCCTATTTATTGTTGAGAAACAATGGAAAACCCTAAACATCCAAAAACCTAACCCTAGAAGATGAAACGCCGAACTGTGGGCGCTGCTTGGGTAAATTGGTACATCAACTTCCCGGGGTCGTAACTTTGGCATACGATCTCCGTTTGACGCATACAATATCTCGTTAGAAAGATCTATCCGAGAAATACAACTTTGGGAAGAGAAAAATTAGCCCATTTAACCATGTTGCTCCCAGTTTTCCCAAAAAACATCATTTAGGGCCTCAAAACGGCTCCGGAAGTTTAGGACCCGAAAAACTGCTAAAAATAGTAAACTGTGCTACAATTAAGGAAACTGAAAAGCTGAAAGAAACAATGATGGGGGTCCAAGTGGACTTGGTGGGTGGCCACCAATATCCACCTAGATCATATTCACATCTACTTATGAAAACTGATCAAAGAAAGGACTAACTATACCATGAAAACAAAAATTTCTCTAACTTGACCTAATTTCTGACCTACAAACAAAAAATGCTGAGCAGTAACCTTTGAAAAGAAAAGAATGTAGAGAGATCTATTGTAAAATAATAGGAAATTATCTAGGCAACTGAATCTGAAGCAATACATTAATCTTTCCAAATCAAGTCATCACACTAGAAATTGCATGGGAGAGAAAAACTATGTTTTTGGTGGCAGCAGTAGTGCCTTGACCTCGAATCATAGTCCTAGAAAGGGAGAAAGGAGATTAGGGCCTGCTGTTGGCCTTTTTTAATCTTAGTCTCTCATTGCATTAACCTACTTGAGCAACTGAAACAAAAATAGCTATGCAAACCATCAAAAGCAACCTAATCTAAACAAATCCAAATGAATCTATGTAATAGAAATTAACTCATGAACTGAAGCAAAAACATATAAGTACAAAGTAAGAGGTGTTGGGCAGCTTGGGTTGGGCCCTAACAGAAGAGCTTCAACCCCATGAAAGATATCAGTACTGGCTCAGGACATATTTCATCTTCATTATCAAAAATAATAGTCACATTACATGAACTGTTCTAAAAAAGAAACTTGAAAATGAGCTGAACAAGTGCTGCACAAAAGTGCAAAAATTCTACTAATGACTAGCTAACCTACTGAGGCTCTAAGCCCCCCTATTTATACAAATGGAGTCCTCCAACAATCCTCCTAAAATAAAGGATGCAGAACTGGAGATAATCAGTAGTCCTTCTTTACTTGCTTGGCTGCCCCTTGGATGCATCAATGTGGACCTTTGTGCTCCGAGTTGTTGATGGAGGATTCAAGGAAAGTGGTCATAAATAAAGGAGACACCCCCCTACAAATCCTCTTCCCTGTTTTCATCGAGTATTTGCTGCCATTTGCTCATAAATCCCTTGACTTTGTCCAAAATTGACCAAAAAAATCTGCATAAAGCACACATTAGACTACATGGAAAAATGACTAACCCAATTCACTCTATTAGCATAAATATATTAAAAAACATGCAATAAACTAATGAGAATGATGGATTAATATGAATTAAGAGGCAAAATGAGTCCATATAATTACCCATTTCTGGGGCTCATCATCACCCCCCCTACTAAATCGTTTGCTCATCCTCTAAGCAACTAGTCTAACTCTTCATCCTTGATGGCTCTGATAGATTCCCTGACATCCCATGCTTTTGTTGTAATATCTTCCTCTTTATCATGGAATTCTACCTTTCTATCCGCCTCTTCCCACTGTTTCTATTCTTCCTCCTCTTTTACTCCTTCCAGCAGTCCTAACAGCAGTGGAGGACTGAATTTAAGGCCAATCAAATTGGCCTTCAAACTTTGCATAGAGTGCTTATACAGTGGCACTCTCCTCATGGCTTCCCTTATCCTGTTTGGGGAGTGGTACTCCATAATCTGTAGGTTGTGTGTCAATGTGTTCCACCTTCTAATGCAGGCATGAATGCAGTCATCTCCAAACAATCTTTCCATGTCCTCGAAATGTGCAATAGCTTGGGCTTGCTGATCAACATATTTGGGGACACTTTGAGGATTAGCTGCAAGGTGTTGGTGGGCATAGATGAGAGCCATGGGGTTTGCTGGTTCTGCTCTAACCATCAGGGGTTCATTCAGCTCTTTTTCCATCATTTTCTGGATTTCTGCTACCCTTTTCTCTTCATGGCTCATCCAAGATGCCATGGCCATCAGCTGCAAGTCTCCTAACACAACATTGGGATCCCATAGGTTCATATCAGTAAGGGCCATGTTGTGCAAGTAAAACTCTGCTAGCTTCTCTTTGTCCTCATATTGTGATCACATAGATTCATGAATTGGCCATAATCCTGAAAAGGTATTGTGCCCCTTTGGGCCAGTGTCTTAATCTGAAATTGGAGCCATTGATCCTTGAGGTATACTGCATATGATTTGGTTGGTTTCCTGCACTGTAGTGCCTCCATAGCCCAGTTGGCCATGCAGGCTAATTGGGCTTCCCTTTCCTGTAGCTGCCTTCTTAAGATCAACACCTCATTTTTTGCCTGGGGTTCCCCTTCCTGTTGCTGTCTTATTAATGTCTCACTGTCTGCCTGGGGTTCCTTTTCCTGCTGCTATCTTTTTAAGATTGACAACTCATTTTCTACCCAGGGTTCCCTTTCTTGCAGCTGCTTCTTTAACATTTCATTTTTTGCCTCTAATTGAGCTCTTCTGATGCTTTCTGTATGCCTGACCATGCTCAATTCTTTGCCCATTTCCATCAATTTGTTTTCCATGTGCCCAATGTCTTCCACCCCTCTTGATTTTGTAATCTGCATCCATGTATGGGTCCTTACTCTTTCCTTTTCCAGCTCAAAGAAAAGAGGGACTGCAAACTTTTGTGGGATGATTTCCCCCCCTTCCAGAAGGTTGTAGTAAGAGCCTAAGTTATGCTGAGGGTCAGGATCTGGTATCTCTTTTTCCTTATCTTCCTCCTTGGTCTATTCTTCTGCCTTCTTTTCAAGATTTTTAATCTCTTGAAGCTTTATCAATGTCTCCTGTAGAGCGGTCTGCGCCTCCTGTAGGACTGTTTTAGAGTCCATAAGTTTGATCCTTTCTTTCCAAGTAGAAGCTCTAGGGCTTCCCCTCTCATAGGTAATGGGGGTTTTGGATGGAGATTCCTCCTTTTTTGTAGTAAGGGCATCTTCAATAATGATGGGCTCCTTTGAAGGTGGTTGAGGCTTACCCATATTTATTTTGGTGCTTTTTCGAGCCTTGAAGTACATGGATGGTTGTATTTTCCTTTTTCCTTTGGGCTTGGCTGGAGTACTAAGTGCAGCAAGAACAACTGCTGCCTCTCTTGCTAGTGTCTCAGGAGACACTTCTTCCTTCTTTGCTTCTTCTTATTTATCTGTTGTTTTTCCTGTTTTTGCTGGTTTTTCTTCTACTGTCTCTGATTTTGTTTGCTCCTCTACTTGCTTAGTTTCTGCTTTTCCTGTGGCAACATTTTTCTAAATTGTCTTAGGCTTCTTCCTTTCAGTTCTTGGCCTCTTCTTTTTCTCTGCTGTGGTTTTACCCTTTTCTGATTTTGATTCTTTCTTCTTCTTTGCTTTAGGCTCATCTTTGGTGGTGTCATGATTCTCCTTTCCTATCTGGTTTTGTTCTTTTTCTGTCTGGGGTTCCTCTTCTTCCATTCGACTGTTCTTTTCTCCTTCATGGATTTCCTTCTCAGCTTCCCCTTTTTGGTCTTCCTCCTCACTTTTAGATGGACTAAGGTCATAGGTGAGAGTTTTTATATCATCCTCTTTAGTCATGTTTCTGAAAATCTCCCACTCTATGGGGATTGTGAAAGTGTGGAGGGCATCCTCCACTAGCAATGTAATTAGCCCATGGAGAGTCAATTGGTTTGGAACCCCTGCATTCAATTTGGTGCTAGTCTCTATTAAGGATTGGAGGAAAAAATATGGAATACTGAGTTTTCTGGATGCAGGAAGGTCCATGCCATATCTTAGTTCATGTAACAGTCTGAAATGGTACCCATAAACTATGCTGTATCTTCCTTCACAGGAGATGTATTTCATAATATGATAACTGACCTCATTCCATGGATAAGGTATACTTGTTTTCCTAATTCCATTCTTGTCCTCCACAGGATGTTCATTAGGCTGGAAAAAGGTCTTCTTGGCAACTTGACCCAGTGTTTTTTCTTCCTTGCTCCAGGGTAGTCCAAGTGGGAGACTAGTAATCCTGCTGATGAACTCTGGGGTGATTTCTATAGTTAGACCCCTGAAACTGACAGTGGCATGGGATTTTGAGTGAGGCTTTAAAGACAATATAAATTCCTATGTGACTTCATCATCATACCCATGCAACTTTTCAAAGAAAGGCATCCAATTTGCTCTAGTGAAGAGGGCTACCACTTCTGGATGTTCATGCAGCTTAGTTGAATTCAGAGGCTCCTTCCTCATAAAACCCCTTGTCATGATGTTTCAGATTTTGCTGGAATATCTCAGTTGAAGATATAGGTAGCAAGTTTCAATCCCGAAAACAGTGGAACAACCGAGGTTTTTTTTTAAGAAACATGGAGAGAGTTTTTGCAGATTGTTAAAAAACAAATTTCAACTTTCCTTCCTTCCAAAATCCGTTCTCTAGACTCACATTACTTCTATGTCTACTTAAGGGAAACAATATCTTAAAAAAATAGAGAACATACAGAAAGTGTTTTTTTCTTTTTCAAAAGAAGCAGATACCCAATGCAATTTCACTCTTTATAGGTTTGATTTTCTAGAGTTGCATCATTTCTTTACATAGGAGAATACCACGGAGGGGAAGGAGATAGTCTTTCAGTGCAAAGAGCAAGTGGAGAAACTGTATACATTTAAAAAAAAAACACATGCAGACTTTGTTCTCATTTTCCTTCCCTTTTCAACTCAATACCTCGCTTGGAATCACACCACCTTTTGTATATATATGGAAATGCAGAGTGGGTTTTACTGAGCCTACCTTTTGCAGCCCGAATTTGTCATGAAATCCTGAGTTTTCCTCTACCGTGCTGCTCACTGGCCTTCCTGTAGAATGGTGTTTTCGCTCCTGTAGAGCCCGATAAGCGGAGGGGTTTTGAAATTGATAGAGAGTGACTGTTTCGAGGCTCTAGAGGTGGTCGGTAGGTTGCTACAGCCGAGAGCTCGTTGACACAAATGAGAACAAAGGTGGTAAAGGCGGTCGACTGCAACATACTTAAGCTTATGGGAGTGTTCTACTGTGACGAGGTGAGGTGGCGGGTAGGGTAAGTTACCCTCATTCGGACCATTGGTCCCTACTTCAGTGTCATGATGAAACTTTTATGCTGCCTACTGCAATTATTTCAATCATTCCCGTTAGATGCTGCTACTACCTGTTTTGAGATTTTTTTGAGTTGACTGAACACACGTGTTGATTGCACCCACTAAGCACTATTTGAATTGGACGAGGGTGGCCAGTTAGTTGGCCAATGATCTCATTTAATCAAAACCATCTCACTTGTACATGTACCTTTTAAATTATACTCATGCAACAGAGAAACGGGTTTAGTCACTTACCTGTTAGTTGAGAATTGTGTGCTAGCGTGCTGCTGCATGCTCAGACTTTGGCATTTTATCCATGGATTTCTGCTGCTGGCACCCGTGGCTTCTAAATTGGTGTCTTGGCTACCTCGTATTGGTGATCTTCAATCAGGACTGGGCTCCTTGCGCGGTTTATACATCTGTGACTACACTGACCCTGCCTCTGGAGCTTGATTTTTAAGGGGATCAGTTGCTGCAGGAATCTTGGGGATTTCCTTTATCTACTTCTCCCTCTAAAGATTTTGGCTGAGGCTTGAGCAGGGACTGGAAAGGTAGCTGAGGAAGGTTCTGTCAGTCAAGGAAAAGAGCTGGTATGCACTGGGTAAGAGTTAAGTTAAGGATGCTACTTGTTCATTCGTCATTTAAAAAAAAAAGAACAAAAGAAACAAGATTTTTGTGTTTTTTGTGCAGGGAAGAAAGAAGCGAGTGGAAATGCAGTGGTGCAGGTATGGAATGGAGAGTTAGGAGGATGAATGGTGGTAGGGGGTCCACAGGTCTTCTTGACAAGTTTCTATCCCTTTAATCCTTTTCTTGACTTGATTTTGAGCTCTTTGTGATTTCTACAGGAGCCTCCTGTAGAATGCATAGAGCCTTCTGTAGGATGCATAATTTTCCAGAACAAGTGAGACCAGGGACTGGGAAAAGACAATAGCAATGGAGAAATGGTCTATCAGAGGTGTATTTGGCTTGGCCATGTCCCTTTTTCTTCTGTGGCCCTCCTGCAATCTACAATGCATTCAAAAGAAGTTAATTTTTTTGTTCCTGTTTTTTCTTTTTTTCTTCTCTTTTTTTTAAGAGACAGTTAGGGCGCCTCCAGGAGGTTTTCACCCTCACTGCCTTCCCTGGGCACCTCCAAGGGGAGGTTTTCACCCAGGGATATTTTATTACTCTCTTTTTTCTTTTCTGTTTTTTCTTAGGGTGTGGGTGGAGTGGAGGCAGAGACTTGCTCCACTACCAACACTGTTTTACTCATATTCTCAATGAATTCTTACTTGGAGAGGGGCTTCCTGTAGATTTTCAACCTATGCCCATTGACAAGCATGGGGCTGGCTTCTTCATCGATGGTCCTGATCAGAACTGAACCATTGTCATTGCACCTTTCTACTGTGTACAGTACTAGCCATATTGTCCTCAGTTTGCCCTTGAAATCTTTATACCTTGAATCATACAACAGTGCCCAATCCCCTTCCTGGAATTGTTTCTCTTTTAGGTGTCTGTCATGCCATATTTTCCTTTGAAGCTGGACTTCCTCTGAGTGGAGAAGGGCCTACAATATTTTTTCATCCAATCCATGTAGCTAGAGTAACCTTTCCTTTTGTGCATGGTTGAGATCTAGGTCCAGTTGAGCGGCCATCCTTAGTGTGCTATATTCAAATTCTATTGAAAACAAAGCCTTCTTCCCATAGACTAGCTCATAGGGTGTGAACCCTGTGGTGGTCTTCCAGGTGGTGTTATAGGCCTAGGTGGCCTCAACCAATCGATTTGCCCAATATTTTTTGCTGCTGCTCACTACCTTGGTCAAAATCCCTTCCAAAGCTCTGTTAGTGACTTCCACCTATCCATTTGCTTGCGGATGGTAAGGGGTGGAAGTTTTGTGCTTAATTTTGTGATGTGTGAGCAGGTCTTCAATCAGATTGGAGGTAAATTGACTCCCTTGATCTATGACTAATTCTCTTGGATATCCAAACTTATAGAATATATTCTCTCTTAAAAACTCAGCTACTTTTTCTTCTGTTGCTACCTTGATCACCTTTGTTTCTGCCCATTTTTTCAGATAATCAGTGCACATGATGATGTAAGATTTCTTCTTTGAAGGAGGGTTGACAGGACCCACAAAGTCCATGCCCCACTTCTCAAATGGCTCGAAAGTCACTTGAGGTTGTAGGGGCATCTCATCCCTTGGAGTAGGTTTCCCCATCCTTTGACACCAGTCACATTGACTGATATATCACCTTACATCTTGATGAAGAGTGGGCCAATAGTAAAATACTTGCAGAATTTTGAAGGCAGTCCTCTTTGTTGCAAAATGGCCCTCACAGGGCCCATCATGACAGGTTAGGAGAATGTCAAAAACTTCCTCCTCCCTGACACATCTCCTCAAAACCTGATCTGGGCCAAGTTTGAAGAGATTTTCCCCAATCTAAGTGAATGGGGCACTTTTCCTCAAGATCTTTCTCTTCTCTTTTGAGGAAAGGTGTGGCGGGAAATGTGCAGAATCCAAGTAATTTGCTATATTAGCAAACCATGGAGAGAGTACTGAGATAGCAAATAGGTGTTCATCTGGCATTTGATCATCCACCATTCTTTCCTCACTTGTAGGAAAATCTATTCTAGATAGAAAATCAACAACAACATTTTCCTTACCCGGCTTATCAACAATGGTTAAATCAAATTGCTGCAACAAAAGAAACCATCTAATAATGTGAGCATTCACATATAGTTTGTTCATTAGCATGATTAGTATGTACAAATGTTTGATAGCTAGTGATGTAGTGTCTGAATTTATTTAGGAAATGGACTACGGCTAGGAGCTCCTTTTCGGTTACAGTGTAGTTCAATTCTGCCTTCGACAAGTTTTTACTTACAAAATATATGGCATAAGGCAGATTCCCATCAACTTGCCCTAAGGATACTCCCATTGCTTTGTTCGAGGCATTTGTATGAATGTGGAAAGGTAGGGCCTAGTTTGTACCTCTCAAAATTGGGGCAGTCACTAGTTTGTTTTTCAAGGTATCCAGAGCTTCTTGACAGTTGTCAGTCCATATGAACTCAACATCTTTTCCCAAAAGACCAAACAAAGGAGAGGCTAGCTTACTGAAATCCTTAATGAATCTTCTATAATACCCTGCTAAACCTAGGAAACTTTGAACATCTCTTACCTTTTGAGGAGGTGGGACCCTTTGGATGATGGAAATTTTGTTGGGGTCCACCTGTAATCCTTGCTGAGAGATTGCGTGACCTAGCACGGTCCCTTCAGTCATCAGGAATTCACATTTTTCAGGATTGAGGGATAGGTTCATCTCAATACACTTGTCCAAGACTTTTCCCAGGTTAGATAAAGCTTCCTGGAAGTTAGAACCATAAGGGGTAAAGTCATCCATATAGATTTCCACTGCATCATGAACCAGTTCAGCCAATATACTTAATACTGCTCTCTGGAAAGTGGCGGGAGCATTGCACAATCCAAAAGGAAGACCAAAATAGACAAGTGAAAGTGGTCTATTTTGGTCTTCCAGTCTGATTTGGATCTGGTTGTACCCACTAAACCCATCTAGGAACGAGAAAAACTTCTTCCCTGCCAGGTCATCTAACACTTGATCTATGAAAGGCAAAGGAAAATGGTCCTTCTTGGTGGCCTTGTTTAGTTCCCTATAATTGACATAGATTCTCCACTTCCAATTTTTCTTTGGCACTAGCACCAAAGGACAGACCCATTTGCTGTCAGAGATAGGGTAGATGAATCCTGCATCCAATAACTTTTGCATTTCTTTTTTGATAATGTCCTTAAGGGCTAGATTCATCCTCCTTTGAGGCTACCTGACTGGTTTGTAATCTTCCTTAATGTAAATGTGATGAGTACAAAATGAAGGGTGCACTCCCTTCATGTACTTATAGCTCCAATCAAAAGCATCCAAGTGGTTTCTTAATAAGCTACACAGTTCTTTCTCCTAAGAGGTGGATAGGGATAAGTTGATTTTCAAGGTTCTTTCTGGGCCGAATTCCATATTCTTAACTCAGAGAGAGGTCGGGTCAACCACATAGAGATCAACTAAAAGATTGGATTGGGTTTCTTCCACCAGCTCTTCTAATGGTAACACACTGGGGGGTGTATTTCGAATCAAGCTTTCAAGAAGATCATCCTCGGTTTGAGGGTTCCCCTACATGGTAGCTTCCACTGCACACAGCAGTGTGGAGTAGACTTCATCCTCATCTTCCTCCTCCAACCAAAGAGGTAAATCATGTTCTAACAAAGGTTGGGCAGGAGGATATAGGACTAGCTGCTTGGACATATGCCCATTCTTGATTGTCATGTTCCCCGCTCGATAACTGATGTAGGCATATGCAGTAGCCAACCAGGGTCTTACCAGGATGAGAGGATACCCAATGAGCTCTGCCTTTGGTTGGAGAACCAAGAAATTAGTAGGGTACTCCCAAGAATCAACGGAGACCATTACATGTTCCACAATCCCTTCAAGGGTCACGATGGAGTGGTCTGCTAATTGTAATATTGTTGTGGTCTTTCTCAAGGAGCTCTGAAGGTTGAGCTTGAGCATAGTGTCCTTGGTCATCACATTAATGGCAGCCCCTAGATCAATTAGGGTATGGGGGATTATGGTGCCATTGATGTGGAGATCGGCTACAGGGCTTCCAGGGTCTAGATATTTCAGACAGATTACCTGCCCCAACATCGGGTCAGACAATTGTCCTATGACATTGATAGTTGGAGCATCTCTCCTGTGCCTACTTGGGTGCCTGAAGCACTTCTCCTTGATCATCTTGTTGTATATAGGCACATCCTTTATGGCTTGGAGAAGTGGTATCTTTACACACAATTGTTTCAATTCTCCCAGAAGTTCAGTTTCTTCTAGGGTAGGTTGTGTTATTCCAGATAATCTCTCAGGAAAGGGTGGAATGGATTTTGGTTCACTTTCCTCTTTTTCTTCCTCATCCTCCTTAGGGGGAGGCTGGTTATCTGGGAGAACCTTCCCAGATCGTAGGTTAATCTCCTGAATCTCCATAGCATAGGTCAGGTATGATGGTTCTCCACTATATACCTGCTGGGCCTGTTTGTTATTCGGGTTCGGGTTCGGGTGAGCAGGTATTTTGGGTTGCCTTGGTGGAGCAGGAGGCAATGGTTGTGGTTGAGTAGGTGGTGGAGGCAAAAGAGCGGGAGGAGAGTTGTACTTGGGGCTCCATCCCTAATGAGGCTGAGCATAAGAGTGAAATGAATGAGCAGTTGGTTGAGCATGGTATTGAGATGGATATGACCAAGGAGGGGTTGTGGACCAGGAAGGATGAGTAGGGGACCCCACGAAGGCATGGAAGTGGCTTGATTGGGGTTGTAATATGTCTAGGATGTCCCTTGCCTTCCCTGCTAGTAAGGTCTGGGTCCATGTGGCCTCCTCTAGTTCATGAAATAGAGTGGTTCAGTGGCTCCTTCGGCCCCCTGGTACGTAGCTTTGAGTCCAGGAAAGGAAGGGCACTGATTCGTAGAATGGTCTTCTTCACAGACTGAACAAACTTCTATAGAGTTCAATGGACATTCATTCCTAGGATGCCTTCTGCTGCACCTAGGAAAAAAATAAGCCAAGGCCCTTTCTGCTTCTTCTTGTTTCCTTTTGATATGCAAGGTATCCATTTGCATGGAAAGAGTCTGCATCATCTCACTCTTGAAATCTTCCAGCAGATTTCCAAATTCACCTCTAAGGGATGAACTGGATGAGGATGTACTGGCTAGGGGTTGACTTCCCCTACCTCTCTTTCTGGCTGCCCTAGAATGGTTTCTAAACACAGTCTTTATGTCTTCATAAGGTAGTTGGTAGATGTCCCCCCTAGCCAACAAATGGAGGGTATCTAGAAGGTCTTCCGGGACTCCTCTAAGCAGGACCAACTTCAGATATTCAGGGTCAAGTATGCACATGGCCCTTTTATAACTGAGCTGAAACCTCTCTTCATAATCTTCCAAGGATTCATCGCTTCCCATGGTCATTCGAAAGATTTCTTCCTTGGTATCCTTTGACCTATAGTAGTCCCGATATTTGTTATTAAAGGCTTGCTGCATTTGAGCCCAAGTTGTGATGCTGTTGCCAGGTAACCCCATGAACCAGCACAATGCTGCATCCTTGAGGGTAGAAGGAAACAGTTTCAACTTCTGCTCATCTTTTGCATAGTCATAGGTTCGACAGATAACAACAAATTCAAACAAAAAGGTATCAGGATCTTCGGTAGTCAACCCATGGAAGTGAGGTAAGGCTGAAGGACTTATGTTCTTCATTTTAGTGTCCCCATTGGTCTCTCAGATGGGAAAGGTACCCTCTACTCTTTCCCCATTCCCTCTAACATTTCTGTTTTCAGCCATGGTCTCAGGAGGGATGGTTTCTTCCTCTTCTTCTGCTATAGGATCTTCGTATATCTCTGGTGGTTCACCTATAGGTTCTTCTGGATCATTGCCACCGAAGAAGAGAGAAGGGTGACTTTGTGATGTGGTGGGGGTGTTGGGTAGGAATTTCCCTGCATTATCTTTGTTCCTACGAGGCATGAAAAGAAATATCTTTTTGGGTGATTTTTTTTTTTGCTTGTACCTACAAAACTAAAATTGATTGAACAAACAAATTGCAACTAACTGAAATGAACTTGTTGAAATGAAATTGCAGAATTGAAATGAAAGTAAGGAAATGACTAATCTACTTGTGCTGGAATGGAAATTGCAGAATTGAAATGAAAGCAAGGAAATGACTAATCTACTTTGTTGAAATAGAAATTGCAGAATTGAAATGAAAGCAAGGAAATGACTAATCTACTTTGTTGAAATAGAAATTGCAGAATTGAAATGAAAGCAAGGAAATGACTAATCTATTTTTGCTGAAATGGAAATTGCATAATTGAAATGAAAGCAAGGAAATGCAGAAATCGAAAGAACAACTACTCTACTTTTGCTAAAATAAACTACTTAGCAGAATGTTGCAGTATAAAATAGAAGAAAAATAGTAATCACGAAATATTTTGACGCTTCCCTGGAAATGACGCCAAAAAGTGGTGAGCACGAGTATTGTAGCAATAATGCTGCGACTTCTGGGGCTTCCTACTTTAATTTTATCAACCCGGTAGTTCGTAACAAACTTGGAAGCGATGGTGCTGTATGCACAAGTACTAGCTCTTACTGTAGGTTGTCACTTGGTCAGCTGGCGCAAGATCACTAGGAGCTCAAGCCAGCTTCTATGAATTTCCAGAAGAAGCTTTTAACCATGATGAAAGAAAGCTAACTCTACAGAGGCTATTCTATTTGCAGAAAGAGAAAGAAGACTGGAATGTAAGGCAAACCCTAGCAAACCCTAATTTATCCAACTAACCCTACTTTTGTAGAAAAAGAGATAGAAATTGATGCGATGAGTGCCATTGACTACTGAAAAAGGTAAATTACATTTATTCAAGCTACTTCTGAAAAGAAATGAGAAGAAAACATCTTTTTGTGCTTTTGAGTGTTTTTATGTGAAATTATTATGCTTGTAATTTATCTGGTTGTGATTTTGCAGAGGTTTGGTGGCGAAGGAAGATGGAATTGATTTTTTCAAAGGTAGAGGAAGGTGTGGAGAGGTCCTAAGAAGCCCTAGTACCCTTCTGAAGACTTCCATTGCAATCAGGTTTCAAAAAACCACTTACAGGGAATTCTACAGGAGGCTGCAGGGGATCTACACGAGGATCTATAGGAGGAAGCCGTGAGCTATTTTTGGAAGTTTTGAAGGTGGAAAAAGGACGGGAAAGGGTAAGTGAAGGCTAGATGAAGGTGTTGAGGTGTTTGGAGCTTGTCAAGGAAGATCAAGAGGGAACATGATGGTTGGATTTGTTCAAATGGCATGAGCGAAGCTTATGGAGAAAAATGTAGAAATTAGGGCAGATTGGCGAAATGTTGTGAATGACTTGGGAAATCCATGGGAAGTGAGCTGGTACTGGCTGCTTTATGGATGTATGGTGAGCTGAGGTTCCCTGCAAGAGATCTACACATCTACTTACGAAAACTGATCAAAGAAAGGACTAACTATACCATGAAAACATAAATTTCTCTAGCTTGACCTAATTTCTGACCTACAAATAGAAAATGCTGAACAATAACCTTTGAACAGAAAAACATGCAGAGAGATCTATTGTAAAATAATAGGAAATGACCTAGCCAACTGAATCTGAAGAAATATATTAATCTTTCCAAATCAAGTCATCACACTAGAAATTGCATGGGAGAGCAAAAATGTGTTTTTGGTGGCAGCAGTAGTGCTTTGACCTCGAATCATAGTCCCAGAAAGGGAGAAAGGAGATCAGGTCTTTCTGTTGGCCTTTTTGAATCTTAGTCTGTCA
This sequence comes from Pinus tabuliformis, assembly GCA_031772625.1. NCBI lineage: Eukaryota > Viridiplantae > Streptophyta > Pinopsida > Pinales > Pinaceae > Pinus > Pinus tabuliformis. The sequence goes on along the minus strand of CM062818.1, from coordinate 1,850,085,866 downwards.
CTGCATTAACCTACATGAGCAACTGAAACAAAAATAACTATGCAAACCATCAAAAGCAACCTAATCTAAACAAAGTCAAATGAATCTATGTAATATAAATTAACTCATGAACTGAAGCAAAAACATATAAGTACAAAGAAAGAGGTGTTGGGCAGCTTGGGTTGGGCCCTAACTGAAGAACTTCAACCCTTTGAAAGAGATCAATACTGGCTCATGAAATATTTCATCTTCATTATAAAAAATAATAGCCACATTACATGAACTGTTCTAAAAAAGAAACTCGAAAATGAGTTGAACAAGTGCTGCACAAAAGTGAAAAAATTCTACTAATGACTGGCTAACCTACTGAGGCTCTAAGCCCCCCTATTTATACAAATGGAGTCCTCCAACAGTCCTCCTAAATCAAGGAGCCAGAATTGGAGATAATCAATAGTCATTCTTTACTTGCTCGGCTACCCCTTGGATGCATCAATGTAGACCTCTGTGCTTCGAGTTGCTAATGGATTCGAGGAAAGTGGTCATAAATGAAGGAGACACCCCCCTAAAAATCCTCTTCCCTGTTTTCCTCGAGTATTTGCTGCCATTTGCTCATAAATCCCTTGACTTTGTCCAAAATTGACCAGAAAAATTTACATAAAGCACACATTAGACTACATGGCAAAATGACTAACCCAATTCACTCTATTAGAATAAATATATTCAAAAAAATGCAATGAAATAATGAGAATGGTGGATTAAGTTGAATTAAGAGGCAAAATGAGCCCATATAATTACCCATTTCTGGGGCTCATCACATTGTAATTGATCATTGTATCATCTGATATAATAGAAATAGAGGAGGGGTTTTTTCTAGTTGGGTTCCCTAGTAAAAATATTGTGTTCATTGTGATTGAATGATTGCATGTGTTTCTATTATATGTTTTCCTTTATGCAAATATAGTAGAATAAATTTGTCTCTGTTAATCTCAGTTTGATTTCGTTAGGAGTTGAAAATTTCAAGTTATTTCATCAATTTCGATTGAGATTCGGAAGATGCATCCAACTTTGAAGCTTTCAGGTTGGCCACCAGTAGTTGCCCTGTGTGACACTCATTTGTGTTATGAGTGGGGATCTTGTGGAAATCACACCATTTTCCTACGTCCTTCTTCATCTTTACGGTGATATTATTTTCTTGTGGCTTCAGTGGGTTGTCCCTGATCCATATTTAAACATGAATGCAAAAAATTACAGATATAACCATAAATACAAAGATGCAGTAGAAATAACACTTCATTTCATTAATATCAAATACTAAAATAAGCTTAGAAACATAATGGAAATGAGACTAGCTCAGGTGATGGTAGCTTATCTTTGAGAAGAGATGTGGCGGCTACATGCCTCTAAACTTAGCTACAATGAGGCTCAAGGGGCCTTTTTATTATTGAATAATAAGAGAAAACCATAAACAACCAAAACCCTAACTCGAGGAGATGTAACACGAAGAGTTTATGGGCCTCGTTGGGGTTAATGGGTAGCCAACTTCCTGGGGTCGTAACTTGGTCATATTATCTTTGTTTGACGCATATGATACCTCGTTGGAAATATCTCTTTGAGGACTTGTTATCGGGAATAGTGTCTATGCAGAGCTGCTAATCCCACTAAGGCTGGTAGCTACCTTAGAAACAAACACACTAAAAACTACTTTCGTTTTCCTTTATGAGAAATAGATAAGAGAAGAATAAGGAGACCAACCTCTGTCTTGCGCTTGGTTCCTTGCTCGATTCCTCTCTCTTCTGGTAGGTCTTTGCCACTCGCTTCCTATTCTACGCAGCTTCAAAGAGTACCTGTAGAATCAAAGCAGCATAACACTATCCAAGAACATAGATCTATTATCATAAACAATATAGGATCAGATGTACATTGACCACACAAATGCATAAATCATCAATATACAAGAATATGGAGGAAAACTTGAACAGCTTTATTGATAATCAAGAAAGAGCAAAGAGGATTACAACCGATTGTTCTGACCTAGCATCATCCTCTCAGCAAGTAAGCCCTTCTTCACCTCATGAAAATCTTAGATCACCCAACACTATGATATTGCACCAAGAAACCAACAGCACTTCCTTATAAGATACAAAATTCCAGACTCTGGATCTCTGGGATGAGGGATCCATATATAGATTTCTGCAAGGGAGGTGAGTCAGCTTTTGAGATTTGATTAGTGTCTTCTCTCTGATAGTTCTTGATTCCACTTGGAGATTGATGATCTCTTACTCATCCCTGGTCGAATTCAGAGAGGCAAGTGTCACAGGAGAGGTTTCTGGAAGATTCTATGCTCCTCCACCTTGCGGATTGACCTTGCCATTTGTCCCTTCTCACCCATCGCACCCCATAGAAGGGCTTTTTGACATGCATCGCACCTACTGTGTGTATTCAGGTGGGATGCAACGCACTTTGCCTATGGAGCAGGTGAAATGGTCCAGTTTTGACCAGTTCTGAGTAGTTTTTCATGGAGAACTTTTGAAAGATGCTGTAATTAGTTGACCTTGTTCTTTTAGGGGTTGGAACAACATCTTTAGGGACTTAGGAGCCCTTGGTTTATGGACATTTATGCTTGGGGTTGCAGTGCCCAAAAATGTCTATAACAGTTGCCTCCTAAAGCATGAGGTCGTTAATCTTTTTGATGTCGGGTGAAATGCTTTATCATGAGGATTCGAAGTTTTTTCGAGCTGGAAGGCGACCTATAATATGATACAATACAATACATTATCTTCATTTTATTTTCATGATATAGCTGAGGCAGGCATTCCCATGCTCAGCTTTATAAATTCATTTTCATGTACATAGGACAGACAATCGTTTGAGTGTAGACTGATGATTCTGGTAGAGCCATCATCCCTTAGATTGGATGATTATCTATGCACCAAAGATGTACATTTGATGTCTTTATTTTCCTGAATATATATATCACAGTCCGGATGGATGAAACTAGATCCATGGTCTTCAATCTCGTTCGATCTTCACTCAAAGTAAAAGTCGATCCATGTGAGAGATGTTCTGGAGTCGAACATGGAAAGACATCGCTTGATTTCCAACCAATGATGTAAGCTGTTAACAGGCGTGAGAGGAATCACCGATAATGATAATGATCCTCAAGGTACTGCAGTACAATTCACGTGGTGTGAATAAGGGTCTTGGCATTGAACACCACGCGAAATCTTTCAGTCGAAGGCCATTGATGTAAACCTGTCACCGAAAGTGAGAAATTTGCCATTGAGGCATGCAAGCTTCAAAGTACTGAAAGGGTTGTTCCTAGATTGACTTCTTGGATAATGAGCTGATGTCGACAAGAAGTGATATGTCATAGGAGGGCCTTAGTGGATCCCACATCAATGACACGGAATGGAGCAAATGATTTTAATGGAGGTGAAAATGATCTGGTGATATATGGTTCAGGGTGGCGGTCATGAAAGAATGGAGCGAAAATGTATTGTAGTGGGTGAGACACAGGTGAATTCTCTGAGCGACTTCTCTTGAACATATCGGTGACACTGAAATGATGGATTGGTAGCATTAACCCCAAATGTGGATGGTGTGACGGAACCATGGTGATGTGACCAGTGAATGGAACAACCCAACCCGACTCGGATGCGGAGTGAAAGTGTCATGTTCAAGAGCGACTTACTACCAACAAAGTTTCTTCAAGTTTTCTTCCCAATTTTTCCCCAGTCATTGCTGACTAGTACCTCTTTATTTTTATCAAGCTTGAGGAGGATAACATATGCTTGTTCTATAATTTTCCCTTCGGGCAAACCCATCGCTATGTTTTAACGAGCCTAGCGATAGTGAAACTCGTTCTTGTCTGTTATGGACAAGTTTGTCGCTATTAGGTTTTAACGAGTTTAACGACAAAGATAACTCGATCCTTTTCATTTTTAAAGATTCTGAAAAGGGACGTAAAGGAAACTCCAAAAAATCCTTTTTCGTCATCTAATCCCTTAAGTCCGAAAAAGTATAAAATAATACAAAAGGGATGAATTTTCGGTACTTTTAAAGAGTCGAACAAAACAGGTGCTCGATCGTTTTGTGTAATAATCCCTCAGGTCCAAAAAGATTAAAATCTAAAGGAGGGATAGCACTTCCAGTCGCTTTAACGACCTGGAGAGGCCAATGGCTCGACAATCTTTTCATATTTTACGAGTCAGTTGAAAATTGCTTAAAGGAGACTCGTTTTTGAGGAACGAGTGATAGATTCGAGTAGCAGCTGATTCTAGGTAAGGTTTGGAATTTTCCAATCACAACAGTGTCACAAGGATGGCTAACAAGATCACTCTTCGCAGCTGTTGGTCAAAAGGGGTAAACAATCAAGTGGAGGTGAATGATCGGCCAATACAGAGTGGAGGTGATGATGAGAACACGACCAAGGCTCCAAAGGCTGAAGTACTACATTCACGATAGTTATTTACCGGAAATTGGTTCATTTTTTAATGAGCTTAAACGCTGGGGGAAACACTTGTTCATTGCATATGTTTACTTTTTAACGAGCTTGAATTTCACGTTAAAACTGCTCGATTAATCCAGTCGCATAATAAGGAGGTCTCATCTAAAAACGACATTATTTCAAAGCTTTGCCCTGCATCCTTTCTTTATGCAAGTTAGGAAATGACCAATCCTATGAGTTTAAAGGGTTAGAGGGCCTATAAATTTAAAAAATAAATGGTCGCTCTTTGCTTGCATGCCAAAAGGTTTGCATGCCCCGAGGTATAGTGAAATAGAGTTTCAAGGTTACCCCTCAATTTGCAGACAAAACATTTGTTTTATCGGGAAAGGCCTACCTTTTCAGGTTACCCCTCAATTTGCAGACAGAACATTTGTTTTATCGGGAAAGGCCTACCTTTTTCAGGTTACCAAAGATTGTTCTATTTGTGCCACAAACAAAACACTTCTTCGGTGATGTCTATCGAAATAGACAAAGGTGAGTGGCGCAGAAGCCTCCACTCACATAACTTTGATGAGGGAATCTTATTCTAGACTAATCCCCTTTTCCTAAACGGACGGGTGTGTTAGACTAGTTAGATGTCCTTCGTGGAAACCTACCCTATACTTGAAGTTTTCTTGCCGAAGCAGACCAGGGTGCGTGCCCCTTGGGTTTCAATCATGCCCTTCGAACCACTCGCACTCATCAGGAGGACGGACTGGGGATTGATGAGACATTCCTTGCGTGAAAAGACCATTCAGGGTTGGTATACGACTATTTGCTATGTGTGAACCAGGGAATGAAAGCTGGTCTACGAGCTTGACCACTCTTCCTTCGTGCGGAAAACACATTACTCTAAAGAGTGAGGAGACAATGGCTCCAATGCAATAAATATAGTCTCGTCCAAGGAGTAGATTATAATCCAGGGGTCCTTGGACTACCATTACGTTCATGTGAACAGTTTTCCTTCTCAATGTTATCGGCACATCGGGAAGGATCCCTAACGGTCGACTGGTTCCTTTGTCAAAGCTTGTTAGATTTCTCATCTCAGGCAAAAGCGATGGCGAACCAAGCGCTTTCCAAGTAGTTGAGGAAAGGATACTCACAGAAGCCCCCTCATCTATTATGGTACCGGCCATAACCATTCTATATACTTGAGCAATGATTCAGAATGGTACACTAGTCGGTAAACGGGGTCTGCCTAGTAGATTCCAATCAAAGGAAACAACCAGGTTGCTTGGAGGTGGGACCGAATAGACGGCTGGGTATGACTCTGGCGAACTTCCTTCATGTGGTAAAGGAACGGGTAGACTGCCCCCATGTTCATCGGAGTCTGTGTTTATGAAGAGAATTTGAATGGTGTCGTTCTTGTTCTCTTCGGTGACTGTATCATCTGAAGATTGATCCTCTGAAGGCACGACTGGGTCAACTGCCGCCTCGACCTTTTGAATTTCGTCTGGTATGGATTCAAATGGTTTATCTTCAATGATAGATGCTTCGGCCGACCACAAGGGCATGTCAACCGGATTTTCAACTAGTGACAGACTCGGCAAGAGTTTCTTGTATCCAGGAGGAAGCCGTAACGGTGAAACCGGACGGTCGTCCAAGACTCTTTTAGCTTCGTCTAAGAAGGGAAAATAGTGGACGGCGTGATCGCCTTCACACAATTTACAAGGAAATTTATATTTTCCTTTTTGTCCAGGGGATTCACTTTCACTAGTTGACGGTGTATGCTCAACATGATCGTCAGAGGTTGATGACACTGGATTGTGCAAACGAGGAGACCAGTCCCTTAAGATCCGAGGGATGCAAGGACAATCTCGATGATAGTGGTCCCCTTTGCAAATGACACATGGCGATTTAGGCCTGGTCGGTGCAATGTGTGGATTTTCGCTAGACGATGCTTGATTGCCCCTTTTCGCCTTTGGCTCCTTCTTCTTCTTCTCTTTCTTCTTCTTCTCCTTCTTCTTCTCAGTTACTTGATTTTGGGCTTTACCAGCTTCATCAAGAGAAGAGGAAGGAGGAGAGGAAGAATTGGACGAAGTAGAGCGTTGGGGGGTAACTCTAATATCGTTTAGTTGTTGACTTGATTGTTCAGGAATTACGATGTTCTGAACGACAGAAGTCGAGAAGAGCCATACGGGCAAGCCGATTGTCAATCCTGGAGGAGACAATGTGGCCATATGGGGTGCACCAACATCTCCCCAAGAGGAGAAGGGACTAGGATTTCCTCCAAGGGGAACTCCTTGGTTGGTGGACTCCAATTTTCTCAACTTAAGATCAACGTAGGAAAGGTGATGATTATTCCGTTTAAAATAAATTTTAGACGCTTTAGCACAACTTGTTTTTTCAATTTTTAAGAGTCGAGAAAAAACAAAAGATGACTCTAGTCGCCTTAGATTTTTAATGAGCCTGAAGTGACAAGCGCTCAGATGGACCTTTTCCGTTAAGGAGTCTGAAAAGGAATGAAAGGGACTGCTCTGGAAATCTAGACAGAGGGATTACCAAACCAATCGCAAAACTGCAGAATACTTTTTATGGTACGACAGTCAATCTTCCCGAATGCTGTGTTTAGCACATTGCGATTGATAGGGCGGCAGACACGGCTTCCTATGGATAAAGGATAAAGCCTATTGTTGTCTCCCAAAATATACTCGATGGTACGTGGGAGCACAAGTCTGTACTGGCACTTATCATCTCAAAGTGGAGGAATCACCCAACCAACAGTGAAAACAACAGTTACTAGGCTTTACGACGCCGGAATACGTCTCTAGCCTAGACTTCTAGATGTTGTGCGTTAGGTTCCAAAGCGTTTTTAGATTCATTAAATTTATTTTATAGTTGATCTTGCTTAAGAAATTTGCCTTTCAGGTTCACCGCATGATGTAGATGTACAATTCCTAAAATGCAATCTAAGATGATAAACAGTCGTTTAATCTTCTTTCTGCAATGAAAATCCTAGCTACTAAGGAAAGAGAGATAACGTTCTTTCAACAAAGAGCAGAGAGCACACACTATATGCACTGTCCTAAATCAAACCAACAAATAGTCTAAATGCAAATGCACATACATGTATTTGTTTTCAGCCTTCTTAATGTGTGAATGATAGAAAGAAAGCTAAGCATAAATCTGAATTATTTTCCGAAGCGACAATTACTAACAAGTTTCTTTTCAAAACAAAAAGAGGACAATGAAAACACTTTGCGATTTGGAATTGAAAACTTGTTTTCGACACTAGAAAAAATACTAATTCAGATCAAATACAAGAGTAACAGTGTAATCGACTATCAAGAACAATCAAATTCTCTTCTATGACTGAAAGCGACACTTGTGACACTTTCAAATCAAGAAACGACAATACAATTACGCTACTTCTTTGTAAAGGAGAACTGAAAATGACTCAAAAATACATAAAAACATTTGCAGTTCTTTGCACAATGGAGGCGGAATAACAGCAAGGAAAGGGGTTGGTGTACTGACTATAGGCAGCAAAACTCCTGAATAGAGATGAAAAGAGTGAACATAGAAACCAAAATTTAGGAACAAGGCCTTGTCTGATCAGCGCACCTGTAACACAGTGAAACTGAAATGCAATGCACCTACTACACTCGGGAAGTGCGCTTCATTTGAAGTTCACAGAACAGACAGTGCGCTGGACCAAGGAAGAGACTTTGATTGGGTTCCGGGTCACAGTTTGCAGTTCAGTTCAGGGATTTAGGCCGAGTAAGTGGTAATCAGTAAATCAATCACAGGGGTAGATCTAAGGAGGTTACTAGAGCCACCACGAGTGCAATTAGAAAGCTTGTAAATCAATCGTTTAATTCATAAACAAAACCCGGAGATTGACTGAAGTAGCATTGATCTACTTTGCACTTGCATAGCAAATGCAGTTCGAAGGCTAGCTGGCTTGAATTCAGGCTCCATCTATAAGTTTATAAAGTAAACAAATGTAGATGAACAAACAATCTACTCGCTCCCCAGCGGAGTCGCCATTTTGTTATTGGGAATAGTGTATATGCAAAGCTACTAATCCCACTAAGGTTGGTAGCTACCTTAAAAACAAACACACTAAAAACTACTTTCGTTTTCCTTTATGAGAAATAGATAAGAGAAGAATAAGGAGAGCAACATCTGTCTTGCGCTTGGTTCCTTGCTCGATTCCTCTCTCTTCTGGTAGGTCTTTGCCACTCGCTTCCTTGTCTACCCAGCTTCAAAGTGTACCTGTAGAATCAAAACATCATAACACTATCCAAGAACATAGATCTATTATCATAAACAATATAGGATCAGATGTACATTGACCACACAAATGCATAAATCATCAATCATACAAGAATATGGAGGAAAACTTGAATAGCTTTATTGATAATCAAGAAAGAGCAAAGAGGATTACAACCGGTTGTTCTAACCCAGCATCATCCTCTCAGCAAGTAAGCCCTTCTTCACCTCATGAAAAGCTTAGATCACCCAACACTATGATATTGCACCAAGAAACCAACAGAACTTCCTTACAAGATACAAAATTCCAGCCTTTGGATCTCTGGGATGAGGGATCCCTATATAGATGTCTGTAAGGGAGGTGAGTCAGATTTTGAGATTTGATTAGTGTCTTCTCTCTGATAGTTCTTGATTCCACTTGGAGATTGATTATCTCTTACTCATCCCTGGTAGAATTCAGAGAGGCAAGTGTCACAGGAGAGGTTTCTGGAAGATTCCATGCTCCTCCACCTTGCAGATTGACCCTGCAATTTGTTCCTTCTCACCCATCGCACCCCATAGAAGGGATTTTTGACATGCATCGCACCTACTGTGTGTATTCAGGTGGGATGCAACGCACTTTGCCTATGGAGCAGGTGAAATGGTCCAGTTTTGACCAGTTCTGAGTAGTTTTTCATGGAGAACTTCTGGGAGATGCTGTAATTAGTTGACCTTGTTCTTTTAGGGGTTGGAACAACACCTTTAGGGACTTAGGAGTCCTTGGTTTATGGACATTTATGCTTGGGGTTGCAGTGCCCAAAAATGTTTATAACAGGACTACAACTGGAAACACAACTCATTTGGAAATTGTTGGATGCATTTTTCCAAAAAAAACGTCGTTTAGGGCCTCAAAATGACTCCAGAAGTTTAGGACCCGAAAAAATGCCAAAATTAGTAAAATGTGCTACAATTAAGGAAACTGAAAAAACTGAAAGAAGAATGGTGAAGGTCCAAGTGGAATAGGTTGGTGGCCACCAATATGCACATAGATCAATCCTCCCCCCTTAGGAAGCAATGGTCTCCATTGCATTGAATTCCTCCATGAGATGAGGAAAATTTTGCTGAGCTTGGCCCATGGTGAACCATTTTCCTTGGTGCAGCAGTTGGCTGACTTTGACAACTTGATACAGCTAGATCTTTTGTTGACGAGTGTTCTTGATCTGTGTGCCCATGATCCAATCAATTGCATCTTGTTCCATGCAGTCTGGATTTAACTTTGTTGGTTTGAGCTGTTCTGTAATGTCGGATGTGTCTAGTAATGGTGGAAAGTATGGTCGAAGGTGATCCACTTTGAATATTGGGTGCATAACAAGGAATGGGGGAATGATGAGCTCAAAAGAATTATCTCCCATAACCTTGGTGATGGTGTATGGCCCCATATCAAAGCAGGTGAATCTTGCAGTGGGGCCCAACGAGGCACTCCTTCGGCAAATATAGCCAAACTTTGTCACCTACCTAGAACTTGTGTGGCACTCGATGCTGATCATGCTGTTGCTTGTACTTAGCATTGGCTTTATCCAATATGTCATGGACTTGTTGGCGGATGTGTTGAATGTGCTCAATGAAGCTATTTGCCTTGTTGGCTTCGGACTGGACATGAGCCGAATCTACTTGAGTCGCTACAAATGGTATGGCCACATCAATGGGACATAGTGGATGGAATACCAAGCCCACCTGAAAAGGGCTGTGGCCAGTTGAGCTGTGGAGAGCCCGTTTATAGATGTGCTAGACATAGGGGAGGCTCTCATCCTAGGTGCATGGATTCTTTGAGTTGTACATGCGTAGAATGTGTATCATCCTGTTGACTACCTCTGTCTAGCCATCAATTTTGGGATGGAAAGCTGTGGACTTAGTGAGCTTGGTGTCTAGCATCGACCAGAGACTAGAGCAAAATGTACTAAGGAACTTGCTGTCCTGATCTGAGATGATAGACTGTGGGATCCAAAAGTGTACCCACACTCATTCAAAGAAGAGTTTAGCAGTGGCTTCTGCTATGATATTATTCTTGTAGGCCTCCATAATGGCCATCTTCGATAATTTGTTGATGACCACAAAAACGTAGTTGTTTTCTATGCTTAGTGGAAGGAAGGACCGACATGTAATCCATGGAGATGGATCCCCAAGGTCAATTAGGGGTAGGCAGCAGAGTATAGAGGCCTTGTTCTTGATGGTCGGTTTGGTAATGGCATAGTCAATGTAGGATCTAATGTACTTCTCAACATCTTGTCGAAGACTCGGCCAATAGAAATACTTTTGTAGTACTGCCACAATTTTCTCGACCCTAAAATGCCTAACGACCAAACTGTATTGTGCTTCCCAAATCATCTTGGCATGCTCTCTTGAAGGAACACAAAGGTGTCCCAAGTGGCATAACAGAGCATCTTGGATGTGAAAATTTGGAACTTGCTGACCCTCCAAGAGTGTATGGTATGTGTGGCTGAATTCTAGGTTGCTTTTGTAGAGAAGTGGCGAATCAGAAGTCTCGTGCCCACAAGAGTTGAGCACGGTGGTTAACACCATGATCGATGGTCGGATGAGGTAGTCTGCAACATTATTGGTGCTACCCTTCTTGTGCTTTATATTCAAATGGAACTGTTGTAGGTATGTGGACCACTTATGATGGCGATCATTTTGCAACTTCCCTTGCATCTGTATAAACTGAAGGGTTGGTGGTTTGTGTGGATGACCGTTTCCTTCTCCAAAATGTAATGCTTCCATTGTCGGCAGACATGCACAATGGAATACATCTCTTTGTCATAAGTGGGATACTTCTGGATTGTGTCTAAAAGTGTCTCACTGTGATATTCCACTGGATGCCCCCGTTGAGTAAGGACTACCCCAATAGCATAGTCAGAGGCATTTATCTCAATCTGAAATGGTTGTTGCAAGTATTGTAGTGTGAGCACTAGTGTAGAGTAGAGGCAATGTTTCAACTCTATGAATGCCTTCTATTGAGATTCAGACCAAAATAATTTTTCTTTCACTCCTCCCTTGGTGACTTGCCTCAAGGGCCAAGTGATATGAGAGAACCCCAACACGAACCTGCAGTAGAGATTGGCAAGACCCAGAAAGCTATGGAGCTCTGTCAGAGTGGTAGCGATGGCCAATATTGAATGACTTGGATCTTGGTTGGATCCACATGCACCCCCCATTCATCAATAATGTATTCCAAATACTAAACTTAGGTCAAGCCAAAAGCATATTTCTCCAAATTGGCACACAACTTGTGTTGCCATAGTGTTTGGAGAACCTGTCGGATGTGGTGGAGGTGCTCTTCCCAACTATGGCTGAAGATCAGGATGTAATCTAAGTATACCACTACAAATGAGGTTGCAAATGGCCACAAGATGACATCCATTAGCCTCATGAAGATTGCAGGAGTATTCGTCGACCGAAAAGGCATAACAAACCATTCGAAAAGGCCCTCCTTGGCTTTGAAGGCAATCTTCAACATATTAGAGGGTTTCATTGGTACCTGGTGATATCCGGTCTTCAAGTCTATCTTGTGAAAATATTTTTCCCCCTTGAGTTGGTCCAAAAGGTCATCAATCCTTGGGATTGGTACTTATTCCAAACAGTGATCTTGTTCAGCACTTGATAGTCAATACAGAGTCTCCAAGTCCCATCCTTCTTCTGTACCAACATGATCAAGCTCCCATAGGGTGATGAACTCGATCGAATGTGACTTTTCTGCCACAACTCCTGAATCTACCTCTTGATTTCATCGTTCTCTAGAATGAAGCACCAATAGATTGGTCCATTGGGCAACGATGCACCTGGGGTTAGATCGATGGAGTGCTTGACCTGATAGTGCAGAGGCACCCCTTTGTGGGAGGTGAAGATGTCCTCGTACTCCTCCATGACCTTCGTCATCTGTTTTTGTAGTGTGGAGGGGCCTTGTCTGGAGGTCATGGCCAATGCATTCTTCTTTCACTAAGGTCGTATCATTAGGAAAACAAATTTCCCAGTTTTCGAAATGAGCTTACTACCTTGTTTTGCAGTAACCAGAGAGATGGCGGTAGGTGGTGCTACCTCTCGTAGCTTGTACAACTTATTTCCCAAGGTAACAATAACCATGCAAGGCCTTGACTCATACACAACATGTCACTTCCAAAAGTATGGTTGGCCTAATAATACATCACACACATCAAGGGGAACAATATCACATAATACCTCATCCGCGAAGGGCTTGATGCTGTATGGAAGGCGACACTGTTGGCTCACACAAAGATCCCGTCCTTGGTGAAGCCACCTAATGGTGTACGGTTGTGGTGTGTTGTGGTTAGTAAGCCCAATCACTTCATGACCTCTGCTGTAATGAGGTTCTTTTGGCTTCCACTATCGACAATGAACTATAGCGGGGAACCCTTTAAACATATCTGGGAGTGGAAGAGACACTCCTCCTCCTCTGGATCTTCGGGTTCCTCCTTCTAGATCTTTGTGGTGGAAATGGTGGTGTTGGGCTCTACATTGATAATATGCTTCCATTTTTCATTCCCTTGGTCAAATTTTGACTTAGAATCTGAACATGCATCTGATTCTAAAGCCTTTAGCTCGATCACCAGTGACTGCTTGGCCTGACACTCACTTGTGTTGTGAGTGGAGCTCTTATGGAACTCACACCACTTTCTCATGTCCTTCTTCGGCTTTGCAGTGTTGTCCTTTTCTTGTGGCTTTGGCGGGTTTTCCTAGGCCATCTTGCCTTGGATTTTTCCTTTGTTCTATAGTTTGGGGGCACCTTTCCCTAGCTTCAAATTCGCAGATCCAAAGACTCGCTTCTTCTGTTTAAACTTTTGCTCAAGTGAGGAGATGTCCAGGAACTCCTTCTCATCCTGGATGTATTTGTGTAGGAATCCATGGTACTTGAGTACCAAATGTTTCTCAGAATCATTGATACCCAACTTTGTGTGAAGGGTATGAAAAAATTTGGTAAACTCCGACACATCTTGGTCCCTTCCCTGCCGCAGTGTGGTTGACTTTATGTATTTGTCCTCTTAGCTCCGAATATGGTAGTACTGCTCCTTGATGGCATACCAAAATGAATTCCAAGTGGGAGCAGCTGAAAATAGTGAGGTCATACTTTCATCCTTTTGTTCACAATAGCTTTCCCACAAGTCCTTGATGTGGGGGGCATCTTTGAGAAGAGTAAAAGTAATATTTTACCAGCTGGAAAGATCATGAATAGAAAAATATCCTTCTAGCAGATTTAACTATTTATCTATGACGTCTGCATCTATTTGGTCCTCAAATACGGGAATGTCAAATTTTACTTGTACCTTAAAAGGAGTGGAGCCTCTAGAGTGGTTGCTAGATGTGGATGCACCAGCCGGTGGGCAACCGTTGAAGGATCTGGGGAAAGTTATCCATCATTGCATTCCTTTGTTTCTCGAGGGCCTTTGAGTAATATTTTGATAGGATCTCCTGCTCCCTCATCTTTCTTTTCTTCCCCCATGGGTGGCCATCAGGGTTTGTGAGACTGATCTTGCAAAGGTTCAACTAGATTGAGCCGTAACTCCTTATATCTCGACCTCATTGGGGACATACAAAGAAAAACAGAGAAAGAGTAGACCACTCTAATACCACTCATCCATATTTAAACAAGAACACAAAAAATTACAGATATAACCATAAATATAGAGATGCAGTAGAAATAACACTTCATTTCATTAATATTAAATACTGAAATATGCTTACAAACAAAATGGAAACAAGACTAGCTCAGGCGATGGTATCTTATCTCTGAGAAGAGATGTGGTGGTTACATGCCTCTGAACTGAATTACAATGAGGCTCAAGGGAATTTTTATTATTGAACAATAAGAGAAAACCCTAAACAACGAAAACCCTAACCCGAGGAAATGTAACACCAAGAGTTTATGGGTCCCGTTGGGGTTAATTAGGCAGCGAACTTCCCAGGGTCGTAACTTGGTCATATTATCTCCGTTTGACATGTATGATACCTCATTGGAAATATCTCTTCAAGGAATATAGATGTTGATGTGATTTCCCTTGAATTTCTAAACACATTTTGCCAAAAAAATGTCGTTTAGGGCCTCCAAATGGCTCTGGAAGTTCATGACCCAAAAAAATGCAAAAATAGTAAACTGTGCTACAATTAAGGAAACTGAAAAAAAATGAAAGAACAATGGTGAGGGTCCGAGTGGAATAGGAGGGTGGCAACCACTATCCACCTGGATCAGCCCACCCTCGCTCTGTCCTTTGTTTTGCGGTTTGGGGGTGCCTTTTCCCAGATTCGGATTACAAAGCCAAAGTCTCCTTTCTTCTGTTTAAATTTTTGCTCGATCTTGACAACATATATTATGCGGCTCTGTTGGGTAGCAAATCCTCGTATAGTATGTTTTTGGGGCTTAAAGCACGAATTTTGGTAAAAGTGTAATGTAAAGACCCTGCGAAATGCGGGTGTGGAGCACGAGAGTCTAGGGTTGTCAACCTTAAAATAATATAATTCAATGTATGGTATGTCGGCCTACCCATGGTCTGTTGACCATGGGATTGTATAAATAGAGTGAGGCTCTAAGTGTAAAGTCAGTGTTAGCTTCGAGAAGTGATATGGGTTTTTGGAGGATGAATTAGCTCTGATTCTGTAAGTTTAAGACTTGGGTTGTAGTAGTAGTAAGAGGCTCTGCAGCTAAGTGCGCAGAAGCCTGGTAGACTCTGTAGCTATGTGCGCAGACCCCTATAGCTGAGTGTGTAGGGTAGAATTGGGATTGTATCTGAACAGAGGATTAATAAAAAGATAAGTTAATTTTGGAATATTTAGTGTCTATGATTTTGGTATCTTTATGCATCTCTTTACAGTTTATGGTTGCGCGCACTTGCTATGAATGTTGAATGATTAATGAGAATATTGGGCCCACACAATTAAGTTAAGATCTATAATAAATGCATAATCAATATTTAGGATCTAGACAACACCTCTTCGCGCTCTTTACAGAGCTATGTGGAAGCAGTGGCACAAGTTGCAAAGGACAGATGACTGCGTGAAGCAACGCAAGCATGCATGATTCATTCGCGAACTTCCCAGCCTTCATCAAGACATCCCTAGGGTGCAGAAACCTGGTTCCAACACCCTCCCATACTACCTCCGGTGAGACCCTGGGCCAATAGTTCGAGATTTTTTTGGCTAAATCACTTCTAAACCTGGGTCAGGCCCTAACAAGCCAACAAATGGTTTTGTTGCTGGGACTGGGATCTGCCTAAGGGATGTTTGATGTCGTGCCATTGGAACCCAACAAAGAAGGAAATTGAAGAGTGGTTGGACAAGAAGCTTCACGAATTTGTGACACAGGAAAACAAAATTCCTTAGGTACTTAAGAGAAGGTGGCTGGATCACTACGTGTATACGGAGATCCACGAGATCTTCCTCCCCTCCTTTCCTTCTTAAATGTATGACTGAATCGTGAGGTTAGCCGATAGCCAGGGAAGGTGTAAGCTCGACCAACTGATAGTGTGGACTCTGGAGTTAGTGCACAAACTAGAGGTATCAGAAGATAAGATTGTGTGAGCTGTGGACCATTGGCTCAATCAGATAATAGGGGGGTTTATCGCTGAGTTCGCAATAGACACGACCGTGAGCTATAGAGAAGTAGAATGACGTTTTCTCAAGGGACCGCAAGGTAAGTACTTTAAATTGTTGAATACTTGGATTAAGATGCTTTTATGTGAAAAGCGGGTTATGCGAATACATTAATGTTTAAAACAATGCGGAGCGGAAAGATCTACAAAGGTAGCGAGCGATTAGGAAACAATCCCTTAATTTCACCTTCGTGAGAGAGTGAGGAAGAGCTCGCTCGGGTTTCTCCAAGAAGTGTGGTCAGTTTGATAAGGCAGCGCATTCCGTAGCTATCACCTCCACTTATGCCATCACTCGCTTCACCTACTTCACCTCCATCTTCACCCACCCCACCTCCACTAAACCCTCAATTTAGCATGGCGAGCGCAATCAAGCTACATGTATTCATAGAAGTAGGGAATGAGGATTCATACCAGTTTTGGTTCATGGTAAGAGTAGTGTGGGAAGCACAAGGGGTCACAGATGACAACATTAAGAAGGCCACATTGGTGAGGGTGCTGCAGGATTGTGTGCTATATCAAGCACTCTAAAGATCACCCAAATGCAGGAATAGTGGAGATTCAAAATGAGCTGAACAAAGAATTTAGCCGACCGAAATCAGAGGCATAGTCAATCATCAGATTTAAAGAAATCATGACGTTTCCAGGTGAGACCCCCTAGGATCTGGATCAGAGGCTGAATATTACGATCCACGAGGCTAATATGACGCTAACGGATGTGCAACACCGTGCATGGTTTGTGGCGTCTTTGACACCACACCTAAGGATGGTGCTGTAATAGTAGAAGCTTTCAACCTAGGCTGAAGCGTTGGAAATGGTGGTGAGGTTGCATGAAACACCGATACAGGATCCGGGGTTGGGAGTCCAACAAATCCATGCATAACTATAGAATCTATGCTTGGAGATGCAGAGCTTGAAGCAGGATAGGGCACCGCGGCTAGAGGTGTGCGAGGAAGTGTGGTGCGTAAAGTGCAAAGGCCAGGGCCATGACAAGGATCACTGTCTAGTATTCGCGAACTAATTAGTAGGAGGGGGGCCAATGCCATTGAGACCAGAGGCACATGTAGGGCTGAGTGCGACACCCATGCTATGTTGTGTGATCTGTCACATAGGAGGAAAGAACGTGATGAATAATTATCATTTATTGAAGAAGTATACAATGGCACCCCAGCAACTGTTTTGTAATTTTTTTAGGTCAGTGAGCCACGATGAGAGTACTTGTTGGAGCTACGAGTTAATGATGGATCAGACCCCAGCCTATCCGATGCAGACATAAATGCGAGCCCTCGACCCAATGGCAGGAATGACACACAATGGATTTCAAGGGCAAGGTCAAGGACAAGGGGGAATGGGGCCAGGAAGGGGCCGCAGATAGTTAATTTGTTACAATTGTGGAGGACCAGGGCACTACGCTTGTGATTGTACCAACCCGTTGAGAGTATCCTATTCATACTGTGCTTAGTTTGACCATGAAATGGTAGATTTTCCTACGTTGATCTCATAGATGTGCAAGAAAGGGGTAATCCAACCTACTCCGACTCAAAATATTCAAATGATGAGGTTTGAACCACGCAAAGAGGACTCAAATGTGAAAATAATGCTCAGAAGTGATGTGACTACAAGGGCAGATAAGGGGAAGCAGCTCAAGGAAGATACATGGGTTCGTAAAGCCCCTACAAAGGAGCCTGAGTTTGACTTAGAACGCACAAAGGAGACGTTCATGGAAGCTAAGAAGAGCTTCGTGGAGGCCTCCACTTCAAGTAGTAAGGATCAACCAGAGATAGGAATGGATCCTTCTATGCTAACTACCTTTTTAGAGACATGCATGAAACTTTTGCGCAACAATAAGGCAGTTAAAGGACTACAGGAGTTGATAACTAGGTGCATAGGGTCAGGGGAACTGCGCGTAGTACGAAAACTAGGAAAGCATGCATTGCACACTGGGGGGGAAATGAGATTGATGGTGAGTATGAAATGGATTAGGTAATCCTAGACCTAGGTTCAAATGCAAATGTATTAACAAAGTAGACATGGGAACGCATGGGCAGGTCCGTGTTATAATGGTCCCCTATTCAATTACGAATTTTGAACCAACAGAAGATTTTGTCCATGGGGAGGCTGCAAGGGGTAACCGTTGATATTGAAGGTGCAAGGACATAGACGGACTTTGAATTAATAGAGATTGTCGATGACAACAATCCTTATTCCACGTTGCTAGGAATAGACTGGGCCACCGATATGAATGGAGTCATCAATATGAAGAAGCGGAAGATGATATTCGAGAAAAAGTCCCTACGCATAGTAGTTCCGCTAGACCCAGTCGAAGTAGCGCGCTACACCGAACCAGTGTGTGATGATGAAAGCGATGATGAGCTGGATTGTATTTACCAAATAATGGCACAAGACTAGGATTGGGTGAACCTGACTGCAGATGGGAGAATCTCATGGGAGCACAACAGTTCCTGTACTTCAGATTCAGACGAAGAAATAGAATGCTGGCAGAACCGGTTGCACGAAGTGACAATGCATGTAAGAAAACTGACTGAAATAAAACATTACTCCTACTCCTAAACTAACGGTGCATGGGATTGATCACAAGAAGTGATATTTCCAATGTAGCCACCAGTGCATTGGTTGACCAATGTTGGTCTACAAGCAACCGAGTTGTGCGAACTAGCAAGCAAGAAAGATATAACAATGAAGACAACCACACTTCCTTTTTTAAAGTGCCCATAGAACATAAGTGAGTGCAAGTACAAGACGAGCAGTCTGTGGACTTATCATGGTGTTGTGTAACACTACGTGTAGCTTTGAAGCATAAGCACATTCTTGACTATGACATACAAGAAAACAAAAGAAAAAAATACAACTTCCGTCCCACACATGTGCTTGCAATGTAAGATTCCTCCAATGCATGAGGGATAGGATCATGTATTTCGAGTGGAGGAAGCATTATATGTGTGTGAGATTGATGTTCAATGCATAAAATGAGTGATAAGGGATGGGTGATTCAACAATTTCCTGATCGGAAGTGAGACTAACCCCAAGAGAGAAAGGGTCTGACATAACCATCAGCTCGGGCTAAAGTGCCTCGACAGTCTTGGGTGTTTCATCTTCATCATCAAATAGATCATCATAAACTGGTGGCCTTGAAAGATTAACTGCAATAGAGTCATGATCGTGATCAAATGATGTAGTAAATGGATCATGAACACCATGACTAGAAAAATCATTGAGCTCATTGGCATCCTCATGATCAGATGAATCAAATAGAGGGGTAGATGAAAAGTGAAAAAACTCATCCTCTGTGTTTTTGGAAAAAGCAGATGAACAATCAAGTGGATTTTCAATGAATAACTTATCCTCTCTATTGTTGGATGATGGAATGGCAGTTGGTGTGTCTTGCAAGTGATCAAAAATGGGTGCATCCATGGATGAAGTTACACATGCAAAATCATGGACGGAAGGTTAACAAAAGATGTTAGGAAAGAATGGAGGAGGCTCAGACGGAAGGGAGTCATCCTTCACTGAGTGTTGTTGCTCAAGCTCCCACTCATACTGTTCATAAATGACATCACATGTTGATTGTGCAACACCGACTTTGTCAATGTCTTGTTAATCATTCAAAACAAGTGAAGAGTCTGGAATGGAAGAACACAAGATTGTATCATCTAGAGGAACATCTAAGTGCAAAGACAAAGGTTGTGGAACAAGATGCATGTGATAACTTTATGGGCTTACAACCAAATCTCCATGAAAATTAAGTGAAGTGATGTTGGGAAGATTTGATAACTGAATAGATGTGTGAGCATGATCCTCAACATCACTCTACAATGATGGAGTTGTTTGATGAGGGGATGGAAAACAATCACCTGTGACAGTGACCACATTCGGTTGACATTGCGCATCTCCCTCACTAAAGAATGTCGAGCGAGGATTTATTTCAAAATTCTTCTTGGGACAAGTAGGTTTCTTAATGAAATACTTGAATCAGTCCCAAAGATAGAGAAATTTCTTCTAGGTCCTTGGGGCTTGAAACTGCAAGTCATGAAAGCGTTGCTAAAAATCCATAATCAATTCATGTGGAGCCTTATGTTGTTGTAATAGTTTTTGGTCAAGATGGTCTGGATCAAAATGATAGAAAGTATCTTCAATGAGATCATAGAAGCACTCAAATGAGTGTATACTGTCAATTGGTAGGTTGCACAACCATTGAAGTGGAGATTTAGGAAGTGTGTATGAAAGTAGCAAGTTGGCCTGTTCGTTAGAACACCCATCATCGTCATGAAGCATGGAAAAAAATTCATGTAAGTACTCATGCCAAGCCACTTCACCTTCACCATCATACGTGTAAGTGGATAAGTGATTGAAAAACTCCCTCGTGATGGTGACATCTTCATGATTCGAAAAAACATCACAAGGGAGAAGAGTGCAAGAATCCATGAAAGATATGTAAAGGTTCAAAACAGGATGACAGGACACAACTTGTCATCTGTCCCTCATTCTAGCATCAGAAATGTTGATGGTGATGGACCTGCCAACATGTCAGGGGATCTCCCCAGTAAGAAGTCCCAATTAGACCTCAAATTGTTTGGTGTAGGAGTCCCAGTAGTGGGTCGTATGATAATTCCTTGACTGCGATTTCGCACAGAGGCAAGTATGATAACTTTATTGGTAGCAAGGGTGTGATAGCTGCAGTGAGTCAAGGAAGGTGCATGAGAGGTTCTAACACATGGGGGTTGAGATGAGTGCACCACTTGGAAAGTTAGCGAGCAATCCAAAGTGATGGCTAAAGCAAAAACACATTTTAGAAAGATTCATACATATACAGAATAGTCTATACATGCATGCGTAAGCAAACCAATACATATATCATTTAGAGTAAACTAGATAGCATTGAATACAATGCAACATATGCATTAAACGTGCTGGCTCTTATTATATTAAGAAGTGTAAGTTCGAGTCATACAATACATCCATGTCCAACCACTAGTTCCAATAGTGGAATGTTACAGCCACAACCCCCTGCTCCTCTAAAGAGATGTACTAGCTCTGCGTAGTGGAGAAGCCAAGGCCCATTACAATACTGCCCAAGCTCTCTCCAAAATTGTCTTATCAAAAGCTTGGTTGACCAAAATCCTCTACAATGAGTTATGAGGGAATATTTATAGGAAAGAGTGGCGTGACCCTTGACATTCCCCTTTGTTACAGTTCAACTACCCTCATGACTCTTCATCTACTCTATGAATATTACATCCATCTATTGACACTTGACTTACACTTTAAAATACATTACATTACAATGCACATGTACCCATGTGAAACAAAATTTCTTGAGCAAGCCATGCTAGACATCACTCTGACTTAGACAACCATGGAAGTCAAACTCCTCAACATCCTCATGCTAATCGACAGTAACATACTGATGCCAAGATCAGTAGTCCTTGATGGTGTCCGTGTGCTCCGTGGTGACATCTATATGAAACATGTCTCTTGCCTCCATAGCATCCGGGTACACTGCTCAGGTGCCTCTGTCAAACTCGTCTGAAAGCATGCGCATCATTGTATTCAATGCAGCTGGCTCATCAACATACTTATGCATGATGCCTGCACTGATGGGAAAGTCTGGGCTGGTGGCAATGCACATCAATTCGTCGAAGTACGAGTTAAGCTCTAGTCAAACCTGTGCCTTTGTCTTCACTTGGATGAGAGTCCCAATAGATGGGATCTCATGTGTGCGGACCACAACATCCATGGTCTTGAATACTCATGCATGGGAAGCCTGTATGCTAGTGATTAGTTGCGAGAACTCTTCATAGTTCCAGATTTCACTCCAAATACGTGATTTCAGCTCAACTGCATTGGCCCTCATCATCTTAGTCAAGTTAAATGGGGATCCCTTATATTTCATTGTCCATGCTTGCATGTCATCAATAGCATCATGCAAGTTCATCAAGACACGTGCTCTTCTAGCACATCACTATTGCCATTCGTTAATATGGACGTATGCCTTATGCACATTACCAAACTTAGAGTACAACACTCGCATAGCTATGTCAAGGGAAAATACTTCATCTAGTATTGCCTTCTTCAGTTTAGCTCAGGTGGACATTGTCACCAACTCTACTCCTTTCTTGGCCATCTGTAGTTCCTTTTCCATTCGCTCATTCTCAGCTATCAGAAAGCGAACACTTGAGCTAGTGGCTTTGACATACACTCTAGTTGCATAATCTATGGTTTCTAGATGTTTGTGTACATCAGTCATTATCACTCGTTCCTCAAATTGCGTATGAGATGTATGATCCTCCAAAGTTGACACTCTACAAGATTGCACAACTCTATGTTGAGATTCATCAAATGAGATGTTGTGCATCTCCCCTTCCGGTTGATCAACAATACTCTTAGTGCCTCCTTGGTCACTTGAGACATCCTCATCATCTAGATGTGGTGAAGTGGGTAAGTTGACCTCTTGTTGGTGAGGCATGAGGTTGGTTTCCTATTCCAACTCTTGCTTCTCCATGTCTACATGCAACTGTTGAAGTGCTTGTTCTATCTCATGAGCGAAGTCTTGCTCCTGCGATGTTCACCTTGTTTGCCTGATTCTAGCTGTTCTGATGAATCCAATACCTGTACGAGCATTGTTCCATTTGTTTGCACATGTTTCTCCCTTGATATACCCACTACTAATATGCTTCCCTCTCCTATTTGCACAACTCTTATTTCTTCCGGAGTTGCTCCCTCAACTCATGCAAATCCTTCTCTGCTTCTTTCTTTCTTCTCTTATCCCTCTACTTTTGTGTGATTTTCATGTCACGCTAATGCCTCTTTACCTCTATAGCCATAACTACTTTCTCTACTAATGGATCTGCTCAGAACTTGCAACTTTGCTACTACTCCATGCGATCGACAATCTTCCTCTTTCCCTTGTCACACACTAGTATGCTTGCCTCTTTTGCTACTATTGCTACTGGTGCTAGTGCTCTTTGTGATGTTGCTTCATGTTGCTTTGCTAACCACTTCATAGTGAAGTTGACCTATTCATTGGGTCTGGAGAAAGTGTAGCAATATCTCCATGGGTCCTCCTTGGCCCAATGAAATGCCCTGTTGATCCATTTGAATTGTACTCTCGTGCAGTGATCCTTCACAATGCAATGTGGGTCATACAGATTGTAACTACGGAGGTAAAATTGATACTTCTTCATCTATTATGCTTCGACATTCGCTTGCTTGATACTCCAGATCTCATATAACCCAATCCATAATGGAAGAGCGGGCCAAGGTACCTTCTTCCTCTGGTGTAGTCTAGCTCTCGATCCTATCAAGTTGTGATATGCTACTTTGTGCATGACAAGTATGTCCAAGGAAAACTTAAATAGAACATGCGAAGACTTCTCTACGCTAAAAATTTGGATGTAGGTGGATTTTCTTTAAATATCATCTTGTAAACTGGGGTGACAAAATGATCGGATAGGTGTGTGATTGCTCCTATGAACCTGCATTCAGACAACATCTTGAAATATGTGTTCACAATAGTCTCCACCGGTGACCATGCCAATTCCAAGCCCAGGAACTCTTGTTGGGTACATATTGCATATAAGATGTAGGCAAACATGTAAATCTCTGCATGCATACCTTCGGGTGACTATCGAGCCTTCGTTACTTGTTCCTTTAGCTAATGAGCCAACATGCTGGACCAGTTACATGGTTTTCCTTGTCTGGTCAGTTGGTCCAACGTGATCACCAAACTTTGTGGGAAATTTTCTGTGCTTTCTTGGCCATACAATTGACATGCAAATATGCCTAAGTATTGATATGCCTTCCGTAGTATCTTCTTCTTATAGATATGGTTGGGTGTCAACCTGAATCAAGCCGACTCCTTTACCCAGTTCTTAGAATGTCTCTGGAGTTAGCACTGATGTTGGGTAAGTTGTATGGAGTCTTCATGATAGTCACAGACTCTCACTTCTCATCATAATATCATGCCCAAAAGGTTGGAAACTTTGTCCCACTGACATTGCTCAAGGTCATCGTCTCGAGATTAGTGTGAGAGATGATCCAATGTATCATGTCTATGCATGGGAATGCGAGATATCTGCATGCAATCTGTTACAAGCCAAACTTGTCAATGTTTACATAAACCTGACGGTCTTTGAGGTATTCCTCAAAAGTGCCTACAAATGATTCATTAACCTCTTTCCACTTCAGCTTCATGTACTTGTCTAGAAACAACTTTGTATCTTCATAGATCAGTAGATTGGAGGACGCTCGCTCAGATGCTGCTCCAGCTGCATTTCCCTCAGATTCTTGTGATCCTGCTCTCTTACAAGCCATTGATCTTGTACTACTAAGAGGTAGAAAAACACCTAAAAGATCTGGAGATAGGTAACGTGCATGGAAGGAAATTTGTTAGTGAAAACCAAAGAAAATTCAAGGAATGTCATAGAAAATACCAGGGGAACTGATAGGGTTGATTACGTAATATAATATGGGAGGCTGGGTGAATGGCTGCCAGAAATGTGCAAGAGGCAGTCTGGGTTTTCTGGGAGGCAAGACTAGTTGCTGGATTTGCGCAATGTGCATTCCAGACTGGCTGTTGGCTACTGGGATTGCGTAATGTGCAATTCGAGCTAGAAGTGATTGCAGGCTCTGGGTTGCATTGTGCAATTTTCTAGGTCAGCAGTCACTGTAACTCAAAAATGCGCAAAAAAGTCTTGGAGGATAGTGCTTGGGCAGAAATGTGCATTTCTAGAGAGGAAGGCAAAGCCTTCCTTCCCCAGATTGCGCAATGTTGTCTCGGTGAAGGCAGAGTTCGGGCCAAGGTTGTCCAGACTCGGTGATGGGAAATTGAAAGCAAATATGAAAGTGAATTAACGATGACACTAAGTGAAAGTAGGAATGATTGATAGTGCATGCAAACATGAATGAAAGATTCAGTAAATGGATCAACATGCATGTGGGTGAAGTGAGTCACCGAATCAGCGAACGTTCGTGCAAAATAGTTTCATGCATGCGACAACAGTGAGATAGCAATGAAAAATTAAACAGTGCTAGGACAAGATAGTATGCATGTAAATGATAGCAAACGTTCAAAGAAATCAAGCAAACAACCCTCACACAAGTGAATAGAAAAAAATCGAAAGAACTATTGTAAAAGACAAGTTTAGGCCAGTTACCTATGAATAGCTGAGCTGGATGTGTCAAAGAGTCCTAGATTTGTTGTGGGATGTCAGAGCTCCAAGATTGATGTGAAAGAATGAACTTTGATGCATCAAATAAATAAGTTTTTATCTTATGATGCACATGCCACAAATCTAGGAAGAGGCAACACTTGGAGGAAAGTTTCTAAAACAACTTTACATGTAACCTCCAACAACTAAAAATATCTCCTTGAATCATGGGATGCATTTTGCATGTTGCTATTACGAGGAAAGCAAGCCATGCATGCAAGTCAAGTTTCCTTGGTCACGGGTGGAACTGGTTAACCAAACTGCTCATGCATGAAGTTACCCAACTACTGGAAGGAAATTTTCATTTCTAGCTAGGAGTTGGGCTAGTTGCCCAAGAGATTTGTGCAATTTTTGGGCAGAGCAACTCACTGCTGCCCAAATTTTCACAAATTATAGACTAAGCACCCGTGATTGGGAAAATTGCGCAATTTTAATTGTGAGGGTTGACTAGCAGAATTTCACAATTCTGGAGCCCAACAGGCTACCAGACATGAGTACGCAATTTCTAGAGGAAAGGTTGGTTTCCCTCCAGAATTGCGCAATTTTTTGGGGGAGATTCTTAGCATGCATCTCAACCAAGTCCAAATGAACAACCTTCTGATGCGAATGCATCAAGTTGTGATTGACAGACTGCCTTTGTGCAAGAAAAACAATGAAGCTTATGTACTTAACGAAGTAAGACAACGTGTTGTGAAAACTTGGTAGGGAGGCTCCAAAACGAAGCTAAGGAAAAATTTTAGAGGGTAGTTGTATCTGCTACAACACTTGGCAACACACTCGTAGAAATCTAGCTCTCTGAATGGACCTTGTTCATGAAAATTAAGTCTAACACCTTTGGAAGTATTCTTCAGTTCTCATCTCATCTTGGTTTCACACTAGCTTGATCGTAAGATGTAGCATCTACAAAGCTGTTGGTTGATTGAAACGCATTACAAGCCAAGGAAAAAGATTTGTTTATATTGGCGTTGAGGGGTATATTGGTGTACAGGAAGTATAGTCGTCAGAGTCTTAGTTTCATCTCTGATGTTGCTCTGCTGCTAGCAGGCCTAGACAGTACCCCAACAAAGACACATAGGAGCACAACCATGGCTCCGCTACCATCAATCCTAGTTAGTACCTCGGTGGAGTTACTTGCATCACCCCTCTGCATAGGAAGCCTTTCTCTTCTTTCGCCTTATTCATTTTCATTTTGAATTTTTTTCACTTTTCATTTTTTCATTTTTTAAACTGTGCATAACACTTATTCATTTCATAGGTGGAAGAGGAACCTTGAATTATTGAGAGCAGAAGAGGTTGTTATAGTATAGAAGTAGTTTATTATAGCTTTGAAATGCTTGTTAAGGTTTTCCCCCTCACCTTACTCTACTTGACTTAGCTAACACGTTTTAACCCAAAAACAACCGACTAGAGTAGGTGACACTAGTTAGCATGCAAGTGTTGTGTTTTCCCCAAGGTTCACTTCGAATAATACATATTTTCCTTCGATGTATCATGGACTAAAAGTAACAAGTTATTCATATCGAGGCAAGATGATAGATACCCAAGTAGTGATAGCTTTACAAGCCATTTTGTACTTTACACAGCTTGTTTCAAGAGTCATACATGGTTTCATGCGAAACTAACCTACGAGTGAAACATGCGAACTAACAAACAACAAAACAAAGCAAGAGAAGAAGAAAAAGTGATCAAATAGAGTAAGTGAACAAGAAAGGAAAAAAACGAACAAACAATGCAAGTAATCAAACAAGCATGCAAGAAAATTGATTGAAAGAAGACACTACTCCTACTCCTAAACTAATAGTGCATGGGCCTGATCATGTGAAGTGATATTTCCAATGCAGCTAGTGATGCATTGGTTGAACCATGTTGGTGAAGGCTTGGTCTGTGAGAAACCCAGTTGTGTGAACCAACAAGCAAGAAAGATATAACAATGAATACAACCACACTCTGTGTTTCAAAGTGCCCATTGAACATAAGTGAGTGCAAGTGCAAGGCGAGCAGTCTGTGGACCTATCATGGTTATGTGTGACACTGCATGTAGATTTGAAGCATAAGCACATTCTTGACTATGACATACAAGCAAACGAAAGAAACAAAGACAACTTGCATTGTACACGTGTGCTTTAAATGTAAGATTCCTCCAATGTATGAGCGATAGGATCATGTAGTTCGAGTGTAGGAAGCATGATCTGTGTGTGAGATTGATCTTCAATGCATACAGATGAGTGATTAGGAGCCTTGGGTGATTCAACAATTTCCTGATCGGAAGTGAGACTAACCCCAAGAGAGCAAGGGCTTGACATAACCATCAACTCAGGCTGAAGTGCCTCAACAGTCTTGTGTGTTTCATCTTCATCATCACATAGATCATCATGAACTGGTGTCTTCGAAAGATCAACTACAATAGAATCATGATCGTGATAAAATATGGTACTAAATGGATCACAATTGCCATGATTAGAAAAATCAATGAGCTCATTGGCATCCTCACGATTAGATGAATCAAATAGAGGGGTAGATGAAAAGCGAACAAACTCATCCTCTGTGTTTCTGGAAAAGGTAGATGAAAGATCAAGTAGATTTTCAATGAATAACTTATCCTCTCCATTGTCTAATGATGGACTGACATCCAGTGTGTCCTGCAAGAGATCAACAATGGGTGCATCTGTGGAATTGCGCAGCTCCCTCACTGGAGAATTTCGAGCGAGGCTTGATTTCAAACTTGTTCTTGGGATGAGCAGATTTATTAATGAAATACTTGAATCGGTCCCAAAGATAAAGAACTTTTATCTGGCTCCTTTGGGCTTGAAACTACAAGTCACAGAAGCGCTGCCAAAAATCCATAATCGATTCATGTGGAGCCTTCCGTTGTTGTAATAGTTTTTGGTCAAGATGCTCTGGATAAAAATGAAAGAAAATGTCTTTAATGAGATCACAGAAGTGCTCAAGTGAGTGAACACTATCAGCTGATAGGATTCACAACTATCGAAGTGGAGATTTGTGAAGTGTGTATGCAAGTAGCAAGCTGGCATGTTCATCAGAACATCCATCTTCCTCATGAAGCATGGAAAGAAACTCATGTAAGTACTCAGGCCAGGCCACTTTGCCTTCATCATCATACATGTAAGTGGACAAGTGATCGAAAAACTCCCTCATCATGGTGACATATTCATGATTTGAAAAACATCACAGAGGGAGAAGAGTGAAAGAATCCATGAAATATATGCAAAGGTTCAAAACCGGATAAGAGGACACATCTCGTCATCTTACCCTCCTTCTAGAGCTAGAAATTGGGACAGTGCTGGACTTGCCAACATGTCAGGGGTTCTCCCCAGTAAGAAGTCCCAATTAGACCTCATACCGTTTGGTGTAGGAGTCCCAACAGTGGGGCATACAGTAATTCCTTGACCACGATTTCGCGTAGAGGCAAGTAAGATAACTCTGTTGGTAGCAAGGGTGTGACAATTGTAGTGAGTCAAGGAAGGTGCATGAGAGGTTCTAACACATGGGGGTTTAGATGAATGCGCACCTTGGAAGCATGTGATGGCACTTGGCTTGGAAGGGAATACACGAGCAAAGATACATCACAACATGGAAGGAAAGTTAGTGAGCAATCCAAAGTGATGGTTAAACCAACAACACATTTCAGAAATATTCATACATACTTATACGAAATAGTCTATACATGCATGCATAAGAAAACCAATACATATATCATTTATAGTAAACTAGATAGCATAGAATACAATAAAATATATGCATGAAATGTGCCATCTCTTATTATATTAAGAAGTGTAAGTTCCATTCATACAATATATCCATGTCCAACCACTAGTTCCAATAGTGGAACGTTACAGCCACAACTACCTGCTCCTCCAAAGAGATGTACTAGATCTGCACAACGAAGAAGACGAGGCCCGTTACAATACTGTCCAAGCTCTCTCCAAGATAGTCTTATCAGAAACTTGGCTGAATAAATCTCATGGAAATGCATGTCAAGTCATTGAAGTATGATTTAAGAACTAGTCGGACTTGTGCCTTTGTCTTTGTCTGGGTGAGAGTCCCAACAGATGGGATCGCATCTCTGCGCACCACAACATCCATACTCTTGAATACTCGTGCATGGGAAGCTTGTATGCTAGCGATGAGCTAAGGGAGCTCTTCATAGTTCCCGATTAACTCTAGATACATTCTTTTAGCTCGACCGCATTGGCCCTCATCATCTTAGTCAAGTGAAGTGGGGCTCCCTTATATTTCATTGTCCATGTTTTCATGTCATCAACAACAGAATGCAAGTTCGTCAAGACATGTGCTCTTCTAGCACATTGTTGCTGCCATTCATTGAGATGGATTACTGCTTTATGCACGGTACCAAACTTAGAGTACAATGCTTGCATAACTATGTCAAGGGACAACACTTCATCTATTATTGCCTTCTTCAATTCAGCTCGGGCAGACGTTGTCACCAACTCTCCCCCTTGCTTGGCCGTCTGTAGTTCCTTCGCCATTCACTCATTCTCATCTATTAGAAACTGAACACTTGAGCTAGTGGCTTTAGCATACACTCTAATTGTATCGGCCAAGGCTGTTGGATGTTTTCTTACATCAGTCATGATCACTCATTCCTCAAATTACGCAGGAGATGTATGATCCTTTGGAATTGACACTCTGCGAGATTGCACAACTCTATGTTCAGATTCATCGAATGAGATGTTGTGCATCTCTCCTTCTGGCTGATCACCAAGGATCTCAGTGCCTCCTTGGTCACTTAAGACTTGCTCATCATCTAGATGTAGTGAAGCGGGTAGGTCGACCTCTTGGTGGTGAGGCATGAGGACAGTGTCCTATTCCAACTCTTGCTACTCCATGTCCGCATCCAACTGTTGAAGTGCTTATTCTATCTCATGAGTGAATTCTTGCTCCTGTGATGGTTCACCGTCTCTGCCTGATGCCAGTTGTTTTGATGAATCCACTACCTATATGGGCGTTGTTTCATATATTTTCACATGTTGTGCCCCCTGCTATACCCACTGCTATTGTGCTTCCCTCTCCTATTTGTGCAACTCTTGTTCCTTCAGAAGTTGCTCCCTCAGCTCATGCAACTCCTTCTCTTCTTCTCCCATTCTTCTCTTATCCCTCTGCCTTTGTGCAATTAACATGTCGAGCTGGTGCCTCTTTGCCTCTATAGCTATAGCTTCTTTCTCTACTAATGGATTTGCTCAGAACTTGCAACATGTAGAAATTTCACCTTTAGATCAAACTGATATATGAAATTTCCTAAAGCATAATACTTGATCTACTTCTACAAAACATTAAGCGGAAGCAAAATCGATTTCATGAGCAACATCAAGCATAAACACATATAACTAATCAAGAGAAATAATCACACATAGCACAAGATATATCACTGGGGAAAGCATCAGCATAAAATCCCAACACTTTATTATCAATCAAGTGGAAACCCTCTTCTGTTTACAAAAAATATCAGCTCAAGAGCTATCCTGTACTCTCTGCAATCAAAAGATGAAGATCATAGACTCACTAGGCCTCAATATATAGGCCACAAGTCCTCCAATCCCCTATTTCCTTGCGCAATTTTGATTGGGGTCCAATTACAAACATATTTGAATTGGCCCCAGATCATACTTGATGTCAAACTCAGGTCCTACTATGCAATCCTTGAGGACTCTAGTTCCTCCTACATGCAAGGAATATTCCATGAGAAGATCCAAGCATTTGATAGTACACTGTCCCTCATCTGATCTCAATTGGGTCTCTGCCTAAACTTCCATGCATTAGTTATCCATGAGAAAATACTTAGTTATCTAAAATAATAGTTTTCAAATGCATGCAAGTATTAATAAACTATATTTTAATATTTTAACAACTTGTTAAAATAGAATAAAGGATAAATTCCTCAATCAGTGGGACAACTAATTGCATGTTCTCACAAAGACTTCAAGTTTAATTTTTACAACTAATTAGCTCATGGAGATTAATTAGTTAATATTTTAAACCGTTGTTAAGACCAAATTCAATTTTACTTCCTATAGATAGACCAGGGACTGCTATAGATAGGAAGGGACCCAGAAATGGTATTTTTAGCAATTTCACCTCTCACCCAAGGTGGCCAATGACCTCACCGGCCAAATTACTATTTTTAGACATGCTATTTTAGGAGTTCTATTTTTAGCACATTCTAAATTTAGCATTTCTTGTTGCACACTTTTCAACGCTCCCTCTCAACAAGAAAGGGATTATTAGCAACCCCGATCCTATCTCTGTGGAACTCAAACTTGCCTTTTGACAATGCCTTTGTCAAAATATCTGCATCATGTTCCTTGGTCGAAATGTACTGCAACATCATGATCCTCTTGACCACACAATCCCATAGATGATGATCGCTGATATCTATATGCTTGGACCTGTCATGAAACACTGGATTCTGAGAGAGTTTAATGCAACTCTGATTATCACAATATATCACTGTAGGATCCATCATCTGACCAAACAATCCCACTAGAATCTTCCACATCTATATGGCCTCACATGTAGCCTGACTAGCTGCCATGTACTCTGCCTCTGCTGTGCTAAGTGCAACTGATCTCTATTTCTTGCTATACCAAGAAACCGCAGCTGACCCAAGGTTGAAGATTCCTCCAGAAGTGCTCTTCCTGTCTGATGGACTACCTACCCAATTTGCATCCGTGAAGCCTTGGAGCTTCACTCCCTCTGTCTGCCTATACCATAATCCATACTGTATAGTGCCTCCGAGATATCTCACCACATGCTTTACCGCCTTCCAAAATAACTTGGTTGGCTGAACCATAGTTTGACTCAGTTGGTTCACCGCAAAGCACAAATCCGGTCATGTGTTCACCAAATACATGAGTGAACCCACAAGTTTCCTATAAAAAGTAGCAGCTACTACCTCACCTGAAGTAACATCCTCCTTCCTCCAGTTACCTGCTAAAGGAATCTCCATGGGCTTGCACATCTCCATGTGGAAGCGCCTGAGTATCTCATTGGCATACTTGCCTTGAGACACAATTACTTCCCCATCTCTCTGCCACACCTCCATGCCTAGAAAGTAGTGCATGACGCCCATGTCCTTCATCTCAAACTCTCTTGCAAGATCCTCCTTGCAAGAGTTGATCAATTGATCATCACCTGTCAAAATCAGATCATCTACATAAAGTACAATATTCAATAACTTACCATCTACAATGATGTGGTAGAGGTTCGCATCCGCTTCACTCTTGGTGAAGCCCAACCTGGTGAAATAGCTATCAATCCTGATATACCAAGTACGGGGTGCTTGCTTCAGCCCATACAATGCTCGCTTGAGCCGACACACATGTGACTCATGATCGAAGGTTTCAAATCCCTCTGGTTGCTCTATGTATATCTCTTCCTCAATCTCCCCATTGAGGAATGTTGTCTTCACATCCATCTGATGGATCTGCCAACCCATCTATGCTGATAGTGCTAGAATCAATCTAATCGATGAGTACCTTGCAATAGGAGCAAAGGTCTCATCATAGTCAATCTCCTCAACCTGTGAAAAACCACGAGCAACAAAACTTGCCTTGTGTTTCTCAATACTACCATCAGCTGCTTGCTTTACCATGTAAAGCCATCGAGAAGTAACCACTAACTTGTCCCCCAGTCTAGGAAAAACATCCCATACACTGTTTTGCATGATAGAATAATACTCCTCTACCATCGCATCTACCCAAACTGGCTACCGCACTGCCTCCTCAAAAGAAGAAGGCTCGGTCGCTACAGACTCCCCAACCAGGGCCATGTAGCCAGTGTATCTATTGGGAGATATCCTCTATCTGCGATGAGAGGATGGCTGCCCCACATTCTCTCTCACATCCTGCATCAATTTGTCAGCTTCCCGTGAGCGTTTCCGCCCATATCTGAAAGACTCTCCAGTAGTGGGGATCTCCACTACTAGAATATCTACATGTGGCTGGTCCACATCATTAGGAGACTCCTCCTCCTTAGGAACTGATAGTTCCTCATCATCACCATGCAACTTGAGCTCCCTCTCAGGTGATACTCGCATGGTTCGCTGCTCATCAAACTTCAGATCCTTGCCCACTATGGTCCTCTAACTGGCAGGCAGAAACACATGATAGTTGTGAGGTGTATCCGTGTACCCCACAAGTATTCCCAACTCAGTTGTTGGGTCTAGCTTCTTCTGAGCATCTTTGGTCACATGATAGAAGACTGGTGATCCAAAGATGCGGAAGTGACTCACATATGGTCTCTTCCCCGAAAAAGCCTCCATATGTGTCTTCATCCCCAAAATAGAATGAGGACTTTTTTTTTGAAGATATAATGTTGTATTGCATGCCTTAGCCCACAGATGATGTGGTAGACCTTGTTCATGCAACATCGATCGAGCTGCACCCACAATAGATCTATTCTTCCTTTCGGCCGCCCCATTATATTTTGGATTATGAGGTGCTGTGAGTTCCCATTTAGTTCCTTCTGAAGCACAAAAGTCCTTAAACTGCTGGGAAATATACTCTCCACCATTATCATGTTGCAAGGCCTTTAATTTCATCCCTGATTCTTTCTCTGCCAAAGCTTTGAACTCAAAAAACTTCAAGAAGGTTTGATCCTTCTTTTGCATGAAGTAGATCCAACATCTACGAGAAAAATCATCAACAAAAATAACATAATACCTTTGCTTTGCGATGGAGGCTGTAGAGAAGGGCCTGCATACATCTAAATGAACTCGCTCTAGAACTGCTCCTTCTCTACCATCCCGATCATGAAAGGAATATTTTACATACTCACCGAAAGTGAAACCTTTCCATGTGCTCATTTGCTCCAGCTTGCACTTGGGTAATCTGGTAGAAATTTGTTGCATGATCTTCAAGGTCCCCTGATGCAAGTGGCCTAGTCTCCTATGCCATAATTCGCCAATATCTTGGCCATGCAACACTTTTGCTTTGGAATGCAAAGCAGCACAGTCTTCTACCTGTAACTTATAGAGATTCTTAACTCGAATCCCTATCTATTTTGTCTGTCCAGTGCCAATATGCCTTAGGAAAACCTTTCCCAAACTAAAGACTACATCATAGCCTTTATCCTCAGGAATAGAAATAGACACAAGATTCTTTTTCAGCCCTGATACATACATAACGTTAGAAAGAGAGAGGGGAGAACCATGCTCCCTCTGAAACAAAACCATACCTTCACTTGAGACACGGTACTTTTCGTCATCGCCCATCTCGATCCATATCTGGAGATCTTTCTCCTCCAAAGTGCTAAAAATAGTCTTGTCACCTGACATGTGGAAAGAAGCTCCACTTTTCACGTACCAAACACATCCCATGCTGGATGAAACCATGCATGCAATAAGTGAGAAATCCATCTCAAATTGTGAAGCTGGAGCATCACCATCAGATTCCTTGGAGGAAACTTTCTTGGACTTCTTCCTTCTTGGGCAACTAGTAGCATAGTGACCCAACTCATGACAATGAAAGCATCTCACCTTCGACTTGTCAAACTTCTTCTGTCCTTGAGAAGACTTGGATTGGGATGCCTTCCTTTTCCCTTTCTTAGCTTTAGATGCTAAAGCCAAGTTCTCTTCATCATCATGCTTTGATGAAGAAGCTCCATCTCTGGTGTTCCGTCTGATCTCCTCCTGCATCAAATACAACCATAGTCATTCCCATTCTGGCAGTTTTTTCCTTCCATTCACTGAGTCCTAGTAGCTATGCTAGCTCTTAGGAAGGCCAAGGAGTGCTAGACTCACCATATCATCATCAGCGGTAGTGATCCCTACGCTTGCAAGCTCATCTCTACAGTTGGTGAGCTTGTTCAAGAATGTAGTGATCGTGTCGCCCTTTTCACACTTGATCTTTCAAAGCTTGTCCTTCAGTGCCAGCTTCCTCTGATCACTACTATTCTGATATAAATCTTTCAATTTTTTCCACATTGCAAACAGAGTCTTCTTCCCATGGAAGCTCGACACTATGTGATCTCGAACTCCCTCTAGGATGATTCTCCTAGCTCTAGCCACATTCTTCTTCCAGTTTGCAACCTAAGTAGCATCAATAGGCTTAGGGACATCTTGATCAATGAAGTCCTTAATGCCATTATCTTCCAATACTGCCTCCATGCGATCCTTCCAAGCTATGTAGTTTGAGCTGCCATCAAGGGCATACTCAAGCCTCAAACTAGTGAAGGCCATCTGGATGAAATCTGAACTGTGATGAGAACTAGATATCTATATCCTGAATAATAAACTTCAACTTTCTTTCTCTTGCTTGTATACTATTCCTTGCTTGATTACCTGTGCTCCGATACCATGTAGAAATTTCACCTGTAGATCAAACTGATATATGCAATTTCCTGAAGCACAAAACTTGATCTACTTCTAAAAAACATTAAGCGGAAGCAAAATCGATTTCATAAGAAACATAAAACATAAACACATATAACTGATCAAGAGAAATAATCACACATAACACAAGATATATTAGTGGGGAAAGCACCAGCATAAAACCCCAATGTTGTATTATCAATCAAGTGGAAATCCTCTTCTGTTTACAAAAAATACTAGCTTAAGAGATATCTTGTACTCTCTGCAATCAAAATATGAAGATCATAGACTCACTAGGCCTCAATATATAGGCCACAAGTCCTCCAATCCCCCATTTCCTTGCGCAATTTTGATTGGGGTCCAATTACAAACATATGTGAATTGGCCCCAGATCATACCTACTGTCAACCTCAGGTCCTACTATGCAATCCTTGAGGACACTAGTTCCTCGTGCATGCAAGGAATATTCCATGAGAAGATCCAAGCATCTGATAGTACACTGTCCCCCATTGGATCTCAACTAGGTCTCTGTCTGAACTGCCATGCATCAGTTATCCATGAGAAAATACTTAGTTATCTAAAATAATAGTTGTCACATGCATGCAAGCATTAACAAACTATATTTTATTATTTTAACAACTTGTTAAAATAATCTAACTGGACTTGACTAGTTAGAGCTAAGTCAACTGATTCTTTTATTATAGAACTCATACTTAATTCCTCAATCAGTGGAGAGAATAAAGGATAAATTCCTCAATCAGTGGGACAACTAATTGCATGTTCTCACAAAGACTTCAAGTTTAATTTTTACATCTAATTAACTCATGGAGATTAATCAGTTAATATTTTAAACTGTTTTTAAGACCAAATTCGATTTTACCTCCTATAGAAGACCAGGGACTACTATAAATAGGAAAGGACCCAAAAATGCTATTTTTAGAACTTTCTATTTTTAGCAGTTTCACCTCTCACCCAAGGTGGCCAATGACCTCACTGGCCAAACTACTATTTTTAGAAATGTAATTTTTAGGAGTTCTATTTTTAGCACATTCTAAATTTAACATTTCTTGTTGCACACTTTTCAACACAACATTTCTCCTCCTCCATGCAATCGACAATCTTCCTCTTGCCCTTGTCACACACTGGTATGATTGCCTCTATTTCTACTACTACTGCTGGTGTTGGTTCTCTCCATGATGCTAGTTCATAGTTCTTCGCTAACCACTCCACAGTGAAGCCAACCTGTTCATTGGTTCTAGAGAAAATATAATAATATCTCTATGGGTCCTCCTCTACCCAATGAAATGCCCCGTGGATCCAGTTGAATTGTACTCTCATGCAGTGATCCTTCACAATGAAATTTGGGTCATACAGATTGTAATTTCGGAGGTCAAATGGATACTTCTTCATATGTTCTACTTGGACATCTGCTTCCTTGATACTTTAGATCTCATATAACCCAATCCACAATGGAAGAACGGGCCAAGGTGCCTTATTCTTCCGGTGCAATCTAGCTGTCAATCCTGGTGAGATGTGATATAGTACTTCCTACATGATGAGTATGTCTAAGGAAAACTTTAGTAGAACATGTGGAGGCTTCTCCATGCTAAACATTCAGATGAAGGTGCTAGATGGTAAGGCATACCAATCAACAATATCTATCAATGCCTCCATTGATTCCTTTGACATGCAGGGTGTATCCTGTTTGAATTTCATCTTGTAAACTGGGGTGACAAAATGATCAGACAGCTGTAAGATTACTCCTCTGAAGCTGCATTTGAACAACAACTTGAAATATGTGTTCATAGTAGTCTCTGCCGATGACCATGCCCACTCCAAGCCCAAGAACTCCTATTGAGCGCATATTATATCTAAGATGTAGGTGGACATGTAAATATCTACATGCATACCTCCAGGTGACTTTTGAACCTTCCTTACTTGTTCCTTCAGCTAATGAGCCAACATGTTGGTCCAGTTACATGGTTTTCCTTCTCTGGCTAGTTGGTCCAGCGCGATCACCTAACTCTATGGGAAGGTTTCCGTGCTTTCTTGGCCATATAGTCGACATGAAAATATGACCAAGTATTGATATGCCTTCCACAATATCTTTGTCTTCTAGATTTTGTTGGGTTTCAATGTGAATCAAGCCGGCCCCTTTACCCAGCTCTTCAAAATGTCTCTTGAGTTAGCACTGTTTTTGGGTAAGCTTAAGGGAGTCTTCATGATAGTCGTGGGATTTGACATCTCATCATAATCTCGTGCTCAAAAGGTTGCAAGATTCGTCTCACTGACACTTCTCAAGGTCATCGTCTCAGGATCAATGTGAGAGATGATCCAGCGTATCATGTCTGCACATGGGAATGCAGAATATTTGCATGCAATCTTGTACAAGCCACACTTGTGAATGTTTACATACACCTAACGGTCTTCGAGGTCTTCCTAAAAATTTCTTGCAAATTCTTCATTGACCTCTTTCCACTTTAGCTTGATGTCCTTGTCTAGAAACAACTTTGTATCTTCATAGATTAGTAGACTAGAGGACACTCGCTCAACTACTGCTCCAACTGCATTTCATCAGTGTCCTGTGATCCTTCTCTCTTGGAGGCCATTGGTCCTATATTACTAAGAGGAAGAAGAACACCTGAAAGATATGGAGACAAGCAACATGCATGGAAGGAAATCTGCCAACGAAAAGAAAGGCAAATTTAGAGAATGACATAGTGCATACCGGATACTTATAGGCAAGACTGCGTAATATCTTCTGGGAGGGTGGGTCAATAGCTACCAAAATTATGCAAAAAAAAGTTTGGGATGTTTGGGAGGAAAGAATGGCTATTGGATTTGCACAATGCGCAATCTAGACTGACTGCTGGTTGTTGGGATTGCACAATGCACAATTCCAGCTAGGAGTGACTGCAGGCTCAGGGGCTGCATTACGCAATTTTTTGGGCCAACAATCACTGTCACTTAGAATTTCTTAAAACTGTTTTGGAGGAAAATTCCTAGGAAGAAATGTGCATTTCTGGACTGGAAGGTAGAGCCTTCCTTCCCTAGATTGGGCAATGCTATCCCGGTGAAGGCAGAGTTTAGGCCAAGTTTTTCCAGACTCGTTGATGGGAAACTGAAAGAAAATATGAAAGTGAATGCACGGTGACACTAAGTGAATGCATAAGTGATTGGGAGTGCATACAAACATGAATGAAAGATTCAATAAATGGATCAACATGCATGTGGATGAAGTGAGTCACCAAATTAGTGACTGTTCGTGAAAAATAGTTTCATGCATGCGACAACAGTGAGATAGCAATGAAAACTAAAACAGTGCTAGTACAAGCTATTATGCATGCAAATTACAGAAAGTGTTCAAATAAATCAAGCAAACAACACTCACACAAGCGAAAACGCAAAAAGTGACAAGAAATGTTGAAAAAGACAAGTTGAGGCCACTTACCTGTGAATAGCTGAGATGGATGTGTCGAAGAGTCCTGGATGTATTGTGGGATGTCAGAGCTCCAAGATCGATGTGAAAGAATGATCTCTAATGCATTGAATAAATAATTTTTAAGCTCATGACGCACATGCCACAAATCTAGGAAAAAGCGACACTTGGAGGAAAGTTTCTAAAACAAATTTTCATGTAACCTCCAACTACTAAAAATGGCTCCCTGAATCATGGGATTCCTTTTGCATGTTGCCTTTTCTATTCCTGGAAAAAGCAAGCCATGCATGCAAGTCAAGTTTCCTTGGTCGTGGGTGGAACTGGTAAACCCAAATTCTCATGCATGAAGCTGCCCAACTATTGGAAGGAAATGCACATTTCTGGCTAGGAGTTGGGTTGGATGCCTAGGAGATTTGGGCAATCTCTGGGTAGAGCAGTTGATTGCTTCCTTGATTTGTGCAAATTCTAGGCTGAGTAGCCCTGCTAGGGAAAATTGCACAATTTTCATTGTGAGGGTTGACCGACAGAATTGCACAATTCTGAAGCCTAGAAGGCTGCCAAACAGGATTGCAGAATTTCTGGATGAAAGGCTAGTTCCCCTCCAGAATTGCAAAATTTCTTGGTGGAGTTGCTCAACCTGCATCTTGACCAATTACAGATGAATAAGCTTCTGAGGTAAAGACATCAAGCTGTGATCGACAGGTTGACTTTGTGTAGGAAAAACACTAAAGCTTTTGTACTTGACAAAACAAGACAAGGTTCTATGAAATTTTGGTAGGGAGGATCCAAAATGAATCTAAGGAAAAATTTTGGAGGGTGGTTGTAGCCGCTACAACACTTGGTGACACACTGGTAGAACTCTATCTCTCAGAATGGACCTTGTTTATGAAAAGCAACTATAACACCTCCAGAAGTATTGTTCAGTTGTCAACTCATCTTGATTTCACACTAGCTTGATTGTAAGATGTAGCATCTGCCAAGCTCTTGGTCGATTAACACACATTCCAAGCCAAGGCAACAAAGTTTTTATGATTGGGGTTGAGGGGTATATTGGTGCACATGCAATATAGTCGTCAAAGTTTTAATTCCATCTCTGATGTTGCTCCGCTGCCAGTAGACTTGGATAGTATCCTGGCTGAGTCACATAGGAACACACGCATGGCTCCACTACCAGTGAGCCAA
The DNA here is from genome assembly GCA_031772625.1 of Pinus tabuliformis. Classification (NCBI taxonomy): domain Eukaryota; kingdom Viridiplantae; phylum Streptophyta; class Pinopsida; order Pinales; family Pinaceae; genus Pinus; species Pinus tabuliformis. The sequence continues at coordinate 1,850,045,359 of CM062818.1, read as the reverse complement.
GTCAATACCCTGGCAAAGTTACTTGCATCACCCCTCTACGCAAGAAGCCTTTCTCTTCTTTCGCCTTATTCATTTTTATTTTGAATTTTTTTCACTTTTCATTTTTTCGTTTTTTAAATTGTGCATAGCACTTATTCATTTCATAGGTGGAAGAGGGATCCTGACTTATTCAGAGCAGAAGAGGTTGTTCCAGTAGAGAAGTAGTTTATTATATCTCTAACGTGCTTGTTAAGGTTTCCACCCTCACCTTACTCTACTTAACTGAGATGACAAGGGATAACCCAAAAACAACTGACTAGAGTAGGTGACACTAGTTAGCATACAAGTGTTGTGTTTTCACTAAGGTTCACTTCGAACATCACGTATTTTCCTTCGACGTATCATGGACTAAAAGAAACAATTTCTTTATACAGAGGCAAGATGACAGATAACCAAGTAGTGATAGTTGTATAGGCCATCTTGTACTTTACCCATATGTTTTCAAGAGTCATACATCCTTTCATGTGAAACTAACCTATGACGAAATAGGCGAACTAACAAATAACAAAACAAAGCAAGAGAAGAAGAAAAAGTGAAATCAAAGCGAGTAATAAAACAAGCAAGCAAACAAATGAATAAACAAAGCAGGTAAGAAAACAAGCATGCAAGCAAACTGACTGAAAGAAAACACTACTCCTACTCTTAAACTAATAGTGCATGGGCATGATCACGTGAAGTGATATTTCCAATGCAGCAATCAACACATTGGCTGACCCATGCTGGTGAAGGCTTGGTCCGTGAGGAACCCAGTTGTACGAACCAGTAAGAAAGAAATATATAAAAATTAAGACAATCACACTTCGTGTTTCAAAGTGCCCACATAACATAAGTGAGTGCAAGTGCAAGACGAGCAATATGTAGAATTATCATGGTTTTGTGTGACACTGCGTTCAACTTTGAAGCCTAAGCACATTCTTGACTGTGACATACAAGCAAATGAAATAAAAAAAGACAACTTTCGTCATACATGTGTTCTTGCAATGTAAGATTCCTCCAATGCATGAGCGATAGGATCATGTAGTTCGAGTGGAGGAAGTGTAATTTGTGTGTGAGATTGATCTTCAATGCATACATATGAGTGATGAGGAGCCTTGGGTGATTGAACAATTTTCTGATCAGAAGTGAGACTAACCCCAAGATAGCGAGGGCCTGACATAACCATCAGCTTGGGCTGAAGTGCCTTGACGGTCTTGGGTGTTTCATCTTCATCATCAAATAGATTATCATAAACTGGTGGCTTTTAAAGATCAAATACAATAGATTCATGATCGTGATCAAATATGGTAGTAAATGGATCACGACCGCCATGATCAGAAAAATCAATGAGCTCATTGGCATCCTCATGATCAGATGAATCAAACAGAGGTGTAGATGAAAAGTGAACAAACTCATCCTCTATGTTTTTTGAAAAGGCAGATGAAAGATCAAGTGGATTTTCAATGAATAACTTATCCTCTATGTTGTCGAATGATGGAATGACATCCAGTGTGTCCTGCGAGAGAATGGGTGCATCCATGGATGAAGATATTCATGTGAAATCATGGATGGTAAGTTCACCAAATATGTTAGGAAAGAAAGGAGGAGGCTCAGATGGAACGAAGTCATCCTTCACTGAGTGTTGATGCTCAAGCTCCCACTCATACTCTTCATGAATGACATTGCACGTTGGTTGTGCAACACTGACTCTGTCGATGGCGTGTTCCTCATTCACAACAAGTGAAGAGTCTCGAATGGAAGAACATAAGATAATATCATCCAAAGGAACAACCGAGTGAAAAGACAGAGGTTGTGGAACAAGATGCATGTGACAACTCGATTGACTCATAACCAAATCTGTGCGAAAATTAAGCGAAGTGACGTTGGGAGGATGTCATAGCTGAATAGGTGTGTGAGCATGATCATCAACATCACTATGCAGTGGTGGAGCAGTTTGATGAGGGGATGGTGGACAGTCACTCATGATAGTGACCGCATCCAACTGAGATTATGCAGCTCCCTCACTGAAGAATGTCGAGCGAGCCTTGACTTCAAACTTCTTCTTGGGACGATCCGATTTCTTAACGCAATACTTGAATCAATCCAAAGCTAGAGAAATTTCATCTGGATCATTGGGGCTTGAAACTGCAAGTCATAGAAGCACTGCCAAAAATCCATAATCGATTCATGTGAAGCCTTCCGTTGTTGTAACAGTTTTTGGTCAAGATGGTTTAGATCAAAATGATAGAAAGTGTCTTCAATGAGATCACATAAGTTCTCAAGTGAGTGCATGTTGTCAGCCGGTAGGCTTCACAACCATCGAAGTGGAGATTCGTGAAGTGTGTATGTAAGCAGTAAGCTAGCCTGTTTGTCAGAACACCCATCTTCCTCATGAAGCATGGAAAGAAAGTCATGTAAGTACTTAGGCCAAGCCACTTTGCCTTCATCATCAAACGTGTAAGTGGACAAGTGATCAAAAAAATCCCTCATGATGGTGACATCTTCATGATTGGAAAAACATCGCATAGGGACAAGAGTGAAAGAAATCATGAAAGATATGCAAAGGTTCAAAACCGGATGAGAGGACACAGCTTGTCATCTAGCCCTCCTTCTAGTGCCAAAAATTTTGATGGTGTTGGAACCACCAACATGTTATGGTATATCCTTGGGAATAAGTCCCAATTAGACCTCAGATGGTTTGGTGTAGGAGTCCTAGCAGTGGGTCGTATGGTATTGCCTTGACTGCAATTTCGCATAGAGGCAAGTAAGATTACTTTATTGGAAGCAAGGGTGTGACAGCTATAGTGAGTCAAGGAAGGTGCATGAGAGGTTCTAACACATGGGGGTTGAGATGAGTGTGCCCCTTGGAAGCCTGTGATAGCAATCGGCTTGGAAGGGAACACACAAGTAAAGATACATCACAACATGGAAGGCAAGCTAGCGAGCAATCCAAAGTTATGGTTAAACCAGAAACACATTTTAGAAACATTCATACATACATATACAGAATAGTCTATACATGCATGCGTAAGAAAACCAATACACATATCATTTAAAGTAAACCAGATAGCATAGAATACAATACAACATATGCATTAAATGTGATGGCTCTTATTATATTAAGAAGTGTAAGTTCCATTCATACAATACATCCATGTCCAACCACTAGTTCCAATAGTGGAATGTTACAGGCACAACCCCCTGCTCCTCCAAAGACATGTACTAGCTCTGCATAGTGAAGAAGCCAAGGCCCATTACAATATTGTCCAAGCTCTCTCCAAGATAATCTTATCAGAAGCTTGACTGACCAAAAGCCTTTACAATGAGTTATGAGGGACTATTTATAGCAGAGGGTGGGGTGACCCTTGACATTCCCCTTTGTGACAGTTCAACTACCCTCATTTCTCTTCATCTACTTTATCATTGTTACATCCAACTATTGACACTTGAATTACACTTGAAAATAAACTGCATTACAATGCACATGTACCCATGTGAAACAAAATGGCTTGAGAAATCCATGCTAGATATTACTCTGACTTAGACAGCCATGGAAGTCCAACTCCTCAATATCCTCATGATAATCGACAGTGACATACTGATGCCAAGATCGGTTGTCCTTGATTGTGTCTATGTGCTCCACGGTGAAATTTGTTTGAAACCCGACTCTTGCCTCCATAGCATCTGGGTACACTCCTCTGACACCTCTATCCAATTCGTATGAAAGCATGCACATCATTGTCTTCAATGTGACCGAACCAGCAACATACTTGTACATGATGTCTGCATTGATGGGCAAGTTTGGGCTTGTGGCAATGTGCATCAACTCGTTGAAGTACAATTTAAGCTCTAGTTGGGCCTATGCCTTTGTATTCGCCTGGGTGAGAGTCCCAATAGATGGGATCGCATGTGTGCACACCACAACATACATACTCTTGAATACTCTTGCATGGAAAGCCTGTATGCTAGTGATGAGCTGCGGGAGCTCTTCATAGTTCCGGATTTGACTCCGGATAGGTTCTTCCAGCTCGCCCGCATTAGACCTCATCATCTTAGGCAAGTGAAGCGGGGCTCCCTTGTATTTCATCGTCCATGTTTGCATGTCATCAACAATAGCATGCAATTTCGTCAATACACGTGCTCTTCTAGCACATCAATGTTTCTATCCATTGAGATGGACGACTGCCTTATGCACGATACCAAATTTAGAGCACAACGCTTGCATAACTATGTCAAGGGACAATACTTCATCTAGTATTTCCTTTTTCAATTTAGCTCGAGTGGACGTTGTCACCAACTCTCCTCCTTGCTTGGCCATCTATAGTTCCTTCACCATTCACTCATTCTCAGCTATCAAAAAGTGAACACTTCAGCTAGTGGCTTCGGCATACACTCTGGTTACATTGGCCAAGGCTACTGGATGTTTGCACACATCAGCCACGATCACTCATTCCTCAACTTGCACATGAGATGTACGATCATCTAGAGTTGATACTCTGTGAGACTCGTCGAATGAGATGTTGTGCATCTCTCCTTCTAGCTGATCACCAAGGATCTTAGTGCTTGCTTGGTCACCTGAGACTTTCTCATCATCTGGATGCAATGAAGCAGGTAAGTCGACCTCTTGTTGGTGAGGCATGAGGTCAGTGTCCTGTTCCAACTCTTGCCTCTCCATGTCTGCATCCAACTGCTGAAGTGCTTGTTCTATCTCATGAGCAAAGTCTTGCTCCTACGATGGTTCACCCTGTGTGCCTGATGCCAGCTATTCTGATGAATACACTACCGTTACAGGAGTTTTTTCATCTATTGGCACATTTTGCACCCCCTACTGTACCCGTTGCTGCTACGGTTCCCTCTCCCGTTTGCACAACTCTTGTTCCTTCCAGAGTTGCTCCCTCAGCTCATGAAACTCCTTCTCTGCTTCTTCCATTCTTATCTTATCCCTCTCCCTTTACACAATTATCATGTCCTGTTGGTGCCTTTTTGCCTCTATAACCATAGCTGCTTTCTCTACTAATGGATCTTCTCTAAACTTGCAGCTTTGCTCCTCCTCCACGCGATCGAAAAATATTCCTCTTGTCCTTGTCATGCACTGGTATTCTTGCCTCTGCTGCTAATATTGATGTTGGTGCTGGTGCTCTTCATGATGCTGCTTCATGTTGCTTCGCTAACCACTCCACAGTGAAGCCTCCCTATTCATTGGGTCTGGAGAAACTATAGCAATATCTCCATGGGTCCTCCTCGGCCTAATGAAATGCCTCGTGGATCCAGTTGAACTATGCTCTCATGCAGTGATCCTTCATAATGCAATGTGGGTCATACGGATTATAACTTCATAGGTTGAAAGGATACTTCTTCATCTGTTCTGTGTCAACATGCGCTTACTTGATACTTCATATCTCATATAACCCAATCTGTAACGGAAGAGTGGGCCAAGGTGCCTTCTTCTTCCAGTGCATTCTAGCTGTCAATCCTACTAAGATATGATATGCTATCTCCTACATGATGAGTATATCCAAGGAAAACTTTAGTAGAACATGCGGAGGCTTCTCCATGCTGAACATTCAGATGAAGGTGCTGGACATTGAGGCATACCAATCAACAATGTTTACCAGTGCCTCCATTTCTTCCTTTGACATGCAGTGTGGATCCTGTTTGAATATCACCTTGTAAATTGGGGTGACAAAATGATTGGAAAACCATGTGATTATTCCTCTGAAGCTGCATTCAGAAAACAACTTGAAATATGTGTTCACAACGGTCTCCACTAGTGACCATGACCACTCCAAGCCTGGGAACTCCTATCGGGCACATATTGCATCTAAGATGTAGGCAGACATGTAAATCTCTGCATGCATACCTTTGTGTGACTTTCAAGCCTTTGTTACTTGTTCCTTCAGCTGATGAGCCAAGATGTTCGATTAGTTACATGGTTTTCCTTCTCTGGCTAGTTGGTCTAGCATGATCACCCAACTCTGTTAGAAGGTTTCAGCGCTTTCTTGGCCATACAGTCAACATGCAAATATGACCAAGTATTGATACGCCTTCCGTAATATCTTCAACTTGTAGATCTGGTTGGGTGTCAACCTGATTTGAGCCAGATCCTTTACCTAATTCTTCAAAATATCTCTAGAGTTAGCACTGCCATTAGGTAAGCTGAAGGGAGTCTTCATGATAGTCATGGGATCTGACATTTCATCATAATCATTTGCCCAAAAGGTTGCAAGCTTCGTCCCACTGAAACTGCTCAAGGTCATCGTCTCAGTATCAGTGTGAGAGACGATCTAGTGTATCATGTCCACACATGGGAATGCGGGATATCTGCATGCAATACGATACAAGCCAAACTTGTGAATGTTTTCATACACCTGACGGTCTTCGAGGTCTTCCTCAAAAGTGCCTGCAAATGCTTCATTGAACTCTTGCCACTTTAGCTTGATGTCCTTGTATAGAAACAACTTTGTATCTTCATAGATTGGTAGACTAGAGGACACTCGCTCAACTGCTTCTGTAGCTGCATTTCCATCAGTGTCCTGTGATCCTACTCTCTTGGAGGACATTAATCATGTATTGCTAAGAGGAAAAAGAACACCTAAAATATTTGGAGACAAGCAACATGCATGGCAGGAAACCTGTCAGCGAAAACCAAAGCAAATTCGGAGAATGACATAGCACATACTGGGGAAACTAATAGGCAATATTCGGAAATATCTTCTGGGAGGTTGGGTGAATCACTACCAGAACTACACAAAAGGGAGTTTGGGTTGTCTGGGAGGCAAGACTGGCTGCTAGATTTGTGCAATGTGCAATCCAGACTGGCTGATGGATTTGTGTTGGAAATAATACTAGGAGGGGGGGTGAATCAGTATTATCATATCAATAATTTAATTTCCCAAACATATTTGTATACGCTACTTTAGCTAAGTGAACTAGCGTGTATATGTGACTGTACTTAAAGAAACCAACGTATATGTAAAGAACTTTTGATTTACCCAATTTATCATGCATTGAACTTTAACCAGTATATCAAATATTTATTAGACATTGTAGTAAAACAAGAATAAAGCATCACATATAAGTAACACACATTAACACCAAGATATAAGGGGGAAACCCAATGTGGGTGAAAACCACCTATTTTTATCGTTTCTGTCATCTTTTAATAATAATAAAATCTGTTTACACTCTTGTACTGGTGCAGACTTATACCAGTACGTAGGCTTCTACCTGCAGAAGGTTACAACTTTCTCTCGTTCTCCAACTTCTATTGGAAGGGATCTACAACCCCCTAACTCTTGTACTAGCTGATATGTTTACTAGTACATAGTGGGCGACCTATAGAAGGCTACGACCTTTTTTCTTCCTCCAAGGACCACATTTCATAAATTTTCAGACTGGATCCATCAACTACATCATAACTGCAATTCAATCATCAAATACATCTGCATCATCCAATCACTGAGAATCAATCATAACTTTCTGAATCAACCAAAACCGAATCAATCAATCACTCTGAAAACCCATCATTAAACCACAATCAATCTAATCATGCATAATATTGTCACCAGAATACAGTAACCTGAACCCAAACTAGAACCCAGAACTCTGCAAAAGCAAACTGAAACATACTTTATAAGGTATACACTACTTCCATGTGTTAAACCTGTGTGTATACACGCTTTTCTCAAAGCCAGCCCGTGTATACATCTGCAAATATTAATTCATAATTCTACAACTATTCCAAACTTCAGTTATACCCAGATCATAATATTTACAGAATAACACATGCATCAATATTCAGATCTAGACTATAGATGATCAAACCACATAATGATAATTCATTTCAAGCCTTAAGATCTCGATCCATAAAGTATTATTCTCCACGAGGTGACTTCTTCCTTGATGGTCCACATAAATCAGTATGAACAAGTTCAAGAGGCTTACTAGCTGACCCTTGTTTTTCAATGAAGTGAGATCTGGTTTGCTTACTGAATTGACATAGTTTTCATATTGTATTTTCAGGAATGCTGATATTTGGAGGATCACGAACAACTTAGAATCTTCATGCTTTTCTTATTTCAGAAAAACTTAGATGTCCAAATCTTCTATGCCATAGCTAGTTTTCATCATTTTTTCTGAGATAGCATTGTTGTTGTCCTCCCTTGAGTATGTATAAGTTGTTTGGATTTCTTGTACCTTTGATCATGGTTTCTCCTGTATGAAGCTCACGAACAACACATCCGTTTGATCGAAACACCACTTCATTTCCTTGATCACACATTTGACTGACACTTAACAGGTTATACTTTAGACCATCTACATACATAAAATTCCTAGATTTAACCTTTTCTTTTAAGAAAATAGAGCCTTTACCTTTTATGACAGTAGGAGTGTTGTTTCCAAATCATACATTCTTTTCCTTTTCTAAGGCATTATATGAGTGAAGTTTTTCTTTGTCACATGTCATGTGTTTTGAGCATCCACTGTCAATGTACCATTGATTTTCTTGTCCTTCTGCATAAAAGGCTATACCACATCTTTCTGTTTGAGGTTCTTTCCTTCTCCATATATTGGGATTTAATGGAGTTTACTTCTTTTGAGATGTTTGCTAAAATTTGCTCCTGAATTCATATTCTTGATGGACAAAGTTGTTACGGATTGAGCATTCTATTTCATTTGCAAGAAGATAAAAGTTATTATAGGAACTTTTCTTAATCCCTGTTACATTCCTTTGATTTCATGGTTCTCTAGTCATGATGGTTTTGTAAGAAACACATTGAGCAGCTTTGTGTCCAAAACTATGACATGAGAAACATTAACCATTAAAGAAGTTCCTGCAATTATCGAATCTATTGACCTGGTGATTGTAGTTTCTATTGATATTCATCTTTTAAGAAAATTGAGTATGATTTACTTGAGGTTGGTTGTGGCTTTTGTTCATCCTTAAAGCAAATTGAGCCTGATTTACCTGGTGATTTGCTTTATGCCTTTGTTGATGATTGTCATATTGTTCACTGTTCTTTGTTGCATCAAGATAGCTTTTAGTGGAGGTTGATGGCTTCTGTGATTGAGATGCTTCTTTAGTATATCCAAGACCTATCTTTATCAGAGGAGAATGCTGCACTTTGATAATTTTATTTAAGGTTTGTGATCCTTTAGAAAATACAAGATTGAGAGATTTTGTTTTCTCAAGATACTTTCTTAGACCCACAATTTCACATTCTAGTTTTTCATTGGGTTTTTCCTTTTTCAGCAAGTTGATATGTCAAGGTATCTATAATCATATTGTTTTCTTCTAAGCAGATTTTAAGTTTAGAGATTTCTTCATGAAGGTCATCTTCTTCTAAAGCATCCCAAAAATTATCATCATCATAAGCCATTCGAAGTCTATAGTCATTACTATTTTCATCTTCATCACTATTTGATAAACCATCACTATCTTCATGAGTATAGTAACTCTTTTTACTTACACTTTGTTTTCTATTCAATGTTGCAGATTCATTCCCTTTATCATGTTTATCTTTATGAGGACATTTGGCAACATAATGACCTACTCTACCACAGGCAAAACATTTGAAGGGTAGTTTACATTTAAATCTTCTGGAACCTCGTTGAAGCTTCTTGACAAAGTTTACTTCATCTTCTTCTTCTGAAATATGTCTTGATTCATTGAGTTCTTCCTTTCCTTTTGTTGAAGCTTTAAATGCGGCTTCTCTTATATCTGATGGGCCTCCTTTTCTCATCTCAAAGACAATTAAGATTCTGTGCAGCTGTGTCATAGTGATAGTCTGTAGATCCTGTTTTTCTTCTATGGCAAATACTTTTGATTCAAATTTAGCAGACAAGGATCTTAAAAGATTCTCAACTAAGGTAACTTCCATTATCTCTTCACCCAGATTCTTCATACAATTAACAACCTCATCTATATGTAATAAGTAACTAGCTATACTTTCATCATTGTGCATCTTAAGAGTTACATATTGAATTCTGAGAGTTTGCAGTTTAACACATTTTACCTGAGAGTCTCCTTTGTAGCTCAGAACGATTTTGTCCATATTTCTTTGACTGATTTGAGATGCATAACTTTGACAAACTCTGATTGTGACAAACTTCCCAATAATGTATTGACAGCCCTGGCATTGGTTTCATATTTATTTTTACTTGTTGTATCTATAAGAATTGCTGATGGAAACATATATCCTCCTTCCATGATTTCCCAGACATCCGTTCCAAGTGATTGTAGATAAGTTGTGGTTCTTGTCTTCCAATAAACAAAGTTTCTCCCATCAAATATTGGAGGTCTGATGAATCCCACGCTTTCTTGATTACTCATGATGATGGATCTCCCTTCAAGCGATCAAGCTTCTTCCGAAGGACCTACTCTGATACCAATTGTTGGAAATAATACTGAGAGGTGGGGTGAATCAGTATTATCAGATCAATAATTTAATTTTCCAAATAGATTTGTATACACTACTTCAACTAAGTGAACTAGTGTGTATACGCCACTATACTTAAAGAAACCAGTGTATATGCAGAGAAATTTTGATTTACCCAATTTATCATGCATTGAACTTTAACCAGTATTGTTAGCTCTGCTATGTACTTGCGTGTTTGGAGGACCAAAATACTAGCATGGTTGTGCGTTTTGCAAGCAGGGAGTTTGCAACAGTTGTTTTCTCGGTCTCCTTCAAGTTTTTCATATATACTCCTATAGCCTTTGCCACCTCCATTTTCCCTTCAAGGCCAGGTATTAGCCCCTTTTCTGTCAAAACCCTCGCGCTAAAGTTTCAAACCTATATGACCGCATGCTTCCAAAAGAAACGCTATCCAACAATCTGGCGCTTTCCCTATCACATCAGTCACAGAGAACATGTGCATTAATTCTTGCCGTCCAATCGTCCATCTCTCGATCCAACAATAATCGCTCGTCCCGTGCCCGTAAGCTGCACACACGTTAGCCAGTGGGGAGAGCGGTTTGCCGCCAGTCCCATCTGCCATGCGTCGTGCGCTCATTACATCGCTCCCCCGTTGTACGAATTCTGCCCTCCCCCGTAAGCGATGCCGGGAATACCGCTTACTGCCCATTGTACCGTCCCCCGCTCGTTAACGTCTGCACATCTTTCGTGCCCGATCACCATCGGATCTGTCCGCCCGCGATTCGATGACCCATGTTGGTTTGAATCGCTTCTGCCTGATTCTTCCCACCGATCAATGACCACCATTCATCTGTTTCATCCAATGGCTTGTGATCGTCTTCTACCTCACCTTCCCGATAGCCCCTGTCACACTGCATCTGCCATTGATCTGTGTAATCCGATGGTCTGCATTATTCCTCTGTTCACTATGTCCACCCACCATGAAGTCGACACTCTTTTGACTGTTTTGTGCTCCTAAAGGACAATGGCAACCAACTTCCAGTACCCGAGCAATTACTCCCCAGTAATTACAATTAACAAGGAAGAATGGCCGAGAAGAAAAGGACAACCTTGAGCAGTTAAAGGCATTTATCAGTTATGGAGCTTCTTTTAGTCAACATTCCACCTACTCGATAAGGACAACAAAGTATCTCAAAAGGCCAATTTTGTTCATTAAATCATGCAGTTTTTAGCAGAGACTCTATCAGAGAGTTAAGGTGGTTGGTGGTCCATTATGACCCCTCCACACATAGAGTAGCAGGGCATTTTTGTAAACAAACTCTATATATACCCAGAAACAAGATGTAATGAGGGTTGATGGTTGTTATTTTGATGTAAGGTTCAAATTCTGGAGACTGTAACTACTATGATACCTACAATGTCTGTCTTCATTTTCAGCTAATACAAGCTTCTTTTGCTATTAATTGTTCACTTTTCCATTTCTACTCTGTTCTAGGCTGTGCCTGTTATGCATTTTTCATGTGCTCTTAATGTTTAGCATTAGAGGGGCTGTCATCCCACCTCTGTGTTAGAATCTAGTATGTATCATTGAATGTGTATGCAGGTTTCTGTTATCTTAGTGCTAGAGAGCTGTCATCTTGTCTGTGCATTAGGAAATAGATTTACAGACCTTTTAATTGGTTGCAGCTGGCCATCACATGGTCTTGTGCATTTGCTGGTGTGGTCAGTATTATCCAAGTTCAATTAATCCTCAAAATGTGAGTAATTGGTGGTCTAAAGCCTTGTAGTCTCGGGGTGTTCACCCATGTTTAGGGTTAAGCATAGTAGAAGTGGTTATCTGGCTTGTATATGCATGATTCCTTCCATTCATCCACCTATTTCCAACATTTTTGTTGAGTTTGTAATGTTCTCGAGCATCTCTAAGATACAACCTAGGAGAGTTTCTTGGGGTGATAACATTAATTGGCGTCGTTGCTAGGGAGAGGAGATTGAAGCTCAGCTTCCCCGGGAGAACGATATAGTCCCAGATTTTGATGATACACAAAGTTTGGGCACATTTCTGGTTGTAATCATCTATCTGGCGACTTTACTGGAGAACCTACCTGGTGGCAACTCCATGTTTCAGTTCTGGCTCAGTTTGTGAGGCATACATTGAGAAATCCTCAAAAATCACCAGCTATTCCAATTCCTAACCCTGAGAAGATTGCTAAGCAGAAAAAATCACAAAAAGGAGTATCAATATCAGGTAAGCCTAAGAAAACTTATGCATCTCTGAAAGATAGGGTTATCGCTGAGAATATACAATTTGAAGATATTGAGCCTAGTGTTGCTAGTGAGAAACTTCCTTCAGAGATTCACACAGCTCCTTTTTCAGTTAGTTCCCCTTTGAATCTGAATCTAAAGAAAGTTTCCCATGCAGTCCATAATATCCCTTTGTTTCTGTCATCCATTTCATTGTTTCATACTACTCAATCTGCCAGTATCCTTCCACATACTCCAGTCATGGTAGGCCAACAAGCACCTACGAAGATAGAAAGAATTGTAGCTGCCAGGTATGGGCCTTTAGTTTTTCCTGTTCCTTTGAATGCGATGCCTACTGGAGAATATAAAAAATATATGCCCAAGTTCACTGGCATAGAAGGAGTAACAACAGAATAACACCTTGAGGCTTTTTATAGTTATGCTGATAACTTAGATATAAGTGAAAATGATGTGTGGATGAGAGTTTTTGTCCAGAGCCTGATGGAGAGGCCAGAAAGTCGTTCAGGGAATTACCCCAGAGGTCCATAACTGATATTGAAGGCTTAGATGATGCATTTTTGAAGCACTGCAGAGATAAAAAGGACTTGTTGTATTACCATACTGAGTTTGGTAACCTGAAGAGGGATAATGGGGAACCTTTACCTGATTTTAATAAAATATTTAATTGTATGTATACCAGATACCAGCTGAGGTAAAGCCTACCCCCACCCCTGCCAAACTCACTTGTTCCAATGCTTTTGACTCTGATTTCTACCTATTATTGAGAGAAAGAAGATGTGCCACTCTAGCTGACATGCAAGATGCAACCCTGGAGGTGGAATCCAATATTATGGCTGCAGAAAATCTCAAGAGTCATGCTGATAGAAGGAGGTAGAGAGGTGAGGCTTCTTCTTCCTCTACCTCATCTTCATAGCCTAAATTAGATAAAATGACTAAGATGATAAAGTCGTTGGCTGCTGAAATATCTAAGCTAAAGGTTGAGCAGAATTCAAGAAAGACAAGACAACATAACACATTTGCTCCAAGAAATCCCAATCCATTTAGAAGAGCAAATGAACAGTTACAAATTATTCAGAGGGGAAAAGAACCAAATGAAGAACAAAAGGTTAAAGCTCCTTTCCAAAATGTAGTCATGGAGGAGGAACAATTTGAAGATGAGGATGAAATCCACTACATGGAAGATAAAGGCAGTGCTGCTTTTTTGACATTGATTGCGTATGAAGAATCATTACTGTAGGAACAAGATAGTCAGGAGTGGGACAGAGAGGCTGTTCTGCAGACTAGTGAAAAACAAAGATATAATCTGAGGTAAAATGAAAAAAATGTCAAGGAGAATCCTGCCCATAGAGCTGCTATCCAAACAGAGTCACAGAATATCAAACAGAGATGACCAGCAGCTGATCCAGTCATCCTCAAAGCTCCAGTTCAAGAGGTAAGAAGTTCTGATAAGTTACCTTCCTCTTTCAACGTTGAGTTAGAAGTCCAGAAGTTAAAAATATATGTGCCTCTGGTAGAGTTGGTAAAGAGTGAAGTGTTTAGAAAGCTTATCCTTGAAGCTCTTGAGCTGGAAACCACACAAACCTCCACTTACTCTGTCAATTTGCAAGATGATAAGCCTGTTGTTGTGCTTAGCCCCATGATTGAACCCGCTGATAATAATTCTCCATCATTTTATGACTCCTTGACCATTCATGACAAAATCCTCCACAATTTCCTGCTAGACACAGGGGCCAACCACAATCTGATGCCTAAAGCTGTCATGGAAGAGTTAGGCCTTGACACCACTAGACCATATCATGATTTATTCTCTATTGGTTCAAGGAAAGTGAAATGCCTAGGATTAATCGAAGACCTGGCCATTACCTTAACTCAGCTGCCCATGAAGAGTATGATGATGGATATTGTGGTAGCAGATGTCCCTCCTAAGTTTGGCATGCTGCTATCCAGGGGATGGATTAAGAGACTAGGTGGGACATTACAAAATGATCTATCTTATGCCACTGTCCCAGTCTTTGGAGGAGAAAGCAGGAGATTGTACAGAGAAGCACAATTGGCATATATCATCAGTGATGAGAAGAATCCTAATAATCATCCGATATATTCTGTGGACATTGATTTTGGAGCATGTATCCTCCAAATAGAAGAATCCAATAAGGCCTCAATGCAACTCAGGAAACAAATAGTTCAGGCCGAGAAGGAGCAAGGAAGTTAGGTTTGGGAGATGTTCTTTGATGGAGCATGTTCGAGGGGGACTACAGGAGCAGGGGTGGTGCTAATATATCCAGAAAAAAAAGCACGCATCTGTCTTTTAAGCTAGCTTTTCAAGTCACCAACAATATAGCAGAGTATGAGGCTTTGCTATTAGGCCTTAATGCAACTAAAGAGAGAGGAATCAGGAGTATAAAGGTGTTTGGAGATGCTGATTTGATCATTCAACAAGTAGATAAAATATTTCAAGCAAAGCATCCAAGGATAAAAGCATACAAAGATGAGGTATGGAGACTCAAAGATTCCTTTGACAATTTCTGTATCTCATATATCCCTAGAGCCAAAAATCAGCTTGCTGATTCCCTTGCTATGTTTGCTAGTTTGTTTATTCCTCCCATGCCTCCCAGACTAGTTTATGAAGTCCAAATGAAATATTGATGAATTTTTTGAAGTGCAAATTGACCAAGAAAATGAAGCCTTGGAAGAAAAACCCCAGTCTCAGCTTAAAAATAAAATTAGCAAAGCTAGCATTGTCTAGCTTTCTAGCAATCATATTCCTAGGGGTTTAATTCCTTTAGAAAGACTGTTTGACCAGAATGATGTGCCTTATAAGGCTTCCCAAAAACAAGACCAATCTGCAGTATGTAAACATAATATAGGAAGTCTAGGTCATCCTAGGTACATAAACCTTTCTGCTCATCTATCTGTTGACCAAAATGCTGAATACTGCAATTTAATGAAGCAATTTTCTGATGTGTTTTCCTAGGAATATAGTGACCTGAAAACCTATGATAAAAAGATTATTCAACATAAAATCCCTCTGGAGAAAGACACCATACCTTTCAAACAGAAGCTGAGACCAATAAATCCTATGCTTCTTCCTCTGATTGAAAAAGAAATTAAAAAGTTACTGGCTGCCAAGATCATAGTCCCTTTCAGATATTCAAAATGGGTAGCCAATTTGGTTGTGGTGAGGAAGAAAAGTGGTGAAATTAGACTATGTGTTGATTTCATAAACTTGAACAAGTGCTCAAAGAAAGACAATTATCCCCTACCAAAAATGGAGCATTTGCTGCAGAAGGTCTCAGGAGCCAAAGTAATGTCTTTCCTAGACGGATTTTTAGGGTTTAATCAGATTGTTGTGCATCCAGATGACCAAGAGAAGACTACATTCGCCACTTCTTGGGGCACTTTTATGTATGCCAAGATGCCTTTTAGATTGATGAATGCTAGAGCAACCTTTCAAAGAGCTATGGATATAGCATTTGTAGGAGAGAAGGATAAATTTGTCCTCATATACCTAGATGATATAACAGTATACTCCAGCAGTCATCAAGATCATCTACAACATTTGAAGAAGGTGTTCCTAAAGTGTAAGAAGCTTTGGATTTCAGTGAATCCTAAAAAATCACTATTTGCTTTAGAGGAAGGCAAGTTGTTAGGACATATTGTTCCAGCTGCAGGTGTCCGAATTGACCCAGAAAGAGTAAAGGCAATACACACTTTGTCTGTCTTGAGATCAAAGAAGGACATCTAATCCTTTCTGGGCAAGATTAATTTTGTAAGGAGGTTTATACCAAATTTTGTAGAACTGGTGAAGCATATTACCTCCATGTTGAAGAAAGGGTCGAAAATCAAATGGACTAATACAACAAGAAGATCATTTGAGTCCATTAAGAAAGCTATTATGGAGGCTCCCACCTTGATAAGTTTAGATTACAGCAAGGAGTTCCATATATTTTCTTTTGCCTCTAATGACACCCTTGCAGAAGTGTTATTGCAAGCAGATGAAGAAGGCTCAGAGCAGCCGGTTGCATTTTTCAACAAAAACTTAAGGGATGCTGAATTGAGGTATGACATTATTGAAAAACAAGCATATGCTCTTATCAAATCATTGAAAGCTTTTAGAGTTTACATTCTGCATTCCAAGATAATTGTATATGTACCCTCTGCTGCAATAAAAGATGTCTTGACACAACCTGATGCTGATAGAAGAAGGGCTAAATGGATTGCAAGGTTAATTGAATTTAATATAGAACTGAAGCCCACAAAACTTGTCAGAGGTCAAGGTCTTGCCAAATTGTTAGCTGAAGAAAATTGAAGGACATTGGACATACATTTCATGGGAACAACAACAGGAAATGGTCAAATAGAAGAAGAGGAAGCAGCTGAACCAGAGAGAAAGTAGTCAATGGCCGAAAATCTAGCTTCTTGTGATTGGTATTCTACAATAGTTAAATTCTTGTTGAAGCTAGAAATATTTCCAGGCTTAAGCACGAGTCAAGCCAGAACGATAAAGCTTAGGGCAGCTACATACTGCATTAATGAAAATCTGCTCTATTGGAGGGATCCATCTGGAATGCTTTTGAGGTGTCTAGACAAAGAATAGTCAACAGAAGTCATGCAACAGTTTCATTCTAGCATGTGTGGAGGGAACCATT
The DNA here is from genome assembly GCA_031772625.1 of Pinus tabuliformis. NCBI lineage: Eukaryota > Viridiplantae > Streptophyta > Pinopsida > Pinales > Pinaceae > Pinus > Pinus tabuliformis. The sequence goes on along the minus strand of CM062818.1, from coordinate 1,850,028,054 downwards.
ATGGAAGACTATAGCCCATAAAATCCTCAGAGCTGGGTACTATTGGCCCAATTTATTTTCTGATGTATTTTCATTTGTTAAATCTTGTGATAGGTGCCAAAGATTTGAAGGAAAGCAACAATTGAAGTCCCTACCCTTAAAACCAATACATGCAAAACGACCTTTTCAACAGTGGGGCTTGGATTTCATTGGATAGATCAATCCATGTTCCAGTGGCCAACACAGATGGATATTAGTAGCCACTAATTATTTTACTAAGTGGATTGAAGCAGTCCCTACCAGGAAGGCTGATCATAATGTGGTCATCAAGTTTTTAACAGAGAATATCTTTACCAGATTTGGTTGTCCACATAAATTAGTCGCAGATAATGCAGCAGCCTTTAGGGCAAAAGAAATGGTGGAAATGTATGATTCAATGGGTATTAAGCTGGTTCATTCCACCTCATATTACCCTCAAGGCAATGGTCTAGCGGAATCCTCTAACAAAATTCTAATAAAGATAATCAAAAAGCTGTTGGAGGACAACAAAAAGAATTGGGATTCTAAGCTCAAGTATGCACAGTGGGCTGACAGAGTAACCATTAAGAAATCCACAAGGAATTCTCCATTCAAGATGGTGTATGGCACTGAGGTTGATTCCCAATTCAGTTAATTCTTCCTGTGGAAAAATTCATTCAAGAAGAGCAGAATGAGGAGGAAGACATGGCATGAAGGATCACTGATTTGGCAGAGATACATCATATTAGAGAACGAATGGTTGAAAAGGCTGCAGCACATGAGAAAAAAATCAAAGAAGCTTTTGACAGAAAGACAAAATCAGATTGTTTTCAGGTTGGAGATCTAGTTCTGAAGTGGGATGGACTAAAGGAAAAGAAAGGCAATAATGGGAAGTTTGATGCTTTCTGGACAGGGCATTTCATCATCTCTCAGATTCAAGGGAGCAATACCTTCATGCTGAAAAGCATGGGAGGAGAAGCATTTTTTGATGGCCCAGTTAATGGGCATTTTCTGAAAATTTATGTGATTTAAGGTCTTTTGGCCTTAAAGTTGTAAATATGTTGTTTTATCAGTTTTAGATAGACTCCATGCCTAATGGAACAATAGGAATTTTTCTAATTTGTTTTCATCGGAAAGGCATTAATCTGTAGGTTCTTGAGACCTCGCAGGGAGGATCTAATCCCCAGAAGGAGCCAATGTTAGCTCTGCTATGTACTTGTGTGTTTGGAGGACTAAAACACTAGCATGGTCACGTGTTTTGCAAGCAAGGAGTTTGTAGCAGTTGTTTTCTCCATCTCCTTCATGTTTTTCGTATATACTCCCATAGCCTTCACCACCTCCATTTTCCCTTCAAGGCCAGGTATTAGCCCCTTTTCCATCAAAACCCTCGGTGCTAAAGTTTCAATCCTATATGACAACGCGCCTCCAAAACAAACGCTATCCGACAATTCGGCACTTTCCATGTCACATCATTCACACAAAACATGTGTGTTAATTCCCGTTGTCCGATCGTCCATCTCCCGATCCAACGATAATCGCTTGTTCTGCACCCGTAAGCTGCACACACGTTAGCCAGCGGGGAGAGTGGTTTGCCGCCGGTCCCATCTGCCACACGTTGTGCGCTCGTTGCATCGCTCCCCTGTTGTACGAATTCCACCGTCCCCCGTAAGTGGTGTGGGGAATACCACTTATCGCCCATTATATCATACCCCGCTCGTTAACGTATGCACATCTTTCGTGCCCGATCGCCGTCGAATCTGTCCACCCACAATCTGATGGCCCACGTTGGTTTGAACCAATTCTGCCCGATTCTTCCTACCGATCAATCGCCACCATTTATCTGTTTCATCCAACGGCCTGTGATCGTCTTCTGCCTCACCTTCCCGATAGCCCCTATCACGCTGCATCTGCTGTTGTTCTGTGTAATCCAACGGTCTGCATTTTTCCTCCGTTCACTCTGTCCACTCGCCATGAAGTCCACACTCTTTTGACTGTTTTATGGTCCTGGAGGACAACGGCGACCAACTTCTAGTACCAGAGCAATTACTCCCCAGCAACTGCAATTAACAAGGAAGAATGGCCGAGAAGAAAAGGACAACCTCGAGCAGTTAAAGGCATTTATCAGTTATGGAGCTTCTTTCAGTCAACACTCCACCTGCTCGAGAAGGACAATAGAGTATCTCAAAAGGCCAATTTTGTTCATTAAAGCATGTAGTTTGTAGCAGAGACTCTATCAGAGAGTTAAGGTGGTTGGTGGTCCATTATGACCCCTCCACGCATAGAGTAGCAGGGCATTTTTGTAAACAAACTCTATATATACCCAGAAACAAGATGTAATGAGGGTTGATGGTTGTTATTTTGATGTAAAGTTCAACTTCTGGAGATTGTAACTACTGTGATACTTGCAGCGCCTGGTCTTCATTTCCAGCTAATACAAGCTTCTTTTGCTGTTAATTGCTCACTTTTCCATTTCTACTCTGTTCTAAGCTATGCTTGTTATGCATTTTTCATGTGATCTTGATGTTTAGCATTAGAGAGGTTGTCATCCCACCTCTATGTTAGAATCTAGTATGTATCATTGAATGTGTATGTAGGTTTCTGTTATCTTAGTGCCAGAGACCTATCATCCTATCTGTGCATTAGGAAATAGATTTACAAAACTTTTAACTGGTTGCAGCCAGCCATCACATGGTCTTGTGCATCTGCTGGTGTGGCCAATATTCTCCAAGTTCACTTAATCCTCAAACTATGAGTAATTGGTGGTCTAAAGCCTTGTAGTCTGGTGGTGTTCACCCATGTCTGGGGTTAAGCATAGTAGAAGTGGTTATCTAGCTTGAATATGAACCATTTCTTCCATTCATCCACCTATTTCCAACATTTTTGTTGAGTTTGTAATGTTCTCGAGCATCTCTAAGATACAACCTAGGAGAGTTTCTTGGGGTGATAACAAGTATATCAAAGTTTTATTATACAGTGTAGTAAAAGAAGAATAAAGCATCACACATAAGCAACACACATGAACACCAAGATATAAGGTGGAAACCCAATGTGGGTGAAAACCACCTGCTGCTGTCGTTTCTATCTTCCTTTAATAAGAAGAAAATCTGTTTACAATCTTGTACTGGTGCAGATTATATCAGTACGAAGGCATCTACCTACAGAAGGTTACAACCTTCTCTCGTTCTCTAGCTTCTACTAGAAGGGAGCTACAACCCCCTAACTCTTGTACTAGCCGATATGTTTACTAGTACGTAGGGGGCGACCTATAGAAGGCTACGACCTTCTTTCTTCCTCCAAGGACCACGTTTCATAAATTTTCAGACTGGATCCATCAACTACATCATAACTGCAATTCAATAATTAAATACATCTGCATCAACCAATCACTGAGACTCAATCATCACTTTCTGAGTCAACCACAAGTGAATCAATCAATCACTTTGACAACCCATCATTAAACCAAAACCAATATGATCATCCAGAATACTGTCACCAGAATACAATAACCAGAACCCAAAAATCTGCAACAACAAACTGAAACATACTTTATAAGGTATACGCTACTTCCATGTGTTGAACCTGCATGTATACATGCTTTTCTCGAAGCCAACCAGCTTATATATCTACAAATATTAATTCATAATTCTGTAGCTATTCCAGACTTCAGTTATACCCAGATCATAATATTTATAGAATACCACATGCGTCATTATTCAGATCTAGACTATACATGATCAAACCACATAATGATAATTCATTTCAAGCCTTAAGATCCAATCCATCATTATATCTTATCCTTCAACAACTGCTAAGGTTCATCCTTGGTTCAAATCAAGCATAACACCATAAGCCAATAACCTGCATACTAGATCTCCCACTTCATTAGATATTTGATACTTGCACACCTGGCCTAATGATATTCTCCTCTTTTTGTAGTTTTAGGCCTTTCTCAATACCATGGACCAAAACCACTTAGGACCAATACCTTGGACCAAATACCTAGGGTCAATACCTCAGACCAGATACCTTGAACCAATACCATGGACCAAATACCTTGGACCAAAAACTTAGTTTTCCAAGTTATATGCGCTTTTCCTTCTGTGAAAGTGTGTGTGTATGTATACGCTACTTGTGGTCAATGAACCTACGTGTATACGCAACTCGGTTAAGGTGAACCTATGTATACCTTTCTTTCTTCATTCTGTGTAGTTTGATCTGTAATTCTTTGTTGTTAACCTACTATATTGTGATCTTTCATCTGTGTGAGTTGCCATCAAGGACAACACCTGTATCATAATGCCAACAATTTGCGCAATGCCCAATCCATATTGGCTGTTGGCTACTGGGATTGCGCAATGTGAAATTCCAGTTGGGAGTTACTTTAGGCTTAGGGGCTGCATTGTACAATTATCTGGGCTAGTAGTCAATGTCCCTCATAAATGCGCAAAACAGTCCTGGAGGACAGTGCCTGGGTAGAAATTCCCATTTCTAGAGAGGAAGGTAGAGCCTTCCTTCCCTAGATTGCACAATGTTGTCTCGATGAAGGCAGAGTCTATGCCAAGGTTGGCTAGACTTTCTACCGAGAAACGAAAAGAAAATATGAAAGTGAATGCACGACGACACTAAGTGAAAGAAGAAGTGATTGACATTGCATGCAAACATCACTGAAAGATTCAGTAAATGGATCAACATGCATGTGGGTGAAGAGAGTTGCCGAATCAGCGATCGTTTAAGCAAAAGAGTTTCATGCATGCGACAACAGTGAGATAGAAACAAAAACTAAATTAGTTCTAGGACAATATATTATGCATGTAAACGACAACAAGAGTTCAAAGAAATCAAGCAAACAACACGCACATAAGAGAAAACACAAAAAGCAATAGAAATGCTGAAAAAGACAAGTTGAGGCCACTTACTCATGAATAGCTAAGTTGGATGTGTCAAAGAGTCCTGGATGTGATGTGGGATGTCAAAGCTCCAAGATCGATGTGAAAGAGTGAGATCTGATGCGTCGAATAAATAATTTTTGAGCTCATGATGCAGATGCCACAAATATAGGAAAATCGACACTTGGAGGAAAGTTTCTAAAATAACTTTGCATGGAACCTCCAACTGCTAAAAATAACTCCCTAAATCATGGGATTCCTTTTTCATGTTGCCTTTTGTTATTATGGGAAAAAGGAATCCATGCATGCAAGTCAAGTTTCGTTGGTCCCAGGTGGGATTGGTCAGCCCAACTGTTCATGCATGAAGTTGTCCAATTGCTGGAAGGAAATGCACATTTCTGGTTGGGAGCTAGGCCAGCTGCCTAGGATATTTACACAATTTCTGGGCAGAGCAGTTGAGTGCTACCCAAATTTGCGCAAAATATTGTCTAAGCAGCCCTGCTGGTGAAAATTGTGCAATTTTCACTTTGAGGGTTGACTGGCAGAATCGCGCAATTCTGGAGCCTAGCACACTACCAGACAAGATTGCGCAATTTCTAGAGGGAAGGTTGGTTGCGCTCCATAATTGTGCAATTTCTTGGGGGAGCTTCTCAACTTGTAGTTGGACCAATTCTGGATGAGAAACCTTCTGAGGGGAATGCATCAAGTTGTGGTCGATAGGTTGCCTTTGTGCAGGAAAAACATTGAAGCTTGTGTACTTGATGAAGCAAGACAAGGTGTTGTGAAAGGTTGGTATGGAGGCTCCAAAAAAGAAGCGAAGGAGAAATATTTTAGGGTGGTTGTAGTCGCTACAACACATTCAACGAACTCCTATATCTTCTGCAAATGTTTGTGTGCAAGACACAATGGTATATTCCTTAGCATTGTCAGCTCTCCTTTGGTAAAAATATTTTATCATAGTACTTTCAGAGAATTTTCGAGTGTTGGTTCCTCTACTTAAAAATTAAATTAGCCTTCAATATTTGTGTCATATCATTCCATTCCTTTGTACCTCTATGAACCTCCAACTCAACGTTCCAATTCATCGGGATAGTGTCTAGTTCATATGTACAAATAGTTGTACTCGCTACTATTTTGGTACACGCCCTATAGTCCATGATGTGACACACTTCTTTAAGTGTGTCCTTGGGCATTCCATGCCTAGCTAATTCTCCCCAGGGATCCTCAAATTGGTCACAAACTTGATGCACAACGACTATATACATTTCTACCATCTCACGATATGAATCTTGTTCGTAGTCCACCACCTAGCTGGGGTTGTTCCCAACACAATGTCTAATGTGAGAATACTCACATGCTCATCTATCTAATCTTCAAATTCCTACACAAAAATTGTTACTTTGGATAATCCATCAAAGCGAGGTGGTTGATGCACCTTGGTTCTATTGTTGCTGCTACAACATCCTCCAAAACTTCATTACATTCAAATTTTTGATCCTACCAAACTATGATATCAAGTGTCACTTTGGTCATCAAGTGTTGTTTCAAGTCATTCCACATGTTTCAAGTTTTCTTTATCATCCCTAAATATGAGGAATGTTTTGACCAATATCCTCAATTGTCTACGCCTCTTGAGTGGTATAGATCTGAGGTTTGCCACCCTGGTACAATGGATAATCCTTCTTGCGATGATCTTTGCCACATATACAACACTGCAAAGGTCCCATACCATCACCGTTGTTCTTCTACTCTTTAGGCTATGACCCATATCCCTTCTCAACTGAATTGAACTTCTTGTAAGGAGAAGCATTTTCTTTCTCACCTACATCTTTAGGTCCCCCACTTCGATGGCCACTTCCATTTAACTTTCTCATTCCCCTTCAAATAACACTTAGGCTCAAATTTGCACTTTGACGACTCATAACAATGATTCAACCTATGGATGGCCTCCTCCAATGACCTAGGCTCATCAAACTCAATCCGGTCTCTATATGCTGCTGGTAACCCACTGATGAATCTATGAATGTTAGCCTTCTAATCCTTGGTGTAAGGAAAATACCTCAATAAACTTCAGGAACCTGTTAGTATACTCATCATCTTTCATAGAACCAATCTACAGCTCAGAAAATTCCTTAGCTCTGCCATCATAGTATCTCTCCAATAGGTACTTCTTCTTGAAGAGTCTCTTGAACTCATCCAAAATCAAATTTTCTTCTCTAATTCCCTTGACATTCTTCACATCCTCCTACCAAATATCTGCTTTCCCTTTAAGACTGAAGGTGGTTGTTTTGGCTTTTATGTTCTCTGAATAGTTTTGTAATCTGAAGAATGTATTCATCCCAAGCAACCATGCCTCTACATGTTCTAACTTATTCATCTCTCCATTGAATGTAGGAGGCTTAACTTTCTTGAACTCCTCAGGCAAGTAATCACTCCTCCTATAAGGATGATGATGATGATGATGGTGATAATGTCTCTTGGATGAGGGACTAGAATTATGCCCATACATACTATTCCTCCTATTAAGTGTATTCAGTGATCTATCGTCTCTGATTGTATCCCCTCTATCCAACCTGTATCTGTACTGATACCTACTACCAAATTCTCCATTAGTTTTCTCTTCCTTCTCTTGACTGATCCTCAATAGTCCTCGTCTATACAAATATGACAAGATATGAAGAATCACTATATTAACTTTTTCCTACCTTTCCTGAGCCCTTGCAAGTCTTTCCTAAGCCTCAACCAACTTGTCATTGTCTACTTTGCAACTTCTGATATCTACCCTCAAACTCCTCAATGTATGTGTTATACTAGGATGATACTCATCTCCTTGCTACCCAACTTATCTATTGGGAGAGTCACGAGAACTGTAGTCTACCATTTTTCTCATTAGTTCTGATTCTCTTCTTATTTCAACTAGGCCATGCCATATAAACTAAATAGATACCAAAATCAAAACCATACCTCATGACATTTAGGGGAGGCTTATCTCATCTGCAAAATTAGTGAACATTAGCATGATACATGTATAATCATAATAATATCGATATATAAACATCAAGCATGACCATATCAACTGTATACTATGACCCCATGCATGACAAACATACTCTTGACAACATCAAATTTTACCCAAAGAGAGCATATCTAGCTCTGATACCACCCTATAACCACCTCCTCCCACATTTACCCGCTTGCACAGGTTTTCCCAAGGTAAACATGAGCTGACAGTCAATATGATAATACTCAACATTCTATATGAACTTAAGGAAATGGATTCAACAACTTAAGACCTCACTGACTTCCCTCATGTGTTACAAGACCTCCAAGAGCTACCCAACCCCTCTAGGTGTCCAACCCCTCAACTAACTCTCTTTTTCACTAAACTATTTTCTTAATCACTTCCTTGACAAGGCCTCCAAGTTACTATAAGCCTCCATTCACTCCTATAGGCTTGCTTCCCAATGGTTATGGACTCTTCCAGTTAGCTTTGTGTCAACGACGCCAAATTCTGGGCCACTTTTTCATGGATAGGACTGAAGCCTCCTCCTAGAACTCAATGTAATTTCAATAAATAATAAATAACATAGAAATAAATCCTTTAAACCAAAAACTTGAACAAGGAATTGACCTAAACCCTCCCAACTAGGACAAGCATTCCGTCAAACACATGGTAAACATGCAACCTGTCATGAATGCATATCTAAACATATGGATTTGAAACATATCTAAGGTTTAACAAGAAGGAGAAATTTCTTCTCACAGTAACTGTCATAGCACCAATTAGGTCATGCATTCATTAACCAACCATTCATTAATTAAAATGTGATATGAGCCATACTTAGATCTATCATATAACCATGCCTACAACTAACATATAAATAGGCAGATAACATTTATATAATAGTCATTAAATCTATATAAAAATGAGTATAATTACTCATCGAAGACAAGAGAAACTTAGCTCTTATTAACCATATTCAAAATCCAACAAAGTGATAGTCTTCCACGTACCAATCGACCATAGATTGGGCTGAACCAAATCTTTCTTTCAACCAATCACTACCATGCCATATTCCAAGCATGAATGTGGATCTCATGGGATAAACCAATCCATGAAAGCCCAAGGGAATTCAAAGGTTAAAGCACCTCCACCCTCACCATTCCATGATCTCACCTAAACCAGTCTTGAGATCACAAAACCAGACCGAACTTGGATGCCTCAGAATTCCTTCACCATCTCTTGAGGAGTTTTCCTATCTCCATGCACCAGTTGAGGGCTTCTTGAAGAAAACCATCTCCATCCCCAACCCTTGGTATTTTCCTGAGACCATCTCACTTGGATCCAAAACCTTCCGGTAATCCAAAGGTCAACCAAGAAAGACTCCCATCACACCATGGCTATCCGGAAATGGAAAGAAAGTCTAGAACCACTGTTAAAACCTGACAAAATCCTTGCCAATGACAACAAATGAACAAAATACACACATGCACATACCATACATGTTGAAACCAGCTAGGAAATCATACATGGAACTTTTTTCCTACAAGTATTCCCACTGAAGTTTCTTGATCCAACCTTTGCTTACTTTCCTTGTCATTTCTTTTCTTTCCTTGTCCTTCCTTTGCTTGCTTGATTTCCTTCTCCTCTTAGTTCTCTTCTCCTTTTAGAAACCAATTCCAAAACTCAACTGAAAAACGGCCACAAACTTATTCTCTTATTTCTTTTTATTATTGATGCCTCTAATTTATTCATTTTCCTTCAATTTCCTTCTCACATGCAACCTGTGACCTTTCACCTCCATTTTCTCTTATTTTCCTTTATTTTCATAAATAAAATACTAATAATTCCTTTTTTCCTTTTCAAAGCCTTTTCCATTGCCTTTGCCAATTTCCCCTTAGCCATAATACACAACAAGTGATGCCCAATAGGATACTTCCCCCAACATTTAACTTGGAATAAGTGTCCCATGACCTTGGTCTTATTTTTCCTTTACTAACTTTATTACACAAACTTTTAACCCGAGGATGTTACATATTTTTTTCTACCAAATATCCTTCTCCATGCTAATCACTTGTAATCAAAGTGACCATGGAACAAACTGACCATTAAGTTGCAATTTCTTTGGAGTTTTCATTATCATCTCTCTTTCTTTCTTCATGAAACCATACTTCATGTTGATCAATATCATTATGTTTATGCCATGCTATCTTTTGGTAGAGTCTTGACCTTTAACCTCTTCAAGGCACTAAAAGTCTTCCACATCGAAGACTTATCGAGCACATTCTTATAACCAACTCTTTCAACAAGATTTTTGTAGATATAATTCTACCTTTTAGAGAAAGGTTACTTAAAGACATGCATACCTTAGATTCTATGCAATCGTCTAGCCTTCCTTCCTTGAATGAGCTTTCCTTTTATACATATCGAAGATATGTTTCTTTTCCCAACAGGAGAAAGAATTTAATTATTCCTTTCATACTGCAATTCGACCATTTGCATTTCTTCATGCTTCACTAATATAGATTCCATACTAGATGGAATATATACTAGTCATAATGTTTCTTCCAAGAACCTTCTTGAATGATGGTTCATATAGGAGGATCTTTAATGATCCTTCTTGCAAAATAACTACTAACATTATGTTAGAAAAATTCTTGGATGAACTATAATATGAAATATGGTCCCAATCAGGGAAAATTTTAGGGGCTAATATTCGTATGTGGGTTAATTTTCTATGTTTTTTACAAAAAAAGATTCGTTAATTTCCATTTATTTCTAAAATTGATTCACCCAAGTTTTATTGTATAATTTTATTATGCCTTAAGAATCGCTAAAATTTTATATAAATATCGTATAAAATTATTATAAATTTGAATATTTTTCTAAACATTTTATGGATTACATATTATGGAGTAATTAGATTCGCCAAGGTTTCTAAACTTTAAGATAAATTTCTATTCTTAAAATTATTCCTGGTCCCAATCTATTCATGCAAGCTAGATGATTCCTACCAAAGCAACTTGATCATGTAGATTCTAATTATTCTAATATCATATGGTTCCTTTCATGATTCAATGCTTTACATAAATCAAGAATCTTTTAGAGAATGAAACAATGCATGCTATTATACTTTCTACTTCCTATTAAAAGAAATAAAAATTGCATAATTAACACGATAGAGATTGAGATTCCTTTCGTAGTAAATATCCTTGGGATCATCTACTTTTGGCTTCTTCTCAGGTTATCCCTTTTCCTCAGCTATGTGAGCTTGACTCCTTTCATTCCTTTTGTTGTTCTTTTTTGGATTATCCCTCTTAAAATGTACATACTCATATGCATCCAAAGAATTCCTCTTAAAATGTACATACTCATATGCATCCAAAGCATTGAATCATGGATATATCTAGTTTTCCTTTGGACTTTCCAAACTTCTCTTTCTTCTTCTTCTTAGATTTAACAACAAAAGCTTGAGACTTATCATTTGATTTGGTGTCATCCTTTTCCTTTATCCTCGTTTATTCCAAGATACATTGAGCTGATAACTCATCATAAGGAGTATTATACTTTCTTGAGTAAACATTAGTTGCAAAATTGCTCCAATCTAGTGGCAAATCATTCAATACACAAGTGGTCATTTCTGAATTGAATTTTTTTTTCCAAGCCCTTGCAGCTGGTCCCTTATTTGTGATATCTTCATAAGATAAGTGGCTATGTCTTAGTCCTTTGAATTCCTTATTCTATATGTTTTATTCATCAAGGATATCTTCTGGCCTAATGTACTTATAGAGTATAATTTCACCAACTTTTCATACATGGATTTGGATGTATTCAAATTAGAAATAAAGGGAGAAGATGATCCTTTATGGATTCAATAAGAATAATCTATTCCCTCAGTTATCCCTTGTTGTATTTATCTAACTCTTGAGTCTTTTTATTGTATGGTTGAGTAACTTCACCAAGAACATATTCCATTACCTCATTTTTTGTGAGTATCTAATTAATCCTCTTCTTCCATGCTAGGAAGTTTGTTGACCCAACGGTATTTTTCCTTTCCTTACAAAATGTAGACATATGTTTTGTAGATTGAGACATGGAGCAAAATATGGTACTTACTTTTTAAACAAGTGTCCTTCTTGATGATGTCTCCAACTATCTTGATTCTTTCAATACATTCAAGTAGACTTCAACAATGCCCTAGAATGATGACTTCTAGAATGCCTTCGAAAATGGTGTCATAAACAACTTCAAAGAGTGGATAGTGATCCAAATGTTCTTTGGTGCTTCCTTTCCTTCAAATATGTCTTCCAACGAGACTTCAAATTGATTACTTTCCAAGAGAGAGTAGCAACCTTTCCTTAAAAGATGATGAAGTGCATTAGAGAGTCTTCAACAAGATCATATGAGAGCTTTATCCTTCTTGAGATGATGAGGCCTTCAATGTAGTAACCTTCATTCTAGGTCAATGGGTATTCTTCTTCTTTTCTTGTGTCCTTTTGCAAAGGATTCCCTTGGACATGCAATCCCTTCTTATGTCAATAAATATTATCTCCAAGTTGCTTTCTTCTTCACCTTAGCTCTGATATCATGTTGGAGAATGTAGTATGGAAACTATTAAAAGAAATTATGCTTATCCTTGATAAAATTTTGTGATCTTATATTATGATATTTAAATTATTAGTTAATTTCTCTTCGTCAAACAAGTATAAACAATAAGAACAATGGACACAAATATAGGCTCCAAGTTAGGGCAAAAACCACTCCAAGAGGAAAACCCAAAAGAACTTCTTCTCTTCTTATACAATCTGAACAAATGAGAAAACCAAGACCCAAAACCAAAGTCAAGGACTCCTCCAAGCACCAATTTTTCCTTCCAAAAAATCCCTTGCAATAAGTCAAAGTCCTCCAAAGTTAACAAAATTTAAGGTTGTTCAAATTATCCCTAATCTAGCCCTTGGCCTTGCAATTCAGGTTTGAAACTTGACCTACAAATCTTCAGCCCTACAACAACACAAAAACCATAATTCACTTCGCATGAGTGAGAAAAAGAGTCCAAATTTTATCCTCTTTCCTTCTAGGGTTTCCTCCTTGTCTTCTTGCTTCTTTTCTCTATATTTTTTCTTGTTTCCTTGCAAATCAAACTTACTTCTGATTGCAGATCGAATGTATGCCAAAGGAGGTTGAAACTGCTTCAATATATACACATATGTGGAGGTCAAATAACCTATTATAGGCCGAGTTGTTATTGGTAGGGTCAACTTGTCCTTGGAGGTCTTTTTGACTTTCTTGACATAAAAATAAATTATTTATGATGTTACAACTTTCCCAAATGGGTCTTTGATCCAAATATTTTACTTCAAGGATGCATACAAAATTGCATTTAAAAGAGAATGTAACCTAGTGAAACATACATATAAAAGGCAGAAATAAAATATAATCATGAGATCAAAGGAACATAAACAAGTTGATAATAGAGTTCACCCAATGTGGGTTATGTCTCTAGTCCCTGCTCAATGTGAGGAGGCCTTTTTCATAAATTGGTAGTAAAATCAAATTACATGCAAATGCAAATTGATAGCTTATACCTCCACTTCTCGGGATGGCCTAAAAATGTAGACCTTTTATGAAGAAAAAGTCTGCATGGTTGGATTCTTGGTGAAAAATCATGAAAGATGACTATAAAATCGACCCTTTTCTGTGCTGGTGACCGCTGGGGCTCTAGGGAATCTTTTAGATTCACTATGTGAATATTCCCCAAGATTCCCAAGGAATATTTCTTGAAAAACATGCCCAAGAGGGCCGCCAATTAAGCTCTATTCTTCCATCACATGCTTTGAAACTTGGCCTTCGTCACTCCACGCATCCTCCTCCCCCATCTAACATTTTAAGTGGTTAAATATAATTTAATGCCGCATTGAAGTTAATAGGAAACTTGGCCGCGATGGTTATCCAGGCCAAGTTAGGCCATTAGCAATCCACTATTCATGGGTTCAAACCCAGACCTAACCCATTATAAATGGCACGTTGTTGTGACTTTTTTGGTTTACTACAACTGTCACATGGTTTTCGGTTAGCGATATTGGGAGTTAACTCTGGCAACGAACTGAATGATGCTTAATCTAGGCAGGTTTGACACCCATTGGAGTTGTCATTTTCTGTTTCAAGATCTAGATATATATATCTATATATATATATATATATATATATATATATATATATATATATATATATATATATATATATATAGATATATATGTATATATATATATATATAGATTATGACTATTGGCGTGCATCGACCATACAGTGGGTGGGGGTTGACTGCTCATCGGTTAGCGACTGGTCTTTTTTTTTATTTAATATAAAAAAATTTGAACTGACCCATTTTCTTGCTGTTTTTTAGTGGTCATTGGAAATTTTAAATAGACAACAAATTCACTATTGTCGACTACTTAAAAGGTCCAAATTTTCACCTCCTTAAGGAAATCCAGTGATGCTAATGAGGATGCCATGTGTCGTGCTTTGATTGGTTCATACGACTGAATAGGATGTTGACATCACTTGCCATGTGGCATACTCTGGTTGGCTCTCCTCCGTCTATATGGCCATGTCACCCTACTAACAACATCATACATATGGTTGATGTTAGCATCCGTACTGGTGACATCAACATGCCAAGTGTCCCTGTGGGTCTTGCCTGTAAGAAATTTAGTTGTTTCCAAAAAACTTCAATGGGCCATAACTTCTTCATACGATGTCAGATTGAGGTGTCATTCATGTCATTGGATTCAGAACGATGAAATCTTTGATTTGAGATTGATTTCACTATGTTTTTAGAAATTTAAAATTAGGCGTTTAAGGACCCTCTTGGATCATTCCTCCCTAGTAATGAGCTTTTGGGCTGCTAAAAGATTTATCAGTCAATTGGAAAGTGAGGGAATTTCTCCCTCACTTTCTCCTTTTCAATCCAACAGGCCTTACTTGGATGCATTCCCTTGAAACCAATACAAAGGTACTCCACATCTCCCCATCGTGAAGTCTTGGTTCTCCTGTCAAGAATGATATCTTTAGGTAGCTTGTCCAAGTATTCAGGTGAAAAAGCATCCATTGTAGGAACTTGTCCAACCTTTTCCGTTTCCATGATCAAAGGAGGCTCATAAAGTTTCAAGTGTTTAATGTTAACAACTGAGTACATCTACATATATGCTGGCAAATTGAGACGAAAAACATTGGCTCCAATCTTCTCTATTATGGTGAATATAACCAACTATATATATATTTAACAACTTTTATAACGAACTATTAATTACTCTAATATTTATATAGGTAATAACTTTTATAATTAACTATTAATTTATATTATTTTATTTTATAATTTATTTATTTTAATATATAATTATAACTATAAGTTTATAAAATGGTCCCCTTACTTTTATTTTTTATAACCAATAATTACTTTAATATTTATATAGGTAATAACTATTAATTTATTTTAATTTATTTATTTTAATATATATTTATAACTATAAATTCATAAAATGGTCCCTTACTTTTATTTTTATTAAAATATATAACTAATTGAATTAACTTATTTATTTAAATATAGGTTTTGCCCCTAATCCAGTCCATCTAACCATTTCCCGGTCAAATTTAGCCGTTAGACAATATAGCCATTACCTGGTCAGGAAATATAGCTGTTGGATGCTCTGCTCTAACTATTTAATATGCTAAACTAGATCTGTTTCTTCAACTTGTCCTGACGATGAACCACACTGGTTGGTTCGAAATGCGTCGACAAATGAAATATCATGTGATTTACATCGAAAAATTTCTCATAAACTTGATATGGATCACAAAAGCTTCAATTCAAGTATGAGGAGGATGTAGATTGATGATCACCTCAAACTTTGAAGGATCAACTCCCTTGGACATAATGAATCCTAGTAACCTCTTAGAAACCATACAAAAGATACACTTGTGTAGGTTCACATAAATCTTGTAAAAACAACAACATAAAAATATTTTCCTTACTTGGGCAGGATGGTCCTCTCAAAAGCAAGACTGAGTAGTAAGACACAACCTTATGGAAATTCACACCAATATTTTTAAGACAAAATGGCTACCTTCTATAAGTAAACATTTCCCATGGGTAGATAAATGTGGTCTTGTCCTTATCTTCCTGTTTGATCTATATTTGAGTATAGCCAAAAAATCCATCCATAAATGAAACAATAGTTCTTATGGAACAAGAATCGATAATATGATCAATGAAATCGGTTGGATAATTATCCTTTGGAAAAGAAAATGATATCTATATGCATGAAGTCAATCAGTTCTTGCAAGAAGTTTTTTTTACTATTTTTAAGAGAAAAATAGTCTAGTCGGGAGTCAATAAGGGCAAAGGAACCCTTAGATGGGTGTGCTAAAGAAAAAAGTAACAATTATAAGGGTTTCTACGTGAATACAAAGGAGTGTTCTAGGATCCTAAAGGGTTACCACCTAAGAGGGAAGTGAACCATAAGATTTGATTGTTGTTGGATTCTCCATTGAAAAATATTGGGCTATACAAACAATCCATTCTAAAAGCAAGTGAGGTGAAGAAAAAATTATTGAAGAAGGGTGTGATTTTACCACTTACCTCACCTTGTCGGTCACCTATTATAATTTTTCCAAAGAAGGATGTGAATTTGTGAATTTGTATCAAATAGATAGCATTAAACAAGATTATGCTCAAGAGAAATTACTGCATACCCAAGATTTATGATCAATTAGATTATTTGTAGGAATAAAATTACATCAACAAGA
This sequence comes from Pinus tabuliformis, assembly GCA_031772625.1. Taxonomy (NCBI): domain Eukaryota; kingdom Viridiplantae; phylum Streptophyta; class Pinopsida; order Pinales; family Pinaceae; genus Pinus; species Pinus tabuliformis. The sequence continues at coordinate 1,850,011,365 of CM062818.1, read as the reverse complement.
TGGATATAAAACTAGGATATTTCCAAGTGTGAGTCAAGGAAGAATACACTTGGAAGACTACCTATTATAGACATTTTTGGGCAGTGCAACCCCAATCATATATGTCCATAAGCCAAGGGCTTCTAAGTCCCTAAAAGTGTTGTTTTATGCCCTAAAGGAACAAGGTCAGCTAATTACATCATCTCCCAGAAGTTCTCAACAGGAAACTACTCAGAACTGGTCAAAACTGGACCATATAGACTGCTTAGTGCTGGCGGTGAGATGCATCTCACCTATTACACACGGGGGGTGCAATGCATACTGAAAATACCTTCTATAGGGTGCGATGGATGAGAGTAGACAAATGGCAGAGGCAGTTTGCTAAGTGGATGTTCTTGGAATCTTCCAGAAACTTCCCCAGGACACTTGTCTCTCTGAATTCCCCTAGGGATGAGTAAGAGATCATCAATCTCCAAGTGGAATCAAGAACTATCAAAGAGAAGACACTAATCAAAATCCCAGAAGCTGACACACCTCCCTGCAATCATCTATATGTGGATCCCTCATCCCAGAGATCCAGAGGCTGGAATTTTGTATTTTGTAAGGAGGTGTTGTTGGTTTCTTGGTGGAATATCATAGTGTTGGGTGATCTAAGCTTTTCATGAGGTGAAGAAGAGATTTCATGCTAGGAGGATGACACTGGGTCAGAACAATTGGTTGTAATCCTCTTTGTTATTCTTGATATTAATAAAGCTATTCAAGTTTTCCTCCACATTCTTGTATGTTTGATGATATATGCATTTGTGTGGTCAATATATATTTTGTCCTATATTGTTTATGATTGTATATCTCTGTTCCTTGATAGTATTATGTTGCTTTGATTCCACAGCTGCTCTTTGAACCTGGGTAGATGAAGGAAAAGTGGCAAGGATCTGTTAGAAGGGAGAGGAACCAAGCAAGGAACCAAGCGCAAGACTGAGGTTGGTTTCCTTTGTTCCCCTCTTATCTACTTCTCATAAAGGAAAGCAAAAGTAGTTTTAGTTTGTTTGTTTCTAAGATAGCTACCAGTCTTAGTGGGACTAGCAGCTCCGAGTGGACACTAGATTTTCCAATAACAAAATGGTGACTCCGCTGGGGAGCAAATAGATTGTTTGCTTTTCTATATTTTTTTGTTTTATAAACCTACATATGGAGCCTGAATTCAAGCCAGCTAGCCTTCAAACTGCATTTTCTATGCAAGTGAAAAGTAGATCAATGCTACTTCAGTCTATCTCCAGGTTTTGTTTATAAACTAAACAATCGATTTGAAAACCTTCTAATTGCCCTAGTGGTGGCTCTAGTAACCTCATTAGATCAGCCCCTGTGATTTCTATTTACTGACTATCATTAGCTCGGCCTAAATCCCTGAACTAAGTGGCAAACTGTGACCCGGAACCAAGTTGAAGTCTCGTCCCTAGACCATCGCACTTTCTCCTCTTGGGAATCTGGATGCATCGCACCTCCTGTGTGCAGTAGGTGCACTGCATGACACTTTCCCTGTGTTGCAGGTGCACTGATCAGACAATACGTCTTCTACTCTCAGATTTTGGTTTCTGTGTGCACTCTCTTCAGCTTTATTTAGGAGTTTTGCTGTCTGTGATTAGTATACCATTGTAGAAACTCCCTTCTTTTGCATGATTCCACCTCCATAGTACAAAGAATTGTGAATGTTTTTATGTATTGTGCGCCATTTATAGTTCTCTTTTACAAAAAGTAACATAATCAAACTATCGTCTTTTGATTTGGAAGTGTCGCAAGTGTCGTTTTCAGTCAAAGAAAAGAATTCTATTGTTCTTGATGGTCGATTATATAGTTACTCTTGTATTTGATTTGAATTAGTAGTTTTTCAAGTTTCGAAAGCAGTTTTCAATTCAAAATCACAAAGTGTCGTCATTATCTCCCTTTCATTTTTGAAGAGAAATTTGTTAGTACTGTCGCTTTGAAAAGATAATTCAGATTTGTACTTTGCATTCTTCTTGTCGTTCACACATTAAGAAAGCTAAAAATGAATACATGCATGTGCATTTGCATTTAGATTGGTTTGATTTAGGACAGTGCATCTAGTGTGTGCTCTCTGCTCTATGTTGAAAGAATATCATCTCTCTTTCTTTAGTAGCTAGGATTTTCATTGCAAAAAGAAGATTAAGCAATTGTTCATCATCTTAGATTGCATTTTAGGAATTGTATATCTACATCACACGGTGAACCTAAAAGGAAAATTTCTTACGAAATATCAACTGTAAAATAAATTTAATGAACATAAAAACGCTTTGGAACCTAACGCACAACATCTAAAAGTCTAGGCTAGAGACGTATTCCGCTGTCGTAAAGCTTGGTAATTGTTGCCTTCATTGTTGGTTGGGCGATTCCTCCTCTTTGAGATGACAAGTGCCAATACAGACTTGTGCTCCCATGTACCTTTGAGTATATATTGGGAGACCATAATAGGTTATATCCTTTATCCATAGGAAGCCGTGTCTGCCACCCTATCGATCGCAATGCACTGAACACAACATTCAAGAAGATTGACTACCATACCGTAAAAAGTATTCTGCATTTTTGCAATTGGTTTGGTAATCCCTCTGTCTAGATTTCCAGAGTAGTCTCTTTCATTCCTTTTCAGACTCCTTAAAGGAAAAGGTCCATTTGAGCACTTGTCACTTCAGGCTCATTAAAAATCAAAGGCGACTAGAGTCATCTTTTGTTTTTTATCGACTCTTAAAAATTGAAAAAACAAGTTGTGTCAAAGCGTCTAAAATTCATTTAATTCGGAATCATTTTCCCCTTTATTTTTAGTTGATCGAGTAATCCGAAATCGTGGAGGAAAGTCAATTGAAACCCCATTGTTCACGAAGGCTTACGAGTCAATCGTCTTTGTCTCCAGAATCAAAACTATTCCGGACAAAGCAAACTCGTTTAACTGGTTCAAAGTCCCCTAGTTTGGTTGGAACAAGTGTTCTGACACCCTCGGAGACTCTGGTTACTCCAAACATTTCAGGTATCCCTGCCTCTACAAAAGAAGCTCCGCAGCCAATAGGGGACAATAGAACTGATCCTAGTGTGAAGGTAAACACTTCTATTCCTGAACCGGCTCCATCTACAGCTGATTCGGAAGGTGTTATTCCCCAAACATCTGTCGCTGCAGAATCTATACCTTCTTCGACGCTGGAAATATTTTACAGACTTGACGATCTACCTCTTCCACCTAGATTGATTGCTATAGAAGAGATTGTGGAGGATCCCCCATTTAGTACTCCATCGCATTTTGGAGTTGGGATCACCCTATATCCTTCTTCGTTGGAAATTAGTCTATCGTTACCGGAAGTTCCTGTAGAATCGCTAGGAAATCTTTTGGATAAACTAGATATGTCTGAACAACCGTCGACGTCTAGGATTGTGTCATCTGACACAGCAACAACAGAACTTCCTGCTGTCACTCCAACAATGTTCGTCGGCGTACCATCTGTCGCAACTAGTTCTCAATCACTAGATGGAATCCATCCAGCAGCTGTTTCGACGGTATGGTATGTTCCCATTTGTTCATCTGGAATAATATCTGGAATCTCTTATGTTGAGTCTCAGCAAATTGATCCTTTGCAATGTCAATTTGGGCAGTCCGGTCCTCAAAGGAAAATCATTCCCCTAAGTACCGGATTACTGCCATATGGGGGGCAATATGCCCTTTCATTGTCTCCTCTGGGAGAAAAAACATACGAGAGTTCGAAACAGAATTCAAGTTATGCTGGAATTACATCTAGTGGTTGGATGCCAATACTGCCTCAACAACCAAGAGTTGTATGCTCAATGCAACAAAGTCTGCCTATGTCAAATATCCCCACTACACCGGCTATTGTGACGATGTCGCAAGTACAAGTGTTACCTGTTGTATGCCAACCTCAAGTCTCTCAGGTCACAATCCAACAACCCCTTGTCCCTGCAACACCACCACAATCATCGATTAGTGGCTCCTTAACTGGAGTGACCCAGGCTCAAACAGGTACCATTACCCCTCATCTTTGTCAAATAGCCAGTATTGGACAACAATACATGGTCTCACAACCATGGTTGGTGCAATATCAACAACCACAATTCCAACAAGTTTACCAAGGATCTGAGCACCAAGTATTTGCAAGTAATGGGTAGCCGAATATTCAAAATGGTCAACATCAACCATTTCATAATGATTATGCCCATCAACCTTACCAAAGTTATCAGCATCAAATGCACTATGCTGGTATGCAAAGACCCACTGCTCAGGCAATCCCATCTTATCCTCGGTATGCTTCACTGAACCTGAATCAACAGTTTCCCTTTGTGGCAACTTTAGAGTTACCAGATCTAAATTGGCTGACAAACGATCCAATCGCTTACGCCCCTTGGTGGCCAGCAATTCATCATAAACTTCCGTCAGATATTCCTAAATTTAATGGAAATCCGGGTGAAGACTCGTTGAATCATGTGATGACCTTTCATCTGTGGTGTTCATCTAACACTCTAAATGATGATTCAATTACGCTTCGCCTTTTTCAGCGAACATTAACTGGTCCGACAGCGAAATGGTATATCGAATTTCCTAGAGCTTCATTTTATAACTTCAGTACCCTAGCCACAACCTTTTTAACCCATTTTCAGTTACCCATAAGGTACGAAATAGGAACAGAGCTTCTTACCAATTTCAAAAAAATGATGGGCACTCACATATCTGATCATATTCATGAGTGGTGACGTCATCGTAGAATGGTAAAAACATATGTTCCTGATCAGCTTTTGGTTGAATGGTTTATTAAGTCATTGTTACCTTTTATTACGGAAGATGTCGCAAAGGGAGGAGTCGTTACTGAAGAGCAAGTCATTGCTCGTGCGCAATATTTAGATTTGATCTATAGTCAATCTAGAACGCTCTACGATAAAATCCCTGATGCTCCTAGACCGGAATTTTCCGTTCCTCCCTCTCCTAAATCAAGCAAAGACTCTCATGCCGGGGATGGCGTGATAGGAATGACCAGCACGAAAATCGTAAAGGCTAAGTCGAAAAAGGCCCATATGGTTTTAGGTCAAAATGAAAATGAAGAACTTCTTGCCTCGGAAGTAAATGCCATATTGACTGATGAAGGCAAAGAAGCCAAGCAACCAGGAGGCAAGAAGAAAAAGAAAGGGAAGAAGAAGAAATAGGAGGGGTCGTCCCCTGAAAAATCTTCTGCAAACCCTTCTGGAGATAGTAAACTAAATCGTCCATGCCGTATATGTCATGAGGATCATTGGACAAGAGAGTGTCCATATAAAGCTGAGCTTATAAAATTCTTTAAGAATTCAAAAACCTCAGCGGTATTGACTAATCCGTTTCCAAATCCAGGAACAAATCTAGTTGCTAGTGACAATGCTTCCCCATCCCAGGGAATAAAGAATAAAGATTACGGGAATCCACAACTATTGAACAACAAGGCTAATGATCAACCTAGTAGTTCGACAACAACTTCGACCGAAGTTGTGCCACCCGCCATTCTTGAACTAATGATAAAGCCACCAAAGGGAGTAGTACACAAATCGACATTTAATCCTCGTGCCAGAGCAACACAACATTATAATATAGTGGAGGATCTGGCCCAATCGCCACCCGCTATGTCGACACTTGAGGTACTGCAAAATTTCCCCTCTCAAAAGCAGGTTTTATTATCGATGATAGGTGGGAGTGACCCAATGGATTCCAATCTTGTGTCCTTTAATCACAAAGGATATGACCCTCAGTTACCAGCTCAACTAGCTTTCCTTATTCAAGTGAAAGCCCTCAACAAAACTGTTCATTGAACAATTATTGATGAGGGGGCATCTACATGTATTGTGTCGATGAGTTGCTGGAAAACTTTAGGATCTCCACCCTTGTCACAATCTTTGACGACATTAAAAGCATTTGATGGACGATCATACACTCCATATAGGATTTTAAGTAACTTGCAAGTTGAACTAAGGGGCAAAACAGTAGAAATTGATGTTGAAGTTATCAATGGAAACCTTGATTACAACATCCTACTAGGAAGGCCCTGGATTTATGCTATGGCTGCTGTTGTGTCGACATACTTCAGAAAGATTGCATTTCCTTTTCAAGGAGGAATTACAATTGTCGATAACAAACCTTTCTCCCCAACAGTTCACAAGTTATGGGAAGCATTCTAATGATCCATGGAAGCTCTCATTCGCTTCAAAATATCAGAGTAGGCCTACTAAAAGACCCTATATTAATGGGGACTTTTTCCCTACTGCCTCCAAACAATCTGATGGAAGTGGCCATGGTGGGAACTTGCAACATGATATCTTCTAGATTCAGAATATTCCTAAACATTTTGTCAGCATGGATCATCACCCTAATAGAAATATTGTAGCAATCAATTTTCTTGGCCTGGGGGTCAAACCCAAATCAACGCTCATCGAGTGTTTGGATAGATAGGTCTAAGGAATATGGCACCTCTTCAGATCCTTGGTCGCATATACATTCTACAAACAAAGTAAACATTCAATCAAAGATGATAGGAGAGGCATCATGGGAAGATTACCACCATTGTTCCCATCTTCTGAATTACCACGAAGATTATTCCAACAACCTTAATCATCCTTCAATTTTTGATTTTCTATCAAATACTATAAATATGGTGGATTCCGAGGACGGTTCCTATCTTGTGTCAACCTCATTAAAAAATGAAACAACTCCCTTTCCAAGTCGAGTCTTTCAAAGATCTCGAAGGTAAACCTTCATTCCAACCACCGTGTTGAATGCAATGAAGATTGTGGGGCATGCACCTCGATTTGCATTATTATGCTAGGGACATGCAAACTCATCACGAGCAGTGTTACCGTAGGGTTCAAGCTCGTTAAAAAATAAACCTGCCACGAGTAGTGTTACCGCAGGGTTCAAGCTTGTTAAAAATAAACCCACCACGAGCAATTTTTATGCGAAGTTCAAGCTCGTTAAAAATTAAACCTAAGCAATGAGCAAATGTTTCGCCCAGAGTTTAAGCTCACTATAAAATGAACCAATCACCGACAAAAACCATTGTGAATGCATTATCATCAGCTTTTGAGCCTTGGTCGTGTTCTCATTATCACCTCCACTCCGTTTTAGCCGATCATACACCTCCATTTGATTGTTTACCCTTTTGAGGAACAACTATGATGAGTGATTCTGTTAGCCATCCTTGTGACACTACCATGATTGGAAAATTCCAAACCTTACCTGGAATCAGTTGCTACCCGAAATTATCACTCGTTCCTCAAAAAACGAGTCTCCTTTAAGCTCTTTTCATCTGACTCATAAAATATGAAAAGATTGCTGAGCAATTGGCCTCTCCAGCTTGTTAAAGCTATCAGAAGTGCTATCCCTCCTCTAGATTTTAATCTTTTTGGACCTGACGGATTATTGCACAAAAAGATCGAGCGCTTGTCTTGTTTGGCTCATTAAAATTATCGAAAATTCATCCCTTCGTATTGTTTTATACCTTTTCAGACTTAAGGGATTATATGATGAAAAAGGATTATTGGAGTTTCCTTTCAGTCCCTTTTCAAACTCTCTAAAATTGAAAAAGGATCGAGTTATCATTGTCGGTAAACTCGTTAAAACCAATAGCGAGAAACTTGTCATATAGACAAGAATGAGTTTCATTGTCGCTAGGCTTGTTAAAACATAGCGATGGGTTCGCCCGAAGGACGAATTATAGAACAAGCATATGTTATATTCCTCAAGCTTGATAGAAATAAAGAGGTACTGATTAGCAATGATTGGGGAAAATTGGGAAGAAAACTTGAAGAAACTTTATTGGTAGCAACTCGCTCTTGAACATGACACTTTCACTCCACATTTGAGTCGGGTTGGGTTATTCCATTCACCAGTCATATCACCATTGGTCCATCGTACCATCCATCTTTGGGGTTAACGCTACCAATCCATTTCAGTGTCACCGGTATGTTCAAGAGAAGTCACTCAGAGAATTCACCTATGTCTCATCCACTGCAATACATTCACGCTTCATTCTTTCATGACCACCACCCTGAACCCTATATCATCAAATCATTTTCACCTCCAAAAGTCATTTGCTCCATTCCGTGTCATAGATGTGGGATTCATTAAGGCCCTCCTACGATGGGTCACTTATTGTCGACATCAGCTCATTATCCAAGAAGTCAACCTAGGAACAACCCTTTCAGTACTTTGAAGCTTGCATGCCTCAATGGCAAGTTTCTCACTTTCAGCAACAGGTTTACATCAATGGCCTTTGATCGAGAGATTTTGCGTGGTGTTCGACGCCAAGTCCCATTTTCACACCACATGAATTGTACTATCGTACCTTGAGGGTCATCATCATTATCGGTGATTCCTCTCGTGTCTGATAACAACTTACATCATTGGCTGGTAATCAGGCGATGTCTTTCCATGTTCGACTCCAAAACATTTTTCACATGGGTTGACTTGTACTCCGAGCGAAGATTGAACGAGTTTGAAGACCCTGGATCTAGTTTCATCCATTCGGGCTGTGATATATTCAGGGAAATAAAGACATCAAATGTACATCATTGCCAAATAGATGATCATCCGAATCAAAGGATGATGGCTCCATCCGAATCATCAGTCTGCTACACAGACGGTTGTCTATCCTATGTACATGAAAATGAATTTATAAAGCTGAGCATGGGAACGCCCGCCTCAGCTAGATCATGAAAATATTATGAAGATAATGTATTGTATTGTATCTTATTACAGGTCACCTTCCAGTTTGAAAAACCTCGGATCCTCATGATAAAGCATTTCACCCAACATCAAAAGATTAACAAACTCATGCTTTAGGGGGCAACTGTTATAGATATTTTTGGGCACTGCAACCCCAATCATATATGTCCATAAACCAAGGGCTTCTAAGTCACTAAAAGTGTTATTTTATGCCCTAAAGGAACAAGGTCAGCTGATTACATCATCTCCCAGAAGTTATCCATAGGAAACTACTCAGAACTAGTCAAAATTGGACCATATAGACTACTTAGAGCTGAGGGTGAGATGCATCTCACCTATTACACAGGGGGGGTGCGATGCATACTGGAAAGTACTTCTATAGGGTGTGATGGACAAGAGTAGATAAATGGCGGAGACAGTTTGCTAAGTGGATGATCTTGGAATCTTCCAGAAACTTCCCCAGGACACTTGTCTCTCTGAATTTACCCAGGGATGAGTAAGAGATCATCAATCTCCAAGTGGAATCAAGAACTATCAAAGAGAAGACACTAATCAAAATCCCAAAAGCTGACTCACCTCCCTGCAATCATCTATATATGGATCCCTCATCCCAGAGATCCAGAGGCTGGAATTTTGTATTTTGAAAGGAAGTGTTGTTGGTTTCTTGGTGGAATATCATAGTGTTGGGTGATCTAATCTTTTCATGAGGTGAAGAAGGGCTTTCATGCTATGAGGATGACACTGGGTCAGAACAATTGGTTGTAATCCTCTTTGCTATTCTTTATATTAATAAAGCTATTCAAGTTTTCCTCCACATTCTTGTATGTTTGATGATATATGCATTTGTGTGGTCAATATAGATTTGGTCCTATATTGTTTATGATTGTAGATCTCTGTTCTTCGATAGTAATATGCTTCTTTGATTCCATAGGTGCTCTTTGAAGCTGGGTAGACAAAGGAAAAGTGGCAAGGATCTGTTAGAAGGGAGAGGAACCAAGCAAGGAACCAAGTGCAAGACTGAGGTTGGTGTCCTTTGTTCCCCTCTTATCTACTTCTCATAAAGGAAAGTGAAAGTAGTTTTCATTTGTTTTTTTCTAAGATAGCTACCAGTCTTAGTGGGACTAGCAGCTCCGAGTGGACACTAGATTTCCCGATAACACTACCTTCAAAAATAAACAAGGTTTGTGTGAGTGGTTAGTCATTCAATTAAGTATATGCAATCCACGAGCTACATTCATGATACTAAAGAATGATGTACTACACCCTTATATAGATTCATTTTTATCACTTATTGGGATAATATATTGGCTTAAAGTACTACTTGGGAGGAGCACATACCACACTTTACGTAGGTGCTAGATACTTTGAAGAAGCACTAACTACTAGATAATCACAAAAAATGTGAGTTTGCATGGTAATATTTGGTGTTTATATGCTATGTGATTGGTGGAGGGGAGCTCAAGATAGATCTTACAAAGATAGAGGCCATCATGAAATGGTCAAGGCCTACAAATTTTGTTGAACTTATAATTTTTTTTGGAGTATCACAATATATGACGAAATTCATAACATCATTTTCAGCAATAGCTACATCACTCCATGTAATAGTGAGTGGAAAGAGTTTCAGTTAGGGAATAGTCAACAAAAGGAATTTGAAGAATTAAAATAAAATCTATCTAAGATTTATCTCTTTCATTAGCAAACTTCTAGTGGCCCTTCGAAGTAGTTATGCTATGGGAGTGGTCTTGGTGGAAGGAGAAAGTCTCTTATGTGACTATTTTAAAGTGTTTCATGTGGAGGTACTCAACTATCATACCTACAACAAGGAGCTCTATGCCCTGGTACAAGAGATAAAAGGGTGGGAACACTATTTGATTGGAAAGGAGATAATCATCCAAACATATCACTAGTTACTATAGTACCTATAAGCCCAAAGTAAGTTACGGTAAACTGAGCACCACAAGTGGTTGGGGTTCTTATAGTAGTTTCATTTAATGATCAAGAATAAGAAGGGAAGCACAAAAAATTAGGCAACATGCTTCCAAAGCCAACCACATCAATTATTACATCTTTAAAATATTTAATGCACATGAAGCGTTTCACCCATGATGCATATAGAGAAGAATATATAGAGGGTGAGGTTGTCAAGGAGCTACTTCGTCAATTGCAGAGGTAGATTCATAAAGAAAATGTAGATAACACATTTGAATATCATCTCCAGAAGGGAATCTGCAAGTTGGACAAGCTATGTGTTCTTATAAGTGAGTGACTATAACTAATCATAGAGGGTCACACCTCCAAGGTTTCAAGGAATTTTGGTGTAGTGAAGATAGTGACCAACTTACAAAGGTATGTGTACTAGCCTAGAATACAAGAAGATGTATCTAGGTACATAAGAGGACGTATGATTTATTGTAAGAAATAAGTTCTATAGCATCCCTTACCTATAAACACTGACACTTGGGAAATCATTTTCATTAACTTTGTGGAAGGTTTACCAACAACCATGAAGGGACATGACTACCTATTCATGGTAGTTGATATGTTCAACAAGATGTGGATTCTCATTCCTTGTTAAAATATGATGATAGGGAAATAAGTAACAACCATGTTACTTGAATAGGTTTGGGTGCACATTCGTATAAGAAGGAGGATCATTTTGTATTTTTTAGTTCATTTTGGAATATTCTGGGAGAAGATGGACATGAAGTTGAATATATATACAACATTCCATCCATAGATAGATGGGAAAAGATAAGTATTCAAAAAGACTTTGGTGCGAATTTTGATGGGTTATCAGAAGCATCCAAAGACATGGGATGAAAATATGGTATTTACACAACAATTTTATAATAGAGTAGTTCACATTTCTATTTAAAAGTTCCCATTTGAAACTTGTTTTGGATATTTTCCACCTTTGCCTTTGGATATTACATATGGGTGACAAGGAGTGAGGGAGGATCTCGTAGGGAATGCTTTAAGTGAATAAAAATCTATTAAGAGAAATATGTAGATCCATTTTTATGTAAAAGAAACACCGAAGAAGCCATAGGAAAAGTACAAGGGCGGGCATGATCAACACATAATAAAGAATTCATTTGGAGTGGGAGACAAATTATCGATATAGTTGAACAAAGACAGGCTATAAGGTCATAGTAAGAAAAATAATTCTTTACGGTATAGTCCTTTCAATATAATATAAGAGGTGGGAGATAATGCCTACAGACTCACTCTACCCCCATACATGCACATTTACATAGTGGTGAATGTGGAAAATCTCAAACTCTATGAGCCCTCCATGCTGGATAAGGAAGAGGTGCAGGTCCCACCTTACATAAAGGACTTAACTCCACGTGCTCAGACATAGTTGATAGACAATGTAACTTTGTCAAAATGGTCTCAAACTACAAGACATGGGAAACATCACCTTTGGTAGATTGGGTTGAAAGAACAACTTTTGTGAAAGGCTAAATGGTACTCTAGGGAAAAGGTAGAGGGAAATTTTCTTCACCTCATTCACTAAAATATTTTAGGACCAAAATCCTATCAAAAAGGGGAGATCTGATCAGGATAGGATCATTTTATTATTTTACATTCATATTTATGCTTTCAAACTAGAAAAATTGGAGGAAACAACTTACAAGAGATTTTTTTTTGACGTGACCCAATTTGGAGAATTAGGGTACGAAACTTTTAAGGGTAATTTTGAAGCTCAAATTAAAATTTTATAGGGTTAAACTTTCAATATTAATATTTAGACCTCGTTATGATATTATACACCTATAGACCTTTCCAATGGTGCAACAATGACATGAATAAGATTTCATATGCAAATGTAATGCCTCCTAAAAGTTGATCTATTTTGACTGACCACCATAATTTGAGAGGATATCACATTATGCCATGTAACTCATGGAAAAGGGGCTATCCATGTGAATACTATGAATAATATTATATAATGGTAAGATTTATAACTCTACCAGAGAGTTGAAGGAGTCAAACTTAACCCTTAGCTCGCTATTGGGCTATATTATAATTGAACCACTAGGAGGAGAAAGGGGTCCATTTATTTTCAAATATCATGTTCGACAATAGAATACAACATCATGTAGTGGGAGTGAGAGAGCATAATGGAGGGGTTTTAGTGTCTTTGACACCATATCAAGCCACAAATCTCACATACGCTGCCATAAAGAGTGCCTTCTAATTCATACTTGCTTTATTTGTATTCCATGCAAAGAGAGTAGAAAAGCCTCACCTTCTAGTTGAGTTTTCTATCGTTCTGGTTTCCTCGGACATATCTTGTGTCCATTTTGGTTTACATGTGATTGTAGTTATTTTTTACTACGTTTTATATATCACATGCATAAACAAAAAATAATAATTAATAAATCTAGAATCTAATGAAATTGACCCTCATAGTATAGATTTCAATCTAATTTTATTAGATTTGTTATGATGTAAAATAATATCCATGGTAGTTTATGTATCAAAGGTATTTGAAGGCATTTCAAAAATTTTAAATAGCGTTGTACTACAAAACAACCTCCCCGTTTATAAAGAACAAGAGCTAGGGTTAGAGTTATAAATGGTGACCCTTGTAAATTTTGAGGCTTAGGATAATAATACATAACTCTAAGAAAATACCTAGCGAAACCTTGGAAAACTAACTAAGGATGAAATCCATATCATAAATCACACTTTTCCACATGACTATGTTAAAACACCTTTGAAAAATTGCGATATGCGATTAAGTCTCTTGTTGCGATAACATCACCTTGTCATTTCACAATCGTATTTCACACTTCACATAGTTCGCAAGAAACTTAACCATGCCATTAAAACAACCACAAACGATTTGTAAAATGCGATATTGCGATATCCGTAATCGCATTTCACTTGATGCATCCAAAAGCGCTATACTATATCCCTTTAAAGACTGCAATACGTGATTAAGAGCGGTAAAACATGTGGAATAATTACATTTTAAATACCAAAACAAACAAGTTGATAGGTTAATAAATATTTAGTGGCCCGAGGAAGGATAATCATTTTCCAGGCTATGGGTAGTTATAATCAAGTATGTCATTAAAACCTTTCTCACAATCCAAATTCATTTCAGAGAATCTTTTAGTCTTAATTACTAGATATCGTCTGCATTGATATATCTTGTCTATTTCAGGCAAGTGAACAAAGACATGTCACTAAGAAAGGTGATGCATAAAAAGAGAAAATAGACCATTGTTGAAGCTGAGTTTACAAAGATGTCTCCTATCTTCGCTAATACAGTTTGTGATGCTGCCGGAGGTGCAACAGCTTGGGAAGTGATTTACAATAGGTTGGAGGATGAGCGTCCTAAAATCACTATTATGAGAGCAACATCTAACTCAAAAAGGCCTTCAGAACTTCAATGCAGAGATGCTTCCTGTTCTTTCCTTCATAGGATATCTACGACAACACATTTGTGGCTAACTTCACAAAGAAGAACCCAGACCCCTTCAAGCTAGTTCAGGGTTGGTAGGTGTTTGAACAACAAATTCAAGTATGAAAAATCAGGTATATATGCTATAGCCTCTTTGGAAAACCCCTACAACTATGCAACAACCATGTTATATAGATTGTATGGGCTACCCAATAATACTAAGTTTTCAATAGAATGGATTCCTCTGATTGATGCCTATGTTAGTTCCCATATCACGAATTGACCTTCCATCCTATCTGACAACATAGCCACCACCATTATCGATAATTGACAGAAGAAATCCTCCTTTTCAGATAACCTCCCTCCCTTCTATTTTAGTGCCTACATTATGGATGTTATCTGTTTTTGCACGACATTTCCAACCATGGTTTGGAAATGGACCTTACAAGATCCTTACCTAATCCATCTTAGTCATAAGAAAATATGGGAATCGCATTACATATTTCACTTCTATAAGATATTCCATGTTGTTGTGTTGCCCCTACATCAAATAATTTTCAATAAGAAAGCCCCTAGGTTTTTCCAAGAAGCCGCAACAAACCTTCTTACTGTCAACAAGTATTTTATCGAAGAGTGGTTCACCTACATTATAGTTTTTGGTAGCACAGCTGATCCAAACATCCTTCATTTATATGTTTTTGATAAGTTATTAGCAAGAGAGATTTCCTACCTGACTGTGGGAAGGGGCCTGACTAAAGTTCTCAAAGACGGCTAGAAGTCATTACGACCCATTTTCCCTATCAAATGCGGTTCTTTTTCTTTAGCCAATTTTGTTCATGCTACTAAGGAATCAACACATATGGAAGCCCTCAGGCTTCATACATTGCCTAAGAGGCAATTTGATCCAAACAAAGTGGCATATAATGTCACTAATGGAGTAAAGCTCAAGCCATACAATCATGATGATAATTATTTTGAGTATTTGTTACAGTCAATTGTATCCTTCGAACAAGTGTTCGAATGGGAAAAGGTGAATCTAAACCCTGAAAATTTTCAAAGATTTCATGCATTCAGAGATGAGAGGCTCCAGGTGATCCAAATGCACCTATTAAAGCCTGAGGATAAGTCAACTCCAAGTGTCACTGTTGATAGTGCAGGTCCTAGATCTCAAGTAGACTCTTAGGTAATCACTAAGAAGGCACAAACACAGGGAACCCCCAAGACGCCAACAACATAGCTGCATCTAGCAAGAAGTCAATCGAGAAGCAAGTGATGAGCACCCCGACTACAGAGATTGGTTCAGAGGCCAAAGGCAGTAGTTTGGAGCAGGAGTGGGATCAGTTTAATCAGAAATTGCAAGGCACTCCCAAAGCCTCAAATACCTAAGAAACAAAGGAATGCAAAACTTCTTTACATTTTCATAATGATACAGAGCCCAAGTATGTTGGCGAACAATCTACACCTATGGAGGAACAAGAAATAATGTCCCAGCATACTGAAATTATCCCTGCTCTGTCCACGTCGGAAATTATTCTGAAAGTAACTTAAAAACATCCACTTTATGTGTTCTATAGCCCTCTCTAGAAGGCTGTAGTTAGAAGGAAGAGAAAGAAAGCGCAAACAGGCAGGTGGCAGAGCAACTGGAACAATTGTAGCAAGACATGGAGGTCTTGAAAATCAGCCCTGAAGCCAATATATCAGCTCAAAAATATGCAACTCTAGGAAATGCAGCAACCCATGGAAAGATACAAGGATGTTCTCACTACTGAGGGGTTCATCAAAGAAGCCCTAGAATTAAATTCCCTTATGGTGAAACAGCATGAGTATCTATGCCAAAAGATGTTACACATCACTCCCTATTTGACTGCTATTGACCAGTTAATAGATAAGTAAATAGACCAAAGAACGAAGTTTAACGATTTAAACAACAAAATCTCTGAGTTCATCGAATGGCAGGAAATAGAAGATGGAAGGAAAGACAATCTACCTGAGATTGAGGAAACTCATAAAGACATTCTCTTCACAAATTGGGATGCCAGAATCAAATAGGCTGAACTAGTAGTTGCAAGGCCAGCTGGAGTATTAAAGAATATCATCAAAGTAGTCAATCACATCCTATTCTCCACCAATCTCATTAAAGAAGGCAATATGAAAGAAATGCCTGGTTTAACTGCTCTGTATAAAGACTAGAAAGAAAAGGTGGGGAGTCAAAGAGAGGCGATTACAAAATTGACCGCGAACAACTGGGAGTCATATTGGCAGTATCTTGTTAAGCCACATAGCTATATTATGACTCTTAACTATTCCCTTCACATGACTCAAAGGATGCTACCACCGCTCACCGATGCGATCTTCATAGCATAACTTAGGACTCATTTCAGGGCACCTCCTCAAATTCAACTGATGATCGATATTTGTGACCTAAAAGACAAGCTGGCAGACATCAAGTCATATTCTTAGTTTTATTTATTTAGCCTCTATTTCTTTTTGGAGTTAGTTACCTACGTAGGAGGAAGGTTGTTTGAAACCTCCTCAAATTTTGTATAATCTATTTTTGCACATTTAGTTAGAATAGTATTTATACCCTTCTCATGCATTTAGAGAAGGGTCCAGAATTTTATCAAAAACATATGCAAAGAATGCACTATTGTAGGTTTGTGAATGCTTTGGTGAAATTATGGAACATGATTGTTTCTTTTAGATATCAGACTACGTTCCTTTGTTGATGCACTTTTGTATTCTTGGAAGACAATTTGAATTGAAGAAAGAAGTTGGTCTATGTCATTTGTCAAATGAGCAGGAGTTCACACATATGGTACTATTATCGTGTATGATTGATTCTATTTACATTTAATTAGTGGCAAGACCTTACTTTCATGAATTATATGTGAGATTTATTGTTTATGTTAAGCGTTAATTTCACTTTTGTATGATTCCTAGCTGAAGTTGTGATTTTCATATATAACTTGTCATATATGCGATATATTTTATAAATTATTTTGACTAAATATTTAGTCAAAGAAATTATATTTTACGTTATCATCTCTGTTTAGTTGTGTTCAATCTTTATTATCACAAGTTAAACAGATATCTTTGTAAATCGCATACTACACAGGAACACCCAGGTTTATATTATAATAAGTTAGTTAGAGAAATTGCATTATACAATAGGTCACTTAAATTATCATTATTCTATTGCAAAGAACTCATGAACTACCCACTCTCATCTGAAAACCCACACTGCGAAACTGGTCCCATTATCCATAGTCGGAGCCACCACTTTAAACGGAAAAGGAGTTGTCTTAAGGTTCGGACCGAGTGGTTATCCCCATGTTTCGGCGATAAAATTCTGAGGCTACATCATTTTTGTGTTAGAAGGAGGGCATTCAACTATTAATGGCAGATGAAGCTAAAAATCATTCAAAAAGAATTCATAAGAGTCAAAACCCCTCCACTATTTCTACACCTTCTGAAACTCATTCAGAATCTCCTAATTGGAAGTCTGAAGTTGTAAAAACATCTCCCTCATCTCCTGAAGTAGTAAGGCAACCACCTTCTCTAGATTACACTCTCGAGTCTCTCAAAGTTCATTCTTTGATACAGAAATTGGAATAGATATCTATCTCTATAGAGAAACCAAAGACCCGAAGTTTCTGAAGAAAGTGTTACCTCCTTATTACAAAAAACTGGTGTATTGACTAGACTGCAAAGTGAGAGACTTGGGGTTACCCCTTTCGAGTTCCCCATTCCTCCACAATGTAGAAAAGTGCTAGGACCCTATACTACTAGTGTAACCCCTTATTGTTATTGCACAACCCCCTTATTATATTTTTGTACCCATGTAGTCCCCATATTGTTACTATTGTGCCCCATAGAAGCCCACTATTGTTATTATTGTGCCCTTACATTATTATTGTTATGTTGGCTCTGATTACATTATGACCCCTTAGACTCCTATATATAGAAAGGAGGTCTTGTCATTTGTATCATCCAAGAATTGTTCATTTGTGTACTGTAAAGGAGGTTGCCCCCTCGAAGAGGCTGAATTCTAAGGCGTTCAACTATCTTTTTTATCTTCTTGTGAGCTGGTTTCATAACATTTGGTATCAGAGCTATGGATTCTAGGGTTTCGCTGCTCCAAACAGGTCATCATGGCATTGTCGCTATAAATTTTTTCTGTGCCATTTCAGATGCTAAAAAAAAAGATCATTTGAGAAGAAATCATGCTGAACCTCGAGTCCAAATTTCAGAGCTTGTGTTGCTATATTTTCGGAGATATGTTTTGAGGAAGTTAGGGTTTTTGCAAAGATCCAGAATTTAAGCTAAAACAGGTCATCATGGGATTTTCCCTATAACTATTTTTCTACGAAGTTTCAGAAGCTAAGAAAAAAACCCATTTGAGAAGAAATTGGTCTGAACCTTTGCTCTAAATTTCAGATCCTGTCTCGCTATATTTTCGGAGATATAGTATGAGGAAGTTAGGGTTTTTCAAACCCCCGAATTACATTCCAAATAGGCCACCTTGGGAAAATCGTCATAATTGTCTCTCTGAGCATCATATTGAAATTTCGTAAGAAGTTGTAGAAAGAGGACAGACTGTAGTTTCTTGTACATATTTTTCAGATCCAAAGGTAAAAACAGGGACACGTGGCACTTCATACAAGTTCGCCCTTCTAAAAAGGTATATAATCAGGTCATCTTGGGAGATTGTGCATAACTCTTTCTTGTAGAATCCAATTTTGATCAAACTAGTGGCATTGATAAGAGGACACAGAGGGCTACAACAAGACACAATTTTAGATTTGGAAGAGCTGAAATTACAGATTTATAGTTGTTTCAAGATCGAGCTCCTAAAATCAAGAAAAGGTGATATGAGGAAGTTTGATGGCAAGGATCCAGTAAATTGGATACTACAGATGGAGCAATATTTCAATCTACATGAGGTTCAACTATTACAAAAGGTATGTATTGCATCTTCATATTTAGAACCAGATCAATTTTTATGGTATAAAGGGCTTTGTTCTCATAAAACACTTGTTACGTGGTCAATTTTCACGGAGGAAATGATAACACGTTATTAGGATACAAAGAGAAACTCCTTCTTTAGCCAATTGATAAATCTCAAACAAAAGGGTTCAATAGAAGAGAACATTGAGGACTTTCAAAAATTGAATAGAAGGGTAAATTATATTCCAGAGAAGCAAAGGATCGATGTCTTCATAGGGACTTTAAAGGATAACATTCAAAATGAGGTTCGTTTTTGGGAACTTGTTTCATTGGAGGAGGCATTTGAGTTGACAAGAAAATTTGAAGGTGAAATTATGGTGACAATGAAGTATACCCTTCACAACTATAAATATGGAAGTGTTGTTTCTCCTAGCCTTCCACAACCTACAAGGGTTACACCAAACCAATTGGAAGAAAAAAGAAAAAAGGGGCTTTGTTACAATTGTGATAACAAATACATTAAAGGTCATAAGTGTGTTGAGAAGAAATTATTTTACATTGATTGTGGAGAGGAGGAAGAAAAGGATCAAGAAACATCAAAAGAAGAGTATATACACTAGGAACCAACCCCAGAGAAAGAAGAAATGAATCTGACCATATCTTGTAAAGCATTGGAAAGAATTACTACTCCTCAAACTATTAAGATAGAAGGACATATCAAGAAGAAAAAGGTTCAAGAAGTGAAAGATCACATCGAGAAAGAAGAAATGAATCCAACCATATCTTGTAATGCATTGGCCGGAATTACCACTCCTCAAACTATCAAGATAGAAGGACATATCAAGAAGAAAAATGTTCAAAAAGTGAAAAATCACATCGAGCATCAAGAAATGAATCTGACCATATCTTGTAAAGCCTTGGAAGAAATTACCACTCCTCAAACTCTAAAGATAGAAGGACATATCAAGAAGAAAAAGGTTCAAGCAGTGAAAGATCACATCGAGCATCAACAACAAGTTCTCCAACTTTTAAAGGATAACACCACTTTGGTGCAGAATCAAATGAAACAATAGGTAGATCAACATCACAGTGAAAAATGTTTTGATGTAGGTGATTGGGTAATTTTACGACTACATCTCAAGCAAGCTATTTATGAGAAGGAAATGTTGGCAATACTACATGCACTTAAGAAATGGCGACCTTACCCAATGGGAATACACTTCAAGGTAAAAATGGATCATGATAGTCTTAGATACTTTTTAGAAAAAATATTATCTTTAGAAGAACAAAAAAGAAAGGGTCACAAATATGTTGGATTATGACTTTGACATCATCTATAGAAAAGGGAAGAAAATTTTTGTTGCAGATGCACTCTCAAGAAAGGATGAGGATGTGGAAGCATTGTTTTGTGCTATTTCTATTATCCAACCAGATTGGATAAACGAAGCAAGGGATGAATGGAAGAAGGACAAAGAAGTGTGGCCACTCATTCAAAAGTTGCAAAAGATCCCAATTCAAACAATATTGCCAGAACTTGAAGAGGAAGGAAAAATCATATTGGAACCTGGAGAAGTCATAGAATCAAGAAACCAACAGCTACAAAATCGACCAATTTCAGAGCATCTCATTAAGTGGAAGAACTTACCCACTGAAGATTCCACATGGGAGGACAAGAATTTTCTATAGAAGCATCAAGAACTACTCAAGCGTTAAGGACATGTTGAGGGCCCCGAAATCGGGTCAACAACAAGGGGGATACCCACCCGGTCGGGAACCTGGTTGGCGGCTCCTTGCCCGTTTGGTGTAGCGGGTCCGACTGGGGATGATGGGACCAGCTTCCCAATTTAAAGGATGTGTGAGTGTGTGCAGATATTGATGATGCTAATCTAAAGGTAATTTCAAGCTAATATAACTCTAAACTCTAAACTGACTCTATGCTACTTTAATCTAACAAAAACAACACATCTAATCTATACTAACCCGGGGTAGGATTCTTTCATCATGCGATCTAAAAAGATTTCATACAATAACTGGTAATAAAGATCATTAAGCTATCATAAGAATATAAATCAATTAAGATAAACCATTCTGCATAAGAAGTTAGGCAAAACAGTTGTGAACAGCATATCGCATGATAAGTTTATTCATATGTTAAGTACAAACAAATGATTCCACCGTACAAAAGTGCCAAATGGTAACCCAAACATTCATACATCAACATATAAACAAATCAGCTGTATATCACTCTGAGAATATGAGCAGAAATTAATCAAGAGATAAAAGTACCATTTATGACTGATTTTACTCACAAACTCCAAGCAATAATGATTTATCTCTACTTACTTCTAACATCTACTAAGAGTACAGAAGTGCAACATCAGTAGCAGACATTAAAATGCAAACATAAATAAATCTCGATCCATCCATTCATCAAAAACCACCTCCGAGGGTGCAAAAGTGCATGTTCTGAGGACAAGTTTTTTGACAAATTTCCGGACCCCTCTCCAAATGCCATGAGAAGGGTTAAATACTACTAACTAACTAATCTTAATTACACAAATTTAGGGAACGGTTTCAAATGACCGCCCTTTTACTAAAGCAATTTTATTTCTAAAAATTGAATCTAATTTCTAACCATTTCTGTATCTGCTCCTTAGTGCTGTAAGCAATGTGAGGTCCGCCTGGAAAGAGTCGGCTGGTTGTCTTTTCCTTTTGCTCGGGCGATAAAAGTAGAAATAACAAAAGTTGGCACCTCTTTCTGACAGACTAGAAGATATTTTTGAAAATCTTCCTCTGGCTGGGTGTATTTGCTGTGTGTATACTTAGTATAATCCAGATTTCTTTCAAACTGATTGTGCTATTGCTATTTCGGTTTCCGGCCGTGCGAATGACTCAATGAGTTAGGGATTTCGTTGCCTGAACAATCTTACGTATTGAAAATTGCTTCCGTTCTTTGTTCCAGGCTTTTCTGAAGCATCATCCCTTTTTAACGTTTTTCTTTTTGCTTTATCCAATCTGAGCTTCAGGATCTTTTGCAAACATGCTGCTTTTGTGCGCCTTTGACTCTGAGTCTTGGATAGTCTATTTTCATCAGTGTCTGTGGAGTGATACTCTGGAATCCGCAGCTCTGCTGCATGCGACAACCATTTGCAAAGGCATCTCCTCTCTGTTCTTCAAGTATTGACGCTTTCCCCTTCTCCTTAGATGTTTCCTGCATATAGATTTATATTAGTTGTTGCCTTACAGTTTACGCAAAGGAAAAGAGACATGATGAAAAGATTGACATGAAAGCTTTAAGTCCTAATGAATGCATAATCATGACACTCATAATGACTTGACTCTTCGAAAAACGCAACACGATCATCTTTGGATACTCAGGCGTGCAATCATTAATTTCCCTTAAGGTGAGCGCTCGATTTTGGGTTTACAGATCATGCCGAAGAAACTTTGCGATGAGTGGTTTCTGCGATTCGTATCGCAGCAATTAATAGTCTCAATCGTCGCAGATCGCAAATCGCAAAATCACAGTTTGCAAGATCGCAGGTCGCAAATCGCAATATCGCAATTTGCAAGATCGCATTATCGCAACTTTCATTTGTTCGTTATGCGCTGTTTATGCAACGTTGCGATATGCGACGTCGCATATTGGCCGTCGGCAACTCCTTAGGTTTTTCTTTTAAGGGCGCTTTCAAAATATCGCATCGCTTCATCGCAGCTTACTTACGCGCATAGAAAAATGCTTCACTCTCTCTTTGCGACGCGATATAGCTTTTAGGGAGTTAAATACAAAAATTTTGATAAAAAATATTTTGAGATTTTTTGTTAAGGGTCCCCCTTTGCTTGATATTATTGCTAATACTAAACAAAGAGGGGGGTTGTTGGTGACCACAACAATGGCGATTCACTGTGAAGAACCAGTTATCTCTGCTTTTCTATTGACATTTCCACTTCCGAAACAGAAAAAAATTTCTTATGTCTAAATTTTGTTATGGACAGATAGAGTAGATTACCCCTCATCCTGTCAATGATACTTTGTTTCAACCTTTCTTTTTGTCCCATTGTCTGCTTCCCTAGGCTTAGTTCTTGCATTCATACCAGACATTACTCAGTCGTTTTTAAAAGATAAAATAAGGTCTTCTCTGCGTACTGGTTTTATAATATGCTCATTTGTCGCAGGTAGAGCCTCTGCTGCCCGCAAGCATCCATAGCCTCGACAGGGTTACCATGTTATCTAGCAATGATCCTTTTTCCTGCTTGAGGTTATTTACAACACTTCAGAGAAAAATCCTTTTTTGACACTTTTTTCTTTTTTTATTCTCTAAAGAACAATATCTTGGTTTGGTGGCCAAATTATGACACAGTCATTCACTTGATTTACACTTTTGCTGAACAAGCTGGCTCGTGATGAGACCCCTTGTCTTTTGATTGCAACAATCTTGAGTCATTGTCCTGTTTTGATAGACAGTATTGGCAAAGTCAGCAAGTTATAATATCTGTGATCATGATAAGCCGGCTCGTGATGAGACCTCTTATTCTTTGAGATATAGTGTTTTCTCGGATAGTTTCTCTGAATGCTACGGTTTCCTTTTGCAGGGAGGAAGTCATTGTTTTTCCTTAAGAAAGCTCTGGACGACAATAATAGAGTTTGAAAACAACAGCTTTACAGAGAATATTTATTTTATTATTGATGATACCTTTCATTGTGCTGACATAAAACAATTTTTTACCAAAGGTTGCTTTCATCAAAGTCTTTTGAGAGGTTGAAACTAATATCATATTCAGGATAAAGTTAACTCTATTTGTCAATAATAAAAATCAGATTTTTCAAAAAGCTTTGCTATTTGTACAAGTGAAATCAAAATCTGATAGAGAGTTAGTGTGCTCTTTCATGAATCCTTTTCAATGATCACTTACAACTGATTTTATTTATAAGAAAGAAAAAAAAAAAACAAAATGAAAATAAAAACAAACTAAAATTATCCTACAAAAATAGAAGAATGATCTTCTTATGGAAAATACATTTTAAGAATCTGTCCATTCACAGGCAAAGAATCTCTTCTACCTGCCAAATCCTGCAACACAAACGTTGATGGGCCTATGACTTCTACAATCTGAAAAGGACCAAGCCACAGCTTCTGAAACTTCGTATGCTTGCCCTTTTCTTCATGAGCCTTATCCCATTTCAAAACTAAATCTCCCATCTGAAAGTTCTTTCTGGTTGTGATGCTTGAGTCAAAAGAGGATTTTATTAGCACTTGGTGGTGAGCATGGGTTTTCTTAGCTTGTTCTCGTTGTTCTTCTAGTTTGATTATCTCCATTTGTCTCAATTGCAAAGAGGAAGTAGACACTTCATCGATGTGTTGTACTAAAGACAAAGAGGGAATGACTAGGTGAGTAGGAAGAACCACTTCTTTCCCATAAACTAAATTAAAGGGAGAAGTGCCGATCGAAGCTTTCTTCATAATTCTGTTTGCCCATAAAGCATTAACCAGCGCTTTGTGCCAATTCTTTTGGTTTTGGTCAACTGTTCTTTTAATAATCCTGATTAGGTTTTTGTTTGTCGATTCAGCCAACCCGTTACCTTGCGGATAGTAGTTGGCAGAATACTTCAGTTTAAACCCTCTTTTAAGTGCAAACTCAGTCATTGCATTTCCAGAAAAGTATGATGCATTGTCAAACATTAAGGCCGTTGGCAACCCAAACCTAGTGATGATAAACTGATCTATGAATTCAATAATATTTTCAGAATTAACTGTCTTGAGAGGAACTGCTTCTACCCATTTAGTAAAATAATCTGTTGCCGTGAGGATATACCTATGTTGCTTAGAAGAGCGAGGAATGATCTCACCTATTATGTCCAAACCCCATTGGCTGAATGGTTGCTCGATGTTAACCGGCTGTAGTGGCATGGACGATTTCCTTTGTTTCCCTGCAGCAGTCTTGCAGATTTGGCATTTCCTTACGTAATTGTATGAGTCTTTGAACAACGTGGGCCAATAATATCCTGCACGTAAGATCTTATGCGCAGTAGTCTCTCCAGCATAGTGTCCACCTGCTGGTCCATCGTGGAGTTCCTGCAAAACCTTTTCGGCTTCAGTTTTCTCAAGACACCTAAGAAGTACAGAATCGTAATTCCTTTTAAACAGAACATCATTTATGAGCTGGTATTGTTTAGCTTTCAATCTTAGAGCTCTTTTCTTGGTGTGATCCAGGTGTGATGGAGCATACCCATTCTTAAGATAATAAATGGTGTCCGCATATAATGATTCTGCGTCGTTTAGGCTTACCTCATATGTATGTACCTCTTCAGATGAGTTCTCAGGAATTTGCGATGCTCCAGCTAACATCTTGTAGAAGCCTTGACCTCTTACGATGTTTGCTGGTTTGATCTCAAGATCGTATTCTTGTAAAGCGGTAATCCAATTCGCCCTCTTTTCGCCCATGTCCTTCTGTACCAACAAGTTTCTTACCGCTGGAAATGGTACGACGACTTTGGTATGGGCTTTAAGTAAGAAAGGTCTGAAATATTTGATCGCTTTGAAAACAACATATGCTTGTTTCTCCACGTCTGAATAATTGAGCTCAGCACCTTGTAAGTTTGAGCTAAAGAATGCGATTGGAGCTTCCGCCTTCTCTTGATTTGCTTGAGTTAAAATCGCGGCATAAGATTTCTCTGAGGCAAAAGTATATAAGATAAAGGGTTCTGAAAAATTTGGGGTAGCTAAAGATGGAGCGTTGATGATAGCTTGTTTGATCAAGTTGAATGCTTCGTGCTCATCTAGGCCCCATTTAAAATTTGAATTCTTTTTTATCATATTTTGTAAAGGAGAAATAATACGTGAAAAATCCGGGACAAACCTTTTTACAAAATTGATTTGTCCAAGGAAAGATTGCATGGCCTTTTTGTTATGGGGAATGGATATTTCGGAAATTTCTTTGATTCTGTCAGGTTCAATGTGAATACCAGATTTCGACACTATGAATCCGAGCAATTTCCCTTCACTTAATGCGAAAAAGGATTTCTTTGGGTTAAGTGAAATTCCATACCTTAAACATCTTTGAAAGATTTGTTTCAAGTCGTTGAGATGGTCGCTTCGTTTTTTGGAGTACACTGTTATATCATCCAGGTAAATCACTACCGATTTATTGACTAAACCTTTAAACGCGATGTCCATGGCTCTCTGAAAGGTAGCGCCGGCGTTGATCAGACCAAATGGCATCTTCCGATATGCGTATGTGCCCCATTTGGTTCGGAATGTGGTTTTTAACTGATCATCGGGATGTACCAGCACTTGATTGTATCCTGAAAATCCATCCAGGAAAGACATTAATTCTGAGCCCGCTACTGCCTGTAGTATTTGCTCCATAGGTGGGAGGGGAAAATTGTCTTTCTGACAGGCTTTGTTGAGATTCCGGAAATCAATACAGATCCGAATATCTCCGTTTTTCTTTCTAACGGGCACCATATTGGATACCCATTTGGAATGTCTGACGGGGAAAATTATTCTGGCTCTCAACAACTTATTTAGCTCAGTCTTTATCTGATTTTCTAAGTTGGGGTGGATTTTCCTGAGCTTCTGCTGGACAGGTTTTTCATTGTCAATCATAGGGATAGTGTGTTGAATGATAGAAGTGTTATATGTCTTCAGCTCATCGTAATTCCACGCAAAAACGTTTTTGTATTGTCTTAGAAGACGGATATATGCTGATTTTTCTTCAGGGGCTAGGCCATGGCCCAGATTAACGTTTTGCGGCTTCTGATCGGTTCCTAAGTTCACTAATTCATGATTCAGAGTTGAACTATAGAGTTTAGAATTGGCAGATATTTTAAAACGACTTTTCAAATCATATAAATCTTCTAACTTAACCACCGATTTAGGTATAGCATTATCAGTGCTATTTTGTTGAACTTGGTGATCATGATGGTCTTCGTCAATTATTTGATTTGAGTAGGATCCTTCAGAAGTGAGGAAATTTACAATGTCGGGGTCGTCGTTGAATACTCTCCAGTTGGTGATGTTGTCAGGGATGGACGGTCTAAAGATTAATTCTATTGAGAACCTATCGGGACTAAAATCTTCGGAGGGAATAAGTCTAGAGGCTACGTTAGCTAACAGGTCTGCGCTC
The DNA here is from genome assembly GCA_031772625.1 of Pinus tabuliformis. NCBI lineage: Eukaryota > Viridiplantae > Streptophyta > Pinopsida > Pinales > Pinaceae > Pinus > Pinus tabuliformis. The sequence continues at coordinate 1,849,984,138 of CM062818.1, read as the reverse complement.
GCATTTTGGAGTCTTGGGATTGACGAAATATTGAATGCTATGAAATGTGAAGTCAGATCTTGTACTAAAGATTGATAGTGCTTTAAATGACTTGACAGGCAATGTATGGTGTTACGTACTTGTTTGACGACAATTTCAGAATCTCCAAAGACTTGAAGATACTTAACATTCATCCCGATTGCTTTGTATAGGCCTTGCACCAAGGCTTCGTATTCCGCTTTATTGTTTGTGCAATCGAACTCAAGTCTACATGTAAGCATGGTCTTGTTTCCGTCTGGGCTAATCAGAACGCATCCTGCTCCTGCTCCCTCGTTAGATTTAGAGCCATCAAAATATAATTTCCAAAACAAAGATGTATTTACAGAGTTATCTAAAAATTTAAAACACTTTGAATCATCAGTCTGGGAAAAATTTTCAACTTGGGACAAAACTGAATTTTCTAAGTAAGGTGAGGTGTGAGCATTGAAATTGCCGAGGAAAGAGTCTACGGAGTAATTGCCTATGATACTGCTATTGTATGCTATTGCTTCATTCTCTCCTTCCAATTCAGTCACTATGTATTTTTGGTGCAACTCTCGTTCAACTTTTATTTGATTGGGTTTACCGTTGTAGGGTAACCACATGTGCGACCAGTCGGTTGAGAAATATCCGTGGAGTTTTTCGGTTCAATCCCTGCTAAGAATTAAACCATAGAATTCAGGGATATCAGCTACTAGAATGTCAATAACCTGGCATACTTTCGGGTTAGACGACAATCTTATGGTCACCTGGTTAAGTTCACCAATCACTTCGACTTGAGATCGATCAAGTTGAACTATGCGCACTGCGGATTTCTGTGGTTGAACATTCAATTTGGCACATATTGATCTGGGTAAAATATTCATTGAAGCACCAGAATCAACCAAGCAATTGTGCACGTTTTTATTGAAAATTTCATAAGTGAGAAGAAAAGGAGGAGTATGAGATCTTGATCTTCCTCCAATCAAGGCAATGTCGTTTGGATCAATCTTATTGATCATGTTGGTTGGAGGTCTTCCCATGTTGTGGGAAGCTACAGCTGTAGGTAAAGATGTAGTAGGCACGGCATGTAATTCTTTCATCATTATTTTCTGTTGATGTTTCAATTTGCTCAATTCATAAAGCGTGATGTTAGCCCTAGTCTTTTTCATGTCATCGATAATGTTATATTCCATTTCATCCGACACTATCAGTGTTCTTGATGGAGGTGCTTGATCTGATTGGACTGGGCTAAATTGGGTCGCTCTAGCAGTTGTTTTCTTTGTTGCGACCTTATCTTTTGTTGCAGGGCTTGCGCCTTTCTATTTGGGGGTAGTTTGGGGAGGATCAAGTTGATTCTTGCTTCGTGTGCTAACTAGAAATGCTTCTTGATCTTCTTCTTGTGGGAGGATGAAATCCCACATTCCTTGTAGTTCCACAACTTCTTCATCATCGGTCTGCCCTTTAGTAATATTCTCTTCATCTTCTTCTTCTTCAGATTCGACGTTTGAGATAGCATGGGGTGGTTTCATCTCCATGGGAAGATTTCTTTTAAAAGATCTGTAGGGCTTTTTTGAAGAAGTTTCTGCTACTTGTTTTCTTATGTCAATCATCTCATTGGACATGGCCTTTAACACTTTTTGTAATCCTTCCATATCGAAAGGATCTTTCATTTACTTCTTCTTGGTGTCTTCTTTGAAAGAGATTTTCTTAGATTTGCGTTCTTCTATTGCAGATCTCTTTTCTAGGGCAACTACGTGTTTTTCTACTGCTAATGCCTCAGTCAAGTTTTCAACTAAGGTCGTCTTGTTTGCCCTATCTATGAAGATAGCCAAGTTTGATGGTAAGGCCGTGATGTACCATTCACATCTTACTTCCTCGCTGGGTTGAGAAGCAGCGGGAATTTTGTTGAGGATCTTGTTGAACCGTAAATTTAAATCTTTAATGGGTTCTTTAGTCTCAGCTTTAAGATTAGATAGGTCATTGATTAATGTCGCTGTAGATCTGTCATCGCCAAACTTGGTGAGGAATTGACTTTGAAAAATGTCCCAACTTGTGATGGACCCGGAAGGTAACGAAAAGTACCATGACCCGGCTGTTCCTTGCATTGTATAAGGAAACAGCCGGACGACAGCATCCTCGTTGGTAACTCCGTTGAGATTAACAGAAAGCATGAAATTATTGATATGCTCTTAGGCTAGCATGCCTATTTCTGGATTGAATTTGGGTAGCCATTTCTCGGGATGGGCCGGTATTGGGCTCAGGGGTGGAGGCATCAAAACCGCTCCAGGATTGTTCCATGGAGACTGGGCCATCGTTGAGCCGCTAGTTAATGAAAGTGCAGAAGACGGGCCCTGATGCTGAGGAGATGAAGATATTATGATCTTTGATGATTGAAGAGGAAGGGTTGTGGAAGATGGATGAGTGATTTGGGATGAGGATGTGGGTGGTTGACTTTGCGGTGAGGGGGTTGAAATGGACGAAGTAGATGAAAGAGTCTCACGGTCAGACTCTGGTGGTGTTTTCCTTGCTCTTTTCCTAGTAGGGAGAGGGAGTTCACTTGGTTGAATACCAAACTTTTCACTCTTCAATCTGGTCAGGGGATGAGCAGGATTGTACTGCGAAGTCACGCTGCTGTAAGATTTATCAGACCTCTGAGAAAAAATAGAGAATCCCTGGAGTTTACGAATCAAAGTTTGAATTTCAGGGGGTTCAATGATCAGCTGGTCTGATATATTAGGGTAAGTAGCAGCGGTGGATACTCGAGCGACTTCTAACTCCGGGTCTAACCGTATTGGAGAAGTCGGGGGAGTTGATGAGGGTGATTTACTCTCAGAATGGTATTTGGATTTTGACTTAGTTGCCATTCATAGTTCGTGCCCTCCTTCTAGCGCCAAATATGTTGAGGGCCCCGAAATCGGGTCAACAACAAGGGGGATACCCACCCGGTCGGGAACCTGGTTGGCGGCTCCTTGCCCGTTTGGTGTAGCGGGTCCGACTGGGGATGATGGGACCAGCTTCCCAATTTAAAGGATGTGTGAGTGTGTGTAGATTTTGATGATGCTAATCTAAAGGTAATTTCAAGCTAATCTAACTCTAAACTCTAAACTGACTCTATGCTACTTTAATCTAACAAAAACAACACATCTAATCTATACTAACCCGGGGTAGGATTCTTTCATCATGCGATCTAAAAATATTTCATACAATAACTGGTAATAAAGATCATTCAGCTATCATAAGAATATAAATCAATTAAGATAAACCATTCTGCATAAGAAGTTAGGCAAAACAGTTGTGAACAACATATCGCATGATAAGTTTATTCATATGTTAAGTACAAACAAATGATTCCACCGTACAAAAGTGCCAAATGGTAACCCAGACATTCATACATCAACATATAAACAAATCAGCTGTATATCACTCTGAGAATATGAGCAGAAATTAATCAAGAGATAAAAGTACCATTTATGACTGATTTTACTCACAAACTCCAAGCAATAATGATTTATCTCTACTTACTTCTAACATCTACTAAGAGTACAGAAGTGCAACATCAGTAGCAGACATTAAAATGCAAACATAAATAAATCTCGATCCATCCATTCATCAAAAACCACCTCCGAGGGTGCAAAAGTGCATGTTCTGAGGACACGTTTTTTGACAAATTTCCGGACCCTTCTCCAAATGCCATGAGAAGGGTTAAATACTACTAACTAACTAATCTTAATTACACAAATTTAGGGAACGACTTCAAATGACCGCCCTTTTACTAAAGCAATTTTATTTCTAAAAATTGAATCTAATTTCTAACCGTTTCTGTATCTGCTCCTTAGTGCTGTAAGCAATGTGAGGTCCGCCTGGAAAGAGTCGGCTGGTTGTCTTTTCCTTTTGCTCGGGCGATAAAAGTAGAAATAACAAAAGCTGGCACCTCTTTCTGACAGACTAGAAGATATTTTTGAAAATCTTCCTCTGGCTGGGTGTATTTGCTGTGTGTATACTTAGTATAACCCAGATTTCTTTCAAACTGATTGTGCTGTTGCTATTTCGGTTTCCGGCCGTGCGAATGACTCAATGAGTTAGGGATTTCGTTGCCTGAACAATCTTACGTATTGAAAATTGCTTCCGTTCTTTGTTCCAGGCTTTTCTGAAGCATCATCCCTTTTTAGCGTTTTTCTTTTTGCTTTATCCAATCTGAGCTTCAGGATCTTTTGCAAACATGCTGCTTTTGTGCGCCTTTGACTCTGAGTCTTGGATAGTCTATTTTCATCAGTGTCTGTGGAGTGATACTCTGGAATCCGCGGCTCTGCTGCATGCGACAACCATTTGCGAAGGCATCTCCTCTCTGTTCTTCAAGTATTGGCGCTTTCCCCTTCTCCTTAGATGTTTCCTGCATATAGATTTATATTAGTTGTTGCCTTACAGTTTACGCAAAGGAAAAGAGACATGACGAAAAGATTGACATGAAAGCTTTAAGTCCTAATGAATGCATAATCATGACACTCATAATGACTTGACTCTTCGAAAAACGCAACACGATCATCTTTGGATACTCAGGCGTGCAATCATTAATTTCCCTTAAGGTGAGCGCTCGATTTTGGGTTTACAGATCATGCCGAAGAAACTTTGCAATGAGTGGTTTCTGTGATTTGTATCGCAACAATTAATAGTCTCAATCGTCGCAGATCGCAAATCGCAAAATCGCAGTTTGCAAGATCGCATGTCGCAAATCGCAATATCGCAGTTTGCAAGATCGCAATATCGTAACTTTCATTTGTTCGTTATGCGCTGTTTATGCGACGTTGCGATATGCGACGTTGCATATCGGCCGTCGGCAACTCCTTAGGTTTTTCTTTTAAGGGCGCTTTCAAATTATGCGATGCGATGGATATCGCATCGCTTCATTGCAGCTTACTTACACGCATAGAAAAACGCTTCACTCTCTCTTTGTGACGCGATATAGCATTTAGGGAGTTAAATACAAAAATTTTGATAAAAAATATTTTGAGATTTTTTGTTAAGGGTCCCCCTTTGCTTGACATTATTGCTAATACTAAACAAAGAGGGGGGTTGTTGGTGACCACAACAGGACAACACTTTTTGAAGGAGAGGGGCATGTTAGGCCCCTATACTACTAGTGTAACCCATTATTGTTATTAGTACAACCCCCTTATTATATTTTTGTACCCATGTAGTCCCCATATTGTTACTATTGTGCCCCATAGAAGCCCACTATTGTTATTATTGTGCCCTTACATTATTATTGTTATGTCGGCTCTTATTATATTATGACCCCTTAGACTCCTATATATATAAAGAAGGTCTTGTCATTTGTATCATCAAAGAATTGTTCATTTGTGTAATATAAAGGAGGTTGCCCCCTCGAAGAGGCTGAATTCTAAGGCGTTCAATTATATTTTCTATCTTATTGTGAGTTGGTTTCATAACAGAAAGTCACTTCATCAACATCTGAATCATATACCAGCGAGATTACATCACTTTTCCATCCATTTAATTATCCATCCACTTCTATTCAATCCACGACTTCTCAAATATCCACTTCTCCAATTAGTACTACAATTATTAGTACTAATCCAGTAGTAAGTTCTTCACCATCTATACCTACTTCTGGACTGACCTTCCCATTTTCTCAGTCCCCAATTCAAGTTATGACCAATCAACCTTGGAAAAATCCTGGTGTTGTCCTAGTTGCAAATCCAAATGCACTCCCAACAAACCCAGAAAAATGGCTGCCTAAGTATAATCCTGATAATTCTCTCATGGGCGAAGAACATCTAAATAATTTTATGTTAGCCATGAATATCAATGGGGTTGCACATGAAGATGTTGTAATCAGACTGTTTCCTTATACTTTCCAAGGATCTGCTAGGTCTTGGTATTTTTCCCTCCTAGCAGGTTCAATTAGAGACTGGGATACTTTTCAATAAGTATTTCTTGTAAAATTTGGTGATGATAGGACCATAACATCCTTGATCGATCATCTTTCTAATTTGAAAGTTAATCCATATGAAAAGATCAAAGATTTCAACTCCAAATTTAACAAATTGCTAAACAAAATCCCAGGTGCCTCTAAACCTGTTGTAGATGTACAAATAGAATGGTATATATCATTTCTTCCTTCTAATATTGCAATTTTTTTAAATAGAGCCAATAAGGCTACCCTTGTAGAAGACATGAAAGAATCCCTGTCTGTAGAAAGAAGAATCATAGCTTTGGAAAAGAGATAAAAAACAAGCGAAAGGAAGACAAAAAAAGTAAAATTTAAGGATGACTCTAAGAAGAAATATTCAAAGGACCTTTTCTATATTGAAGGCCTTCAGAAAGTGTTAAAAACAATGTCTCGCGAAATGGTCGAAATTAAAAAACAAGTAGCAGAATCCTCTGCTCCTAAGAAACCTTTTGATCATTCAAAAGGAACCCTTCTTCTGCATCACAACCCCCAAAACACCATTTCAAATGATGAATCTGACCAAGAAGCAGAAGATGATTCACCAAATGAAGAGGAATCTTACACAGAAGAAGAAATTGAACTAAACAGGATGTGGTATTTTATCCTCATAACTGAAGAGGTGGCACAAGCAATTCCTGTGACTACAAGAAGTAAAAAATCTCTTGACATGTCTATCACAAATCAAAAGCAAAAAATTGCTACTCCTGCAAAGGAGAAAATAGTAGCTAAGAAATCTAAGACTAGCCAAACCGATCCTATCCCTCCATATTCCCCAAATGCCTCAAAAACATTGGTAATCTCAGATACAGTCAAATACAATATAGTGGAAGACATGAAAAAGACTAGAGCTAACATCTCATTGCATGAACTCACTAAACTCAAACAACAACAAAAGATTTTATTAAGGGAGTTGAAAGCAGTTCCAGTATCTCCTCTGCCATTTGTTGTAGTTACTCAAGCTCCCTACCATATGGGAAAACCTTCCTCATCGTCAAACAAAGTAGATCCTTCAGATCTAATTCTGATTGGTGATAGGTCTATTTATCATGTTCCTTCATTTCTGTTGACTTATGAAATTTTCAACAAGAACATTCACAACTGCCTTGTTGATTTAGGAGCCTCCTCAAATATAATGCCAACAGCTGTGTGTACCAAATTGAACATTACACCTCAAAAATTTGTAGTGCACATAGTTCAGTTAGATAGGACAAAAGTTGAGGTGCTTGGAGAAATAACATCAGTTTCAATTAGGCTTTCCTCTAATCGAAAAGCTTCACAAATAATTTATATTTTGCAGGCTGATATCCCTGAATTTTGTGGTTTAATTATCAGTAGGGATTGGTCTGAAAAGTTGCACAGTTATTTCACAACTGATTGGTCTCACATGTAGTTGCCACAGAATGGTAAAACAAACCAAATCAGGGTAGACCGAGAGAAATTCATGAAATATACAGTCACTGATCTCGAGGGAAGCAACAAACCTGTTTCCTTCACTAACAATATCATTGGAAGTTATTCAATCGAGTCCTCTTTAGGATCCTTTAATTCTCAGAGGTCTCCCTTTTTAGATAACGTTGTAGTTTCTCAAATCGAACATTTTCACAAACAGATCCTTCCAATGTCTAAATTTAGTAGATAAAGTTTCTAATAACTATCTGTGTTTGACTCTCTATTTTGACGATTCTAAATCAAAAGACGACACAGGCATAAAATGCATTTTTATCAATCCGTAAGGAGAGAAAACCATGCTAGCCTGTAGACTTGAATTCCAGTGCATTAATAATATTGCTGAATATGAGGCGCTGATCCAAGGACTGTATAGAGCCATCGGTCTGAATGTCAAATACCTCAGTGATTCGGAAATAATTGTGAAACATGTGAGAAATAGAATCCATTGTGTCTTTGGGCACCTTAAACACTATCAATCTTTAGCTCAGAAATTGACTTCACATTTTATTCTTTCAACATATCTTTAGTCCCTAGACTACAAAACACAAGTGCTGACTTACTTGCTAATGTGGCATCTAGGATTATACCCTCAGAAGACTTTAGTCTAGAAATATTTTCAACATAGTTAATATTTATGGCATCTATTCCCGACAATGTAACAAATTGGAGAGTATTCAACAACAATGCAAATATAGTTAATTTCCTTACATCAGAGGGATCGTATGAAGAATAGATCATAGATGAACATGAGCATGTTCTGAAAATAAAGCATAATCATGATCATAACCCAATCCCAAAATTTCTGGTTAAAATGGAAGATCTTTATGATCTAAAGGATAGATTCAAGAAAATTACTAACTCCAAAACTCAAAGTTCTACTTTGAGATTTGAAGTAGTAAGCCTAGGGTCAAACGAAAAACCTCAAAATGTCAACCTAGGTCTTGGCCTATCATCTGAAGAAAGAATATCATTAATTAGGTTACTGAAAACATATAAAGGTGTCTTTGCTTGAGATTTTGCAAAGCTCAAGACTTATGATGCCTCTATAATTCAACATACCATACCCATGATTTTGAATGAAAATCCAGTTCAATAGAAGCTTCACAAAATTCACCCAAACCTTGAAAGTCAAATCAAATCTGAATTGAACAAGCTTTTGAAGGCCAACATAATATTCCCCATTAGACATTCTAAATGGGTATCAAATATGGTACTTGTAAGGAAAAATAATGGAGATATTAGGATTTTTATTTATTTTAGAAACCTTAATCAAGCTTTCCAAAAAAATAATTTTCCCTCACCTACTATGGAACAGATATTGCAATTAGTTGCAGGTTCTAAATTAATGTCCTTTCTAGATGGATTCTTAGGATATAATCAAATACTTGTGCATCTAGATGACAAATTAAAGACAATATTCGGGACCAAGTGGGGAACACATGCCTATCAGAAGATGCCTTTTAGAATCATTAATGCGGGTGCCACATTTCAACATGCTATGGACATTGCCTTTAGAGGTCTAATCAATAAATTAGTGGTTATTTACTTGGATGATATCACAGTATATTCCAAGGATAGGAACAATCATTTAAGTAACCTAAAACACATTTTTGAAAGATGAAAGAGGTATGGAATTTCCTTAAATCCAAAAAAAATCCTATTTTTCTTTAACAGAAGGAAAAATCCTTGGGTTTATAGTATCCAAGAAAGGAATTTACATTAATCCTGATAGAGTCCAAGAGATTGAAAAAATTCCCCTCCCGCACAACAAAAAAAAACATGCAATCATTCCTAGTCCAAATAAATTTTGTAAAAATATTTGTCTCAAATTTTTCACAAATTGTTCTACCCCTTCAAGCAATGATAAGAAAAATGAAATTTTCAGATGGAATAAGGATGAAAGAGAGTCATTTTAGCTGATTAAAAAACCATTATTAATGCTCCCTCTTTGAAAACCTAGACTTTCTCAAACCTTTTGTATTATATACTTTTTCATCTGATACATCATATGAAATTTTTTTGACACAACTGAATGATGAAAATATCAAGGCACCCATCTCCTTTTTCAGTTCTAACTTGCAAGGCACTGAATTAAATTAATCAACTGTAGAGAAAGAAGCATTTTCTATTTTTAAAACTTTGAAACATTTCAAACCTTTTCTTCTTAAAGTCCATAAAAATATAGTTGTACCCTACCCTGGAGTAAGACAACTATTGATCCAAAGAGAAGTAGGGGAGAAAAGAGCTAATTGGGTAACTACACTCCAAGAATATGATGTAGAAATCTCGCCAGCTAAATTGTCAGGGGCCAAGGTTTTTGCAGGATGTTAATAGGAGCTTCCCAGTTATCACCAAAATAAGATCAAGGTAATGAAGTGAAAATATCAGAGGCAAGCCTCAATGGTATGCAATCACAATATGTCGATTTGAAATTTTATCTAAAAAACAGATATGCTCCTATGCATCTTATTATGCCCCTATACCAATAGGTGTCATATATCATGATTGACTTGATGAGCTATGTAATATGTTCATATCTTTACTTGTTGCAAAGGTTTTCCATATTTGTAAAAATTCAAAAAATTTAAAAAATGTAAAGATGGTATACCCTAAAAGAAAAATCAAAGGGTGAAAAGAAATAAAGAAAAGGTCAAAAAATAGAAGAAAATGAACCTCAACAAAAAGAAAAGACTAGGAAAGTGTGCAAGTCTAAATGCCACTACTTTTTACTTTTGTGTAATAAACAAATTGTGTGCAGCTTGTCACTTATGCCACAATTCATGAATAGTCAAATAGTTTAAGCTTGGCTAGTTCATATTTCAATTTCATGTTGTAGAAATAGAGAATAAAGATCTGACCAAACAGTGTAATCTTGGCAGATAAGTAGATAGGTAGAGTGAAAAAGGAGCTCAACAGTTTAATCTGAGCCCTTGGATGTAATAAGTGTAGACTTAGATAGGCATTGCCATGTAAAAGAAAATAATTTTTGATAAGGGTTTGCCAGTCTAAGTGCACCCTAATAAAGAAGTAAAAATGCTAGGTTAAGTAGGTAGGGTAGGTAAATGATGGTTGCAGATTAACATGTGATGAATGATAAGTGTGAATGTGTAAATATTTTATTTTCATCACAAGACAAAAGCATGCAGTACATGAAAGACATATCAAGCAAGCAAAGTCAAAATAATTAACCCCCCTACTCATTTCCCCTAAATTTTCACTAATTTCCCCTAAGTACCAAGGTAACTATCAAATTAGAGAAGCTCAGAGCATTTCTCTAACTTCTGGAGGGACCAACTCGGCCCAGTAATTTATAAAGCCTAAGTACTTAAGACCATTCATTAATCATCATACCCCTTCATAAAAATCATTCGTTCCCTTGATAAGTTTTTCCTAAGTAAAATCCTATTTTACTTAGGAAAATTAAAATATTTCCACAAAACCCCTCTTTGTCACTTTAGCCTAAGTTTAAATACATACCTCAAATATTTTACACTTAGCGCATTTCACATCAAAATCATATTAATTACTAACTTGTACTAATATATAAATCCCCTATAAAGTTCACCCGATCCCATATTATTTTAACTATATAAGAAAAACCCCAAAATATTATATATCTTGCGCCTGGTTGAAATATAACCATAATATGTTTTCAAGGGATTAATGAGTTAATCAGTAACCCACTAAGAACTCGATTCCTAGCCACATTAAAAAGCGATTAATTAACCCTCATGGTTAATAATAACCTTCCCGACCAATCCCGACACCCTCAATATGATTAAATAAACCTTAAATATATCGGGTGCGCCTCATTAAACCCTCGTTACTTCACATCCCCGATGAACCATCTGATCACTTCTCCCACATCTGACGGTTGACGTGCATATCGTACGACCCTTTGCGACTACACGTTAGTGCGTGATCACAAAGTGGTTTTGTGCACAATACCTCCGCCACGCATCAGCCGCTCTATGGAATCATTGGCTCGAGGCCAAATACAACCTCCCCTCGATGAGCAGTGTGATAGAAGCCACTTACCACCCTCCTAAAAAATGACAAAACATCATGTCTTTCCTCGTTGTCGTCAGCCATTGTCGTCACCCATCCAAATCCCAAAACCCGCCAACCCATGACTTTGTGTATAAAACAAAATAAGTCATTTTCGTTGTTTTATTCTGTGAACCTGTATGCCCATGCAAACAATACGTCGAGGTCAACCAACTTGAGCTTTCAGCTACCAACCTGCTCCAGACTTTGCAGCCGACACGCCCAGAGCCATCCAGTTACATCTGGTACCTACATTCTGTTGCTCGTCCCCAAAAGCAGGTATTTACCAATTTCTCGATAAGAAAACCCTGCAAATACTTGTTTTCACTGCAAATTGATTAATAAACCAAAATTCACCATAATTCTGCTATTTGCATTATAAATTCAAGTATCCGGACCTGCTATTTTATCATTTCCACCTAAAAAACCTCAGTTTCCCTCCTGAAATCCACAAGAACTAGTATGGAAACTCCGGTAACCCTAAATGTTGCTCCTATTACCACCCCTCATCATGATTTAGACCATCTACCTCTTTTAGATAAGGATTTTCAAATAAAAGACCTAACCACTGATAAAAACCATTTGCAAATCTTTTTCCAATGTCGAGACAATCATTTGAATGTATATGATGCCATGGGACTGTGGGAATCCAATCTCCCAATGTATTTTCTCCCCAGTGTGCATATTTTCCCTGACATAATCCATCATTTCCATGCAAACTATGACCCCATCCACAAAGCAGTCATGTCTCCCAACCAAATAGTCATATTTACAGTAACTATTGAATCAATCAATGAGATGCTACAATTTCATCCTAGTCAGGCCCTGACCCCCATTTCCATTGGAAATTTACTTGAGAAATCAACTAAATTGTCCCAATCTAAACTTAATCGCCTTTGTCAGACTTTCATATTGCAAGAGCATTGTTGTGTGTGGAGAATGATTGTTAAGAGGTCTTTGTTTCAGCCAGATGTCTACCCCAGGAAGTTTGTACACCCCTCCATGTCGGGGGGTGTAGGGGGGACTTGTCCCCCCCACGGGGGTCCTGGGGAGATGATCTCCCCCAGTTGGCGGGTCCGGGGGCCAGCGGGTCCGGGGGCCAGCGGTCCCCCGGTGGGGGTTAGGGGGCAACGCCCCTGAAGCCAAAAATAGATGTAAAATTGCCTTGTAAAAGTATAGTAATTTCTAGTCAATCTGGGCCGTTCATTAGGTGGATGATCTGACGGTAGAACTTATGTTTAGTTTAGGGTTTTTTTCCCTAGAAGGCAACCTCTCTCTTTGTATGAGGGCATTGTATTTGAGGCTGTGATATAGATGTGTATTCTCTGAGCGAGAAACAGAGAGGTGAGACTGTGAGAGAAAACAGAGGATATTACAACGGATTTTCTGTAGGTTGTGTCTCTTCATTTTGCTGGATAATAGAAAGGAAGGACTGGCTATTCGGGTGGACGTAGCCCAAATTGGGTGAACAACGTATATCTGTGTCTCTCTTGTTTTATGCATTTTATGTGTTTATATTTCTGCAGTATTTTATGTGTTCCATTGCTCTGTAATAAATAATTCTCTAACAACTGGTATCAGAGCCGAAGGTCTATTTGGCTGATAAACTCGTAGGAAAGAAGGGTTCATCGTTCGAGTCAGAGAAATGGAGGAAGATGGTAAGTTTAGGTTCGAGAAATTTAACGGCCAAAACTTCTCGCTATGGAAGATGCAGATGGAAGATTATCTGTATCAGAAATATCTGTACCTACCATTGAGCAAAAAAACAAAGAATCCGATGGCTATGATAGATGAAGAATGGAACCTTCTCGATAGAAAGGCACTCAGAACAATACGGTTGTGCCTCGCTGCGTTAGTCACCTTCAACATTTCGAAGGAAACAATGACAGAGGGTTTGATTCAGGCGTTGTCGAAACTATATGAAAAACTCTCAGTCTCAAACAAGGTATTTCTTATGAGACGGTTATTTAATATGAAGATGTCAGAAGGTGGATTTGTTGCAGATCATTTAAATGATTTTAATATAGTTACAAGGTAGTTAAGTTCTGTAGGGGTAAACTTTGAAGATGAAGTTAGAGCTCCATTATTTTTGTGCTCATTGCGAGAAAGTTGGAATGGTTTAGTAATGGCCATTAGTAACTCTGTCTCTGGATATAGTACTTTAAAGTTTGATGATGTTGTCGGTGCTATCCTTAGCGAGGAAATGCGATGGAAAAGCTTCGGTGAGACATCAGGTAATTCTTTTAGTGCAGAGTCTAGGGGAAGAAAAATGGAAAGAGGAAAGAGCTTAGGATATCGCAATAAATCAAGGAAAGGCAGATCCAAGTCCAGATCGGGGATAGTGTGCTGGAAAATGTGGAAAGAAAGGACACCTAAAGAAATACTGTAGATCTCAGAAGGGAAAAGAAGGAGATGCACAACAAGAAAACAATCATGAAGCAAATGTGACATGTGAGGTGTTACAATATGATTTTATTCTTTCTTTCAAAAATATTACTGATTCCTAGGTGGTAGATTCAGGGGCCTCATTCCATGCCACACCTGATAAGAAATACTTTCATGACTATGTTCAAGGAGATTTTTGACAAGTTCATTTGGGTGATGATAAACTCTGTAAAATTGTTGGAATGGGTAAGGTTCTTGTAAAACAACAGAATGGAAACCATTGGCTACTAAAGGAGGTAAGGCATGTTCTAGATCTAAAGAAAAATCTGATTTCAATAGGGCAGTTAGGCAGTGAAGGTTGTGTGAAAACTTTCATACATAAAGCTTGGAAGGTCACCAAAGGAGCCCTGGTAAGAGCAAAAAGCGAAAAGGTTGGTACATTGTATTTATGCAATGGTATTTATAACTCTGTTAATGCTTTAACTTCCAAAGGAGCAGATGTAGCATTATGGCACCATAGGCTCGGAAACATGAGTGAAAAGGGGATGAAGATTCTTCAATCAAGGAATTTGTTGCCGGGTTTGAAGAATGTTGATTTGGACTTTTGTGAAAATTGCATTTATGGAAAACAGAAGAGAGTTAGATTTCTCAGAGTTGGGAAAGAAAAGAAGAGCGAAAAATTAGAGCTTGTGCATACAAATGTATGGGGACCTGATCAGGTATCATCTCTCAGTGGCTCTCATTATTATGTTACCTTTATTGATGATGCAACTAGAAAAAATTGGTTTTATTATATTAAGAATAAATCTAATGTATTTGATACTTTCAAGAAATGGAAAGCTTTAGTTGAGATTGAGACAGGAAAGAAATTGAAGTGTCTTAGATCAGACAATGGAGGTGAATATTGCAGCAAATATTTTGATAGGTACTGTTCAGAGCATGGAATTCACAGAGAGAAGATAGTTCCAAGAAAACCACAAAAAAATGGTGTGTCAGAAAGGATGAACAAAACAATCATGGAGCGTGCAAGGTGCATGAGATTGCATGCAGGATTGACTTTACAGTTTTGGGTAGATGCTGTAGATACTGCTCTTTATCTAATAAACAGAGGGCCTTCAAGTTCCTTGGATGGTGGTGTTCCAGAGGAAGCATGGATAGGTAAAAAGGTAAACTACTCCTTTTTAAAGCCTTTTGGTTGTGAGGCCTTTGTCCATATTGATAAAGAAAATAGAACAAAGCTGAGGCAAAGTCAAAGAAATGTACCTTTATTGGATATGGTGTTAATGATTTTGGTTATCGCTTATATGATTATGAAAATCACAAAATCATTAGGAGCAGAGATGTAATATTCAATGAAAAGGTCTTGTATAAGAATCAGTTGTAGGAAAAGAAGCAAGAAAAAGAAAACAAAGAATATGTAGTTCTTGATGAAATCACTGAAAAAGTAAAGGTGCCTGAAAATAATAATAATCAACAACCACAACAACAACAACCACCACAACAGTAATAGGCACCCCAAACACCTGAAAGTGGTGTTAGAAGATCTACCAGGATAAGTAGACCCCCTGAACGATACTCTCCTTCATTATATTATTTATTGTTGATTGATTCTGGGGAACCCGAATGTTATGAAGAAGCAATGCAGGTTGAAAGCAGAAAGAATTGGGAGGTAGCCATGGAAGAAGAGATTGACTCCTTAATGCATAACCAGACTTGGGACTTAGTCAGGTTGCCTGCAGAAAAAACTACATTGAAGAATAAATGGGTTTACAAGATGAAGGAACAAGATGGAGGAAAACGGAGGTACAAATCTAGACTTGTCGTGAAGGGGTTTGCACAGAAGAAAGGTATTGATTTTGATGAAATATTTTCTCCTGTTGTTAAAATGACTTCAATCAGAACTATTTTAAGTCTAGTAGCAGCTGAAGATTTGCATCTTGAGCAGTTAGATGTAAAGACAACCTTTCTCCATGGGGATTTGGAGGAAGAGATATATATGAAACAACCACAAGGATATAAGGTGAAAGGGAAGGAGAAACTAGTGTGCAGGTTGAAGAAGAACTTGTATGGCTCAAAACAGGCCCAAGGAACTGGTATCTAAAATTTGACAAGTTTATGTCTAAACAAGGTTATACTAGATGTCACTCTGATCATTGTGTTTATCTGAAAAAGAAAAATGATGGCAGCTATATTATATTGTTATTATATGTAGATGACATGCTTGTTGCAGGGTCTAACATGCAGGAAATAAATGTGCTTAAAAGAAAATTGGCAAATTCATTTGCAATGAAGGATTTGGGAGCTGCAAAACAAATCCTGGGTATGAGAATCACTATAGACAGGAAAAATCACAAATTAACATTGTCTCAGAATGAGTACATACAAAAGGTGTTGAAAAGATTTAATATGCACAATGCAAAACCAATTGGTACACCTTTTGCTAGCCATTTCAAACTTAGTAAGGAAATGTGCCCAAAGACCCAAGAACACATGGATTATATGTCTAAAGTTCCATATGCATCAATAGTTGAAAGCTTAATGTATGCAATGGTCTGCACAAGGCCTGATATTGTACATGCAGTGGGAGTTGTAAGCAGGTACATGAACAATCCAGGAAAAGAACATTGGATGGCAGTGAAATGGATTCTCAGATATTTGAAAGGTACCACAAATCAAGCATTATGATTTGGTGGTTCAAACATTTATCTACAGGGATATGTTGATGCAGATATGGAAGGTGACAGAGATAACAGGAGGAGCACTATAGGATATGTATTTACTTTGGTGGAACAGCTGTAAGTTGGGTTTCAAAAATCCAAAGTGTTGTTGCGCTTTCAACAACAAAAGTAGAGTATGTTGCTACTACAGAGGCTAGTAAAGAAATGATTTGGTTACAAAGGTTTATGGGTGAATTGGGTAAGGAGCATGATATGGGAACATTATACAGTGATAGCCAAAGTGCCATTCATCTTGCAAAGAACTCAGCATTTCATTCCAGGACTAAACACATGCATCTCAAGTACCATTTCATATGATTAGTGTTGGAAGATGGAGAATCCTGCAGACATGCTAACAAAAGTTGTAACCGGGGAGAAATTGAGAACATGCTCAATTTCAATTGGTCTTCAAGGATGACGATGAAGATGAGAAACAACCAAGTCCAAAAGACGAGTCATTGTCCAGCAAATGAAGCAGCAGTGGAGTTGCTACAATCATTCTCCAAGTGGGAGATTGTTGTGTGTGGAGAATGATTGTTCAGAGGTCTTTGTTTCAGCCGGATGTATACCCCAGGAAGTTTGTACACCCCTCCACGTGGGGGGGGGGGGTGTGGCAGGTACTTGTCCCCCCCTGCGGGGGTCTTGGGGGGCTGATCTCCCCTGGTTGGGGGGTCCGGGGGCCAGCAGTCCCCCGCCAGGCATTCAGGGGCAGTGCCCCCAAAGCCAAAAATAGATGTAAAATTGCCTTGTAAAAGTATAGTAATTTCTAGTCAATCTAGGTCGTTCATTAGGTGAATGATCTAACGGTAGAACTTATGTTTAGTTTAGGATTTTTTGCCCTAGAAGGCAACCCCTCTCTTTGTATGAGGGCATTGTATTTGAGGCTATGATATAGATGTGTATTCTCTGAGCAAGAAACAGAGAGGTGAGACTGTGAGAGAAAACAAAGGATATTACAGTGGATTTTTTGTAGGTTGTGTCTCTTCATTTTGCTGGATAATAGAAAGGAAGGACTGGCTGTTCAGGGTGGACGTAGCCCAAACTGGGTGAACCATGTATATCTGTGTCTCTCTTGTTTTATGCGTTTTCTGTGTTTATATTTCTGCAGTATTTTATGTGTTCCATTGCTCCATAATAAATAATTCTCTAACAACAGCCTAAAGATCCCCCTCCTTATATGTCAGCTTTCTTCACAGATACAGGTAAAATCATAGTTGATATGATAGCTGCAGTCATGGGATTCAACACTAGTGAGTATGTAGATGAGTTGACCTTAGTGTTGACGTCTATCTTTACCCCTGGACAGCCCCTTGCTGTCAAGTATGATTATGCCTCATTCATTGCTGATAAGATTCATGATCAATTCATGAGACTGGAGAATGAAAGGGTTTTCAAGTATACCACCTTCATATGTCACCTCATACTCTACTATCAATCAGACAAATTCCCATTTTCTGTCATGAAACTTGGTACTAAGGGTAATCCAAGGTCTGTCATCTTTTGGACTCCTATCTTCCATAAATCTTTTGCTAACCCTTATTCCTACAATGACTTCCTTGATCAATTTTTCCACCCAGTGACCACATTACTGATAGGGAATTCCCCTCCCAGAATTAGTGATGACATCAAGAGGATCCTTCAGCTCTCCAAACACTACAAAGTGGGTGATTGGTATTTATACCAAAATCACACAGAAATCAGGGTATATGGGTGTGAGCTTCACCCATTCAAGTTACTTAAATATGTTCTAATGAGGCTATTTGAATTGGAGTATTATAGACAGAAGATACACTCAGATTTGATACATTTTTATAAGGCCAAGAAGAAAGCACAACTCAGAATCAAAGATCATCTAGGCCCATTTGCCTACAATAATAGGGAAGCATGGAAAGCAACAGAAAAAAGTCTAGAAGATGATCTGAAGTTAAACAAAAGTTTTGGTTGGACTCCATATGACCCTCATAGTTTCATCTGTGACAGAAGGATGAAAAATAGACTATCACCTTACTTGCACCATAGAATTCCAGAAATTGAACAATTTGCCAATATGGATGAATGGAGGGAGGGGACCCTAATAGAAACAGATGGTCAGTAGGTCAATATAGAAAATGTAATGAAGGATCTTGAAAAGACACTTGACCTAGATTCTTTTGGACAGGTACAATTTGAAACTTCTCAAAGACTAACGTCAGGGACTAGTGCCTCAACAATTGATACCTCACAGAGGCACGCACAGGAGACCAGTACACCACTTGTAGGGACATCCAAGGGAAAAGAACTAGAGACTAGCACCCAAGAAACAGAGCAATCAATCATGTCCAAGCAGCCTGAAACTTCTCAAGAACAGGCTCAAACACAGGCTCAACCAACTCAAGTCAACATGGGAGAGCCACCAATTTTACAGACTCCTTTGAATGAGGAAAGGAATAAAAAAAGAGACAGGGAAGTAGCTACCCCTACCAGTGGCCCACCAGACCAGCCTGGTGCTAAAAGGCATAGGCTAAATCCTCATTCAGAAGAGGAATTTTTTGAAGAAACCACAGATAGCCAAATAAAATAAGGTGTAGATAGTCACCAGACTTTCCCAGTAGGTGGGACACCTTCTAGCTCATAGAGATAGGAGCTGGAAAGACAACAAAGTGCTGAAGTGTCATCTTTCAAGCCTCTAGGAAATGACAACCTGGATATTAAAAAGAAATTTAAAGAAATAAAAGCTAGGAATGAGCCATTAAGGATCCAGGTCTATAATCAATATTTAAAAATGGCTCCCACCAATCAGAATAGGTTGATGTCAGCCTATGACATCAAGGAGGGAAAAATGAAAATGAACCTCTTCAAGCCCAAAGTACAACAACCTTAGACAATTGAAAATTACCTCCAAACGGATTTTGACGTCATGGCAAAAGGCATTCATCCCTTGGATCATATTGAGCTACATAGGCAAACAGGGGAAATGATATATTCGACATTAACCGGTAAAGCCATGATGGCCCAAAGATTAGAAAATTCTTTAAATAACACAACAACCCAATTATAGCTAGAAAGAGCCTCTTCATAGGCTAAAGACAATAGAATCAAATCTTTGGAGGAGTGAGTGAATGGATTGGGTCATAATCCGAAATATGTGAAGGTTGCAGAGGCCTTAATAAGGGAAAAATATGAAGACATAGCTACCTTGAGAAAGCAGTTAAAGTTACCACCATCAAGAAATCCACAATCTACAGAAGTTGTTCAGAAGAAGTCTGAAGAAGAGCTTATGGAATTATTCCTGAAGCTAAATGTACAGTTGAAGGAGACTGAACAAGAATTAGAAAAATCATTGAAGAGCAAGTAGGGAGAGTCGACCGCTCAGCCTCCAAATGTGATACCAGTGGTCTCCACTACAGTCCCTTCAACACTAGTAGTAGCTCTAACACCAAATGTCCCTTTGGTCACAGTAGAAGTAATCACAGGTACAGTCACAGGAGTAGCAATAGCAAAAACAACATAGGCTATTACTTCAAGTTTGAGCACAGAAGAATTGATAAAATCAATGGAGGAGATGAAACTCCAAGTCTCTGAATTGCAGAAGGTAAAAGAACAATTTGTTAACTTAGAACAAAAATATGATATTTCAAAAATAAATTTTGCAGAAAAGGCAAGGGAGAACAAAGGTTTAGCTAAGCAGGTGAAATCATTAGAAAAATACCTCACATTTGACAAGCCCTTAGCAGATATTAGGAAGATTATTTGGACCAACATCAATCAATCAATAAATGATGTTTGGCCATCAATACAGATAATTTTTGAGCAAATTGATTTGGTAAAAGTAGCTCTTGAAGAAATCCAGAGAACTAAAGAAGAGCTAGGAGGAAAGCCTGAAGAAGCCACCAGGCTAATAAATTTTTTGAATAGCAAAAATAAGTACCAACTAGAAGAATTGGGCATTGAAGACAGAACAGGGACTATTGTATAAGTTAAGAAGGTATTGACCAAAAGGTCTCTGATGCAGAATTTGGAAAGGAGATGCCAAAATATGCAAGAAGAAATGATTAATTTCATGGAGAAGTTTGGTATTTTGCAGAGCAAAGGACTTCCCAGTCCTTTAGTTATCAATGATAAATTGATGAGGAATATAGACTATGTTGACAAATTGGCTCAATATGCAGATAACCAGGTCATTTCATCAACTAGTACACCAGCACCAAAAGCACTACCTACAGGCAGAGTTCTCTATGACAGTCTAGAGAACCTTTTTTATGTTGAACATGAGTTAAAGCATTTGTTTCCAGTTCAGCGTAATTTTTTCAAATACATAGAGGCTAATGAAATCTTGAGGAAACTTCAAAGGACCAGAATACCACAGGAAAAATGGTGGACAGACATGACAGAAATTTTGTAATTTATCCTTGGTGAAAAAGTAAATTTTCATTATTTACCATAGTCAATAATGGTAACGGAGGATAAACAAGGATCAAACAGGTAACGAGTATCAGAACAAGTCAAAGTGTATCAGGAAGAGGATGAAAAGAAAAATAGCTAGCACTGATTTACGAGGAAGACAACAAGATGCTTCATCATAGGGCCTGCCTCCAGCTCATCCACAAAAACGGGGATAGCAAGCCATCAGTCTACTTTATCTTCTATTTTCGAGATCATCTGTCTCAACTTTCATGTAACATATAGTTAGTCATCCTAGAATATATCTCTCTTTGTTATGAGATATTTTATTGTAAAATTTTTGTATAAATACTCCCTCATTCGGAGTATTGAGTGTGGATTCTTAGACATTTCTGTAAAATTGATTACTTTGGAATAAAGTTCTATTGATCAACTCTTGTATGGTTGGCTAGATGAAGAATTAATACAAAGGAATTTTCACAGGATTCATGTGTCAAACACCGAACAAATAAGTATTTTATATCTCATGTGTTAGTGTTTTCTTGTTTAATATTTCAATTGTGTTTCATATCTAAATATTAAATGAAAAAGTATAATTCAGAAAGTGTTTAAGTGCAATCTGTCTTCAATGGTTTTTATTCTAAATGTTTTCTTCTAAACTATCATAGGCAAGGAATTCTTAATTGCTCCCGCTTCTTAGTTTATCACTTTGATCATTTCGTAAGAAATTCTTAATTGATTTTGGTTGATGATCACCCAATTTCCCTCTTCTTAAAACATGTGGAAGGATTCTTAATTGCCCTTCTTCCCTTTTAAGCCCATCCCATCCTTTCAAGTTTCCATTTGTTCCCTGTTTAGCTATCTTGCCCTGTGAAGCCATCCTTTGTTGAGAAACCTGATCCAGTTAAGCCATCTTTAGTTGACTCCATAGCCTAATGGCCTGAAATACTCCGTTCTACCCATCTGCTTCTGAATTCCACCACCAAATTGTTATAGCTCCAAATATCACTCTTATGGTTTGTGATGCTATACTCATGGCCTAGGGCAACCCCTCCTTCCAGACCTGGTCCTAAAATTTAAAAAATAGTGTTTTATCCCTTATACGTGACATTGCCCTGAGTTAAACGCGTGTATACGCGGGTATGTGTATATCCAACCCGCGTGTATGTATTAAAACACTTAAAAAAATATAACACTCCTTATTTTCGGGCGGAGATCGCGGGTTTTACCTGCTGATCACTTGTTAGTGCCTGTAGCCCAACTGTTCCCAACCAACTCCTAACTAAAAAAATACTTTGGAGATGGTATAAAATGACCTCAAAGGGAAGGCCTAAGGGAGGAGAGAAGAGAGAGAAAGGTTATTGTGCTGAGATGTTTCCCTTGACCAGGTCTGAAGTCACTTGTGCCTTCTGCACTTCCCCCATTTTGTACAGGAAACCTTTGTTTCCTTGTGTGTTGATGTTCATCCACCATTGATGACATCATGGAAAGAGTCTTGGTAGGAGTTTTGTTAGAGGCTTGAGGTTGGATCGGATCCGGAAGGAAGCTTTGCTTGGAGCCTGCTGAAGGTGACTCAGGTGAAAATATTCCTTTTTATGTACTTTATTTGTCTATAATAAAAGAAACACATGTCTTGGTTCCCGAAATGAATCTTCTTTATGTTAATGATATTCATGTTTAGAATTCATATGTAAATGGTTGTTTGGATTTCATAACTAACTACCTTTCTTTATAACATGAAGATGGCTTCTTTATAATTTTTTGTCCATGTACTACTGTATTCTTTGAATTGGTTGTTTTGCAGGACAAAAGAGAAGAAGGGAACTCCAAGAAGGGTTTGCACCCTAAAGGCCTTCTCAAACATAGGACCAAAGGTACGTACCCTTATCATAGAATTTGCTTATAATAGCATAATGGCTGTATGAATGTATGTTTCTTTGAATAGATAACTTTCAGTTTGCTAGGGTTTCAACCCAAAAAGCCCTAGGGGAACATTTCCCTCTATCAGAATTGGCGACTCCACTGGGGACAACACTCTTGTTGTTCCTAGTTTGGGTGTTTTTCAAGCCAATAAGGGCTCAGCTACCTTGTCTGCTTGCTGTTACTGTCTGGTCTGTTTTTTAACTTTAAGTTTTGCCAGTTTCTTCAGTTTGTCTTTTTTATTTTTCTTGAAGCTTTTCATATACGCTGTTTTTCTTAGATACAGAAGCGTATATACGCTTGTTTCTTTGAGTGAACCCGAGTATACACAGGTTTCCTCAAACACAGTCGTGTATACACGCAATCTGTACATAAGTACAGTCGCATATATATTGCAATTTTCAAGATCTATAAATCTTTTTAGTCTCTGAAGGTTTGTCTGGTGGTTTGAGTCAGTCTGAAATAGTCATTTTCCAGTATCAGTTATTTGTTTTACAGTGAGCATCTCGTTTCGAATTCTCTCTGATTATAAGGAGTATTGGTCTTGTTTTTTGTTGATTGCAAGCGTCATCATTTTTTTTTGCTAAAACACGCAAGATTTCTTGCTAGGAATCTTGGCTGCTCTGTTTCATCAGGGTAGGAAGATTGAATTCAATATTTGTGTTAATCTTGCTTTTGGTGACTTTTTGTTTGCTTGACAAAACCGCTTTTAGTGACCATCCACTTCTTTGTTTCATGAAAGTTGTTGATTAACACTTTCTTGGAATTTGTCTTTTTGATCTTTTGGTTTTCGGTGCCAAAGCTTTCATTGCTGCTTTTGATTGTTAAGAGCGATTTCAAACACATTTATTTTTGTTGACTTTTCTTCCATTGCGTGGTGTTGATTCGCAAAAGTGTTTAATTGCCTATTCTTCAATCACAAGTTTCAGTGTTGTTGAGAGCATTTTTTGAAAAGACTCTTTTGTTTGTTGCTTTGAAGAAAATCTTTTGGAAATCTTAGTTTTTCTTTCTTGAACTTGCTTTTCATTTGGTTTCCTTTTAGTAAGTGAAAGTGCTTTATTTTTGTCTTAGAACTTGTTTTTAGTGTTTAGACGAAATGAATGGTAACATTTCATATTCCATCTAGGCATTTTAAGTGGCAAGATAAAGATTGATAAGCAAGCAACTTTCATTTTTTGTTTTTAGAGTAGTTTTGAATCTTGCATCCACATATAGTTGTTGCATTAGGATAGATTTGCATCCCCTTTTTAGGCATACATAGCTTTGTTAGCTTTTGTGAGTGTGAAGTGTCTATTAACGAAAAGAAAAGAAAAATTTGTTTTATTAGAAGTACCTCTGAACCCTATAGAAATTTCTCTTCATCGAAAAACAAAAAAGTGCATGTGCATGTAGTTAAGTTTTTATTAATTTCTTTTGCGTCAAAAAAACACCACTAGTTTCACTTCTGTTACCTTGTGACTTAAAGAACAGCCTAATAAAATCAAGTGCTAACTAAAATTCACTAGAACTTTTTGTTTTAGTCAGTTACACCAACAAGATTAGGTTTTTAGGGCCTTGGATTAGGCGAGTGGAGAGTTAACTCTCCAAGGCCATATAAACGTCAAACGTAGGAGTCTGAATAACGAGAGAAAATCCAATAGCGTTAGGAAGACCAGGAAAGCTACGGATCTGGGAGTTAAGCATGAGGGTCTGTGAAGACAGGGAAGAGAGATACCCCCTCTCCTACTTGTCCGAACTTACCTCACGACTGTTCCGCCTGGCTTCTGCGACGAGTTGGTATCCATAGTTGCTGCTCCTAGGGAACTACACAGGTGGCTGCAGAGGGGAATCGCGTGGCACCTGAGGTTGACGTTGCATCACTCTCGACAGTACTACTGGAGGGCACCCTTGCGAAGCTTGGGGGCTTGCACTAGTGCAGGCTGTTGTTAGGAGGTCAGCATAACTTCCTCTGATACCTTTGCTGATAGGACTGGGCCCTCATCATCCCAGACTATCTTCGGAAGGCCCCTTAATTCACTTTCTCGTATTTTGGTGTCCGATCCTAATCACCTGGAGCAGAAATACTTGGAAGTTGTTTGACTGGCTGTATCTTTAGGGATTTTATAGTGTGTGCTCTGTTCTCCTAGTTGGCCTAGCTTTCAATTTTTTGAGTCTTTAGTTAGATCATAACAAAAAATTCAAAGTGGTTGACCGATCTCCTAGACGGTCTCGAAGATTTCATGGTCTTTCGCCACCAAGTTTAGAGCCTTCTCCTAGAAGGCGCAGAGGCAATACTACCGTTGGGTTCCGTCCCACGCCGGTTGACGCATCGGGGATTGATCCTCCTCTCGGGGGCATTAGCGGCTAAGCAAGGCCTGGCACTTCTGAACAAGAAAGGGACAATCCAGTCCTTTCTCGAGTTCATTTTCAAGCGGAGAATAACATAGAGGTAGAAGAACTTTCAGAGTCGTTAGCAGCTCCAAATTCTCCACTACCATCTAGTCATCCAGACGTACTACAATACGTTGGGACTCCGACGCATAGACCGTCAAGTCCAGGTTACGCTACGCGCTTACCATCGTTGACCACTACTGGAAGCATGGCTTCTACAAGTGCTACGACTATGCAAACCCCAACATCGGTGCAAAGGGGGGGGAACCATTTCCATCTCCTCTGCTTCCTTGTTTGGATCTTTTGCTAGCACATCTTTAGTTGGGTCTACCTCCATTTCGTCCACGAGTGGAAATACCCAAACCAATGCTTTTGGTACTGGATTCTTCCCATTTGGCACCCACTCACATGGTATTCCATCGGTTCCATTTAGTGCCGCTACATCCATGATGGGTGGATCAGCTTCATTCCAGGGTTTTCCTTTCGGAAGTGGTCATATGCCACATTCCAACCCGATGGTAGGATCCATGCCTTTTTCTTCTATAGGACAAAGCAGCAATCCTTTCCAAGGTTGGAATAACCCTAGGATTAGTAGCGTGGGAACCGGGAATCCGTTTATCGGCCAACAAGGGAATAGGCCGTACTCCACGGTTATTTCGTTCCAAAGTATTCCTCCCCTAGCTTCGGCTTGGAATCTGTATCAGGGGTTATCAACTCCTTACAATCCTTTAGGAGGACACTTTGCTGGTTATGGAGGCTATACGGCCTGAGTTGGTCAAACTCCGAATTTTGCTGGACCACAAGGCTTGCCTTTTGGTTCAGTCGGTTCTACTGGTTACTTCGAGCAGCCCGGTGCCTCCCAAATTCCAGGACAATCTTTTCAGAGCTTTGGGAGTTCTGCCCAATCTGGGTGGAATCCCCAAGGTCCTCCTAGGCTTCCATTTCTGGCAACGTTGAACTTGCCAGATCTCACTAAGTTAGCAAATGACCAAATCAAGTACAATCCGGCTTGGCCTCCGGTCCCAACCAAACTCCCTTCGGACATTCCAAAATTCGAAGGGAAGAGTGGTGAGGACCCAGGTGACCATGTAACCACATTCCATTTGTGGTGCTCATCTAACTCCCTTATCGATGACTCGATTAGGTTGAGACTCTTTCAGCGCACCTTGACTGGTAATGCGGCCAAATGGTATATAGAGCTGCCAGGGGGCAGCTTTACATCGTTTGCTGACTTAGCCAACATTTTCTTAAATCATTTCCAGTTGCCTGTCCGCTATGACGCCAGAACTGAACTTCTGGCCACCTTTCGTCAGGATAAGGCAACCCACATTTCTGACCATATTCAGGAATGGAGACGGAGAAAGAGGCTCATTAAAGTCGAAATCCCTCTGGAGTACCGTCTCGAGTGGTTTTTGAAGTCAATACAACCCGAGATCTCCAAGGATGTCTCCATGTTTGGGGTCTATTCTGAAGAGCAAGCCATTTTTAGGGCCCAACAATTAGAATTGATCTACTCTCAGTCCGGGATCCTACAAAAATACTTTCCAGATGCTCCTGGATCTACGGTTGACGTAGCTAAGTCGAAGCCAGGTCCCCACGCGGATGGTATCGTTGGGTCAGTCGACACAACCATAGTGAACTTGTTGAATCAATTGCAGCAGTTGTCCTTGCAAGCTGCTTCTAACAACCAAGTCACATTGTCTAATCCCCCCGCTTCCCATACTTCTTAAATAAATGCCGTGCAATCTGATAACCCCAAAGGAAATCAAAATTCTAATGGGAAAAAGAAAGGACGAGGTAAGAAAAGGAACCAGGATGGGAAGCCTGATGCAAATAAATCCGGCAACAACGCTGGTGGTGGTAGAAATGAGTCGAGAAAGAAAGTCATTTTCCATGCAAATTGTGCAGTGGAGACCATCTAACTCATCTCTGCCCTAATATTGAAGATGCTCAGGGCTTGTTAGGATAGCAAAGGACTTCTAGTTCTCAAGCTGTGTTAACCAACCCGTTTCCCCAAGGGCAGCAACTTCTTGCTGGCGCGAATTCAAACCCTGGAACCTCCGCCGGGGGCAACCAGGAAGGGGAAAAATTGTCAAATGTTTTCATTATGGGTTCTAACGTCCATGTGGCTACTCGGTCACCTGATTTTGGTGAATCCGAAACTTCCAAGGACAAGACTGTTCCCGGAAGTACTGACCTCATACTGAGCGACCCCCTGTCGAGACTATACCATGGATACCGAAAGGTTCCGCTAAACGCGCGACGATTCATCCTAATGCTAGGGTCGCCCAAATTAATTACCCATTGTGGAGGATTTGGCTCAGAGTCCGTGCACCATGTCTGCTTTAGAGGTTCTCCAGTCGTGTCCGGCTCAGAGAAGTGCTTTACTCTCCGCAATTGGAGCAGTCGATCCAACTAACTCTTTAGTGCTCACTTTTGACATGTTAAATGTCAAAAAACGACTCCCTCATCATATGGCTTTCCAAATAAAGTCTACATACCAAAAAATCAATATTTTTCGCACCGCGATAGATGAAGGGGCTTCCACATGCATCATGTCGATGTCATGCTGGAAGGCTATCGGATCACCTTCGGCTGTTCCTTCACCCACCATCTTGACTGCATTTGATGGTCATTCTCATAAGCCGCATGGGATTATCCCGGCCTTTCCTATATGTGTTGGGGGAAAGGTCGTCAATATTGAAGTAGAGGTCGTAGACGTTAACCTAGACTATAATCTCCTATTAGGAAGGAACTGGGTATACGAGATGGATGCCGTTGTTTCGACTCTGTTTCGTGTCATTTGCTTTCCTTATGAGGGGAAAATTGTTAAGGTTGATCAATTGGAATATTGTCCAGTCGATCCTCAAGCAAGCTCTGACTCTACTGTCCCTTTAGTGGATAACCCTCGCCCGCTGACTGAGAATTTAGGAGTAGGGATGTATTCCTCATTGATGGGTACATTTGATCTTCCCTCTCCTTTCGCTAAAATCAATGCTATTTCATCATCTAAGGAGTCTCCTCGAGAAGAGTTCTTTCGAACTCGTTATTTTTCAGACCCTTGGACCTTGCCTTCACCTACAACCACATTAGTTGAAGGACAAGTAAATGGAATGGCATTCCCTATATCTGTAGCTGAGCTTAGATATCAGTCTATCGTAGACTCTGCAGACAACCATTCTACTCCTTTTTCCGAAGAGGAGTTAGATGGTCATGTGGCCCCAGCTTGGAGCCTTGATTCTACCTCTGCCTTGGACTGCTTAGATTTGGTTTTACCTTCTGAAGAATCAATCCTCGAAGTAATGATGGGTATAGATCAACCTTGGGAAGACTTACACCATCATTCATACTTTCTTCCTCCATTGCAGGAAGTAGAATCTAGATTCTCCGAGCTCCTCACTAGTAATGTTTGTATGGTGTCAAACCCTTTGGCTCCAGCACACATTCGTGCCGAAGGTAATATGTTGGTAATTTCAAAAACGATACCTATAAACATCTCTAGGGACCCTAGCATCATCGAGAATATCTTCATCGGAATTGAGTGTTCCCCTGAAGAAATTCAAATCTACACCGACCTTTTCAAGGAATATCGTGATGTATTTGCTTGGTCTTATGAAGAAATGCCTGGCATTGATCCTTCTATAGTTCAACATGAGATCAAGACGTATGAAAACGCGAAACCAGTTCGTCAAAGGCTTCGACCGGTTAACCCTAGGAAAGCAGCAGCTATCAAAGCTGAGGTTGAGAAGCTGCTAAGGGCGGGTTTTATATACCCTGTTCCTCTTACTGATTGGGTTTCTAATCCAGTCCCTGTGGACAAAAAGCAAGGAACAATCTGCGTATGCATTGATTTTAGGGACCTAAACAAGGCTTGTCCGAAAGATAATTACCCCACACCATTCATTGATTAGATTATCGACGAGTGTGTAGGTAATGAAATTTTTTCCTTCATGGATGGTTTTTTCGGGTTATAATCAAATTTCTATCCGTCCTGAAGATCAACATAAGACAGCTTTTATATGTCCCTGGGGTACCTTTGCATATAGAAAGATGCCTTTTGGTCTTAAAAATGCTGGAGCCACTTTTCAGCGGGCCATGTCATATGCTTTCCACGACATCAAACATGTCATCGAGGCATACTTGGATGATCTCGCTACTAGTTCTCGAAAGAGAACTGACCATCCTATTCATCTTCGATTGGTTTTTGAATGATGTCGTTTTTATAAAATCCGGTTGAATCCCAACAAGTGCGTTTTCACGGTTACGTCCGGTCGGTTGTTAGGGTTCATCGTGTCCAATGAAGGGATTCGGTTGATCCCTTCAAGGTTGAGGCAATAGTTCAGTTGCCTCCCCCGTCCTCAATTCAACAACTTCAAAGTCTTCAAGGGAAGTCTAATTTCTTAAGACGGTTTATAGCAAACTATGCCGAGATCACTAAAGGGTTATGTGTTTGCTACGGAAAGGAGTTTCATTTGTGTGGGATGACTTTGCACAGCGGTCGTTTGATGCTTTGAAAAAGGCATTAGTCTCTGCCCCACTTTTGAGTCCACCGGATTATGGTAGAGACTTCCTTTTATATCTCGCTGCAGCAGAATCAACCATTGGTATGGTTCTCATTCAGGAAGACGATGCTCTCGCCGAGCACGTGATTTATTATTTGAGCCGAGGTTTAATAGGTCCTGAACTTTGCTATTCTCTGGTTGAGAAGTTGGCCTTGGCAGCTGTTCATGCTGTCCAGAGGCTCCGTCATTATATCTTGCTACGCAAAACTTTTGTCTTAGTGGCGGTCAATCCATTTCAATTTTTCCTCAGTAGGCGAGTGATTGGGGGCAATATAATAGATGGATAGTCATTTTGCAAGAATTCGATCTCGAGTTCTTGTCTGCCAAGTCTAAGAAATCCATGGTTTTCGCGAAGCTAATCTCTGAGCTTCCTTGTGGAGAGGATACTGTTTATGAGGAAAGTTTTCCTGATGAACATTTATTCCTCATTTCTTCACTCAACCCTTGGTATGGAGATATCATTGTCTATCTCCAGACTTCGAAGTTTCCCTCTACTTTCTCCAAGGATGAACGTCGAAAATTACGTCACCTGGCTAAAAACTATGTTATCATTGGTGACACATTATACCGTTGACGGGTTGATTCAATCCTTCGGCGTTGTTTAACCTTAGAGGAAGCAGAGTCAGTGCCCAATGAATGCCACAGTGGAGCTTGTGGTGGCCATCTATCAGGGCTTGCTACAGCCCAGCGCATCTTACGTGCCAGCTATTTTTTGCCTTCACTCTTTAAGGATTGTGTGGAAGCGGTCAAACACTGTCACCCATGTCAAATTTTTACTCGGAAGATGCGTGCGCATCCAGCTCCTCTTTTTCTCGTTGTCATCGTCGGTCTCTTTACTAAGTGGGGTATTGATTTTACAACTTGTAATCCGCCTTCAGCGGCAAATCACAAGTACATTATTGTGGTCGTAGACTACTTTACGAAGTGGGCTGAGGCCATGCCTACTTATAAGAACGGCAGTGACACGGCAGCTTTGTTTCTTTTCAATCAGGTTATCTCAAGATTCAGTATCCCAAGAGAGATTGTCACTGACCATGGCAGTCATTTCCAGAATCAACTGATGTCCGAATTGGCTCTTAAATTAGGTTTCCGCCAGGAGCATTCATCCCCTTATTATCCTCAGGCCAATGGACAGGTCGAGGCAGTCAATAAAACTCTTAAGACGATACTCCAATGGACAATCGATAAAAATCGGTCCAATTGGCACATTATGTTGTATTCGGCTCTTTGGGCATACCGAACCTCCGTCAAAACGGCTACTGGTTTTACTCCTTTTCAGTTGGTTTATGGGATGGAATCTATCTTTCCGGTTGAATGTGAAATTCCATCTCTTAAGTTGGCTGTTGAGCTTCTTCCTGAGACTTCGAGTCTCGAAGAGCGCCTAGTTCACTTGGAACATCTCGATGAGCAGCGTCGAGATGCCACCATGATGAATGAGGCCCATAAGAAAAGGGTTAAAACCCAATATGATAAGTCTGTCCGTCCTCGAGTCTTTTCTAAAGGTGACCTTGTCTTGGTCTATGACCAAGATAAAGACGCCTTGGGGGCAGGCAAATTTAAGCCTATGTGGTACGGTCCTTTCATTATTAATGAGTGTTAGAAAAAGGGTCGTATGAGTTAATCGACTTTGAGGGAAACAAGCTGGCGGAGCCCCGAAACGGGCTCTACCTAAAGAAGTACTTTGCTTAGTTTTGGTCAGGCAATGGCTTCTTTGTACTTTATGTATATTTGTACATATTTCGTCGAGAGTTTTCTGATATCAGCACTTTTTGGTCTGCTGTGGCAGGTGTTGATGGATGATTTAGTCTATTTTGGGTTCGCCGATGGTGCTAGTCGGCACACTCGGAATCTTGCTTCCGCAGCTTGGGTACTCTATTATCCAACTGGTCAATTGATGGCATCAAGAGGCGTGTGCATCGGTCCTGCTTCAAACAATATGGCCGAGTATACTGCTGTTATTAATTTATTATCCGAGGCAATCTCTCATGGGATTGACTCGTTGGTAGTATATCTTGATTCTCAATTGATAGTGTCTCAATTAAATAACATTTATCGGGTACGGGATCCATCTTTATATCGCCAGTATTTAAGGGTGAGGTTGTTGCAAAGATCATTTATTTATATTAATTATTTGCACATTCCAAGATCTCATAATTGGTTAGCTGATTCTATCGCTAATCAGGCATTAGACTGGCACATCAATCATTCATCATAATAAAATCAAGCATCAAAAAGTCAAACTGTATATAAATAAATAAATATATATATATATATATATCATATCTATATCTATATATATATATATATATATATATATAATATATATCTATATATCTATATATATATATATATATATATATATATATATATATATATATATATATATATATATATATATATAATTATATATATATATAATATATATATATATATATATATATATATCGTAAATCGTCTCGAGTGTACATATGTGTGTCCAAAAAATATACAAAATTGGAACTCAAATTCCCATAATCATGTCCGGCATATCTAATGCCTCGATTCAGGATGAGCGTCTAAGTATGTCACTATAGCATTGGCCACACGCCGAAAAATGCAAACCAAGTCACGTGGCATGCCAACCACATGACGCTACATATCCTCAGGAAGGTCCTCTATGACGGCCATCGGTACTCGGCAGCTCAATCTTGCCAAGTGTCGCTGAACGTTGTTTAGAGTCCGTTCTGTATTAGCAGCCGCCTCTTCGGCTCCTTGGCCGCACCGTCCATGCCGCGGGAATCCATCTGGTCGTACCGGCCCGATGTCTAGAACATGATCATCATATCAGTCATTTGAATCTCATCAAAAATATTTTTCAAAATTCATCATTATATTTGAAAAATCCAAAAAATCATAAAATCAAAAAAATCTTACCGATCTTGCCCCATGCTGCATTCGGTGGTAACACTAGATCAGGATCTCCTCGGAAATCCAGCCCAGCATAGGGGTAGTCATCCACGGCAATGATCTGCTGATCCCACCAGGTGAAGAAGTCATCATCAAAAGAAGTCCTTGGGACCTCCCCACCCCCCAGACGTTTAATTAGATCAGCCCACCGGCCCATGCGTGGATCGCATAGGGTGCTGATGGAAACTGCTACCCTGGGGCGGAGTGCGGGAACCTTCTCAAAAAAGAAAGTACACAAGATGCTACCATATCCAAATTTTTTGGTCTGACCCCTCCTGATAGAAGTGAGCTGGCTCTTCATGATGGCCAGAAGAGGAGTACACCAGTCGAACACAGTAGTGAGACAGTCAACTGCCACGCTCATGTTTTGCCGTGACGCCTGATGCAAAGAGGATGATCCGTTCACTCGAGCCATGGTAAACAAGATTATCCTAAGTGATAAACTCGCCACATGTGTGATGGAAATCTGGCTCCCAACCTTCTTGGGATGTCCCGAGCAGTATATCTGTACATAGTCCTCTATCGAGAGGGCACTCCGTGTCCTGCCCCGGGACTGTACTACCTCTCCCCTTCGGGAAAGGCCCGTGATAAAATAGATATCCTCCACTTCTACCCTGAGCGGCATCTGATCGATCATAAAAGCTTCCTCATCGACATCCCAATAATCAATGAGCATCTCAAGCAGACGCGTGTTCACTTTCATATTTGGCAATTTGAAAAATTTAAGCAAACCGCATCCCCGTAGGGCATCTAATGCTTCTGGACTGTTCATAACTTCATTGTCTACCACTGCGTGCTCTCTTTCATGCCACGTGACAGGCATCCTAAGAAAAAATCAATTTAAGACCGTTAGTTTTTGTTTAAAAATGGTTCGCGGTGTATACGCGGTTCCCTATGCACACAGTCGCGTATAGGGCCCGTGTGTACGCGGGTTTAATATTATCAACCCGCGTATACACCGCGAGGAAATATTGGACAAAAGTTCAACGGTGAAACATCAATCAAAAATCTTAAAACCTGTCACAATAAAATGCAAGCTAAGTATAAGAGTTACCTGGAGGTTTTCGACGAATTTGAACGGTTGAATCTGGCCGTGGGTAGTTTGCTTCTTTTTGCTCCAAATCCTTTGCTCTCAAACTCAAATGGTAAAAATGGTGAGTCCAAAATGCTTTTTATAAGTTTTGAAAATGCAAAATTTTTTCAAAATTTTATTTTGTTTGGCCTCATGTGACTTTTAACTTGGGAGCTTGGAATGTCGAGATTGGTCTGTTTTTCAGGACATTTTGGACGATTTTCAATTTCGAGGCGGTTCCATGACTTCTGACCCATCATGGCAGGTATCGTGTTCTCATTGGCATATAGGTTATGGACACCATTTTTCCATTGCATTATGCATACTAGCCTCCATTTGACCGATACATCTGCCATAGGGTCGATCCCATTGTGTTATGGTTTGTAAGCCATCTTCACTCGCCGATTCTTTAAATCATGACACGATGGTAGAGCCATCCTTTACATGGGCATCCTAGTTAGCACCTCACTGACATTTGTTGCTCATGCTGCTCCGATTTGAGTAGGCTCGGGAGTCCTCTGTAGTCCCGCCATGACTTATGCGTTGAAGACTCATTCCTCTTAGCTTCTCCGCTTTGTTCTGGCCTTATACCCTAGAGGCTCCTTTGCGTTGAGTTGTACTACTGCATTGCATGTTGACCACTTGCACCTTTTGGCCTAGGGCCGACTTCACTTGGACTCATGTTTAAGCCAACTTTTGACCATGACGTTTGCAAAATCAACCTTGCATGCCTTTGACTTCTGTAGCTTGACACACCTTGACCCGTGGAAGGAACATACCTTTGAGTGTCACTGACCAGTTTTCACCTCCCTGCATTGAGCATAGGAACATTCCTTTCCCAGGTACTAGATCATCTGTTTCACCGACACTCGTTCTTTCCACTGTACCATAGCATTCTTTTATTCTTTTTCCGGCTTAACAGAAAAAGACAAAAAAAATTAAATATTCCAAAAAGAGCGGGAACGGGAAATTATTTCCATTTATTGTTGGCAGCTAGAGTCAGTTGTGTCGCCCTTGAACAAAGCACTCAAAACAAAATCTCCTCCGTATGGTTGGGATTTAGTTTGACTAAGGTACGCCATAACCTTGTTATTGAGTTAGTTCTCCCTCGATTGGTTATCTCTTCCAATCATATGGAGGGTTCGTTCGTGCCTCTTGTATAGCGAACTTATACAGAGTCATCATATGCTGCCACATAGTCACGTTGAGTCGTGCTTTTGTTCAAGGGAAGTTAGCCTGAGTCGGCCTCTCTGCGGTGTCTCTTGACTCATTTTTCAGTCGGCCATCCCTGGTTGTCAGTATCATGTCTATCATCACATTAGTTATATTGGTCCTTTACTCGTGTCGGTTTGAGAAGGTCCCCATTGTCTTCTTGCTGGCGGGTCTGGTCCTTATCGACGACGACACATTGCTCTGAGGACAGGCCTAGAGTTGCACCCTGGCCCTATTTTCATTATTGATAGGTTACCTTGTGCTCAGCATCCATCAGTATCATGGGTCTTTGACTGAGTGGTTTCCCTTGTGTTTGACATCAGCTTACATTATCACACATTGGGATTCATGTAGTACCTTGGTTTCCATTTGACCCTATTGGTGGATACCTCGCCTCTGTGTCAGCTTTCATTATTGGTTGGTTCAGAGGGTTTCTGCCGTGCGCTAGCCACATCTTGTGTACGCCAGAAACATACTTCAGTTGGGTTACTACATCTTTTTCGTCCGATTCCTTCCACATTATTGGCCTACGGGTTACACTTGTGCTAGATTGATGAAGGATGCCTTAATGCCTTCCTTCTAGCGGATCTTTCCCTATCGACTCCGACTCATTGCTCTGGGGCAAAGATCTAGAGTCCATTTGGCAGTACCTTGGGGTTTTCAGTCATTAGTGGTAGATCCTTCGCTATCGACAATGGGAAACCATCATTGTCTCTTGATCGATAGATTCTTACAGGTGTTCGACTCCAGCTCATCTATTCACACTTGTTAGATTGTACTGGGTACCTTGACGCTCATTATCATTATTGGTGAGTAGTCTCGCTTTTGTTAACGGTATACATCAATGACCGGTAATCAAACAATTTCTCACATGGTCGACTTCAGATCATTTATTCCCATGGTGTAGAAATGTACCACGGCAGTCAGTGAAGACCTCAGGTTGTATCAGCATTCTTTGGTTCACTTGACAGTTGCTCCTACTACTGCTAGTTGATACCACTCCACTTTATATGTTGCATTCAGTCATGGCAACGTTCTATATGCTGGCACCTGAGTTTGCAGTGTAGTACCATCCTATTCCATCATGTTCAGTTGGTACCTTTTGGGGATCAGTCTTTGATATCAGTGATCTGTTGCATCTTTCAGCATCATTGACAGTCTTATATGTGATATTCAGACATGTACTTGTTCATTATGATCAGATGATCCATTTTGTATCTTTCAGTCATTTATACTTGTATACTTAGTGGATCCGCTTGTACTTGATATGTGGACATGCTTTACTTTTTCTGAGCATGGGTATACCCGCCTCAGACAGTGTTTCTTTCTGATCTCCTTTGGTGGCTTGGTAGGCTGAATTCTAGTGAAGTCCTCCTCGGTTTTTGACAGACTTCCTTTCCATGTACTCGCATAATATATTTCGGCCATCATGTACCCCTTCTGACCTCATATATTAGGGGGCATCTGTTATAGCTCCAAATCTCACTCTTATGGTTTGTGATGCTATACTCATGGCCTAGGGCAATCCCTCCTTCCAGACTTGGTCCTAAAATTTAAAAAACAGTGTTTTATCCCTTATACGTGACATTGCCCTGAGTTAAACGTGTGTATACGCGGGTATGTGTATAGCCAACCCGCGTGTATGTATTAAAACACTTAAAAAAATATAACACTCCTTATTTTCGGGCGGAGATCACGGGTTTTACCTCCTGATCACCTGTTAGTGCCCGTGGCCCAACTGCTCCAAACCAACTCCTAACTAAAAAACTACTTTGGAAATGGTATAAAAAGACCTCAAAGGGAAGGCCTAAGGGAGGAGAGAAGAGAGAGAAAGGTTATTATGCTGAGATTTTTCCCTTGACTAGGTCTGAAGTCCCTTGTGCCTTCTGCACTTCCCCCATTTTGTATAGGAAACCTTTGTTTCCTTGTGTGTTGATGTTCATCCACCATTTATGACATCATGGAGAGAGTCATGGAAGGAGTTTTGTTAGAGGCTTGAGGCTGGATCGAATCCGGAAGGAAGCTTGGCTTGGAGACTGCTGAAGGTGACTCAAGTGAAAATATTCCTTTTTATGTACTTTATTTGTCTATAATAAAAGAAACACATGTCTTGGTTCCCGAAATGAATCTTCTTTATTTTAATGATATTCATGTTTAGAATTCATATGTAAATGGTTGTTTGGATTTCATAACTAACTACCTTTCTTTATAACATGAAGATGGTTTCTTTATAAGTTTTTGTCCATGTACTGCTGTATTCTTTGAATTGGTTGTTTTGCAGGACAAAAGAGAAGAAGGGAACTCCAAGAAGGGTTTGCACCCTAAAGGCCTTCTCAAATGTAGGACCAAAGGTACGTACCCTTATCATAGAATTTGCTTATAATAGCATAATGGCTGTATGAATGTATGTTTCTTTGAATAGATAACTTTCAGTCTGCTAGGGTTTCAACCCAAAAAGCCCTATGGGAACATTTCCCTCTATCACAAATGCAATCAAAACCCTCAAGCTTTCATAACTAACCGAATATCCTATAAAACAAAGCTAAATCTTAAAGAGAGAGCCCTCTCTGAGTACAGATTGGCTAGATTATGTACTTAAAATTTGGTTTGTGGTTACCTCAGACCCCTTCCTTCTTCTTACAACTTCTAGGAAAATTTGAGTGATAACATAGTGGCGACTCCGCTGGGAACACCAATTTCTCAGTCAAATAAATCTTTAAGAAAGTTCAAATCTCAAATCTAAAACATCTTAAAGAAAACCAAGAAGTCTTTTGTCAATATCAATTAAAAAAAAAAAAAACCTAAAAACCTGGCTTCAGAAAGGACTTGTTACACTAGAGCTAATCCTGATCCCAATCCACCTCAAGTGTTTGAGAACCATAATCTGATCCCCAAAATCCTTAGGAGACAAGAAAGTCAAGAAAGTACTGCCAGTTCTTGGCCCACCTACAGATCAAGATCCTATACTGTTAGGTGGATTTATCTTGAAGAAAAACCCTTTGATGAATACTTTGAAACCTCTTTGTTTAAGACATCTTCTGATTCTGAGTTAATTGACTTAGTCCTAGACCCAGTATTCATTGAAGAATTACAGTTTGAAGCTGTCACTTTCTCAATTGACAGCCTTGAAACCCTCTATAGACAATTCCTTAATTGATGGGAGAAAAAAAAACATCCTCTTTAGATACCATTTGAGTATGAAAACCTAAAGAGAGGAACATAGGAAACTGTACAGGATTACTGCACTAGATTCAACAGTGTCTACAATGCCATCCCTCAAAACCTCAGACCCCCACCTGATTTGGCCTTAATCAAATTCCCCAATGGATTTGATTTGGATATGGCTTTTCAGCTAAGGGAATGAGCCCCTAGAACTTTAGAAGATATGAAAAGTATAACTGTCAGTGTTGAAGCCAACCTAATGTCTAAAAGAGCCAAGGTTAGGACTGAAAGAAGGATACCAGTAAAAGAAGAAGCCTCGCCTTTTGAACAGAAGTTGGATGCCATAATTAAAGGGATGGATAGATTAGGGGACAGAACAGAAACAATTGAAATAAAATCCCCTTGAGATGGTCAGCCTACCAACACAGGTAGAAATCCTAATTTCCAAAAAAATCAGAACCAGAATACTGGGAAAACTAGTCCAGACCAAAACATTAGACCCCCTTTCCAGGAGAATTATGTAGAAGAATCTAGTTCTGAAGGTCCACAAGAAGATACTCAAATAAATCTGATGGGACATAACAATGAAGGAGAAGTCTTCCTGACTAGAGAGAATCAAGAGGCCCACATTCTTAAATAATTCCAAAGTCAGTCAGGCGAATCATTTGACTTTAGGGAAGGATATGGCATAGCCATCTATGAAGTGCATAAGTAGTATAACTTACGGAGTAGGAGAATTGATGTTCCTGAAGCAAACAAGCAAAAGATTCCAAAACATCCCATCAAAGGTAAGACAGTCTCTGCACCTGTACAAATTCTTTCCAGACCAAATAATAACCTTTCTAACCTAATAATTGAAGATGTCTCGGATAATCGACCAAGAAATAAATAGTCCTCCACTCTCCTTCCTTCTAAAGGAACTGTGGAAGAACCTCCAGAAGTTGATTTAGGAGAAACTGAAAATCATAACCCCACTCCTGAAAAGGAGAAAAACATAGAAAATACAGAAAATAGAGAGAATGCTAATGTTCAAAATCCAAAAACCCAAATAGAAAAACCCTTTAATCTAGAAACTGAAATAGGTAAGATGAAAATTGTTGTCCCTTTGTTTGAATTAGCTAAACATGATGCTTACCGAACTCAGATTCATAGATCACTGAAAATTACTGGAATTGAAGATTCAGTTAATGTTTTTGATGACCAGCCAGAATTAATCTTTGGCCCTGAAGTGAATGGAAAATATTTAGCAGGAGGAATTCTTCCCTTCTATGTGAGCTTAAACATACATGATAAAATCCTTCACAATGCCATGTTTGACTCTGGGGCATCTCATAACCTCATGCCCAAGTTTGTAATGGAAAAATTAGACCCAGACATCACTAGACCATACAAAGATCTATTTTCTTTTGATTCTAGTTAGGTAAGATGTTTAGGATTGATAAAAGACTTGTGTGTTTCATTGGTTCAATATCTTGCAAATTTTTTTTTGATGGATATAGTGGTAGTAGATATACCACCAAAATATGGCATGTTATTGTCTAGGTCCTGGGGTGCTAAACTTCAAGGATCTCTTCAATTAGACATGTCCTATGCTACTATATCGGTTTTCGGCCAACCAAAGAAACTATATAGAGAAACGTTAATGAAATATGTAGTAAGTAGTCAGGAAAAACCACAAAATTTCCCCATCTACTCAGTACACTCTAATATGGACTCATTCATTCTTTATAATGCTGAAACCCATCCTGCCAATACTTTAGAAGTTATAGCAGCAGAACCAAAAGAAATTAAAAAATAAAAATCAAGTGTTCAGATTCAGGAAATATCAGATACTAATGACAAATCAGACAACAAAGAAAAACCAGATGAAAATGAAAAACTAAATCCCCCTGTTAAACAAATTCCCACCACCCCTGACACTGATTATGTGCATGAAATTCTTTGGCATTTAGAATTTGATGGCTCAGTCAATAAATTAGGGGCAGGAGCAGGAGTTTGGGTGTACAATTTAGAAAATGACCATGCTAAAGGCCATGCCTACAGATTAAATTTTAAGTGCACCAATAATATGGTAGAGTACGAAGCTCTTTTGCTAGGACTTAAACTTGTCAAAATATTAGGAGCAATTAGAGTATTTGTCATAGGAGATTCAGAATTAATCATTAAACAGATCAAAGGGAAATACTTAACCAGGGATCCTAGATTAGGATATTACAGAGGAAAAGTCATAGAAATTCTCAATACTTTTCTAGAAACCAAGCTTGCCATAGTACCTAGAAAACATAATTTACATGCTCATGGTCTGGCAATGTTTGCCAACACCTGCAAATTACCTTTTGAACAAAATCATCAGTTTACTACTGAAATTAGGCATAGACCAGCCATCCCTGACAATTTGAAGAACTGGCAGGTCTTTGATAGTGATGACTAGATTAATAACTTTTTAACTTTAGATGAAGAATTTTCTAATGGTTACATAGATGTTAATACAGACAGTAACTTTAATCAGACAGATGAGGTAGAAGCAAAAATTTTAGAAAAAAGTTCAATTCAAATTCTTCATCCTACGAAATTCACACAAAAAGAATTTCAAGACTGTTTAGTCAATTTAGTGTTGTCTAAATTGCTATCATAAATTGTCAACCCGGGGCTCGTAAGCTGATGAAGTGAAGGTGTACAGTATATACTTAAGTAACCTCTTAGATCTTTTTGTCGTTTGGGGGTGTTGTGGTCAATTTAACTTCTTAAGATGGAGTGATGATTTTATAAACAAATGAGTGATTTGTGTGTGTATGGTGGTTTCTAGATGAGTGAGTGTGTGTAACTGGTGGTTTCTAACTACCTTATAAACTTGCAAAGAAAGAGCTTGAAAGAAATAACTTGAAATGAAACTGAAAGCAAAGCATAAAAACCACTTTCTAATGGCACTAGTCACTACTCATGCTGCTGCAATAAAAAGGTAAGAAAAACCACTTTAAAGACCAATTATAATGTTCATCTCTTCCTAACACTCTGCTTCCAACATATAGTACTATGTGAAACACGATTAAGAAGTAGTTAGATATAAGTCTAAAAAGTAATCAAGCTCTAAGATGACAAATTATAACACCACTTTGCCT
Organism: Pinus tabuliformis; assembly: GCA_031772625.1. NCBI lineage: Eukaryota > Viridiplantae > Streptophyta > Pinopsida > Pinales > Pinaceae > Pinus > Pinus tabuliformis. The sequence continues at coordinate 1,849,942,826 of CM062818.1, read as the reverse complement.
CTCTCCAACATTCTGCTTCCAACATACATTGTAATGTGTAAAAAGTGAAGAAAGAGTTAGTGATATAAGTCAAAAACTACTCAAAGCAAGCTGTGATTTATTAGTATTCTGATCTCTTAAAGATGAACAACTTATGATAAGGAGACAATCAATATGTTAGCATACAACTTGAGAAACTAAACTAGAAATCAAGCTAGAAAAACAGAATAAAGGCAGCAACTATGAATATGACAACTGAAAATACCATTAGAGATAAAGCAAATACAACAAAGACACACAATCCCGGGCTAACACCTGCAGAAAACAATCCTGATCAGTTAAAGTAAATGCTGGAAATGAGATGACAGTGAAAGTAAATCAAAACTGTACATGTATTAAAGAAAAGGAAAATTGCTGAATTCAAAAGAAGGAAATGGCAAGAACATAAAGGTAAATTTACTGTACAAAGGCTATTATGAATGGGGGCCCTCCATCCACAAAACCCAAGGAAAGATCAGCTACTTGAAGGAGTCAAAACAGCACAGTCTTCTATTAACTCATATGCAGAAATTACAGTAAAAAGTGCTGAAACAGCAGCTTCAAAACAGAGTTTCTGTACACACTAAAATTGTAGCAATTACATAAACAAAGCAACTAAAAACTAATCCTTAAGCGTGCGTAGACGCTGGATTTTATAGGCGTATGAACAACTGCCTACTGTGTAAAACATGAAACTAGAAATTAACTGACAGTCATGCTAATTAAATGGTACAGCAACATGTAAACAGGTCTGTGTGTTATCTGGAGGGTACGGTCGTCATGGAGGTTGAATCCAAGGTTGGATCCTGTCTCCCATAACCTGCATAGCGTGGAGGAATCGCCATCTGGAGTGACGTGACCTATCAGCTCACGCAGCACCGTTTGAGCTGGCTTTGTTGACCGAAGTTTGATCCACGTTGACCGGAGGTGTGCGTGGCGTTGCTGACCGAACCAATAGCATAGGAACCTTTAACACCTTCATTCCCACGTGCCCATGTGATTCGTTTTTCAAAATGACACGTGGAACATAGAGATCAATGAAAAGGTTGCGGAATGACTAGATAGCTGCAGAATTGCTGAATGGCTGCGGAATTGCCAGATAGCTGCGGAATCTCTGTGCATATGTCAAAAATCTAGACAAACAGTCAAACATTAGCAAAGTTAACCAATCATGCTTAAAGACATCAAATGTAATGATCTGGATAGGTTTATGAGGAAAATAGGGCAAAAGAGAGGGATAAGTGAGGAAAAGCTGTAGGTAATGATAGATAATTAGGTGCAAGTTAGAGGCTCTACATACCCCCACTATGAGGGTGTTGCATGTCCTCATGCAACGAAAACATTTTTTAATCCACCTGCTGAGATGCCTCTGCTAGGACATCTAGTCTTCTCCTCTTCCTCTGTGTAGCCACATTGACTCTTGGTTTCCTCACCAAGCATCTGAATTTTAAATTGACCAAAGCTCTGCTTAGCTTCCTGCATTTTTTCTTTAGCTTTCTGTTTTTCCTTTGCCAAAGGCCCAGATGAAGCATGGTATTATTGTGGACCATTTTGTCCACTTTACCTTGTTCCTTTAATGCTTCATTCTCTTGTGTGATGTGGCGGTTTAAAACTTCAAGCTCAAAAATTTCTTGTTTAAGTGAGTGAACTTGCTGTTCAAGAGGTAGAACAGTGCTTGGACCAGCAGCAGCTTGTTCTAATGTCTCCAAGTAGTTATATACTCTTTGCTGATCTGGGTCAATCTCTGGTGACCTCTTTGGACTAGGCTCACGCTCAAATTCGATTTTATGCTCCTGTTGAAAAGGGCTTTCCTCTCGTGGAGGAGTAACCTCAACATGTGGTGGGCTTGGCTCAAAGTCAAGTCTTGTAGCAACCTTTTCAGGTGTGCTCGAGTCAATGAAGAGTGACTCTTTGTTCTTTGTGGCCCCCACTTTGCTTTGTAGCCTGCTGCTCCTCCTCACGGTGGTGATGCTCTGTTTTTCCTTTTGTTGCTTCTGCTTTTGTTTTTGCATCTTCTTGGAAAGGGCAGCCTCATGAAATTGGGCCAATCTTTGTGCCAATGGCTGAGTGTCCTCTTCACTGGAATTTTTAGGAGTAAGGTAGGTTTCTTGGGCTATAGCTTTTCCTTTATCCTTCTTTTGTCTCTTCCTACTCTCCTTTTTCTTTTGAGCAACCTCTTGTACAATTTCTTGCAGGGTTTCTGTAATTATTTCTTGGGCTGTTTGGTCAATATCTACAGCAAGCTCAGGGTCAATTTCTTCCTCAGAGTTATGGGCAGCAGTTTCTTCTTCAACAAGGTCTTGGACAGTTTCTTCTTGGACAGCAATTTCTGGGGTAACCTCTTCTCTTCTTCTTCTTCTACTCTTTCTGGGCACTTTAGGTGAACTACCAGAGGCTTCTCCTGCCTCTTGGAAGTGGTTCCTCACAAGAAAACTTTCCCATGTATCCCTTTTGGCCTTTAACTGTTCTTCAATTAGCATTTTGACAAGCCCGTGATGGTATAAATGTGGCTCAATATTATTTATGTTTCTTTGGACTGTTGAGCACATTTTTCTAAGGCTAGATAGTAGAAAATAAGGAAGATTAATGTCATGCTCACCCATGAATGCATCATAATTTTAGCATGGTAAACATACAAAATTCCGAATCTTCCTTCACATGTAAAGAATTTCTGTACTAACAGAAGCAAAGCTGTCCATTCTTCTTTGACAAGACTAACAGGGATTCCCTTTGTAAAAATACTAGTGTTCATACCTGGATTTTACAATAATTGCTTCCATTCCTGGTCTTTCACTGATCGATTCTTGAACCACCTTTCCCCAGTTTGAGGTAATGAAGTTTCTTGTGCTAAACTGCCTTCTGTAACTATAAATTTCAGATCTTCAATCTCCACTTTGTTGTCTTTGAAAGAACGAGCAAAAGCCTTTGTGACTTCCTTATGGTATCCCTTGAATTTTTGAATGAACTGGAGCCATTTGGCCTTTTGCAAAGCGTCTTTAGTTTGGGGATAGCCTTCTAAAAATTTAGAGCCCTCAGGCTCTGCCCTCAATAGCTTACCCATCAGCTCTCTGGCTGCCTTAACAGCACTGTTTTAACACTTGGTGAAAGAGTTATACGGGAGAAAAGTGTTGGACAGTGGGTTTATGGCTACAACAAAATAGCCGTGATGCACTTACAATAGTGGTCAAGGTTTTAGTGGAGACATGAGAAGAAAATGAAACAGAGAGTGCTTACGGTGGACAGAATAGTGAATAAGACAGAGAAGTGAAGAACAATGGAAATGAGGGAGTGAATCAACAGGGGGAATGGAATTATGTATGCGTAGGAGGGTTACGAGTAATGGGTGAAAACGGTTAAATCCCATAGACGTCAGTCATTGGTGTACATCTGGCTGCGGAATTATAACTCAGAGTGCCGTAGTACAGTTGTATACGTCACTCTGGTATGAGAGTTTTAATGAAAGAGCAGCCATGTTTGGGTTTGAAACTGTAATGAGTAGGGACCGTTAAGGCTGAGAGATACGTGGATTTCCGGTCAAGTAATGGAAAGGATTGGTAATCATTACATTAAATGGCTAAAAACACAATCCGGAAACCATGCAAAATGTTATAACCGTAGGTTTAGAAATTAGATCATACCTTATGTATCCGCGCTTTGATTCCTTTTGCTCATATGACACTAACCTTTCATTGTTTATTGCTACTACATGACCTTTTTTCAATTATTGCTGATGACTTTTGGACTGCAGATTCCTTCTTAAAACAGACTGTGTTTTTTTTTATGCAGGTGTAGAAAGTGTATCGGCTGCGGAATTGGGATGTTGGCTGCGGAATTGCTCCTCATCTGCGGAAACTGCAGTGATACCCTCTGTCTGCACAAAACAACTTTAGCTGTGTGAAATAAATCTGACAATGACTTTATTGGTGAGATAGAATGTAATGGATGGATGGATGGAAAGAAATGAGGTGGAGTGAGAGTGATTGGATGAATGAGATGGTGAATGAAGTGGGCGAAATGAGATGGAACAAGGAGGAGAGAGAGATTTTTTTTTTTGGAAAATGTGAGGTGTCAGGTGACCCTGATTTTCACCTCAGATTTTCTGCATAGGACTGCCAATCAGAGACTGGTTTTCAGGCCTATACATTTTTTTTTTTTTTTTTTCTCTTTTTTTTTTTTTTTCAAAAACCAAAGATTAGGCTGATGGAGGAGAAGAATCCTTCTCCACCAACCTGATTGCAGAATATTCTTTAAACAACTTGACAAATTCCTCTTTTGAGAGTGGCTTCTGGTAGATCTTCAAGCGATGGCCATTCACAATAAGAGGAGTATGAAATTCATCAATAGTTTTCACTCGAACTGCTCCATTGCTAAAGACTTCATCAATCTCATATGGCCCAAGCCAATGAGTTTGAAATTTTCCTTTGAAGTCTTTAAACTTTGAATCAAACAATAGAGCCCAATCTCCTTTCTGAAACTTCTTCTCCTTGATGTATCTATCATGCCATTTTGTTCTTTGATGCTGAACTAGATCGGTTCTTAAAATGGCATCTTGTCTTATCTCATCTAGTTCATTTAACTGCTCCATTCTGTGCTTCTGGGCTTCTGAAAGATTCATCCCCAACTGGACTGCCATCTTGAAAGTTTTGACTTGGAACTCAATGGGGAGGAGGACTTCTTTCCCATAAACAAGTTCATAGGGAGAATATCCTGTGGTACTCTTCCATGTAGTTCTATAGGCCCATAAAGCTTCAGGTAGCCTTTCAGCCCAATCTCTTCTATGCAGATGAACAGTCTTGGTGATGATATTCTCAAGGACTTTATTTGTAGATTCCACTTGACCATTTGCTTGCGGATGGTAAGGAGTAGATGTTCTATGCTTGATCTTGTATTCCTCCATCAGCTTCTCCATCAGATTAGATGTAAATTGGCTTCCTTGATCTGTTACAATTTCTCTTGGGACACCAAAACGAGTGAAAATATCCTCAAAAAGAAATTGAACAACTGAATTTTCAGTGGCAGAAGACAAAGCTTTTGCTTCTACCCACTTAGTAACATAGTCAGTACAAACCAATATATACTTCTTTTGTTTAGATGGCGGATTAATGGGTCCAACGAAATCTAAAGCCCATTTTTCAAAAGGTTCGATGAGTACCTGTGGCTGCAATGGCATCTCACTTGAAAGAGTTGGTCTCCCAATTCTTTGGCAGCTGTCACACCTTCTGACATATTGCTTTGCATCTTTGAAAAGAGTAGGCCAATAATATCCCAAAGAAATGATTTTATAGGCTGTTCTCTTGTCAGCGAAGTGTCCACCGCATGGCTCGTCATGGCATGCCTTAAGGATGTCAGGCATCTCATCTTCCCGAACACATCTTCTAATCACACAGTCTAGCCCTGTTTTGAACAATTCATTAGAAATCCATGAATAACTTGAACTCTGCTGAATAATCTTTCTCCTTTCATTAGGAAAAAGATGTGGAGGTAGTTTCCCTGTGACCAAATAATTAGCAATATCTGCATACCAAGGGGTTTTAGTAGTTATTGCAAACAAATACTCATCAGGAAACTTATCCTCTACAGGAGAATCTTCGTTAGCATTTTGGGTTCTAGACAAGAAATCAGCTACTGTATTTTGTTTTCCTGGTCTATCTAACACAGTAATATTGAATTCTTGTAAAAGTAAGAGCCATCTGGTGACTCTGCCATTAGTAACAGGTTTGTTCATTAAATATCTTATGGCAGAATGATCAGTATGAACAAAAGTTTCATAGACGGTTATGTAGTGTCTAAACTTATTGATCGCATGTACCACAGTTAAGAATTCTTTTTCTGTCACAGTATAATTTAACTCGGTGGGAGTCAAATTTTTACTGGTGTAATAAATGGCATAAGGGATCAAATCCTTTTGTCCCAAAACAGCTCCTAGAGCTGTATCTGAAGCATCTGTAGAAATATGGAAAGGAAGTTTCCAATTTGGCCCTCTTAGAATGGGTGCTTCAGATATTCTCGTTTTTAAAGCTTCAAATGCAGATTGGCATTCAGGATCCCATTTGAATTCACAGTCCTTTGTAAGTAATTTGAAGAGAGGAGATGCTATCTTGGTGAAGTTTTCAATAAATCTTCTATAATATCCAGTAAACCCAAGAAAACTTCTAACATCTTTCTGGCAATTTGGAATCGGTAACTTAGAGATGACTTCAACTTTGGATCTATCAACCTTAATCCCATCTCCTGAAATATGATGTCCTAAAACAATCCCTTCAGTAAACATCATAAAACACTTTTCATGACTTAAAGAAAGATTTGTTTCCTTACATCTTATCAGTACTTTTTCCAAATTTTCCAAAGCTTCTTCAAATGTATTACCGTAAACTGTAAAATCATCCATATAGACCTCTACACAATCATGGATTAGATCTGAAAAGATACCTAATACAGCCCTTTGAAAAGTAGCAGGTGCATTGCATAATCCAAAAGGGAGTACTCAGTAGGCAAAAGTTCCCCATGGACAGGTGAATGTGGTCTTATCTTGATCTTCAGGTGCCACCTGAATTTGATTATGCCCACTAAAACCATCCAAGAATGAGAAATACTTTTTACCTACTAAAGTGTCTAGTACCTGATCAATAAAAGGTAGAGGGAAATGATCCTTTAAGGTTGCCTTGTTCAATTCTCGATAATCAATGCAAACTCTCCATTTACCATTCTTTTTGGGCACTATAACCAAGGGAGAAACCCATTGGCTATCTGAAATGGGGTAAATGAAGTTTACCTTGAGTAGTTTCTGGAGTTCTTCTTTCACGATTTCCCTAAGGTTTGGATTCATCCTTCTCTGCGGTTGCCTAATAGGTCTGCTATTTTCTTCAATATAGATGTGATGAATACAAGTCTTAGGATCGGTTCCTTTCATGTCAGTGTATTCCCATGAAAATGCAGTAGAATGTTTTTGCAAAAGTTTGGTTAATTTTTCTTGTTGTGGTCTTTCCAAGTTTCTATTAATGTTCAATGTTTTTCCTGGAAGGATTTCAACTGTAGAACTACCAAACTCTTCCATTGAGAAGAGAGACATCTATCTAGAGGAGAGATATTCAATGTCCACAGTTTCAGTTAGATGCGGACATTGAATATCTCTCCTCTAGACAGATGTCTCTCTTCTCAATGGAAGAGTTTGGTAGTTCTACAGTTGAAATCCTTCCAGGAAAAACATTGAACATTAATAGAAACTTGGAAAGACCACAACAAGAAAAATTAACCAAATTTTTGCAAAAACATTCTACTGCGTTTGCATGGGAATACACTGACATGAAAGGAATCGATCCTAAGACTTGTATTCATCACATCTATATTGAAGAAAACAACAGACCTATTAGGCAACCGCAGAGAAGGATGAATCCAAACCTTAGGGAAATCGTGAAAGAAGAACTCCAGAAATTACTCAAGGTAAACTTCATTTACCCCATTTCACATAGCCAATGGGTTTCTCCCTTGGTTATAGTGCCCAAAAAGAATGGTAAATGGAGAGTTTGCATTGATTATCGAGAATTGAACAAGGCAACCTTAAAGGATCATTTCCCTCTACCTTTTATTGATCAGGTACTAGACACTTTAGCAGGTAAAAAGTATTTCTCATTCTTGGATGATTTAGTGGGTATAATCAAATTCAGGTGGCACCTGAAGATCAAGATAAGACCACATTCACCTGTCCATGGGGAACTTTTGCCTACCGAGTACTCCCTTTTGGATTATGCAATGCACCTGCTACTTTTCAAAGGGCTGTATTAGGTGTCTTTTCAGATCTAATCCATGATTGTGTAGAGGTCTATATGGATGATTTTACAGTTTACGGTAATACATTTGAAGAAGCTTTGGAAAATTTGGAAAAAGTACTGATAAGATGTAAGGAAACAAATCTTTCTTTAAGTCATGAAAAGTGTTTTATGATGTTTACTGAAGGGATTGTTTTAGGACATCATATTTCAGGAGATGGGATTAAGGTTGATAGATCCAAAGTTGAAGTCATCTCTAAGTTACCGATTCCAAATTGCCAGAAAGATGTTAGAAGTTTTCTTGGGTTTACTGGATATTATAGAAGATTTATTGAAAACTTCACCAAGATAGCATCTCCTCTCTTCAAATTACTTACAAAGGACTGTGAATTCAAATGGGATCCTGAATGCCAATCTACATTTGAAGCTTTAAAAACGAGAATATCTGAAGCACCCATTCTAAGAGGGCCAAATTGGAAACTTCCTTTCCATATTTCTACAGATGCTTCAGATACAGCTCTAGGAGCTGTTTTGGGACAAAAGGATTTGATCCCTTATGCCATTTATTACACCAGTAAAAATTTGACTCCCACTGAGTTAAATTATACTGTGACAGAAAAAGAATTCTTAACTGTGGTACATGCGATCAATAAGTTTAGACACTACATAACCGGCTATGAAACTTTTGTTCATACTGATCATTCCGGCATAAGATATTTAATGAACAAACCTGTTACTAATGGCAGAGTCACCAGATGGCTCTTACTTTTACAAGAATTCAATATCACTGTGTTAGATAGACCAGGAAAACAAAATACAGTAGCTGATTTCTTGTCTAGAATCCAAAATGCTAACGAAGATTCTCCTGTAGAGGATAAGTTTCCTGATGAGTATTTGTTTGCAATAACTACTAAAACCCCTTGGTATGTAGATATTGCTAATTATTTGGTCACAGGGAAACTACCTCCACATCTTTTTCCTAATGAAAGGAGAAAGATTATTCAGCAGAGTTCAAGTTATTCATGGATTTCTAATGAATTTTTCAAAACAGGGCTAGACTGTGTGATTAGAAGATGTGTTCGGGAAGATGAGATGCCTGACATCCTTAAGGCATGCCATGACGAGCCATGCGGTGGACACTTCGCTGACAAGAGAACAGCCTATAAAATCCTTTCTTTGGGATATTATTGGCCTACTCTTTTCAAAGATGCAAAGCAATATGTCAGAAGGTGTGACAGCTGCCAAAGAATTGGGAGACCAACTCTTTCAAGTGAGATGCCATTGCAGCCACAGGTACTCATCGAACCTTTTGAAAAATGGGCTTTAGATTTTGTTGGACCCATTAATCTGCCATCTAAACAAAAGAAGTATATATTGGTTTGTACTGACTATGTTACTAAGTGGGTAGAAGCAAAAGCTTTGCCTTCTGCCACTGAAAATTCAGTTGTTCAGTTTCTTTTTGAGGATATTTTCACTCGTTTTGGTGTCCCAAGAGAAATTGTAACAGATCAAGGAAGCCAATTTACATCTAATCTGATGGAGAAGCTGATGGAGGAATACAAGATCAAGCATAGAACATCTACTCCTTACCATCCGCAAGCAAATGGTCAAGTGGAATCTACAAATAAAGTCCTTGAGAATATCATCACCAAGACTGTTCATCTGCATAGAAGAGATTGGGCTGAAAGGCTACCTGAAGCTTTATGGGCCTATAGAACTACATGGAGGAGTACCACAAGATATTCTCCCTATGAACTTGTTTATGGGAAAGAAGTCCTGCTCCCCATTGAGTTCCAAGTCAAAACTTTCAAGATGGCAGTCCAGTTGGGGATGAATCTTTCAGAAGCCCAGAAGCACAGAATGGAGCAGTTAAATGAACTAGATGAGATAAGACAAGATGCCATTTTAAGAACCGATCTAGTTCAGCATCAAAGAACAAAATGGCATGATAGATACATCAAGGAGAAGAAGTTTCAGAAAGGAGATTGGGCTCTATTGTTTGATTCAAAGTTTAAAGACTTCAAAGGAAAATTTCAAACTCATTGGCTTGGGCCATATGAGATTGATGAAGTCTTTAGCAATGGAGCAGTTCGAGTGAAAACTATTGATGAATTTCATACTCCTCTTATTGTGAATGGCCATCGCTTGAAGATCTACTAGAAGCCACTCTCAAAAGAGGAATTTGTCAAGTTGTTTAAAGAAGATTCTGCAATCAGGTTGGTGGAGAAGGATTCTTCTCCTCCATCAGCCTAATCTTTGGTTTAAAAAAAAAAAAAAAAAAAAATACAAATGTATAGGCCTGAAAACCAGTCTCTGATTGGCAGCCCTATGTAGAAAATCTGAGGTGAAAATCAGGGTCACCTGACACCTCACATTTTCCAAAAAAGAAAATCTCTCTCTCCTCCTTGTTCCATCTCATTTCGCCCACTTCATTCACCATCTCATTCATCCAATCACTCTCACTCCACCTCATTTCTTTCCATCCATCCATCCATTACATTCTATCTCACCAATAAAGTCATTGTCAGATTTATTTCACACAGCTAAAGTTGTTTTGTGCAGACAGAGGGTATCACTGCAGTTTCCGCAGCTGAGGAGCAATTCCGCAACCAACATCCCAATTCCGCAGCCGATACACTTTCTGCACCTGCATAAAAAAAAAAAAACACAGTCTGTTTTAAGAAGGAATCTGCAGTGCAAAAGTCATCAGCAATAATTGAAAAAAAAGGTCATGTAGCAGCAATAAACAATGAAAGGTTAGTGTCATATGAGCAAAAGGAATCAAAGCGCGGATACATAAGGTATGATCTAATTTCTAAACCTACGGTTATAACATTTTGCATGGTTTCTGGATTGTGTTTTTAGCCATTTAATGTAATGATTACCAATCCTTTCCATTACTCGACTGGAAATCCACGTATCTCTCAGCCTTAACGGTCCCTACTCATTACAGTTTCAAACCCTAACACGGCTGCTCTTTCATTAAAACTCTCGTACCAGAGTGACGTATACAACTGTACTACGGCACTCTGAGTTATAATTCCGCAGCCAGATGTACACCAATGACCGACGTCTATGGGATTTAACCGTTTTCACCCATTACTCGTAACCCTCTTACGCATACATAATTCCATTCCCGCTGTTGATTCACTCCCTCATTTCCATTGTTCTTCACTGCTCTGTCTTATTCACTATTCCGTCCACCGTATGCACTCTCTGTTTCATTTTCTTCTCATTTCTCCACTAAAACCTTGACCACTGTTGTAAGTGCATCACGGCTATTTTGCTGTAGCCGTAAACCCACTGTCCAAACACTTTTCTCCCGTATAACTCTTTCACCAAGTGTTAAAACAGTGCTGTTAAGGCAGCCAGAGAGCTGATGGGTAAGCTATTGAGGGCAGAGCCTGAGGGCTCTAAATTTTTAGAAGGCTATCCCCAAACTAAAGACGCTTTGCAAAAGGCCAAATGGCTCCAGTTCGTTCAAAAATTCAAGGGATACCATAAGGAAGTCACAAAGGCTTTTGCTCGTTCTTTCAAAGACAACAAAGTGGAGATTGGAGATCTGAAATTTACAGTTACAGAAGGCAGTTTAGCACAAGCAACTTCATTACCTCAAACTGGGGAAAGGTGGTTCAAGAATCGATCAGTGAAAGACCAGGAATGGAAGCAAATATTGAAAAATCCAGGTATGAACACTAGTATTTTTACAAAGGGAATCCCTGTTAGTCTTGTCAAAGAAGAATGGACAGGTTTGCTTCTGTTAGTACAGAAATTCTTTACATGTGAAGGAAGATTCAGAATTTTGTATATTTACCATGCTAAAATTATGATGCATTTCATGGGTGAGCATGACATTAATCTTCCTTATTTTCTACTATCTAGCCTTAGAAAAATGTGCTCAACAGTCCAAAGAAACATAAATAATATTGAGCCACATTTATACCATCACGGGCTTGTCAAAATGCTAATTGAAGAACAGTTAAAGGCCAAAAGGCATACATGGGAAAGATTTCTTGTGAGGAACCACTTCCAAGAGGCATGAGAAGCCTCTGGTAGTTCACCTAAAGTGCCCAGAAAGAGTAGAAGAAGAAGAAGAAGAGAAGAGGTTACCCCAGAAATTGCTGTCCAAGAAGAAACTGTCCAAGACCTTGTTGAAGAAGAAACTGCTGCCCATAACTCTGAGGAAGAAATTGACCCTGAGCTTGCTGTAGATATTGACCAAACATCCCAAGAAATCATTACAGAAACCTTGCAAGAAATTGTACAAGAGGCTGCTCAAAAGAAAAAGGAGAGTAGGAAGAGACAAAAGAAGGATAAAGGAAAAGCTATAGCCCAAGAAACCTACCTTACTCCTGAAAATTCCAGTGAAGAGGACACTCAGCCATTGGCACATAGATTGGCCCAATTGCATGAGGCTGCCCTTTCCAAGAAGATGCAAAAACAAAAGCGGAAGCAACAAAAGGAAAAATAGAGCATCACCACCGTGAGGAGGAGCAGCAGGCTACAAAGCAAAGTGGGGGCCACAAAGAACAAAGAGTCGCTCTTTATTGACTCGAGCACACCTGAAAAGGTTGCTACAAGACTTGACTTTGAGGCAAGGCCACCACATGTTGAGGTTACTCCTCCACGAGAGGAAAGCGCTTTTCAACAGGAGCATGAAATTGAATTTGAGCATGAGCCTAGTCCAAAGAGGTCACCAGAGATTTATGCCTTAAACAAATGGACCTTGATGAGATAATTGAAGAAGAAATAGAGGTTATTGACCTAAAAGACAATCATTTACCTAGAGGATTAACTCCTCTAGAAGACCTCTTTATTTCCAATGACATTCCTAGGAAGCCAAAGATGGAACCATTAGAATCAGACATTGAAGAATATAACTTAGGGACAGATGAAAATCCAAAAGTGATAAAACTATCAAAGTCTTTACCTCCTGACCAGAAGTTAAAATATGTTGGAATTATGAGAGAATTCCAGGATGTCTTTGCCTAGAGTTATGAGGATTTGAAATCATATGACACCTCCATAATTCAGCATACAATATCTCTAAAAGAAAACTAGAAGCCATTTAAACAAAAACTTAGAAGAATCAACCTTGTGTTATTACCATTGATTGAAAAATAAATTAAACGTATGTATGAAGCAGGGATTATTGCCCCTATTAGATTTCTAGAATGGGTGTCTAATTTAGTGCCTACTAGAGAAAAAACTGGGGAAATAAGATTATGTGTTGATCTGAGAAATGTGAATAAGGTCTCCCTTAAAGATAACTATCCGTTACCCAAGATGGACCATATTTTGCAAAGGATAGTAGGTTCTTCTAGAATTTCTCTTTTAGATGGATTTTTCAAGATATAACCAAATCCTGGTTCATCCTGATGACCAAGAAAATACTTCCTTTACAACACCATGGGGCACATTTATGTACATCAAAATTCCATTTGGATTAAAAAATGCAGGAGAAACTTTCCAAAGGGCAATGGACATTGCATTTGCCAAAGAAATTCATGATTTTCTTGTGATATATCTGGATGATCTAACTATTTTTTCTAAATTAGATCAGCAACATTTGGACCATCTCAGACAAGTATTTCTAAAATGCAGAAAATATGGTATTTCTTTGAATCCAAAGAAGTCCTTGTTTGGCTTGGAGGAAGGAAAACTCTTAGGTCATATCATTTCCAAGGATGGCATTCGAATTGATCCTGCCAGAATTGAAGCTATACTACAGATACCTCATCCAAGAAGTATCAAAGAACTTCAAGATTTCTTAGGGAAGATAAATTTTTTGAGAAGATTCATATCTAACTTAGCAGAACTCATTAGATTACTTAATGATATGTTAAAAAAGGATTCAAGTATCAAATGGACAGTAGAAGCCAAACAAGCATTTGAAGAAATCAAAATGGCTTTAACCAGAACACTGGTCCTTACAAGTCCTCAATTTGATAGAGACTTCATAATTTTTTCTTTTGCCTCAGAACACACTATAGCAACTATTTTATTACAAAAGGATGACCAGGGATGTGAAAAACCTATAGCCTTTTTTAGTAAAACACTCAGAGATGCATCATTGAAATACAAAATCATGGAGAAACAAGATTTTGCACTGGTAAAAGCTATTAAGGACTTCAGAGTCTACATATTATATTCTCATGTGATAGCCTATGTACCAAATGCAGTTGTCGAGGACATATTGATTCAAGATGGAATTGAGAGCAAAAGGGGTAAATGGATTGCTACCATCTTAGAATATGATATTGAAATAAAACCTACAAAATTGATAGAAGGACAGGGATTGGCCAAACTCATTGCAGAAACCAATTTTCAAGCCCTGGACATAAATGAACTCGATAATGAACAGGATATGGCGACTCCACAAAACAGCCAGGCCTTTTTAAACTGACCTTGGTATGCTGACGTAATTTATGTCTTACAAAACCTGCAGGCTCCTTTAGGGTTATCTAAAACAAAGAATAGGTTTTTAAAAATGAAAGCTTCAAAGTTTTGTATTCTAAATAACTCTCTTTTTTGGAAAAATCATGAAGGAATTTTATTGAATTGTTTGTTAAAAGATGAAGCTGAAAAGGCTCTCCAAGAATTTCATGCAGGAGACTGTGGTGGGCACCTCTATTGGAAATCAACTGCAAATAAAATCCTAAGGGCTGGATTCTACTGGCCAACCTTGTTTGCTGATTTGAAGAGATTTGTCACTTCTTGCCATAAATGTCAAATTTTTAAGGGCAAGAGAAAACTGTTACCTTTACACTTGAAGACCATATCCACTGAGAAACCTTTCCAACAATGGGGCCTTGACTTCATTGGAGAAATCCATCCACCCTCTTTAGGCCAACACAAATGGATACTCACTACCACTGACTATTTTACCAAAAGGATAGAGGCTATCCCCTCTAGACAAACCAATGACATAGTGATCATATGTTTCCTAGAAACCAATATATTCTCTAGGTTTGGCTACCCTGCAAAAATCATAACTGATAACACCGCAGCTTTCAAATCAAAGAAAATGATCAGTGTCTATTAGAAGTATCACATCACCTTAGGCCATTCCACAGCCTATTACCCTCAAGGGAATGGACTAGCTGAATCTTCCAACAAGAGCCTCATTAGTATCATCAAAAAATTGTTGGAGGAAAATAAGAATACTTGGCACAAGAAACTGATAAATGCGTTATGGGCAGACAGGCTTACAACCAAAAAATCCATTGGCACCAGTCCTTATGAGTTAATGTATGGCATGGAGGTTGTTTTTCCTTCATCATTGGGTGTTCCTATTATGAAACTACTCCATGAATCTCAAGTGGAATCTAATGACATTCAAAAGAGGATAAACCATACCATCAATCTACAGCAGACCAAAGAAGAGGTATACCAAAGATCCCAAGTGTTGCAGGAGAAGCTCAGGAAGATATTTGACAAAAGAGCCAAGGAAAAAGATTTCTACCTTGGAGATAAAGTGCTAAGATGGGATTCCAGAAGAGAAGATAAGGGGAAACATGGGAAGTTTGACTTCCTATGGAAAGGACGATACGTTATCTATGCCCAAGAAGGAAACAATACATATTTTATCAAAAACTTGGATGGTATAGAAGCAGAAGAAGGACCAGTCAACGGTTAGATGTTAAAGCATTACTTTGATCCTACTTACTAATGTTACCATGTTATTAACATGTACATATTATATCCTTTGTAATGTAACATTTTTTATTTGACAGAAACTTTTGGAGTTGAAGCCTGAAGAGAAGGCCTTAAGCTTCAAAAGTAGCACAGTCAAAGTCATTCAGAGGCCATTTGATCCACTGTTTTTGACTTTCCACTAGGGAAAGCCATCCCCAAGTGGAGCCACTGTTATGCCCCTATATCAATAGGTGTCATATATTATGATTGACTTGATGCGCTATGTAATATGTTCATACCTTTACTTGTTGCAAAGGTTTTCCATATTTGTAAAAATTCAAAAAATTTAAAAAATGTAAAGAGGGTATACCCTAAAAGAAAAATCAAAGGGTGAAAAGAAATGAAGAAAAGGTCAAAAGATAAAAGAAAATGAACCCCAACAAAAAGAAAAGACCAGGAAAGTGTGCAAGTCTAAATGCCACTACTTTTTACTTTTGTGTAATAAAAAAATTGTGTGCAGCTTGTCACTTGTGCCACAATTCATGAAGAGTCAAACAATTTAAGCTTGGATTGTTCATATTTCAATCTCATGTTGTAGAAATAGAGAATAAAGATCTAACCAAACAGTGTAATCTTGGCAGATAAGTAGATAGGTAGAGTGAAAAAGGAGCTCAACAGTTTAATCGGAGCCCTTGGATGTAATAAGTGTAGACTTAGATAGGCATTTCCGTGTAAAAGAAAACAAAGTTTAATAAGGGTTTGCCAGTCTAAGTGCACCCTAATAAAGAATTAAAAATGCTAGGTTAAGTAGGTAGGGTAGGTAAACGATGGTTGCAGATTAACAGGTGATGAATGATAAGTGTGAATGTGTAAATATTTTATTTTCATCACAAGGCAAAGGCATGTAGTACATGAAAGACATATCAAGCAAGAAAAGTCAAAATAATTAACCCCCCTACACATTTCCCCTAAATTTTCACTAATTTCAACTAAGTACCAAGGTATCTATCAAATTAGAGGGGCTCAGAGCATTTCTCTGACTTCTGGAGGGACCGGACCCTCAACCCAATAATTTATAAAGCCTAAGTACTTAGGACTATTCATTAATCATCATACCCCTTGATAAAAATCATTTGTTCCCTTGATAAGTTTTTCCTAAGTAAAATCCTATTTTACTTAGGAAAATTAAAATATTTCCACAAAACCCCTCTTTTTCACTTTAGCCTAAGTTTAAATACATACCTCAAATATTTTACACTTAGCGCTTTTCACTTCAAAATCATATTAATTACTAACTTGTACTAATATATAAATCCCCTATAAAGTTCACCTGATTCTGTATTATTTTAACTATATAAAAAAAACCCCAAAATATTATATATCCCGCCCCTGGTTGAAATATAACCATAATACGTTTTCAAGGGATTAATGAGTTAATCAATAACCCATTAAGAACCCGATTCCCCACCACATTAAAAAGGGATTAATTAACCCTCACGGTTAATTAATAACCTTGCCGACCAATCTTGACACCCCCGACATGATTAAATAAACCTTCAATATATAGGGCCCACCTCATTAGAAGATTGTTACTTCGCATCCCCGATGAACCGTTTGATCACTTCTCCCACATCTAACGGCTGACATGCATATCGCATGACCCTTTACGACTGCACATTAGCACATGATCACAAAGTGGTTTTGTGCACAGTACCTCCACCACACGTTAGCCGCTCTATGGAATCATTGGCTCGAGGCCAAATACCGCCTCCCCTTGATGAGAGGTGTGATAGAAACCACTTACCGCCCTCCCGCAAAACGATAAAACATCCTTTCATTCCCCGCTGTCGTCACCCATCCAAATCCCAAAACCCGCCAACCCATGACTTTGTGTATAAAACAAAACAAGTCATTTTTGTTGTTTTATTCTGTGAACCTGTATGCCCATGCAAACAATACGTCGAGGTCAACCAACTTGAGCTTTTAGCCACCAACCTGCTCCAAACTTTACAGTTGACACTGCCCAGAGCCATCCAGTTACATCCAGTACCTGCATTCCGTTGCTCGTCCCCCAAAAGCAGGTATTTACCAATTTCCTGACAAGAAAACCCTGCAAATACTTGTTTTCACTGTAAATTGATTATTAAACCAAAATTCACCATAATTATGCTATTTTCATTATAAATTCAAGTATCTGGACCTACTATTTCATCATTTCCACCTAAAAAACCTCAGTTTCCCTCCTGAAATCCACAAGAACTAGTATGGAAACTCCAGTAGCCCTAAATGTTGCTCCTATTACCACCCCTCATCGTGATTTAGATCATCTGCCTCTGGCAGATAAGGATTTTCAAATAAAGGACCTAATCACTGATAAAAACCATCTGCAAGTCTTTTGCCAATGCCGAGACAATCATCTGAATGGCTATGATGCCATGGGACTGTGGGAATCCAATCTCCCAATGTATTTTCTCCCCCGTGTGCATATTTTCCTTGACATAATCCATTAGTGCCATGCAAACTATGATCCCATCCGCAGAGCAGTCATGTCTCCCAACAAAATAGTCCTATTTACAATAACTACT
Organism: Pinus tabuliformis; assembly: GCA_031772625.1. NCBI lineage: Eukaryota > Viridiplantae > Streptophyta > Pinopsida > Pinales > Pinaceae > Pinus > Pinus tabuliformis. Next base: position 1,849,924,819 of record CM062818.1, on the reverse strand, counting down.
GAATCAATCAATGAGATGCTGCAATTTCATCCTAGTCAGGCCTTGACCCCCATTTCCATTGGAAATTTACATGAGAAATCAACTAAATTATCCTAATCTAAACTTAATCGACTCTATCAGACTTTCATATTGCAAGAGCATCAGCCTAAAGATCCCCCTCCTTATATGTCAGCTTTCTTCACAGATACAGGTAAAATCATAGTTGATATGATAGTTGTAGTCATGGGACTCAACACTAGTGAGTATGTAGATGAGTTGACCCTAATGTTGATGTCTATCTTTACCCCTGGATAGCCCCCTACTGTCAAGTATGATTATGCCTCATTCATTGCTGATAAGATTCATGATCAATTCATGAGACTGGAGAATGAAAGAGTTTTCAAGTATACCACTTTCATATATCACCTCATACTCTACTATCAATCAGACAAATTCCCATTTTCTATCATCAAACTTGATACTAAGTGTAATCCAAGGTCTGTCATTTTTTGGACTCCTATCTTCCATAAATCTTTTGCTAACCCTCATTCCTACAATGAGTTCATTGATCAATTTGTCCACCCAGTGACCACATTACTAACAGGACATTCCCCTCCCAGAATTAGTGATGACATCAAGAGGATCCTTCAGCTCTCCAAACAGTACAAAGTGGGTGATTGGTATTTATACCAAAATCATACAGAAATCTGGGTATATGGGTGTGAGCATCCCCCATTCAAGTTACCTAAATATGTTCCAATGAGGCTATTTGCATTGGAGTATTATAGATAGATGATACACTCGGATTTGATACATTTTTAAAAGGCCAAGAAGAAAGCACAACTGAGAATCAAAGATCATCTAGGCCCATTTGTCTACAACAATAGGGAAGCATGGAAAGTAGCAGAAAAAATTCTAGAAGATGATCTAAAATTAAACAAAAGTTCTGGTTGGACTCCATATGACCCTCATAGTTTCATATGTGACAGAAGGATGAAAAATAGACTATCATCTTACTTGCACCATAGAATTCTAGAAATTGAACAATTTGCCAATATGGATGAATGGAGGGAAGGGACCATAATAGAAACATATAGTAAGCAGTTCAATATAGAAAATGTAATGAAGGATGTTTAAAAGACACTAGACCTAGATTCTTTTGGATAGGTACAATTTGAAACTTCTCAAAGACTAGCATCAGAGACTAGTGCCTCAACAACTGATACCTCACAAAGGCACTCACAGGAGACTAGTACACCACTTGTAGGGACATCCAGGGGAAAAGAACTAGAGACCAGCACTCAAGCAACAGAGCAAATCAATCATGTCCAAGCAGACTGAAACTTCTCAAGAATAGGCTCAAACATAGGCTCACCCAACTCAAGTCAACATGGGAGAGCCACCAATCTTGCAGACTCCTCTGAATGAGGAAAGGAATAAAAAGAGAGACAGGAAGTAGCTACCCCTGCCAGTGGCCCATCGGACCAGCCTGGTGCTAAAAGGCATAGGCTAAATCCTCATTCAGAAGAGGAATTTTTTGAAGAAACAAGAGATAGCCAAAGAAAATAAGGTGTAGATAATCACCAGACTTTCCCAGCAAGTGGGACACCTTATAGCTCACAAAGACAGGAGCTAGAAAGACAAAAAGGTGCTAAAGTGTCATCTTTCAAGCCTCCAGGAAATGACAACCTGGATATTAAAAAGAAATTTAAAGAAATAAAATCTAGGAATGAGCCATTAAGGATCCAAGTTTATAATCAATATTTAAAAATGGCTCCCACCAATCAGAATAGGTTGATGTCAGCCTATGACATCAAGGAGGGAAAAATGCAAATGAGCCTCTTCAAGCCCAAAGTACAACAACCTCAGACAATTTCATATTACCTCCAAACACATTTTGAGGTCATGCTAAAAGACATTCATCCCTTGGATCAGATTGAGTTACATAGGAAAACAGGGGAAATGATATATTCGACATTAACTGGTAAAGCCATGATGGCCCAAAGATTAGAAAATTCTTTAAATAACACAACTGCCAAAATTACAGCTGGAAAGAGCCTCTTCACAGGCTAAAGACACCAGAATCAAATCTTTGGAGGCGTTAGTGATTGGATTGGGTCATAATCCGAAAGACCTGAAGGCTGCAGAGGCCTTAATAAAGAAAAAAGTTGAAGACATAGCTGCCTTGAGAAAGCAACTAAAGTTACCACCAACAAGACATCCACAAACTACAGAAGTTGTTCAGAAGAAGTCTGAAGAAGAGCTTATGGACTTAGTCCTGAAGCTAAATGAATAGTTGAAGGAGACTGAACAAGAATTAGAAAAATCAATGAAGAGAAAGTAGGGAGAGTCAACCTCTCAGCCTCCAAATGTGATACCAGTGGTCTCCACTATAGTACCTTCAACACTGGCAACAACTCTATCACAAAATTTCCCCTTGGTAATAGTAGAAATAATCATAGGTACAATCATAGGAGTAGCAACAGCAGAAACAACATAGGGAAGTACTTCAGGTTTGAGCACAGAAGAATTGATAACATCAATGGAGGAGATGAAACTCCAAGTCTCTGAATTACATAAGGTAAAAGAACAATTTGTTACCTTAGAACAAAAATATGATCTTTCAAAAATAAATTTTGCAGAAAAGGTGAGGGAGAACAAAGGGTTAGCTCAGCAGGTGAAATCATTAGAAAAAGACCTCACATTTGACAAGCCCTTAGCATATATTAGGAAGGCTCTTTGGACCAAAATCACTCAGTCAATAAATGATGTTTGGCCATCAATACAAATAATTTTTGAGAAAATTGATTTGGTAAAAGTAGCTCTTGAAGAAATCCAGAGAACTAAAGAAGAGCTAGGAGGAAAGCCTGAAGAAGCGACCATGCTAATAAATTTTTTGAATAACAAAAATAAGTACCAACTAGAAGAATTGGGCATTGAAGACAGAACAAGGACTATTGTAGAAGTTAAGAAGGTATTGACCAAAAGGTCTCTGATGTAGAACTTGGAAAGGGGATGCCAAAATATGCAAGAAGAAATTAATAATTTCATGGAGAAGTTTGGTATTTTGCAGAGCAAAGGACTTCCCAGTCCTTTAGTTACCAATGATAAATTGATGAGGCATATAGACTATGTTGAAAAATTGGCTCAATATGCAGATGACCAGGCCAGTTCATCTACTAGTACACCAACACCAAAAGCACTACCTACAAGAAGAGTTCTCTATGATAGTTTAGATAACCTTTTTTATGTTGAACATGAGTTAAAGCATTTGTTTCTAGTTCATCGTAATTTTTTCAAATACGCAGAGGCTGATGAAATATTGAGGAAACTTCAAAGGACCAGAATACCACAAGAAACCTAGTGGACAGACATGATAGAAATTTTGTAATTTATCCTTGGTAAAAAAGTAAATTTTCATTATTTACCATAGTCAATAAGGGTAACCGAGGATAAACAAGGATCAAACAGGTAAAGAGTATCAAAATAGGTCAAAGTGTATCAGTAAGAAGATGAAAAGAAAAACAGCCAGCACTGATTTATGAGGAAGACAACAAGATGCTTCATCATAGGGCATGCCTCCAGCTCATCCACAAAAACAGGGACAACAAGCCATCAATTTACTTTATCTTCTATCTTTGAGACCATCTGTCTCTACTTTCATGTAACATATAGTTAGTCACCCTAGAATATATCTCTCTTTGTTATGAGATATTTTATTGTAAAAATTTTGTATAAATACTCCCTCATTCGGAGTATTGAGTGTGGATTCTTAGACATTTATGTAAAACTGATTACTTTGGAATAAAGTGTTGTTGATCAACTCTTGTATGGCTGGTTGGATGAAGAATTAATACAAAGGACTTTTCATAGGATTCATGTGTCAAACACCGGAAAAATAAGTATTTTATATCTCATGTGTTAGTGTTTTCTTGTTTAATATTTCAATTGTGTTTCATATCTGAATATTAAAACGAAAAAGTATAATTGAGAAAGCGCTTAAGTGCAATTTGTCTTCAATTGTTTTTATTCTAAATTTTTTCTTCTAAACTATCAGAAGCAAGGAATTCTTAATTTCTCTTGCTTCTTAGTTTATCACTTTGATCATTTAGTAAAAAATTCTTAATTTCTTTTTATTGATGATCATCCAATTTCCCTCTTCTTAAAACATGTGGAAGGATTCTTAATTTCCCTTCTTCCATTTTAAGCCCATCCCATCCTTTCAAGTTGCCATTTTTTCCCTGTTTAGCTATCTTTCCCTATGAAGCCATCCTTTGTTGAGAAAGCTGATCCAGTTAAGCCATCTCTAGTTGACTCCATAGCCCAATGGCCTGAAATACTCTGTTATACCCATTTTCTCCTGAATTCCACTACCAAATGCAATCAAAACCCTCAAGCTTTCATAACTAGCCTAATATCCTATAAAACAAAGCTAAACCTTAAAGAGAGATCCCTCTTTGAGTACAGATTGGCTAGAGTCTATACTTAAAAGTTGGTTTGTGGTTACCTCGGACCCCTTCCTTCTTCTTACAACTTCTAAGAAAATCTGAGTGATAACACATCTTAATTATAAAACAAAGCGAGTTTTAAGATTAAAATCAAATTAGTATGAACTAGTCAATGATGTATTGTTTAGGAAGAATTATGATTCAGTATTGCTGAGAAGCCTTGAGAAACCTGAAGCCGAAAAGGTCATGCAGGAATTACATGATGGACTTGCTAGAGGACATTTTGGAGGAAATACCACTGCTAACAAAATCCAACATGCAGGGTATTATTGGCCTACGATATTTAAAGATGCACATGAATATGCAAGGAAGTGCAAAACTTGTCAAACCACAGTCGGAAGAGAATGAAATCAAGCATTCCTTTTACAACTAGTTAACATCCAAACAACCATTCGAGCAATGGGGATTAGACATAATTGGTGAGGTTGTTCCTAACTCTTCCAAATAGCATAGGTACATCCTTACAGCTACTTATTACTTTACTAAGTGGGTAGAAGCAATCCCATTAAAGATAGCAATACATAAAATATTATAGACTTCATTGATCAGTACATAATTACCAGGTTTGGCTTACACTCAGCTTTAATGTTTGACAATGCATCTTACTTTTCTAGAAATACAATGGTAGAATTTGTTCTTAAGCGAGGCTTCAAGTTGAAATATTCAGCCAATAATTATCCTCAAGGTAATGGATTAGCAAAATCAATAAACAAGAACCTCATCAGAATTATCAAAAGGACTATTGATCAAAATCTTAGGAATTGGCACAAAGCATTAACATTTTCTCTATGGGCAGACAAGATTACTTAGAAAGCCTCTATTGGTTCGTCTCCTTTCACTTTAGTTTATGGAAAAGAAGTTGTTCTTCCCACAAACATAGCGATCCCATCTCTTGCCCTAGTAAAATTTATCGATGAAAACCCTTGATCTTCTCTCTAGGATAGACAATTTCAAATTCTCAAGCTTAAAGAAGAAAGAGAAAAGGTTAAAGCAACCCACTTCCATCATCAACAATTACTCAAAGCTTCTTTTGACACAACTTCTGCCAGTCAAAAAATTCTTGAAGTAGGTGACTTGGTTCTGAAATGGGACAAACCACACGAGGAAAAGGGTAGACATACCAAATTCCAAAGACTATGGCTTGGCCCTTTTCAGATCATTGAAAAAATTAGACAATCAATGTTTCTTTTACAATACTTGTCAGGTAAGAAGGATTCTTTGCCAGTCAATGGGAAAATTAAAAAAAAATACTTCTCCTAGGAGATAACCTCTTCAAATTTTGTAATGTATTGCTTTCTAGGAAAATAGTGGTTAACTAGTATTTATTTTTGGCTTTTCAAAATAAAATCTTTGATAACATTTCTATTTTTTCGCTTTTATAAGAAAGTAAGAGTTAAAAGGAATAATTAGGACAACTGAGTACTAAAGTAAACTTGATTTCTTTGGAAAAACTTGACCTTGTTTAAAATATTTATTTTATGAACAAACTCTTATCTTTATAGAATATGAAGGTTTTGTTATCAGTCAAGAAAAGAATCTTCAACCTAGTAAGGACTTTCTGTAGATCAGTATATTAAAAAACTCTATCATTATCACTCTAAACTCTCAAAAGAGCCAATGATCCACCCCATCTGTTAAAATTTTCCTTTTTAAGAGAGTAATTCTAAAATATATAAACTTAAAATATAAAAAGTCTCATTACGAGCTTGTTTACCATGTTCATAGGGAAGTGATTAAAACTGATATTACCAATACTTCATATCAAACAGGGTAATAACTAAAGATCTCCTTGATCAGAAGACAAGGGGTCTCATCAAGAGCCAGCTTGTTCAGTTTAGTTACAACCAGTGAATGGCATTGTCACTACTAGGTTTCCATGCCTATACAATGTCTCTTAAGAAATCAAAAGAGAAAAAAGATTACATTCAAAAGGGAAAAAAGGGACAAGGTCCAAGTGAGATTTAATCCAAGTGAATATCATTTTGAAATTTGAAAATTCATACAGATGGGATAATGAATCATTGTTGGTTAAAAGATAACCCTACCGAGGCTATGAATGCCTGCTGGCAGTAGAGGCTCTATCTACGATAAGTGAGGAAACACCAAAAAACTAATCTGCAGAAGACACCTGCTATATTACTTTAGAGTTTATTGGCTGATGTGAATGTTTATACTTCTATCATTACAAGGGTAAAGTAATTAAGTAAATAAGCTGAGCAAGTAATGATGATCCTAGAAAAATGTTGTTTACCTTACAACTCATGTAATCATTATTCTTATAACTCCAATTACTTTGAAGGTTTTTAGAAATTTCAGAAAACAACTCAGAGATAACCGGTTCTCGCAAGTGAATTGCCAATTGTTGTACTACAAAACAACCCCCCCATTTATAAAGAACAATAGCTAGGGTTAGAGCTATAAATGGCGATCCTTTTAAATTTTTAGGCTTAGGATAATACTACCTAACTCTAAGAAAATACCTAACAAAACCTTGCAAAACTAACTAAGGATGAAATCCATTTTGAAAATCGCAAATCGCACTTTTCCACATGACTATGTTAAAACACCTTCGAAAAATTGCAATATGCAATTAAGTTTCTCGCTGCGATAACATCACCTTGTCATTTCACAATCACATTTCACACTTCTCATGGTTTGCAAGAAACTTAACCATGCCATTAGAACAACCACAAACAATTTTCAAAATGAGATATTGTGATATCCGAAATCGCATTTCGCTTGATGCATTTGGTAGCGCTATACTATATCCCTTTAAAGACTGTGATGCGCGATTAAGAGTGGTAAAATGTGTGGAATAATTACATTTTAAATACCAAAGCCAACGAGTTGACAGGTTAATAAATATTTAGTAGTCCAAGGAAGGATAATCATTTTCCAAGTTATGGGTAGTTATAATCGAGTATCTCATTAAAACCTCTCTCATGATCAAAAGCCATTTCAGAGAAGCTTTCAATTTTAATTACTAGATATCATCTACACTGATATATCTTGTCTATTTCAGGCAAGCAATAAAATACATGTCACTAAGAAAGGTGATGCAGAAAAAGAGAAAAAAGACCATTGTTGAAGTTGAGTTTACAAAGATGGCTCCTATCTTCGCTGATATAGTTTGTGATGCTACTAGAGGCGCAACATCTTGGGAATTGATTTACAATAGGCTGGAGGATGATCATCCTAAAATCACTATTACGAGAGCAACGACTGACTCAAAAAGGCCTTCAGTATTTCAATGCAGAGATGCTTCCTGTTCTTTCCTTCATAAGATAGGAGTAAGAGCTAAAATCCTCCCCTATACCGATATGATTAAGTGGGTGATCGAAAACATTATCATTGAAGATAGGCAGTTCAAGAATTCAGGGATGGAACTCATAAAGTCGTTTAGAGAAGAGGATTTGAAGAAGATGTACCACAGACCTGATTCGCAGGATATCTATGACAACACATTTGTGGCTAACTTTTCAAAGAAAAGCCTAGACCCCTTCAAGCTAATTCAGGGTTGGAGGGTGTTGGACAACAAATTCAAGTATGACAAATCGGGTATGTATGCTATAGTCTCTTTGGGAAACCCCTACAACTATGCAGCAACCATGCTATGTAGATTGTATGGGCTACCCAATAATACTAAGTTTTCAATAGAATGGATTCCTCTGATTGATGCCTATGTTAATTCCCATATCACGAATTGACCTTCCATCCTATCTGACAACATAGCCACCACCATTATCGAATATTGACAGAAGAAATCCTCCTTTTCAGATAACCTCCCTCCCTTCTATTTTAGTGCCTACATTATGGATGCTATCTGTTTTTGCACAACATTTCCAACCATGGTTTGGAAATGGACCTTACAAGATCCTTACCCAATCCATCTCAATCAGAAACAAATATGGGAATCGCTTTACGTACCTCAATTCTATAAGATATTCCATGTTGTTTTGTTGCCCCTACATTAAATAATTATAAATAAGAAAGCCCCTAGGTTTTCCCAAGAAGCCATAGCAGACCTGCTTACTGTCAGCAAATATTTTATTGAAGAGTGGTTCACCTACATTAGAGTTTTTGGTAGCATAGCGGATCCACATGTCCTTCCTTTATATGTTTCTAATAAGTTATTAGCAAGAGAGATTTCCTACCAAATTGTGGGAAGGGGCTTGACTAAAGTCCTCAAATATGGCAAGAAGTCATTATGGCCCATTTTCCTTGTCAAATGTGGTTCTTTTGCTTTACCCAATTTTGTTCATGCTACTAAGGAATCAGCACATATGGAATCCCTCAGGCTTCATACATTTCCTAACAGGTAATTTGATCCAAACAAAGTGGCATATGATGTCACTACTGGAGTAAAGCTCAAACCATACAATCATGACGACAATTATCTTGAGGATTTGTTACAGTTAGCCGTAGCCTTCGAACAAGCATTCGAATGGGCAAAGGAAATTTTGAAACCTAAAGATTTTCAAAGATTTCAGGAATTCAGAGATGAGAGGCTCCGGGTGATCCCAATGCATCTATTAAAGCTCGAGGATAAGTTGAATCCAAGTGTCACTGTTAATAGTGGAGGTCCTAGCTCTCAAGTAGACTCTCAAGTAAACACTAAGAAGGCACTAGACACAGGGAAACCCCAAGACGTTGACAACACAGTTACGTCCACCAGGAAGTCAGCTAGGAAGCAAGTGATGAGCATCCTGACTACAGAGAAGGGTTCAGAGGCCAAAGGCAATAGTTTGGAGGAGGAGTGAGATCAGTTTAATCAAAAATTGCAAGGCGCTTCCAAAGCCTCAAATACCTAAGAAACATAGGAATGCAAAACTCCTCTACATGTTCATAAGGATAGAGAGCCCAAGTCTGTCGGTGAAAAATCTACACCTATGGAGGAACAAGCAACAATGTCCCAACATACTGAAATTATCCCTCCTTTACCCACATCATAAATTGTTTTGAAAGTAACTGAAATACCTCCACTTGATGTGTTCTATAGCCCTCTAAACAAGGTTGTAGTTAGAAGGCCTAGAAAGCAAGCGCAAACAGGCAGGTGGTAGAGAAACCAATGCAATTGTACAAGACATGGAGGTCCTAAAAATAAGCCATGAAGCCGATATATCGGCCAAAAATATGCAACTCCAGGAAATGCAGCAATCCAATGAATGATACAAGGATGTTCACACTATTGAGGAGTTAATTAAAGAAGCCATGGAATTAAATTCCCTTGTGGTGAAACAACATGAGTATTTCTGCCAGAAGATGTCACACATCACTCCCTATCTGACTACTAGTGACTAGTTGACAGATAAGGCAATCGACCAGAGAACAGAGTTTAACGATTTAAACACCAAAATCTCTGAGTTCATCGAATGGTAGGAAATAGAAGATGGAAGGAAAGCCAATCTACCTGAGATTGAAGAAACTCATAAAGACATTCTCTTCACAGATTGGGATGCCAAAATAAAACAGGCCAAGCTAGCAGTCGCAAGGGAAGCTGGAGTATCAAAGAATATCATCAAAGCACTGAATCACATCCTATTTGCTACCAACCTCATTACAGAAGGAAATACAAAAGAAATGCTTGATTTAACTGCTCTATATAAATGCTGGCAAGAAAAGGCGTGGAGTCAAAGAGAGGCGATTAAAAAACTGACCACGACCAACTAGGAGTTGTATTGGCAGTATCTTGTTAAGCCACATAGCCAGATTATGACTCTTAATTGTTCCCTTCACACGACTCAAAGGATGTTTCCACTATTCACCGATGTGATCTTCACAGGACAGTTCAGGACTCATTTCGGGGCACCTCCTCAAATTCAACCGATGACCGATATTTTCTATTTAAAGGACAAGCTGGTAGACAACAAGTCATCCTCTTAGTTTTGTTTATTTAGCCTCTATTTATTTTTGGAGTTAGTTACCTAGTTAGGAGGAAGGTTGTTTGAAACCTCCTCAAATTTTGTATAATCTATTTTTCACATTTAGTTAGAACACTATTTATACCCTTCTTATGTATTTAGAGAAGGGTCCATAATTTTATTAAAACCATTTGCAAAGAATTCACTATTGTAATTTTGTGAATGCTTTGGTGAAATTATGGAACATGATCGTTTATTTTAGATATCATACTATTTTCCTTTATTGATGCACTTTTGTAATCTTGGGAGACAATTTGAATTGAAGAAAGAAGTTGGTCTATGTCATTTGTCAAATGAGCAAGACTTCACAGATATGGTACTATTATCATGTATGATTGATTCTGTTTACATTTAATTAGTGACAAAACTTTACTTTCATGAATTATATGTGAGATTTATTGTTTCTGATAAGCGTTAATTGCACTTTTGTATGATGCCTAGCTGAAGTTGTGATTTTCATATATAACTCATCATATATGTGATATATTTTATAAATTCCTTTCACTAACTATTTATTCAAAGGAATTATCTTTTACGTTATCATCTCTGTTTAGTTGTGTTCAATCTTTATTATCACAAGTTAAACAGACATATTTGTAGATCGCATACTACACAGGAACACCTGGGCTTCTATTAGAATAAGTTAGTTAGAGAAATTGCATTATAGAATAGATTACTTAGATTATCATTATTCTATTGCAAAGCACTCATGAACCGCCCACTCTCATCTTAAAACCCACACTAGGAAAATGGTCCCATTATCCCCAGTCGGAGCCATCACTTTAAATGGAAAAGCAGTTATCTTAAGGTTTGGACCGAGTGGTTATCCCCCATGTTTCGGCAGAAGAATTCTGAGGCTGCAACATATATCATATAAAATTATAGATGAATTTTGGAAGATCCATCATAAATTGGAGATGGTGGGATGTCTAACCATGTTCCAATTTCCCTTTGGATTGAGAAGTTAGAAGATAAGCCTCTAGGAGCCTAAAAATGGAAGCGTATTAATGAAAATTATGAGGATTCAATTGTGTTTTAATTTTGTGAAAATCTAAAGAAGAATTGTATACCTTCATGTGGAGTCACACCACCATCTCACTCAAAAAGTTGAGTTTCTCACACTCTAGAAACTAGATCTATTAGAATCTTAGATAAATATCATTTTGATGAAAAAAAATCCATCTCCTCGAAGTCCTTGAAGATAATAGTTATAAGGAACATAAGTGGATTAGGGCGTTTCATATTACAAGGATCCAAGAATGAGGAACACATCAAAGGGGAGGTTCCATAGTCTTTCTTCCTTGCATTCAAGGGACTATGAAAACATTTTCTAAGGTTTTAATGAAGAAAAACAAACTTGGGAAACTTTCAAATCTCTTGGCACAATTAGAAAATCCCTTATGTTTGTTAAGGCCCCTACGAACATAATCGATAAAAAATGAATTTACATGATTCCTTGATCATGTGAAAAACTTTACATGGGGGGAGCTAGCTATTCCATCAAGATTAGAATCCAGTAACATGTTGTTGATTGCACTGAGAGACACTCTACAACCCAATATAAACGAGATGTGTAGGCATATTGTAAGAAAGTATGTCAACATTTTTTAAATGTCAAGAATATGAATATATATATCTATATATATATATATATATATATATATATATATATATATATATATATAATCAAATGTCTGCTTCATATGTTTTAATTATTTTTCAAATTAAGATACGTATAAATGTAAAATGTAAAATGTAAGGCACAAAGCTATCAATTTGATCAAAATAAATTGGTTTGTTTATAATGTAAAGTTAACAAGTTATTTGCCTATATATTATTATTGGTATAATAATCAATAAGAATTATAATCATTTCAATATATTATAATAATAATCATGCCCATTATAAGTATTATTATATTACATATATTATTGATTACACAAAATGTCAATTATTTATCATATGAATGGAGGTGAGAGAGAGAGAGGGATAAGGAGGTGGGACAGAGAGGTGGGAGATAGAGAGAGAGGGAGGTGGGATAGAGAGGGGGAGAGAGGAGGGGAGAGAGAGAGAGAGAGAGAAGGAGGGAGATAAGAATAGAGCGAGAGAGAGAGAGAGTGATGGGGGGAGAGATAGAGGGAGATACAAGATAAATGTGGAGAAAGGAAGGAAGAGAGAGAGGATTTGAGAGAGAGAAGGAGAGAGGGGGCAGAGATATGGAGGGAAGAAGAAAGAAAGAGAGAGAAAGGTGGAGAGAGAGAGAGAGTGACAAGGGAGAGATAGAGAGAGAGTGAGGGAGAGCAGAGAGCGGGAGGGAAGAGAGAGAGAGAAGGGGAAGAAAGAAAGGAGGAGAGGAAGATGTAGGGAGAGATAGAAAGATACATAGATATGGAGAGAGTCTGTGTATGTTTAGCGAGTGAGATAGAGAGGTAAAGAAGGAGAGACAGAGGTAGGTAGAGATATAGATAAAGGGGGGAGGGATATATATATATATATATATATATATATATATATATATATATATATATATATATATATATATATATATATATAGAGAGAGAGAGAGAGAGAGAGAGAGAGAGAGTTTGGGGGGTGATATAGAGAGACAATTAAGGAGAGATGGAGGTAGATACAGACATATATGGAGGGGGAGAGATAATCATATTCACTGAAATAGAAGCACTTGATTGCTAGCACTAGACACATTGATTTCAATGGACATGTTGATTTGCATTCCTATTTGATTTCTTGCACTAGATGCAATAATTAGTGTGGATGTTAATTTCTAATTCTATTTGAATGCTTGCACTAGATGCATTGATTTCAATGTAGATGTTGATTTCTATATTGATGTAACTAGATGTATGATGTACATTAATTTCAAAGTAATTATATTAATAATGTACAATGATTTTAGTGTAAGCACAAAAAAAAAGTATTTATGATGTGCATTGATTTCTATGTCATCATTCAAGTTATTATTCATCTCTATTATCTCAACAAACTGAGGTAATTAAGCAAATTTAAAATTACAATGACCATATTAATCTTAGACATATTTAACATATTTAAAATGATTTGAAATAGTAGATGTTCAACAAATTTTTCATGGTCGTGCATAATTGAAACCAACCTAGTTCCATCTTAAACCTAGATCTATTAAGCATTGAGAGGGATCAAATCTCTCGAGGTGAAAATCTTTTTCTGAGTGCAAAACTTGAGAAAGGTTTGCACCTTGAGAGATTTGATCCCTATTGGCGCTTGATAGATCCAAAGTTAAAATAAATCTGGGCTAGTATTAAACACAATTGTGCTTATTTTTTTGCATTGACATAACACTCAATCAAGACAAAGCATCATATTTACATTAAGGATGCCAAAATATTGGCAAAGAACAACCACTATTACAATATAAAATTAGAGAGGCAATCAAGATTGAAAATTCACCCAATAACCTTAATAGAATTGACTATTGGAAAAAATAATTAAAAATAGATGTCAATGCTATCAATTAAATAAAATTCAAGATAATTATTTCAAATAATTTTTGCCAATATCTATTTCAATGGTCTTCTCCATAAATTTATTCCTAATAATAATAATAAAAAATTATAACAATAATTATAAGAAATAAAATTAAAATTAATTATTATATTAATAATATTCTTCATTATAAATTATAAATAATAAAATAAAATATAATACCTAATATAATAACATTAATCTTAGAATAAAATAATATAAATTTACTTTATATAACACAAATTTTAAATATAAAATATATAATAAAAATTATAACATATAATTATAGTATAAAACAACAAAAATTAACAAAGATAGATAGATAAATTTAAAACTTCTCAACTATATATATATATACCAATGTCATTCAACTTTTCTTTCACAAACACGAGGAAATTGTATTGGATTAAAAAATTGGAGTAAACAAAATTATATATGTATAATTTAAATTTTCTTCCACAAACATTAGGAAATCATATTCGATAAAATGGTTGAAGTAAAGGAATGCAAGTAAAGAGTACAGAAAAGGTTACTCATCACTTTAAGAAAGTTTAATGAGAACATTGTGATTTTTATATATTGCCAATAACTAGAATATATAAATAAAAAATAAAATACATATTTAAAAGATAAATGTAATAAAATGTTGACTAAAGATAACGATGGGGTGCGTTATATTTTTTCCACATGTCATGTCTTCAGGATAAGAATTCATTTTATTTTTTATTTTTTTATTTTATGTTATCTAAGGATGGGGAAGACCTAAAAATGGTGGACATATCTATCTATGATTTTGTGGATGGTTTTCGTGCATGGTTTTTGAGTAAGGCAATTTTTTTCCCATAGTATTTGTAGATCTAGTTAACTAACGGAACTATGGTTAGTTTTAATCCAAGGTTAGTGGATTAAGGTTTATGAATACTTTGTTTTATATATATCTATATATATATATATATATATATATATATATATATATATATATATATATATATATAGATTTTGTAAACATTATAATCCAAGGTTAGTGGATTAAGGTTTATGAATACTTTGTTTTATATATATATATAGATTTTGTAAACATTGAAAAGAATATAATGAAAAATCAATTTTGTATTTGGAGTTTTGGAATCCATGAGAAAATCTGTGTATATTTGTTTTATATTCTTGCCATTATATATTTTTATGTTTTAAGAATTTATTTACGAGTAATTTTTGTACAAAGTTAAAACATACAAATAAACTACTACATAATTCATTTATTAAACTAAAAATTACATTTCTATGAAGAATTCAACGTTGTTCCCAATGCCGAAATACTTTAATCGAGATTCTTCTTGATGCTTGGTGATTCAGAAAGGGTCTCTTTTCCTTGACTATGGGAAAGAGTAGTCCAATTATAATTATAATTAGTGGTCAAATGCAGACAAAGGTTGTAGGTGATTTTCCTTACTATCTTGTTATAGTTAAGCCTTGACCTAATGATGATTACTGAGCTATTATCTCCACTGCATTATGCTACATTAGAATTCTCATAGAAATCTCATGCTTGAAATTCAAGAAAATTTCTTGTTTGTTAAAAGCGTCTGGATGTAATTGAAAAAAGCATGAAAAATCATTTAGGGCAAAGTTTGAAGAGGTCGCAATGATCCATCAATACTAAACCAAGGAGATTGTCAGTAAAGAAAATAAAATTAGGGGCAAGAAGAATGTAATTGCGAGCGAGAGAGGAAGACCTACTTTACTAACCACAAATTTTAAGTAATCCTTAATTTTAACTATACAACAAATAAATTCAAGAAGGGAAAAGAAACATAAAAATATATATCTATAACTATAATAAAAACACTTTATAACCTATATATTCTTACTATAAATTAATTAAAACAAAAATTATTCTCACTATAAATAGTTTAAAATATATATTTTTAAAATAAAAACATATTTACTATAAATTATTTTATTAATAATTTAATTAAAATTTAATTTAATTTAACTAATTTTTTAATTTCGTTAAATTAAACTGAATTATTAAAATATATTTCAAATAAAATTAAAATAATTATAAATATAATTTTGAAAAGTAATTTAATGCCTATTACTATTTAATCATATTAATGAATACTATGGTCAAACAGTTCTCATCATTTATACTATAATAAATCACATTAATTTAGTTTGGAATTGTTGGTTTAAAAATTGGTACAATTAAATAGGAATGTAAAACAATGATACTCATTACAAAAGCATTAGATTTAAAAAGTTGAAAGAGGATAGCTAGGTGATAATTTAGTTTGGAATTGTTGGTTTAAAAATTGGTACAATTAAATAGGAATGTAAAACAGTGATACTCATTACAAAAGCATTAGATTTAAAAAGTTGAAAGAGGATAGGTAGGTGATCATTAAATGGGATAAGAGAAAATTGTGTTATTTTGGGCTATTCTCATGAGTCGAAAAATATTATGTGAAAGAAAAATAATTATTTACTAAGGGAACAATTTTAGCGATATTTTCTATGAGGAAGACCCAAGTTTATTTAAGAATATGTAAATAATTTAAAAAAAAAAAATTAAATTAAATATAAAAAAAATGAAATTTCTCCTTTTGCAAGTCTTACCCTTGTGCACTTTACAACTCTAATCATGGCCAATGGTCGTCTAGTGGGCTCCTCCTCCTCCTTCATCCCCATCCACTGATGCGATGACAGTTGCCTTCTAGTCATTGATTGCCACCATGCCCAAAAAGCAAAAGTCGAAGGAGAATGATTGAAAATTTGTGAGCAAAGACGAGAATGTGCTTGTGATTCCATTGCCCAACACATTTTGTTGATCCAAGATAGTTTATGTAGATTGGGATTTGATCGGGAAGCTCATCAGTCTATGGTTGTCACTGAAGTTGATTAGCCAATGGGCTGAGAAAAATTGGAGAAATAAGGTGAAAGGTGGGTTGGGGATCTACTCAGTCGATAATGGGTACTTCACCTTCCTCTTCAAGCTCATGGAGGATTAGGAGACAATATTTAGGAGCAGGCCTTACTTCTATGGGGCTAGAGGGATGTATTTCAATTGGTGGATAATAAATTTTGATCTAACAAAGGATATTCCCATGGTAGTACCGGTATGGGTAAAGCTCTAGAGACTTCCTCTTTCATGCTGGGGAGATGGCTGCCTCTGGGAAATAGGAAGTGGGGTAGGAAGACATATTGATAGAGAAAAACCCAAAGGAGGGCAGTTTGTGTTGGGTGTGTGTTATATTATTTCCATGACTAGTTGCATGCATGGGGGGTGGGCATTGCTTGTTGTGTTGAGCACAACAGGGGGTCACAAGGGGAGTTCAACCCCCCTTGTCAGGGGGTTTCAGGGGGGTAGTAGTCTGGGGCAGCGCCCCGAGAAATTTTTTGGACCCTATATTAGGTGGGCAGACCAACCTATAGTTTTGTGCATGGGTTTTGCACATGGTTTTGGGCATGATGGTTTTCTTCCCATTGTATTTTGTAGATCCAATCAAGGGAACTATGATTATGTTCCAATCCAGGGTTAATGGATTGGGGTTTATGAATGTTTTGGTATCTATATATGTATTGTAACATTGAAAGGAATATAATGAAAATTCAATCTAGTAGTATCGGTTTTCGGATCCAGAGGAAAACCTCTTTGTATTTGTGTTGTGCTTCTCGCCATTGTGTATTTTCTATTTTTAAGAATTCATTTGAACATAATTTTTGTACAAGGTTAAAAACTACATTTGGTATTAGAGTTGTTTCGGCTTCACGGGGATGCCTTTACTGCTGAGGGGTTTTTCTCGGGCCTGTGGTAGACCCTGTTCAGTGAGAGATATGTGGGATCAATTCTTACGGTGAAAGAAGATGGCGAGCAATGGAAAGATAAAGATGAAGAAATTTAATGGTCAGTGTTTTATGTTGTGGAAGCTCAAGATGGAGGATCTGCTGATGGATAAAGATAGTGGATCATGGTAGATCTAGGGACTAGACCAACAACAATGTCAGTATAAGACTGGGGGAAGGTGGATCAAAAGGCAAAGAGCACAATATGATTGTTTATCTTAGATTCAGTATTTTTGAATGTATTAGGGGAAGCTACAACGAAGGATTTATGGGTCAAGTTAAGGACTTTGTACCAATCTAAGTCTCTGGTGAACAAATTGTTCTTGTAGAAAAAGTTGTATAACCTGAGGATGAAGGATGGAGACTTGGTGATAGAGCATCTAAATGCCTTTAATAATGTGGTAATCGAGTTGTTATCTATTGATATAAAAAATTTAGATGAAGATAAATGCATCAGTTTATTGTGTTCTATACTAGATTCATGGGATAGTTTGGTTGTTTCTATAGGTAGCAATACAACTACCTTGAAGTTTGATGAAATAGTCTCATCCTTGTTGTGGAAGGAGATGAGATGAAAAAATATGGAGATATAAAATGGAGATGCCTTGTTTGTATGAGGACGATCCCAGAACAGAAACAAAAATAAGTCCTCGAGTGGGAGATCTAAATCTCCAAGAAAACCTGTAAAGATATGTTGAAAATGTGGAAAGTAAGGGCATTACAAAAAGGACTGGAGATCTAAAGCTCTTGGAAAAGAAAAGGGATCTGATGATGCTCCTTCTGCAGAGGCTAAAACCACCTCATATGAAGGTGGGGATGTGTACTTGGATTCTTCTTCATGTAAACATGCAGATCATGAGGCATGGTTGATTGACTCAAGTGCATCCTTTCACTTCACTTCCCATAGGGAGTGGTTCCGTGAGTATGAGACATATGATGGTGGTGATGTTTTCTTAGGGGATGATAGGAAGGCTAAAATCGTCAGACGTAGAAAATTCAAACTGAAGTTGCAAGGTGGAAGGGTTAGAACACTTCTAGGTGTTTTTCATATTCCCACATTAGCTAAAAGTATGATTTCTGTAAGCAAGATGGATGATGCATGTGTAAAAATAGTGTTCGAGAAAGATACCTGCATGATGGTTCAGGGTGCACTAGTATTGATGTGAAGATTTTGGTTTGGAGCACTGTACAAACTTCTAGGTAGTACTTTTACTGATGGGTGAAACAATTTTGTGGTTCTGAAAGTGGAGCAGAGAATCTAGTTGTCTCTTTAGAAAAGACCATGCTATGGCATAAAAGGCTTGGATATATTGGAGAGAAGGGCCTTCAAATACTTTATGGTAATGGTATGGTAGAAGGTATGTCTAATTTCTCTCTAGATTTCGATTTCTGTGGACATTTTGTATATGGGAAGTAGAAACGGTGAGTTTCCCCTTTGGTGCTAAGAGGGTGAAAGGGATATTAGAGCTTGTGCATAGTGATGTGCTTGGACCTGTGTCAGTTCCATCATTGGGTAAATTTGTGTGCTATGTATCATTTATAGATGACTTCTCAAGGAATACATGTATATATTTCCTCAGGAAGAAATATGAAGTCTTTGACCGGTTTAAAGAATTTAAGGCTCTGGTGGAAAATGAGACAGAGAAAAAGATAAAGGTGTTGAGAATGGATAATGGTGGAGAGTTCTACAAGAAGGAATTTGAAGATAAGAAGTGTGGTATAGCATGACAGAAGAATTCTCCACACACTCCTCAAAAAAATGGACTTTCTAAAAGAATGAACAAGATGTTGATGGAAAAGGAAAGAAGCATGCTCAAGGTGTCGGGTTAGGACAAGAATTTTGGGCAAAGGCAGTGGAGATTACATGTTACTTGGTAAACATATTACCTTCATAGTGTTGGAGGATAAGACACCACATAAGGTATGTACTGGTAAGAAACCCTCTCTTTCACATTTGAGGGTATTTGGCTGTGATGCATATGTACATGTTTCAAAGGAGAAAAGCACCAAGTTGGATAGTAAATATAAAATGTGCATATTTATTGGGTATAAGGATGGTTGAAAAGGTTATAAGCTTTGGAACCTAGAAACAAGGAAGGTTGTGTGCAACCGAGATGTGTTGTTTAGAGATATGAAAGATGTTATTAAGCATGAAGTCCTACCAAAGGAACTTGAGAAGATAGAGTTTGAGCTAAAGGATGAAAAATTAGACTCTACAGCAGAACAAGATTTAGAGGATGAAGAACCACAAACTCCAGCTGTGAAAAGGTCAGTTCCAGAAAGAAGGTAGCCAGAAAGGTATATTCCATCTGCTTTCTGTTAAAAAATTTCTTTATCTATTACTGAATATGATCCCAGAACTATCAGGGAGGTTGTAGATTCAGAGGATGGAAAACTCTCGAAAGAGGCCATGGTTGATGAAATGACATCTTTGGACAAAAACAAGGCTTGGGATTTGGTGGAGTTGTCAGTTGGAAGGAAACCCATTGGAAGCAAATGGGTGTTTAAGAAGAAGATGAATGCAGAAGGAAAGGTGGAGAAATACAAAGCTTGGTTGGTAGAAAAATGATATTCCCAGGTGTCGGGAATTGATTTGGTGATATTTTTATGTTATTGCCAAGGTAGCTTCTATTAGATTACTTTTCTCTGTTGTTGTTACTTTTCATTTTGAGGTAAATCATATGGATGTGAAGGTAACATTTCTTCATGGGGATATGGAAGAAGAGATATTCATGAAGCAACCTAAAGGATTTGCGGTGAAGGGTAAGAAAGAACTGGTATGCAGGTTAAAAATATCTCTGTATGGGTTAAAATAGTCACCAAGGACATGGTATCAGAAATTTGATACAACTATACGGGGACTTGGATTCAGGAAAAGCAAAGCAGATCATTGTGTGTATTTTAAGTTGATTGGTGACCATATTATTTATCTGGTCTTGTATGTGGATGATATGTTGTTGATTGGAAATGACAAGGAATTTATCCAGGATTTGAAGACCCAATTGTCCTCCAAGTTCGACATTAAGGATCTTGGTGCTGAAAACTATATTTTGGGCATCGAAATTAAATGAGATTGGGCAAAGAGGAAGCTTTGGTTAAACTGAAGGAAGTATGTCAAAACAATACTGCAGAGGTTTAATATGCAGGATAGTAAACCAGTGAAGGTTCCTATTCCTGTAACTATAAATTTATCTGCTAAAGAGTGTCCCAAGACACAAGAAGAGGAAGAGGACATGCCCCGTGTTCCATATGAAAGTGCAGTGAGTAGCCTGATGTATGAAATGGTCTGTACTAGACTAGACATTGCACATGTAGTGGGAGTATTGAGCAGGTTTATGTCAAAACCAAGGAAGGAGCATTAGACAAAAGTGAAGCAGGTTTTCAAGTATTTTCATGGCACTATTGATTATGGTCTGTGCTACCAAGGAAGACTAGTATTGGACAGAGTTTTGGACATCCGTGGCTTTGTTGATGTAGACTGTGCTGGAGATATGGATCGAATAATATCTGAAAGTGTGTATGTGCTTAACCTATTTGGAGGTGCATTCATTTGGATGAGAAAGAGATAGTCTGTAGTGTAACTTTCAACTATAGAGGTAGAATACATGGCAACCACTCATGCAAACAAGGGAGAAGTTTGGTTGTAGAGATTATGTTCAAGTATGGGGTTGGTACAACTAGCTATAAGGATAGATTATGATAGCCAAAGTGAAATTGTCTTGGCAAAGAACCCTAATTATCATTCAAAGACAAAGCACATTGATGTTTAGTATCACTTTGTGAGGGATATGTGTTTGGCAGCGGATCCCCCCCATAGCATGTTCTTGGGGCTTGAAGCTCGAATTTTGGTTAAGTGTAATGTAAAGACCCCATAAAATGTGGGCGCGGAGCGTAATATTCTAGGGTTGTCTGCCCTAAGATAATTTAATTTAATGTAAAGTGTGTTGGCCTACCCATGGTTCGTGGACCATGGGATTGTATAAATAGAGTGCGGCTATAGGATGTAAGAGACATGATGTTTTGGATGAGAAAGGAGCTCTGAGTCTTGGGTTGTAGCAGTATGAAGAGGCTCTGCAGTTGAGTGTGCAGAGGCCTGGTAGAGTCTGCAATTGTGTGCGCTGACCCCTGCAGTTGAGTGCACAAGGCGGAGTTGGGATTGTACCTGGACAAAGAATTAATAAAAGATAAGTTGATTCTAAAATATTGTGTGTCTATGCTTCTATTATATTTACACATCTCTTTACAGTTTTATGATTGCGCACACTTGTTATGAATGTTGAATGATTAATGAGAATATTCGGCCCACACAATTAAGTTAATATCTATAATAATAGCACAGTAAGGATAAAGGATCTAGACAACACCTCTTTGCACTCTTTACAGAGCTGCATGGAAGTAGTTGCACAAGTTGTGAAGGACAGACGGCTGCGTAGAGCAACGCAAGCGCACAAGTTCAGTTCGCGAACTACCTATACTTCATCAAGACATCCCTATGGTGCAGAAACCTGGTTCCAGCACCCTCCCATGCTACCTCGGGTGAGACCTCAGTCCGTGCACTATGGACTGTTGCCAAAAGGGCCAGTGGTTTCGCGATTTGTTTGGCTAAATCACTTTCGAACCTGGGTCAGGCCCCAACAAGCCAACAAATGGTTCCATTGCCAAGACCGAGATCTGTCTAAGGGATGTATGATGTCGTGCCACTGGAACCCAACAAATAAGGAAATTAAAGAGTGGTTGGATAAAAAGATTCACGAGTTCGTGACACAGGAAAACAGAACTCCGCAGGTATTCGGGAAAAGGTGGTTGGATCTGTTATCACTCAGGTTGTTCCCTGCCTCCTGAAGGGAATATGGCCGAGGTAACCACTAACCAGTCTTGTAGCTGCAGGTTCTAGCCAACCTGCAACTAGAGAGGGCTCTCTCTTTGTAATTTAGCTTTGTTTTGGAGTATTTTAGGCTAGTTATGATGCACAAAATTTGGTTTTTAGTTTGTTGGATGGTGATCTCAAATAGAGCTGGGATGCAGGTCCAAAAAAAATTATACTATTGGGCAATGGAGTCAATGATGGTGTACTGCTGAAGGTGCTTCTTTGGTAAGGGGTGATGCTACAGAGCATGATAGGCAGTTTTGGAACAATTTTAAGATCTGGAAGTTTATGGAGTGTAAGCCAGTGGGTGAAGGGCAGTCAAGAATCCTTCACTATGCTAGCAGAGGGAAGGTGCATGAATATTATCCAGGAGCAATTAAGAATTCCTAAATAGTATTCAAAATGAAAGAATTAGTGCAAACATGAGCAACTAAGAATTCATATTTATGACCAATTCTGAAGAAAACATAATTAATAGCAGAGATTGAACATAGAGTGTATCTAAACAAATCCTAGGCTATTCTTTTTCTCTGTTACTAAGACTATGAAACACATATGATGTATGCAAACACAGAAGACAAAAAGACAGGTTAGAGCAACTTATTGATCCATAGAAAGACTCAGGAATTCTGTAGCGGTTCCCAGAACATTAAATCCACATTCAGACGGTGCAGCAACAGTGAACTTCCACAACCTTTGTATTAAACAGTTTCAAAATTACAGCGCAGTCCAGAGAGAAAATCACCAACAATAATACATATCAATTGGGAGTATATATAAGAGAGTTTTTTACAAAAATATCCTGTAGGAAAATATCTAGTAATAAATTTATCTATCTATTCTAGCAAATAGCAATAACTGATGTGGAAGTTCACGCAACATGTGGAAGTAATTAGGTTGTACTGGCTGCCTTAGGTGCTTTGCTTTTGTTGACTTTTAGGCTCCTTTTTCGGCTGATAGTTGTAGCTTTGGTTGGCGTCCCTGATGTGCTGTCTTTTTCCACCTGTGTTTGATTTTCTTTTAATGAGTTGCCATTACATTTAACCTTATTTTTCTGTTATTTTGACACTTCGGCAAGTGGCCCGTGTATGTGGAGTTGCTGACCTGTAGCTGACTCAAAAAAGGAACAGAAATCAAATCACCTAGGTAAAATTTCCAGCATTGCTTGCCACCAATCATTTGTAGGCAGCTGATGTCTTTGTATTTTAATCAGTGTTTCATCAGCTACAATATATCTATAAAAGTTGGGCTGGACTTCAAAAAGATGATTTATCTCATGTTCAATGTAAAACAAATTTTCTAATTTGTCATAAAGACTCTATCTAGAGGGAGGCCCTGTTTCTTCTGAGGTGCTTGAGGATGCTGTAATTTGATTGGAAACATAGTTATTTATCCTGGTAGTATACTGTTCACGGGTTAGCAGTCTCCCACTACTAGTCAATAAGCTGGGTAACCCTCTGCTCTGCAATGCTGCAACCTTTAGCTTGAAGTCATTTATTTTTGCTTGCATTTCTTGGCATTTTCTCTCTAGAGTCTGTACAAAATTTCTTAGGGTCAGCACCTTTTTCACTGTCAGAATAGTATCTGTCCTGCTACTGATATCCAGCGTTGCCAGCTGCTCTTTGGTATGAGTGTTCAGGAACTGAATCATTCTATTGGCTTGTTCAGGCATATTTTCCAATGATGCTCTGGCCCTTTGAGTCTCAAATTGAGCTAAGCCTATCAATTCTATTTGTTCATGTATAGTCTGAATTGATTGCCATTGGTCAGTGACAGACTGGCCAATTTTGGCCCACAAAATTTTCTTGATTTCAGCTAGAGTTTTATCTAGAGTAAGCTCCTTCTCTAAGGCTTTTATTTTGTTGTCCAAGGCTTTTATTTCTCTTGTTTTTTCAGCCACTGTCATCTTGGACTTGTCATAGTTTGCCTCCAGCTTGGCCAACTTTTCTTTGGCCTCTTTCACCTCTGTCACCTGAACTTCTAGCTCTTTGACTGCTTTCATCATTTCTTCCATACTCATGCTAGATTCTGGTGCTGTTGTTGCTACTGCTGTTGTAGCATCTGTAGTTGATGTAGCTGTTGTGGATGCTGGAATGACAGGAGGAATTGTTGCTGCTTGTGTGGGAGGAACAGTGGCAACTGTTGGAGCTGTTTCAGGTGGCTGGGAGGTCGACTCTCCCTGCTTGCCTTGCAATGCTTTCTCCAATTCTTGCTCCATTTGAATTATCCTTTGGTTCATCTTCATCAGCAGATCCATCATATCTTCACCTTCCTTCTCTTGTACAAGTTCTGTTGTTTGAGGGTGCATAGTTGCAGGCAGCCTCAATTGCTTTCTTAGTGCAGCAATATCTTCTTCTTTTTTCTTTATGAGGGCCTGGATGCCTTTGGCATCCTTCTTAGGATCATGCCCTAGTTCCACAATGATTTCCTCCAATGTCTTTATTCTGTTGTCCTTAGCCGAGGAAGACATTCTCTCCAAATCCAATTGAGTGTTTGTATTTTTCAATGATTCCTTCAATTGATGGGCCAACATTGCCTTGTCTGCTAGAGTAGCATAGACCATTTCGCCTCTTTGCTTGTGTAGCTCAATTTGGTCCTTCGGGTGTATGTCCTTGGCAAGGACCTCTAATTTTGTCTTTATATAATCTGCAGCTGTCTGTGGTTGTGGTATCTTAGGCTTGAAATGACTTAAAATCATTTTCTCCTCCTTAAAGTCATAAGCTGCCATTAATCTCTATTGTTTGGAGGGTGTTGTATTGAGGAATTGATCATACAGCTGTACTCTTAACAATTCATTTTGGGCCTTGATTTCCATGAAAGTTCCTTTAATACTAGGTGGTTGCTTGCTTTGATGCCTTGAGGAAGACACCTCCATACCAGGTAGCCTCTCTTGCTCTTGCTGGAATGAGCTAGTAGGTGTTTGCTGACTAGTTTCTCTCTCCCTCCTTGGACTCTCTATGACTTCTTCACTAATTTCCTCCTCAACTTGAGGATCAACTCTCTGTCTTTTGGCTTCTAGTTGCTGTGTTGACCCACTTGCAGGTGTGGTCTCTTCCATGTAGTGTTTCTTGCCTCTTTCCTCATTGTGAGGAGTTTGCAATGCTGGAATCTGTGGTGCCTCAGTCTGCTGTGGAGGGGCTTGCCCTTGACTCTGCTCCTTTGAGGTAGTAGGCTATTCTGTCATTGTTTCTTGCTCTGCATCCATTAGTTCCTTTCCTTTTGCTGTTCCTGTTGCTGGTGTAGACCTTTCTTGGGCAGCTTGTGAAGCTGCAGCAGTTGATGTGCCCTCTCTGACTTGTTGTGGCAGTTTGAATGTTACCTACTCAAAAGAATCCAAGTCAAGAGTCTTTTCCAAATCTTTGACATTTTGCTCCATTATTTCTTCCTGAGTGAACTCTTCAACTAGTGTGCCTTGCACCCACTCATCTTGGTTAGCAAATTGTTCAATCTGTGGGATTTTGCAATGTTCATAGGCTGACAACCTATATTTTATTTTCCTGGCATTGATGAAACCATCTGGGTCATAAGGTACCCACCAAAAACTTCTTTTTAACTTGAGTTTCTCCCCCAATATTTGATCAGCATCTTGCCATCCTTCTTTTTTGTTCATGACAAAGGGGCCTAGTTGGTCTTTGAATTTCAACCGAGCCTTTTTCTTGGCACTATGAAAATGAGTTAAATCTGAATTGATGAGTTGCCTGTAATATTCCAAGGCAAACAGTCTCATTGGCACATATCTTGGCAGCCTGTAGGGACAGAGCTCATAGCCATATATCCTAATGACAGTGTGATTCTGGTAAAAGTACCAGTCACCTATTTTGTAGTTCTTTGAAAGCTGCAATATTTTTTGCATGTCATAGGATAGCCTAGCAAGAGGAGTTCTCATCAGGAGACAAGAGACTGGATAGACAAACAGGTCAATGAACTCACAGTAAGAGTAGGGTGAGCTGCGGACTTCATGAAAGACTGAGGTCCAAAAAATGACAGACCTCTTTTCTCCTTTAGAGTCCAATCTTTTGATGGGGCATTGGAAACAGTTTGGCTGATAATACATGAATAGATGATAGATGTAAGATGAGTATTTGAAGACTCCCTCCCTATCTAGTTTGAGCAGTTGGTCATGTATCTTATTGGCAATGAATTTGGCATAGTTGTATTTGACAGCAGGGGGCTGTCCTGGGGTAAATGCAGACAACAAGACCAATATAGTATGATCAATATGTTCACTTGTTTTGAAACCCAGCACATAGGATATCATATCTACTAGTAATTTTCCCACTTCATTGAAATCTATATAGAGAAAAGGAGGTGGCCCCATTGGCTGGCGATCTACTCTCATGAATACTTTGGAAATTCAGGTTATCTCTGAGTTGGAGAGTTGAGGACCTTCATCAAGCAGAAATTTCATAGAGAGAGGGACCAAAAGCTGAGTTTGCTTGAAGCTTAGCATTTGATTGATGGAGTCAGGAGTTATATGGAAGAGGATGCTCCCAGATGGAGACTTGACTGCCCTTTGACTTGGCTCATAGTTTTCACAGCAGAGGCGAATAATTTCAGGGAAGACATTGACAGAAGGAAGGAAGTATATGGGCAAATTTGATTCCCATATGCCATAAATGTCACTGTTGTTCAAATAATTGTTCCTTAGCTGACAGAAGGTCTGCAGGTGGTTTCTGTCCCAACCAAGTCTTGAATTAAGTGGTCCCTGTCAGCCAAAGGCAATGCTTCCAGTTCCTTGTGAGGTGCATTGAGAGGAGTGATGTTCAGTGCTGCTGGAGTGGCCATTCTTAACTTCTCTGTGTTTGTAGTTTGGAATTCGGGTCTGTGGAGCAACCGAAGATAGAACACTGGTTCTGAAGCCTTTCCCAGGGAATTTGCAGACTGGGCTTTGATATAAAAGTGGCCTTACTAGACAGAATTCAGAGGAAAAAAGACAAAGTATGCAGGGTAAATTAGGAAGCTGGACAAAACAGAGAAACTGGTGCTTTTTTGCAATAGATATTGGCAAGTCAACTCACTTGTTTGGACAGTTTTGGAGACTCTGCCGGCGGAAATGGGCTCGAAATGTGGTTTAATGGCCGATTTACAGAGGAGGGCAAAGTTTGCCGGTTTTCTTAAGAGAAAGGGGTCACCCAGTGAATTAAAATGCAATGGTTCATAGGCAGGAGCACCTTTAAATTTGAATTACAGATCCTCAGGCGACTTTAAAGGAGAATTTTGGAAAAAATATGTTTTTCGGGCGAAAAAGTGGGTAATTACCTGTTTTGATGACGCAGAGGATAGTTAGCAAGGGTGACTCGAGTTGATGGACTGTGCAACTCAGGAGGCGGATTGGTCGTAAAATCGCATGCACGTTCTCCCCAGGCGCACAAATAGAAAATGAACAAAAACAGTCGTTTTCACGACTTTTTAACGAATTTTGGACATTTTAGCGCTTTTTGGCGCTTTTTGGGATGACGTCATCATGACGTAATTTTGGCGTGTAGCGGGTACGGAGGGTGATGTGGCATCTGACGTGTATGGTGACGTGGCACATGACACGGTGGCCGGGCGGCGATGTCAGCAGATGATGTGGCAGTACTGCAGAGGAGTGGGGGGCGACGTGGATGCGACGTCATTGGTGACGTGGGCATGATGTCAGGGGGCAGGTGGCGGGGGGTAAGCGGTTTTCCCCGCACCGCCTTTGGCCCAGGGTGGTTTCGCAAGAGGGGGCTCTGATCACGCTAGGAAGCCGACGCGTGGTGGGGGTGCGGCAGCAATACCACCCATCCCTCAGACACTGACCTTCGGTGGATAAGAGCTGCGATATCGCCACCAGTCGTCAGATCTACGGCGTGGGATCGAACGGTCATCGGGAGTTTAAAGCTGCGGGATTTGGACTGGGGGGCCCGCGCAATATTTAAATGTTTTAATAATGCGTCGGGGTTTAAAACTTTGGGTTATATGGGTTCTTATGAGTTTTGTTCCGGCGGGTATGGTTATTAGTTCAACCAAATATCAAACTAATCCCATCATATATATGTGCGGGTGGTTATAGTATGGTTTAGGAGGGAGGGTTAGCACGGTTATTTATTTAACCTGAAGTTTAAATAAACTCCGAAGGTTTTATGAACGCGGAAAGGCTAATATAAAGTCCCAAATGAACTTAATATTCCCTGAACTTGTATTGTATGGCTATAATTGCCAATGGGTAGGGATATTTATATTTTTTGGGTTTTTTATATAGTTTTTTGTAGAATAGGGGTAGGAAAAATGATTGAGGGAGCTAAATAATAAAGTTAAATGTTAATATGACTTTATGGAATGAAACTACATGAATAAATGCTAAGTTTATAGAGTGAAAACTTAGGCATAGGGAAATGAAAGGAGTATGGAATGATGATTTTTACACAAGAAATGTGGCTTCTTTCAACTAAGTAAACTCAGAGTTCAACTTTGCATTCCTCATAAAATGAAGTGAAGTAGGGCTATTGGGCAGATCCCAAGGTCCTTGGGGGAATGTTAGTGAATGATTTTTGGGGGAATGAAAGGGGAAGTTAGTCATGCTTCCATTGTTCAGCAACCAAACAACTACCTTGGTACTTGTGTCACTGATGAGATGAGTCTTTCTGGACAAAAAAAAAAAAAATGATCATCAACTTGCTTCTGCAACCTCAAACTGCCTACCCAGCTTAATACACCTAGCATTTTTTCTTCCTTTGGATTGGGTGCATTTGGTCTAGCAAACCCTGATGTTCCTCTTTTCTTTTTACTACCCTCCTATCTAAATCTACCCTTATCTCTTCCAAGGGCCCAGATTAAGCAGTTGGGCTCCTTATTTTCTCTACCTATTTACCCATCTACCAAGCTTGAACTGTTTTGGACAGATATTCATTCTCTATTCTACAACAACAAATTTAAATATGGACTGGTCCAAATTGAACTGTTGGGCCATCCATCAAGTGTGATAAGCAACAGTATTTGCACATTGTGGACTTGCCTTACACAAATAAGATAACAGTGGAATTTTGACTGGCCACTTTCCTGGTCTTCTGGTTTGGGGTTCATTTTTATCATTTTTTCTCTGACCAATTTATTATTCTTTCCCTTTGATTATTCTTTTAGGGAATACCCTCTTTGCATTTTTTAATTTTCTTCATTTGTTTACAAAATATGGAACCTTTGCAGCATGAAAGGATGAACATATTTGGTCCTTCCACAGTCAATCATGAAAAATGAAACCTATTGGTATAGGAACCTAACAGGATCGCTACGTGCATACATAAATCCACGAGATCTTCTTCGCATCCTTTCCTTTTGAACTGTATGAGTGGATCACGAGGTTAGCTGATAGCTAGGGAAGGTACAAGCTCGACCAACTGATAGTGTGGACTCTGGAATTAGTGCGTAGCCTAGAGGCATTAAAGGATAAGATCACATGAACTGTGGACCATTGGCTCGAACGGATAATAGGGGGATTTATCATTGAGTTTGCGATAGACATGACCATGAGGTACAACGATGCAAAACAACATTTTCTCAAGGGACTGTGAGGTAAGTACATTAAATATTTGAATACCTAGATTAAGAGGTTTTTATGTGAAAAGTGGGTTATGCGAATACATTAATGTTTGGGATGATGCGGAGCACAAAGATGTACAAAGGTAGTAGGGAATTAGGAAACAATCCCTTAATTTCGCCTTCACGAGAGAGCGAGGAAGAGCTCACTCAGGTCTCTCTAAGAAGTGCAGTCAGTTTGATAAGGCAACGCATTTAGCAATTACCACCTCCACCCATGCCAGCACTCATGTCACCTCCTTCACCTCCATCTCCACCCACTCCACCTCCACCAACCCCGCAGTTCAGTATGGTGAGCGTGATCAAGCTACATGTATTCAGAGGAGTAGCAAATGAGGATCTGGACCAGTTCTGGTTTGTGGTAAGAGCAGTGTGGGAAGCGCAAGGGGTCATGGATGACAACATTAAGAAGGCTACATTAGTGAACATGCTGCAGGATCGCGTGTTGACATGGTATATTAAGCACTCTAATGATCACCCAAATCCAAGGATAGCAGAGATCTAGAATGCATTGAACATAGAATTTAGTTGGCTGAAATAAGAGACACAATCAATCATTGGGTTCAAAGAGATCACGATGGTTCCAGGCGAGACCCCGTGGGATATGGATCAGTGGCTGAAGAGTACGATCTGTGAGGCTAATATGACGCTCACAAATGCATAACATCGCGCATGGTTTGTGGCGTCTCTAACACCGCACCTGAGGACAACATTGTCGCAACAGAAACTTTCTACCCAGGCCGAAGCGTTGGAAATGGTGATGAGGTTGCATGAGACACCGATATAGGATCTGGGGCTAGGAGTTCAACAAATCCATGCACAACTACAGAATCTTTGCCTAGAAATGCAGAGCTTGAAGCAGGATAGGGCACTGCGGCTAGAGGCGTGCGAGGAAGTGTGGTGCATAAAATGCAAAGGCCAGGGCCATGACAAGGACTACTGTCCAGTATTCATGAACTGCTTGGCAGGAGGGGGGCCAATACCATTGGGACTAGAGGCACAAGCAGGGCCAAGTGCAGCACCTGCATTATGGTGCACAATCTATTAGATAGGAGGAAAACACACTATGGATAACTGTCATTTGTTGCAGAAGTATACACAGATTCCCCAGCAGTTTTTTTGTAATTTCTGTAGATCGGTAGGCCACGACGAGTGCACTTGTCGTAGCCACAAGTTAATGATTGATCGAACCCTAGCCTATAGGATGCAAACATAAATGCGAGCCCTCGACCTAGCAGCGGGGATGGCACGTGTGGGATTTCAGGGGTGAGGTCGAGGACGAGGAGGAATGGGGCCAGGAAGGGATTGTGGACAGTTAATTTGTTACAATTACGGAGGACCAGGGCACTACGCTCGTGATTGTACCAACCCAACAAGAAAATCTTGTTCATACTGTGCACAATTTGATCATGAAGCAGTAGATTGTCCTACGTTGATCACATAGATGCACGAGAAAGGGGTACTCTAGCCTCCCCCTACTCAGAATATCCACATGATGAGGTCTGAACCACGCGAAGAAGACCCAAATGTGAACATGATGATCAGAAGTGATGTGACCAAAGGGGAGGATAATGGGAAGCATCCCGAGGAAGATACATGGGTTTGCAGGTTCCTACAAAGGAGCCTAAGTTTGACTTAGAATGCACAAAGGAGACGTTCATGGAAGCTAAGAAGAGCTTCGCGGAGGCCTCCACTTTAGGTGGTAAGGATCAACCAGAGCCAAGGATGGATTTTTCTATGCTTACTACCTTTTTGGAGACATGCATGAACACTGCTGCACCACAATAAGGTAGTTAAGGGACTACAAGAGTTGATCACCAGGTGCACAGGGTTAGCGGAACCGCGCATAGTCCAGAAACTGGGAAAGCATGCATTGCACACCAGCAGGGAAATGAGATTGACAACACAGATTGGTGAGTATGAAATGGATCAGGTAATCCTATACTTGGGTTCAAACGCAAATGTATTACCGAAGCAAACATGGGAGCGTATGGGCAGTACCACATTAGAGTGGTCCCCTATTCAATTATGAATGGCGAACCAACAGAAGATTTTTCCCATGGGGAGGTTGCCAGGGGTAACAGTTGGTATCGAAGGTGCGAGCACACAGACAGACTTTGAAGTAATAGAGATTGTCGATGACAACAATCCTTATCCCCCATTGCTAGGAATAGATTAGGCCACTGATATGAATGGAGTCATTAACTTGAAGAAGCGGAAGATGATATTTGAGAAAAAGTCCCTATGCGTAGTAGTTCCACTAGACCCGGCTGAAGGAGCATGTTACACCGAACCAGTACGCGACGATGAGCTGGATTGCATTTACCAGATAATTGCGTGAGACTAGGATCGGGTGAACCCAAATGCAGATGGGAGAATCTCATGGGAGTGTGATGTCGAGCAGTAAAAAGGGTCTTTTTCACCTCTATTTACCCTACATTAATTTCCAATCTAGGTACGATTTGTTATCTCAAAGAAAGTACTCAGTTTGAGGCGGTCATTTGTCAGAGTAATGCTAGTAGTATAGTGCTTTAAATACAATAGTAAACGGATGCTTGGAATAAAATCTACTTACAAAAAGAAACTTAAGACCTAAATCATGCACTCAGAAAGCTATAGCAATTTATCAGTCAAGGGTACAGTAATGATAACTCTTTCCTTTGTAAACTGATGCAATTAAAAAGAAATCAAGATAAAGATCATCAATCTGGGAACTGGACAACATATGTCAATGTTCACTATAGTTTCAGATCGTTCTACACACCAAAGTAATGATACTTCAAATAACAGAAAAAGGAAAAACAACTAATCCATTTAACAGGTTGAGCAACAAAGCTTTAACCTATGAAGCAGTAATCGTAATCTACAGAAATTAAGAAACAATCTTTACTTTGGAAATTATTCGAACAAAAAAAGGAAATGGGACAACAAACTAAAGGAAATGAAGTATTAAATAGCAACCTCAATCAAATGTAAATGCACAGCAAACCAGATCGAATATTTCACACAACACTTCTATATTGAAGGAAACGGTAATCTGAGCTTTGATACAACAGTTATTAATCACAGTTATGAAGAAACAACAATTGTGATCACGGTGGAAGAAAAATCCCAAATGAACAGCAATCACATTTAGAAATAAACCGTAGATAAATACACAATAATACCGATGTATGAATATACAACACTGTTACTCTGTAATCGAACAACAATGGTAATCTGTAAGGAACAACAATGTTATATGATAATATCAGTTTGTTAAAGGAACAACGATGCGATATAAACTCAGAATGAATAGCATAACATTCTTGTTGTAGAGAATAACATTACTTTTAAAATAGGAACTAAATATAACAGAACCGATATGTTAACTAATAAGGAACATTAGATTACTGAACAAAGCGAATAAGAGAAGTCAAACACACGAATCGGAAAATACTGGTACAGGAGCAAGTGATCCACCAGGACCGGGCCCTTAACCTCGAGGGATGCACTGCTTAAGATTACTCCAGAGTCAAAGATGGAACAACAACAAAGTTTATATGTTAAGCATCAAAACAGACTTACAGTAATCGCTCTTTTAGAGAGAGTCGATGATCAAAGTTTCAACTACAACAGTGAATTTCATAAAAACAACAATTATTCCTCGTGGGCTAGCAATGCTGCCCCTTTTTATAGCAGTCGAGCGGAGATATCAACGATACAGAGATCCATTAAGGTAGTGATCCCCAGGATCAAAGGATCTTGAGGGATTCGCCATACTGTTAGCTCTCAGTTATCTTCTTGTTTTCTTGTACCGATTTGGTATCTCCTCTTCCTTTTCCTGGCTTATACGCTCCAATTTGGATTACCTCATTTGGATGTAGTTCCCTATCAAAGGGACAACAATTAACTTTGTCTTGTCTTTTCCTTTAGAATGGCAATCTTCTGTTTTCTCCTTTTTCTGCATAGGAAAAGAGTAATTATTAGTCATTTTACATTGCACACAAATCTTCTAGACTTTATCATAATCTTTCACCATATACTTATTTCATAAAGTAAAGAAGTTATGAATTTAAGGAAAAGATGACAAAATAAATGCTAATTACATACTCTCTCTAGTGCTCAACACACCCCCTTGCTTACCCTTTTTCATACCTTCACGAAAACATTGTAATTGACATGCAAGGCAGTTAGGGAATAGGCTAGAGAAGGGATCTCATGAGGTGGTCTACAACCATGATTGCTAGCTAGGAATTCAAAGAAATGTCCTGTCTGTCCTTTAGGCATTTCATATAAGGCTTGATATCCTGGTGTAGGGTGCCAAATAATTGGACTCCTGATCCTACAACCTAACCAAGATGGGCCTTCTCTCAAAACGAGGTCACTGTAGATACCCAAGCGGTCAGCAACTAGTTTAAAGTTCTCATAATTGAATGGTTCTTGGTTTTGGATGTTCAGATTAGAAGTCTGGTATCGAAATTTGGCTACTGCTATGGCAAGGTCTTTGATAGTAAACAAGTATTCTACCCCTTGTCGTATGACTGCTGTGTGGATAGGTCCCAATGCCTCGATCACTCCCTGAGTTCTCATTAGGCTCCTGTTTTTATTCCATAATTGCCGTGGGTCTCTAGGTTCACCTCACACCCATAAATCTAATCCATTCTCCTGTCTTTGAAAGACATTGTAGGCTTTAAGCCACTTTATTTGATTAATCACCAAAGGAAATGAATGCTTGCAGTTGGACATCACCCACAAAAGGGCTAGGATTCTGATCTATTTCTCCATCTAATACAAGATTGTACAAATAGAATTCACATAACAATCGCTGAACTTTAACCCCATAATGCTTAAAACAATTTATGAAGTCATCAATGGTGTTTATCTCTATAGGTACTCCTTCTTTGATAGCTTTAATTTTCAATTGCAAATATATTTCCATTAAAAGCAAAGCATAGTTCCTAGCAGGTGCCCTGCAAGCTAGAACGTCAGTATATAGAGAGCATAAGGTATTGATTTTTTTTATGACTATGTCTAGCCTATGAGTTACCTTTTTGACTCTTTCTTCTACCTTTCGCCATCCTTCAAAGGCCTGGCTTTCGGATATGTTAACGTTCATCAGCTTCTGTTGTAATTTCTCATATTTTTCTCGAGGGACAGTCTGCTCTGTAAGTTTCTCTATTGTGTGCTGGGCTTGTGCCAAATCTTTCTGCAGAGTTACTGTCCTCGGGTTGCTATCCAACATAATAGTTGTAGGCGAGAGATCTACTTGGATCTTCTTATCACAGTGTCTCATCTTTATGGTTCAAGAGGACGGTGCCTCTGTCTGAATTTCCTTGTCACAGGCAGATACATTATATGTTTGTATTTCAACATGGGCAATATCTAGATGCTGTTCCTTTCGGTTTTGAATAGCAGGTTGGACTTGCGTCCTCTTGATATTTTTCTTAAGGGGTTTTGTCTGAGCAGTTGCATGCTTTACCACAGAGGTTCCTTTTTACTTCTTCTCCATTTTCAAAACCCTTATCTATTGTCATAGTTGCTTAATCACGATAAGCAATCTCTGTTGTTCCTTTCGAAATCTTTTGATTTCCTCTGTTTTCTTGGAAGGAACAGCCGTTCATTTACTCGGGCCTGGACTTTGTACCTCAAGTATTGTACCTTCATCTTGACCAATTTCCTTGTTTTCTTCTTGGGGTGCTTCTTCAATGTTATGTTGATCGGGTTGTTCAGGGGTAGAAACCCTAGCTTGCTCTGCTGCTTCCTGGGTAACCTCTTCTTCTACCCCTTTTTCATTGAGAAATTCTTCTAGTGAATTCTGACTAGGAAATTTTTTTTCCTCTTCTTCATTCTTATCATTCTTCATTCTAGATACACTCTCGTCATGAGCAGAGTGATCCTCTTCTCCTTCCTCTTCATCACACAGTTCTTCGGGTCCACTTTTGTCATGAACAGAGTGCTCCTGCGGTCCTTCTTCGGTGTGGGGGTTAAGTGGGCTATGAGCTTGGACATATTTGCCCATATTGGCCAGAATCTGGGTCAATTCATCTTCCTGTAGTGGGTTTTGCAGTGGACTCTCACTGCATTTCTCTGCTTCCTCTTCCTCCTGATCGGATTTCTCAATCTCTTCGTCCGGTTCTCCTTCATCGTTTTCCTCCAATTATTTTTCGTTCTCCCCTCCTTCCAATTGTGGGGGTTTTTCATCTCCTGACCATGTATCTCCATAGGTTGACTGATGTTTCCCTGGGAATTTCCCAGCATTCCTCTGATCCTTGCCAACCTAACAGATTTTCTCTGCTTCAGTGGTCTGCTTGATGTACTGGCAACATGTTTTCATTTTGGGGTTGGCAAAGCTAGTCCCCTGTCTATCGTGAAAATAAGTTCTTCCCAACCGCTCTGTTGTTGGGCAAGGCTGTGGTTGACTATCAATCGTATTAACCCATGGTGGCTTACTACTAACTCTAAATGGCAAGATTTCTTCATACTTCGGGCAACATCGTGTAATAAAAAATTTAAAAACACAGGAAAATTCACAGTGCACTTTTGCTTTAACACAGCTAAAAGTTTAAGATGTCATGGTCTTACCACATCTTTCCTGTCGTCACAAGTGATGTAGCTCTAGATAATTCTCACCAACTCCATCCATGGCTCTCCCAAGGTTGCTAGTAAGATTCCCTTCCCTTTTACAGTCAAGTTCTGCCCTTCATCCTGGAAAATTTTCATGGCGTCTCGTAGTCTCACCTTTTTCAGAGTCCACATAGGTCCAGTGGTTGGCAGTCCCGAAACATCTGCAATTATATCATCAGTGACTGCTATCTGTCTCCCTCTGACCATGGAATAATTTTCTTGCAACTTCTGTAAAAACTCAATCGCCACCGTCTCATTGGATTGCTGTAGACGGTTAAGATAAACTATCCATCCTGCCCTTGCTAGGATCTCTCATGTAGCATCAGATACCATCAACACCTGTGGCTCATTGTGAATTGATCTTCCTCCCATGCTTATCACACTGTAAAAAACACAGAGATGGCAATGGAACAACAGGCTATTCAAATTTTTAGCTCACTGTTAGCAAACACAGAGAAAATGATGGAACAATAAGTTGTTCGAATTTTGAATTTACTGCTAATTTTTGCGGAGTAAAACACGGAAATAGCTTCGGAACAGCAAGCATGCATATTGGGAAAAAAATACCATTAAGCTTTGCTATTCTCGAGTCATTAATTCTTCGAATGATAAGCTGACACGTATGCCAGCGAATTATGGGGATCACCTGGTCACCTTCACCCCCCTGCAATGTGATAGGCCGACCTCGGCTGTCAAATGAAGAAGCAGCGTGCTGAACTGCCATAGTACAGAGTCATAAAGGAACAGTGTATGCAAAAATGCCATGTTTACAACGATGAGCGGATTGCCAAAATCAAGTCGTATAATAGAATCACTTAATAAATAAGGAAATGCTGTGATATGATGTGAGAATTGGAGGATAGTACAGCTGACATGCATAAAAGGTCCTATGTGATCATTATCAACTTTTACCATCATAATTGATTTGTAATTGATTTTCATGTATCAAAGGTTCGTAAGGGTTATATACATAGTCTCATTTGAATCATTTATAAAGATATAAGAAGAAGGGTTTTATAATTGCTATTGGCGTATAAGAAATATGACTTCAATACCATCAACAGAGCTCTGTTGCCCACAGGTGTCCATAACCTTGACAGAGTTGTTTATTTCACCCTTGGAACCATAATCCTTTGTGTATGCCTAGGAAAGTGTTGTGCAATGTCAGAATGGAGGCCATTATGCTGGCTTGGTAACCAGGTGAGTCATAATTCCATTCACCAGGAAGGAGTGAAAGGTGGATAGGCTGGCTCGTGATGAGACCTCCTGTTCCAAGGACTCTTTATTTTTTCAGATGTGCCTCTTGGATCATGTCCCTGGTGTGGTGGCCATAGTGGGAATCCTACTTCACTTTCTTCCTCATGATCATGGTAGGCTGGCTCTTGATGAGACCCCCTATCCTTCATTTGACAAATCATGTTAGCAATTATATAAACATTTTTCTTTTTCTTCTTTTTTTCTTTTATATATCACTTTTCCTATTTATATACAGAGGGTGGTTAAACACTCCTTAGAGTAGGTGGTGGAAGAAGTCTTAACATCTCAATAGAGAAAAATATGCCCTTATTCTTATTCAATAATAATGATCAAAGAGAATTATGGGGATTTAGAAAGAACCATCATGATAAAAATAATCAATCATATCAGTATTAGTAGAATAATGACAACAAGGTGATCAATAGTTGTGTCCTTTCCTCTTTTTTCTTATCAATTCAAAGCAATTTCTTCTAAAGATAACTATTTTTATGTAATTTGCTGATTTCAGTATCCTCTAGTTTGTGTATTCATTGCATAAATGTATATTCGTGCTTTAAATGACCATGACTCTAAAAAATGGTCTAAATGGTAAAACACACAAAGAAGAAAATGCACTCTAAAAATGTTGTTCTCAAGGTAGAACAACTATTGTACACAAAACCGCAAGAAAAAGGAAAAATATACTCGAAACTGTTGTTCATTGAGAGGGACAGCAGCTATCCCTTAGTTGGAACAATAAAGAAAACAAGCGCAAACAAAAGGTACGAAAATGCTATTTCTTCAGAAAGGAACAACAAAAAAATGAAGATGCTATTCCTTCGGAAAGGAACAACAGAAAAATGAAAGTGCTATTCCTTCGAAAAGGAACAACAGAAAATGAAAGTGTTGTTCCTTCGGAAAGGAACAACAAAAAATTGAAAGTGTTGTTCCTTTGGAAATGAACAATAGAAAATGAAAGTGTTGTTCCTTCAGAAAGGAACAACAGAAAAATGAAAGTGTTGTTCCTTTGGAAAGGAATAGTATAAAATGAAAGTGTTGTTCCTTCGGAAATGAACAACAGAATGCAGAAGTGTTGTTCCTTCAAAAAGGAATAGTAGAGCGGTGAAAATGCTATTCCTTCTAAAAGGAACAACAAAATGAAAAGGTGTCGTTCCTTCAGAATGGAACATCAAGATGGTGAAAACGTTGTTCCATCCAAAAGGAACAGCAAAATGAATAAGTTGCAGAAATACAGAAATTAATTTACACAAACAAAACAAAAGAGTTATGTACAAAATGTAAAAGCAATCAAATCACTTAATGAACCAAAGGTGAGGAAGATTTCTCTTCCTCAACCAGAATCTGCATGTCGGAGTCTTCGTGGAGTTACTGGTAGAAGGATTCCTGAGTAAGTGGTTTGCGGTATAATCGAACTCGGTGGCCATTTGCCTTAAAGGTATATCCCGATCCATCAATGGTGGTTAAAGTAATGGTGCCATTATCATGTACCTTGCGGATTTCGTATGGTCCCAACCAGCGAGTCTGAAGTT
Organism: Pinus tabuliformis; assembly: GCA_031772625.1. Classification (NCBI taxonomy): domain Eukaryota; kingdom Viridiplantae; phylum Streptophyta; class Pinopsida; order Pinales; family Pinaceae; genus Pinus; species Pinus tabuliformis. The sequence goes on along the minus strand of CM062818.1, from coordinate 1,849,885,229 downwards.
TCCCCGAAAAATCTTGAAACTTGGAATTGTCTAAGAGTGCCCAATCTCCTTCACGGAAGACTTTCTTTTTGATGAGGGCGTCATGCCATTTGACTCTCTATTGTTGGATTAATGAGGTGTGTTGAAGAGCAGAGAGCTTGATTTCATCCAGCTTGTTGATTTGCTGTAATCTATTAATCTGGGCCTCGTTTAAATCTAGACCGACTTCTTGTGCTATTCTCAAGGTCCGTATTTTGAAATCTATTGGAAAGATGGGTTCCTTTCCAAAAAGTAGATGATATGGTGAATAACCAATAGTTCTTCTCCATGTTGTTTTGTATGCCCGCAAGGCTTCCGGCAATCTTGTAGCCCAATTGCGTCTGTGTGATGCAATGGTTTTTATCAGTATTGCTTCTATTACTTTATTCGTGCTCTCTACTTTGTCATTTTCCTATGGGTGGTAAGGAGAGGCAATGTTATGCTGAATATGATAGTTTTTCAGTGTTGCAACAATTTTGTTACTAGCAAATTGTGGTCCTCCATCCGTGATTATATCTCTTGGGAGGCCATATCGCAAAAATATGTGGAACAAGAACTGAATGACGGAATCCTATGTAGCTCTTGGCAATGCCTTTGCTTCAACCCATTTGGTGACATATTTTGTTGCTACCAAAATATATGTTTTCTGGTTTGATGATGGATTGATTGGACCAACAAAATCGAGTGCCCATCGTTCAAATGGTTCAATGACTAGTTGTGGGTTAAAGGGCATTTTGTCTGACTGGCCAAGGCGTCCTGCTCTTTGACAACTGTCACAAGCTTGAACAAATTTCTTTGCATCTTTGAAGATTGTGGGCCAGTAATACCCTGTTTGCAGAACTTTGTGACCAATTCGTCGATCTGCGAAATGTCCACCACACGGTCCATCATGACAGGCTTTCAGAATGTCAAAAATTTCATCTTCACGGACGCATCTCTTGATGTGCATATCTGCTCCTGTATGAAATAGGTAGCCCCTAATCCAAGAAAATCGGGTACTACACTGGACAATCTGCTTTCGTTCATTGGGAGTCAGATGTTTTGGTAATTTTCCTACTGCTAAATAATTCGCAACATCAGCATACCAGGGTGTTTTGATAGTAACAACGAACAAATGTTCATCTGGAAATTGATCTTCGACTGCTGTTGCATCCACTGGTTTTGGCATTCGTGAGAGAAAGTCAGCTACAGGATTTTCTTTTCCGGGTCAGTCTTTTATGGTGATGTCAAATTCCTGCAATAAAATCAGCCATCTTATTACTCTACCATTTGTAATTGGTTTATTTTCTAAATATTTTATGGCAGATTGATCTGTATATTAAACAACATGATATCCAGTGATGTAATGCCTAAATTTATTTATAACATGTATTATAGCTAAAATTTATTTTTTAGTAACAATATAGTTCAACTCAGAAGAAGACAAATTCTTGCTAATATAATAAATTGCATATGGGTTTTTGTCTTCTTCCTGCCCAATGATTTCTCCAATAGCTATGTCTGAAGCATCTGATGAAATTTGAAATGGCAGGTCCCAATTTGGACCTCTGAGTACTGGGGCTGTTGACACAAGCTTTTTCAGATTGTCAAAAGAACAGTCACATTTATCTATCCAAACAAAGTCAACATTCCCTGTCAGTGCATATAGAGGTGCAACAATGTGAGAAAAATGTTCTATAAATATCCTATAATAACCAGAAAATCCAAGAAAACTGCGTACCTCTGTCTATGTGGTAGGAGTAGGTATTAACAAGATTATTTGAATTTTGGCTGGATCTACCTGTATTCCAGCTGCTGAGATATAATGACCTAGGATGAGTCCTTCAATCATCATCATATAGCATTTTTCATGGCTTAGGCAGAGCCTGGTAGCGATACATTGTTGCAACAACTTTTCCAATGTGTCTAGTGCTAGGTCAAAATCATCTTCGTATAGTGTGAAATCGTCCATGTATACTTTGAGCCCTTCATTTATTAAATCTGAAAAGATGCTAAGGATAGCCCTTTGAAATGTGGTAGGGGCGTTGCATAGGCCAAAGGGTTGGACTCTGTATGCAAATGTTCCCCAAGGATAGGTAAAAGTGGTTTTGTCTTGGTCTTGAGGGGCAATTTGAATATGATTTTATCCACTGAAGCCATCCAAGAAAGAAAAGAATTTCTTTCCTGCTAATCTATCTAATACCTGGTCAATGAATGGAAGGGGAAAGTGGTCTTTCTATGTTGCTTTATTTAGTTCTGTATAATCTACACAAATCCTCCACTTTCCATTTTTCTTTGGCACCACTACAAGTGGAGAGACCCATTTGCTATCGGGGATAGGATAAATAAAGTTTACATCTAAAAGTTTTTGTAGTTCAGCTTTCACAATGTCTTTTAGATGAGGTTTAAGTCTTCTTTGGGGTTGGCGAACACGTCTTACATCCTTTTCTATATAAATGTGGTGTGTACATAACTTGGGATCGATTCCCTTCATGTCCAGATAATCCCATGCAAATGCTTCCTTGTATTTTCTCAGTAGTTGGACTTTTCCTTCTTGTTTAGGAGTCAAGTTACTATTAATGTTTAAAGTTTTTCCTAGCTCAATATCTATAGTTTTGCTATTTGAAATAGAGGTAGTAGGTATTGTTTGATCATGAGTGTCTTTGAGAGGATCTTCTTCCAATTCATTATCAAATGCTGCCTCTATCATGTGACATTGTACGTGGGATCTGGATTCAGCTTGGTTAATAAATATATTAATAACATCATCCTCTATTTGATTTTTGAAATCGAGGGTATCTTCTATAGTTAACGGGGATCTAATATTTTCAGTAAGGTATGATATAAGATGTTTGTTAGTTTTTATTATTGTGACACTTGGCTGGGTTGGAGGGTATAAGGCTAGATTTTTTATATTAGTCCCTCTAGTTATGGTCATACTGCCTTGTCGACAGCCAATGTAAGCATCAGTGGTTGCAAGCCAAGGTTTGCCTAATATTAATTGGTGTCCATCAAGTCAGTTTTTGGGGTTTATTATAAAAAAGTGGGCAAGATATTCCCAGGAATCAACAGATACCATGACATCATGTAGTGTTCCTTCTGGCCTAACCACCGATCGGTCAACAAATTTTAATAAAGTGGAAGTCAGTTCTACTAATGTAATGCCCAGTTTCTGACAAGTGGTGGTTGTTAAGATATTAATTGAAACCCCTAGATCAACTAAGGCATTTGAAAAGGTTTGTCCATTGATTTGTACTGTTACTATTGGATTTCCTGGGTCTTCATATTTGACAGGTGCTTGTTTTCCCGATAACAGGTCAGATAAGGTGCTAACTACTTGGACTGTTGGGTTATTTTTTATTCTCCTCTTTGGTTTTTTTATACATAGCTCTTTGATGGTCTTTGCATATATTGGGATGTCTTGGATGGCTTGGAGGAGTGGGATTTTTATGTACAGGTTCTTAAGTTCTCCCAGAATGTCAAAATTAGGATGTTCTATAGGTTGTGGTATAATTAATCGTTCTGGGAATGGGGGAGAAGATGTGGTTGCTTGGTCATGAGTTTGTTTTCTGATCACATCTTCTTCTTTTAGTGGTTTTTCTATAGGTAACTGATTTTCAACTTGAACATTTTTATCTCTTTCAGTCTCTATAATGCGCCCAGACCTCAATTGAAGGTCATTGCACTCCCTTAGGTCGGTTTCTAGTTCTGGTGTTTCAATTATTTGAACAGATTGGATCAGTCTATTATTTGGGTTCGGGTTGGGTTGGGTTGGGAGTTGCGGTCTTAAGTTAGATTGGGGGTTTTGTTGTAGTGCTAGCAGTGTAGGTTGAGGGAGTGGAATGGTTCCTACTCACTAATTCATCGGTCTTTGCCAATTTGTTTGCTAGGCTTGGCTCTGTGAAGTGGGAGGGGACCATTGTGCTGGATATGCATTGTTTTGCCAATATGGTGGGGCATAAGAAAAATTTGGCCAATTAGATTGGCTTGCTTTATTTGGCCATGGTGATGATGAAGGAAATGGTTTTTGTGACCAATTTGAGAAGGGAGGTTGATTTTGCCACATTGTATTATATTACTGAGCATGATATTGTGGAGGCTGAAAAGAAGAAGCTAGATTGGGGAACATACTTGATTTTCATGGCTGCCACTGACGGCGCTGATTAAGTAGGTACACTAGCTCTGGTTCTTCTCCCGCTTCTTTGTATACTGATTTCAAACTAGGAAGTGAGGGACAACTTTCTGTAGAGTGGTATTTTGTACAAATGGCGCAAAATTGAACCGCATCTAATGGACTCTTTGTGGCTATGTTTCTTTCTACATCTGGGACAGAAGATTGCCAGATTTTGCTCTGCCTCTGCTTGTTTCTACTTGGTTTGCATAATATCGAGTTGCGTTTTCAGAGTCCCCAATATTTTAGTTTTGAAATTTTCTAATAAATTTCCAATTTCCACGCGAGTTACTGCTTCTCCAGAGATCTTGCTGTCCCTTGTAAACCTGTCATGTTCTGCTAGTCTCAGCCTTGTACTTCCTTGTGAGCTCCTGATACATAAATCAATGATGTTATGAAATTTTTCTTGATAGATGTCTCCTTTTCCCATAATATTCAGTGTTTCAATCCATTGTTCCTTCATACCTTTAATTAATGTTGTTTTTAATACATTATAAGGTAAGGGTAATGATGCATAAGCAAATCTTTGAAGATTATACTGAAAACGTTCAACATATTCTTCTAGGGTCTCATTAGGTCTAGCTACCATCTGAAATATTTCATATTTTAATTCTCTAGATCTACAATAATCTTGATATTTCTTCAGGAAAGCACCTTTCATCTGTTCCCAATCATTTATAACACCTCCACCCAACCCCATAAACCATGGTAAAGCAACTCCTTTTAATGTAGAGGGAAATAGTTTCAACTTTTGGGGGTCGATGGTATAGTCATATCCTCTACATAGCACATCAAATTCAAACAAAAATTCGTCTGGATCTTCTGATGTTAGGCCATGAAATGTGGGGATATGATGGAGAGGAATTGCTTTCATAGGTGCATTGGTTGTAGTATCTACAATGGAATATTGCAGTGTGGAGGTTTGGGTGTTTGGCTGGTTCTGGGCCATTTGGTCAAATATGTGTCAATAACCATCTGGGATTTCTAAGAGGGTATTCTTAGGTTGGCTAAACGGAGCAGGGATGGCCTTAATAGGAATGGCCTTAATAGCACTTCCTTTGTCTGGGATGATGAGAGTTCCTAATGTCTGGGGGGATTTTGACTCTTGAGGTTCTTCAATTTCGTTATGAATGATTTTTGCAGCACTGCCCTTATATGGGATGCTTAATGGATGAATTATTCCAAGAGGAGATCTTCCTTCTTCAACTTCCCCTGTTTCTCGTTTTCTTTCACAGAGGTTGCTAAGGTTCGCTTCTTGCAATGATTTTGGGCTAGAATTCTCAATTTCTTGAAAATCTTGCTCCTCAGTTTGGCTATGCACCTCAGCAAAGGCAACAAATGGCGATCTTATGGCTTGAAGGGAACTAGTAGGTTGTCTAGAAGCAAATTTTATAGGTCCTACTGAAGGCTGAGATTTTGCTTTTTTAAGGATTTTGTCTATAAAGGTCGATCAGCCAAGGGTCACCAACCCCTTAGCTTTATTAGGCTTGGGTAGTGGTTTCGAATTCTTTTCAAGCTTTTTCTGCTTAGGCATGCACACAAATCAAATACTAATTTCTACCCAAAACAACAAATCTGCAGGAAAGTGGGCAGGGGAGCAGGGCTATTACATGCTATATACGTAGGTTCTTACCTTCATTTTTAAAACCCAATTCTCTCCTAGTAGGTACTCACACTACTCTGAAAAAGAAACAAATGTCTACATTCTTCCCCGGCAAATGGCGCCAAAATATCGAGCAATAAAAAGGGTCTTTTTCACCTCTATTTACCCTACATTAATTATCAATCCAGGTATGATTTTTTATCTCAAAGAATGTACTCAGTTTGAGGCAGTCATTTGTTAGAGTAATGCTAGTAGTATAGTGCTTTAAATACAAGAGTAAACGAATGCTTGGAATAAAATCTACTTACAAAAAGAAACTTAAGACTTAAATCATGCACTTAGAAAGATATAGAAATTTATTAGTCAAGGGTACAATAATGCTAAATATTCCCTTTGTAAACTGATGCAATTAAAAAGCAATCAAGGAAAAGATCATCAACCTAGGAATTGGACAACATATGTCAATGTTCACTACAGTTTCAGATCATTCTGCACACCAAATCAATGATAATTCAAATGAAAGAAAAAGGAACAGCAACTAATCCATTTAACAGGTTGAGCAGTAAAGCTTTAACCTATGAAGCAGTAATCGTAATCTACAGGAATTAAGCAACAATATTTACTTTGGAAATGATTCGAACAACAAACGGAAATGGGACAACAAACTAAAGGAAATGAAATATTAAACAACAACCTCAATCAAATGCAAATGCATAACAAACTAGATCGAATATTGCACACAACGCCTCTATATTGAAGGAAATGGTAATCTGAGCTTCGATACAACAGTTATTAATCACAGTTAGAAGAAACAACAATTGTGACCATAGTGGAACAACAATCCCAAATGAACAACAATCATGTTTAGAAATAAGCCATATATAAATACACAATAATACCGATTTATGAATATACAACACTGTTACTCTGTAATCAAATAGCAATGGTAATCTGTAAGGAACAACAATGTTATATGATAATATCAGTTTGTTAAAGGAACAACAATGTGATATAAACTTAGAATGAATAACATAACATTCCTATTGTAGAGAATAACATTACTATTCAAATAGGAATGAAATATAAAAGAACTGATATGTGAAATAATAAGGAACAGTAGATTACTGAACGAAGCGAATAAGAGAAGTCAAACCACACACGAATTGGAAAATATTGGTGTAGGAGCAAGTGATCCACTAGGGCCAGGCCCTTAGCCTCCAGGGACGCACTGCTTAAGATTACTCCAGAATCAAAGACGGAACAACAACAAATTTTATATATTAAGCATAAAAACATAGTTATTGTAGTCGCTCTTTTAGAGAGAGTCGATGATCAAAGTTTCAACTACAACAGTGAATTTCATAAAAACAACAATCGTTCCTTGTGGGATAGCAATGTACCCCACAAATATTCTACGTCGGAGCATTCAAAAAGCTATGCAGAATCATGAATAGAGTTCACTAGATAAGATGAACTGATTAGGACCTATGTGTACCAACGGTTTGATGGGCCTATGAAGCCATGAGCAAAAACCTGAGCACGAAAATGGCCCCAACACTGATGAGAAGAGACGAAACCATAAGAGCAGAGAAGAATCCCCTTAAAACAGCTCCCATATTTGGGACAGTACATGAGGACCTGGGTAAAGGAATTATATGGTTATAGGAAGCCATTCGGTGAGAGAAACTTGAGCTTCATGAACTCGAAGAAGATCAGGTACAACTGAAGCAGAAAAGCATGTTAATGGATGTGGAAATCAGAAAACTGGAAATTGAAATCGCACAAACATGTCACATTGATAGAAGGACAGGACAAGATATGGGTGGCCATACCACCACATTAGAAGATTGTCGTCGAGAATTTCTGGCTCTATTACCATGGATGCAACCGCACCTTATCAGACAAAGTAACCATGGAAGCACACCACATAAGGAAGAACACGAGGCATTGACTGGCACGAGGATAGCTAAGGAAGGCCCACAAACCGGGTTTGAAGGTGACTTGAAGCCTTGCACTGGTTGTGCGACCACATGACTATCCGTAGGAAGCATAGTCTCAATGCTCCAAGTAGTTGAAAGAGAGTGTAGGACTATAAAAGAGTCTATATGTGAGCTGTGCAACAAGGAGGTTGCGTGCAGGATCAATATGACACACGGGTCACGTCCACGTGCAAGGGGCTGCGCTGCCATGTGGGTAGGCTGGGAAGTGATCGTTGGAGTCATTGTTCATGACAAGATGCCCAATTTAAGGCAACGATGAGAGGGTGGCGAGAAATTAAGACACGAAGTCATAACTAGATTTGGGGCTAACTGCCACAAATCCCACATTAATGAGCCGAATAAGGGGGGAACGATCAAATTTGAATTCAAAAAGGCATATAAATCATAGGTAGCTCTCCAACGAACAACCCTTGGAGTTTTGAGAATTTAGCTACTGCGCTACCAATTGGGTATGGACCTAACGAATTTGGAGGTTGCGAGAGCAAGTTCAATGTTTGAGGCATTGTCCAAGGAGACACAGGATTTCCTAATCAGAATGATGTCAACGATCATGGGAGCCGTGCAGAGCTCTACGCTGCCTATGGGGGATGCATCGAAAATCCCTAAATCACCCCAGATGCTGAGGCCCAAAAAGGATCCACAGGCGGCAAGACGGGTCCGTATGTCTCCCCGAAATCCGTAGTTCAATAAACTATCTATGGAAGACAAGAGAAAGATGGTTAATATTGAGATAGATGATGTGGAGGAAGATCTTTAGGTATTTGTAGAAGAGATTGAACTAGATGAAGAAATTGAGGAAGACATTCAGCCAATGCGCGCTGCAGCAAAACTGGCCAAATATGTCCCTTCGCAAAAAGGGAGAGTGGAAGTAACCAAAGATTTGGATGTCGTTAAGAGCGCACTCCAAACCCCATTTCTCCTAGATGGAAATTTGTTTGAAGGATCAGTTCTCGGCTGCTTGCCCACAATGAAATTTGAAGATTGGGACCTCATGGATAATGAAAAGTTCCCACCTTTGGAAACTAGCCAACTCATGAAACAGAACAAGGAGGGGTCAGTTACAGCGCTAAAGCCGCAGAAATGGATGCACGGTGTGGAGGAGACCAAGCTACTCCACCTACTATGGATTCCACACTATCATTGGGCACCAATCATGATATTCATCATCAGGAAACTAATTTTCCTAGTGCATGATTGGTACTTGTGGCTCGAGGAGCTGATTCCCATCACTGTGGAGTTTATTCATAGAATTTCTCGGCTTCCCTGTACGGGAAGGGACCCTACGGAAATAGCTGGCCAAAGTGGAGACTTGGTGCTCGGAGAGGCCATGAACAAGAAATACAAGTTGGAGAAGAAGCAAAGGGGTTATGTCATTACCAGCATTCAAGAAAAAGGGGTGTGCGTAGCCGCCCAGCTGCTGGCAGGAAAAGTGATGAGAAAATACTGCGGCAACGAGGTACCAACAATGGTCATCGCGCTGGCCTAGTAATGGGCTGAGGGGGTACAATTCAACTAGGTGCAGTTCCTCTGTGAGGAGTTCCTGACAAACCACAAGGAGGCCCAGGAGTAGGGTCAGACCTTCCACTACGCATGGTTGCTCTTATCCATCTTGTCGTGTCGCTATGGGCAAAAAGGGATGCTACGCAGATCCATGAGACCAAGATATTCTGTATACTTATGGAGGCAACCATACGGATGAGGATCATAAAATGGTTGCGCCTATCACCCATGGTATACGACAGTCTGTGTAGCTTTGTAGACTTTAAGGCAGATATGCACAATGTGTATATCAAGGCGCAGAAGGATTCAAAGCAAAGATGGACCAAACTCCCCTTTATCGCAATTGAGGAAGTTTTGTTTGCGATGCTCGACTCATGGCCACCTGAGTGGCACGTCCTGGATCTGTAGTGCACAATAAGCCAAAGATACAAAGACAAAAGGATGCTGCCAAGCTGTTGGCACAAGAGAAGCGGAACGAGCAATTCGACGAGGAGGTAAGGGCTTCCCACGAGGCAGCGAAGTTCGCTGCGGAGTAGACCAAGGCCACGAACAAAGCAGCACCTGCACTAACAATGGGGGCAACCACGATGTAGGAGGGAAGAGGCCCAGATCTAACCACAGGATAGGGTACAGATGACACGGTGAAAGGCATGGACCTGAACACGACATCAACACAACTAAAATGCCCACCCGATATGGAACGAACAAGGCCACGGAAGAAGACTAAGGCTTCCAAATTGGATGGGGAACCCATTACATTGATAGAGGGTGATTTATACGATATCGGTGACATAATTCATGAGGTAACTAGGGAAGCACTCCAGGAAGCAATGGCGGAGTAGAAAAATGTGTTGGGTGCCCTCAGGGCACAACTCTAGGGACTTCAGGTGTGGCCCACACAAGAAGGAATGGTAGTCACCTAGAGTGCCGCGGGAACATCAACAACAAAGCAACTATTGCGGGCCAAAATTACTAACACCGTCACACTACCAGAAGTAGCACTGATAGCAGACAACATGGAGGATAGGGCTGAGGTAGGACGGATCAAGGGACTTAGCCTAAACTTGGCCGCCCTTCCGCAAGATATTTTATACCAGCTATAGGACAGGGCTATAACAGAACTCCGCACTAGGGAGGAACACGCAGTACAAATAGTGAACAACGAATCAACTTCGAATAGCTTAGCCCAGAACACGATGAAGCACTGGCATAGAACCATCAGTTGGAGTAGATCATACAGTAAGCATGTCGCTACATCCTAGAACTGGAAATTGCAACAGACCTACCCATAGGAATGCAGATCCACAAATTGGCCAGTGGATTCTACGAGGAAAAGGAGGAAGCTATGAGGATCCAGCTAGATCTCAACCTGCAAATTGCTAAAATATGGTTAAAGGCATAGCCCTCCATGCCCCCAAAATTTCGAGAACAGCGTGTCGGGGATATCCAAAAGGGGCTAGAAGAAACTGAACAGGCAGTGAAGAGCTGCACCAACTTGTTGGAAGAATCCTTCGGGGTCCTCACAACCTTACAGGAGGACCCAACCATACAGTGGTTGGAAGCAAAGGCACGGGAGCTTCAAATGAAATATGATAGTGTGCGAGGGATGGCACAGACAGTGGTCCTAACTCAGTGGCTCATGAGGCTATAACAAGCAAAGGCATTAAAGGAGCAAGTGGACATAGCGCACCAGAAAGAGGCAATACTTAAAGCACACATCCACCCTTGGATTGATGAGGCCTTCCTCATCATGGCTATCATCAAAGGAAAACTTGCACAAATGAAAGTGATGCACGACCTGAGACAGGGATTTGACCCTGCCAATGTGCATTTAGTTGAGCGAGCAAAGTAGATCCAGTTGACGACAGAGCAATGCGCTGCGGATTTTCATGCAGCACAGGCACAGTTGCATGGACTACGCACAAAGATCGCCACACCAACAGAGTGACTTGGGATGAGTCACGATAATTATGTTGGGGGCCTGTTAGGCAACGGATCCCCCCTATAGCATGTTTTTGGGGCTTGAAGCTTGAATTTTGGTTAAGTGTAATGTAAAGACCCTGTGAAATACGGGCGCAGAGTGCAAGAGTCTAGGGTTTTCTACCCTAAGATAATGTAATTTAATGTAAAGTGTGCCGGCCTACCCATGGTCCACGGACCATGGGATTGTATAAATAGAGCATGGCTCTAGGATGTAAGAGAGATGATGTTTTGGATGAGAAAGGAGCTCTGAGTCTGTAATTTTAAGTCTTGGGTTGTAGCAGTAGGAAGAGGCTCTACAGTTGAGTGCGTAGAGGCCTGGCAGAGTCCATAGCTGTGTGCGTAGACCCCTGCAGCTGAGCGCGCAGGGTGGATTTGGGATTGTACTTGGACAGAGAATTAATAAAAGATAAGTTGATTCTAAAATATTGTGTGTCTATGCTTCTATTATATTTATGCATCTCTTTATAGTTTTATGATTACACACACTTGTTATGAATATTGAATGATTAATGAGAATATTGGGCCCACATAATTAAGTTAAGATCTATAATAATAGCATAGTAAGGATAAAGGATCTAGATAACACCTCTTCACGCTCTTTACAGAGCTGTGCGGAAGAAGTTGCACAAGTTGCGAAGGATAGATGGTTGTGCAGAGAAACGCAAGCACATAGGTTCAGTTTGCGAACTCCCTAGACTTCATCAAGACATCCCTAGGGTGTGAAAACCTAGTTCCAGCACCCTCCCATACTACCTTGGGTGAGACCTCAGTCCACACACCGCAAACTGTTGCCGAAAGGGCCGATAGTTTCGGTATTTGTTTAGCTAAATCACTTCTGAACCTAGGTTAGGCCCCAACAAGCCAACAATATGGTTGAGGAAAAAAATTTGTTGCTTGTAAGTGGAAACTTTGAAGAATTATACAGATGCATTGACAAAGTCTATGAGCACCGAGATTTTGGACATTGTAGGGTTCGACTAATGACTAAGCTCTCTTGTGACCTCCTGTGTGGAAAAGAAAACAACAAGTGGGAGAATATTGGTTGTGTGTTATATTATTTCCACGACTAGTTGTATGTGTGGGAGGGTCATAGGGGGGATGATAACCCCCAATTCATTGCACTAGGTGCAACAGGGGGGTTGTAGGGGGGCACAACCCCCCTAGTCAGGGGATTTCACGGGGGGACTTGCTACCCTTCATGGGGTCTGGGGCAGCACCATGGGAATTTGTTTTGGACCCTATATTAGGTGGGTAGACCTACCTATGGTTTTGTGCATGGGTTTTTCACATGGTTTTGGGCATGATGGTTTTTTGTCGATGGTATTTTTTAGATTCGATCAAGGGAACTACGATTATGTTCTAATATAGGGTTAATAGATTGGGGTTTATGAATGCTTCGTCATGTATGTATGTATATCGATATATATATATATATATATATATATATATATATATATATATATATATATATATATATATATATATATATATATATATCTATATATATATATATATATGCATTGTAACATTGAAAGGAATATAATGAAAAATCAATCTGGTAGTCCTGGTTTTGGGATCTAGGGGAAATCCTCTTTGTATTAGTTTTGCATTTCTTGCTATTGTATATTTTCTGTTTTTAAGAATTCATTTGCAGGTAATTTTTGGACAAGGTTAAAACATACAATTTGTGTCTATAAAAATATTTGTCGAGGTAGATTTGGAAAAAGCCTTCCCAGTGGAGATATTTTTGACCATGGTTGAATGGAAGCATACCTAGATTATGGATTATGACCAACTCCCCTTCAAGTGTCGATACTGTCATGATTATGGAAACTTCACGAGGGAGTATAAGAAGGCCAAGCAAGGGGAAGATACTCAGGCACAAAACAAGGAACAATGGAAAACAAAAATGAGGAATTCAAATTGTCGAAGGCAGAAAAATGATCAGGTGGTCCCAAGACAAGATGGACCCTCGACCTCCAACAATATGTTTGGGGTGCTTCAGGGATCGAAAGGCCAACAACGAGAGGAAGAAAATGAAATAATGAAGACTTTAGATGAGAAAGGGGTAAAGAAGGATAGTCAAGAAGAAGGAAAGATCCCTAACCTAGTAGAAGGAAGGGATGAACGAGAGAAACAAGTAGTAGAAAAAATGGAGGAACATCGCAACTTGAAAGTCTAAGACAAAAATTCAATAAAGGATGATCTAGGTTCAATCCTTTGTCAAATCTGACCTATGGATGCCTCTGCTACAAAACCTTTACAGGCATCAGGCAGTCCTTAAATTTTTTTGACTAGGAACTTGACACATTACAAGTCAGGTAATGAAGATGCAAGCAGTCATGAAATTGAGGGAACATCCAAGAAACAAGGTCAACACTCTAGGAAGGAACTGCGAGAGAGTGAGGAAGAAACCAATAAAATATTTTGAGGTCAACCTAAACTCTAGGATGTGTTGAAAAGTTCAGGGTCAAGACCAAAGGGAGAAAGTGGAAATACGGACGGAGGAAGGAAATCCCATTCTCCAAATAGACAATAATGAAGTTAATATCATGGAACGTGAGGGGAATAGGCAACCCAAAAAAATCCCTTGCAATATAGTATTTTGATTAGGATGAATAATCCTACAATAGTGTTTTTACAGGAAACGAAGTTGGATAGAGTTGAGCTCATGGAAGCCTCCAAGATCTTCTGGAAAGATTGTGGAGGGATCTCCCAAAGCTCTAAGGGAGCATCCAAGGGATTAGGCACCTTTTGGGACCTTAGTGTATTCACAGTCAAAGCAGCATAGATGAAAACAAACTGGATAATAGTGGAGCTAGATGAAATAATAAATGGAGAGAGGATTCGATTGGTGAACATATATGGCCTGGTCATATATGAGCAAAAGGCATAATGCTGGAATAACTTTATATTATTAAAACAAACATAGTGGGATCAAAATTCTATACATGGAGGAGATTTTAACACTGCATTGTCTACACTTGAAAATAAGGGAAGCTTGATAGCTTGTGATATGTTTAGTGAGAGACTAGAGGATCTACTATAAGAGTGGAACCTGATTGATTTCAAGCCATAGAGAGGGAGGTTTACATGGAAAAATAAAAGGTGTGAGGGAGCACACATTGTTGTAAGGCTGGATTGTTTCCCAATACATAGCTCATGGGTATTATCATGACAAGATGTTTCTTCATAGATCTTTCCTCAGAGTGAATCAGACCATCACCCAATCAAGTTGATAATTGAGAAAGGAGAAGACTTGGTACCAATCCCCTTTAGATTCAACCTAGGTTAGCTGAGAAAGATGAAGTGAAGGATATTACAAAATAGGTTTGGAATCTAAAGATAACAAAATATCCTGCCTTCGTGTGGGAGTCTTGAGTGAGGTCAAAAGGGTGTTGTGACAATGGGCCAGAGACTCCTTCATCCCCCCAGGAAAAAAGAAATAAATAATATTGCAAGAAATGGAGTAGCACATCGCAATGATGGAGAGATATGAGGCTGTTGATAGTCATTTAGAAAGGGAGAAAGAGGTAAATGCACAATACTTCCAGGAGTGCATAAAAGAGGAGGAATATTGGTGCCTTAAATCAAGAAGCACATTGCTTAAGGCAGGTGATAAGAACACAAATCATTTTCACAAGCAAACCAAGGTTAGGGAAGTAAGAAATAGAGTAAGGGAAATAGCCTTAGAGGGAAAGGGAAGGGTTGCATCCTTTTCAGAAATTAAGAAAGAAGCCTATAATTATTTCCAAGTTCTATACAAAGTGGGTGGAGAGCTAGATTATGATAAGGTAAAGAGTTTCCTCAGAACTTTCAAACTAGTCTCCAGAAGTATCAGCTAAAGAGAATCAGTCTAGTATGAAAGATTGAGGAGCAGGAGATGGTTGAGGCCATGTGGAGTATGGATCCAGATAAGCACCTTGGCCAAATGGTTTTACCATTAGTTTTTACAGGCTATGTTTGAATGAAATAAGGAGAGATCTCATTAGGATTTTAAATTGGTCATTGGAAAAAATCAAGATAGGTGGGAGCGCAAATTCCTCCTTCCTTTCACTCATTCCAAAAGAGACCAATTGATCAAAATTTTCTCATTTTTGGCCAATATAATTATGCAATGCCTCATACAAGATTATGACTAAGATCATCGCTAGAAAGTGATTCTCCCAAGACTCATATTAGAGAACGAGGGTGGTTTTCTCAAGCAAAGATGCATACTAGACAACATAACTCCCGTCTAGGAAGAAATGCACACTAGCAAGGAAGAGGGAGAACCAAGATTTGTCATCAAAGTGGATATGGTAAATAGCTTCGACTGTTTGTATCATTCTTATCTCTTTCTCATTTTAAAAAAAATAGTATTTTGTATTCAATTTGTTTGTTGGATAAAAGAATGTGTAGACTCTCCTTGGATTTCTCCCTTAATAAATGGAAGGTGAACTCCCTTCTTCAAATCCTCCAAGGGTCTTCACCAAGGATGCCCCATATCACCTTTGTTATATATTCTATTGGCTGAAAGTAGCAGCAGGTACCTTGAAAATGAAAGAATGCTTGGCTCCTTACTAGGCATCAACATTGCTAGAAATGTTAAAAATATCAACCATTCACAGTTTGTATATGACACAATCTTATTGGGAGGACCCTCCAAAATCATAGAAAAATGATTCAAAATCATGTTGGATAAATATTTGGAGCTATCAGGGGGTCAGGTTAACAAACAGAAAATTCAACTCTTTGGATGGAATTACTCAGATGCTACATTGCATGAGATCGCAACAATTCTTGGGTTTTTGATTCAAACCAAATGGAAATCCTTTAAATATATGGTAATATCCATCTCCTTAGGATGTTCTTCAAAGGAATACTGGGAAGGCACATTGCACAAATTTCATAAGAAGATTCATGGATGGGTTGCGAGATGACTTAACCTGGTTAGCAAAATTATCCTTCTTAAATTGGTCTTGTTGGCTCTTCCAATATACCTAGGTTCAAGATTGCGAGCTCCTAAGTGTTCACTCCAAATGATTTCCTTGATAAAAAAATTCTTATGGAAGGGAGTAAAATATAGTGAGAAGAAATTTCACCTTCTAAATTGGAACGTTGTATGCCTTTTGGAGGAACATAGAGGGCTGGGAATCAAGCACCCCTTGTATATGAACCTTTATCTAGGATATAAATGAGTGTGTAAGTTAATCTCAGAAAATAATGGTTGGTGGAAGGAAGCTTTCCTTAGAAACAATTTCAACAAGAACATGATACTAAGGGTGGAAAATCTGTAATGGGAAGGTAGGGGATCCAAAATATGGCATCTATGCAATGTTTTTGCATATATGATTTTACAAAATTTGGGATGGAATGTTGGAAATGGAGCATGAATTAGCCTATGGAAGGACAAGATTTTGAAAACCTCAGTAGAATTGGAACAAGAAGAGGGGAGGCCTCTTGTTGAATGGATGAAGATCAAATACATTAAATGGATTAAAGATATTTCTTACTGGGATTTAGTTGGGGTATGGTTGAGGTGGTAGTGTCCAGATTAGCTAGACATTGGAGCCGGTCACACGTCCTTATTGAAAGGATACACACATCTCTCTCACAAAGATTACGATTCAAGAATGTGGGTAACAAGAAAATCACAAAAATATACAGTCAAAGAGGGTTATAATTTGTTGCTTAATTCACTCTCATGTCCCTCAAAAAGGAGATTATGGAAAATGATTTGGAAAGGTGATTCCATCACAAAAATAATTTCTTTCTATTGGGTTCTAAGACATCAGAAGATTCTCATAGCAGAGAATTTGAGGAGTAATATTCAAGGCTCGTCTTGGTGCATCCTTTGTATGGTAGAAGAGGAGTCAATCCCACACCTATTTAACCATTGTATCTTCTCTATGGAAGTATGGAGATTGACCTTTGAAAAGTTCAGTGTCATAAATAACATTAGAGGGAATCAGACAAATATGTTCGAGATGTGGAAGAGAAATATTCCCAAAGATACAATTAAATATTCGGCTGGAAAAAGAGTCTGGACTGCACTGCCAAATTTCTTGTGTTGGATGATATGGTTGGAGATGAATAAGGTGAAATTCAAAGACAAAGTGTCATCAACACACCTATTTTCTATTAAAGCATACTGCTGACTAGCAGAACACATGGGGGTAAAAGGGTTAAAGATGAAGGATCTGGCTGAAATTATTGCTGAAAAGAGAGAATGGATAATTTATCCAAAGATATATCATAATGCTATCAAATTCACTCTAATACCTTCCTCCAACACCTTCAACTGATTAAAAGTGGGGGAGGATGAATTTCGGACCTGCAAAACTAGACAACATAGTCCAATTCTCAGTTTTTATGGAGCCTCTAAAGGAAACCCAAGGGTGGTAGGAGCGGGAGGGGCACTACATAGTCTCAATGAACACCCAAAATACATGTTTTTGTATGGTCTCATATGGGAAACAAATAACCAGGAAAAGTTTTGGGCATTATGGAAAGACCTAGAATTAACAAGGGTTAAATATTTCAAAATATTGTTGATTATAGGAGATTCCATGATGGTTATTTAGTATGTCTCGAAGGCCAACCTAGGACCATGGTCAAGATTTTCCACCTATTGTTCGAAGAATGGAAATGTTGGTTTATCAATTTGAAAATATTAATTTTTTCCACATCCTCAGAAAGCTCAACTTAGTGGCGAACACTCTGGAAAATCAATACACGTGCCTGGAACAAGTGGTATTAATACTATAGGATGGTGAGTGGAGATATGTGCAAATCCCATAACTCAAACTTATTAAATTAAAAATATAAGGATCTCAATTATAATGATTGCATTGACAAAATAATTATTGAGAACTAAGGCAAAGTTTTGGGCATTATGGAAATACTTAGAATTAGCAAGGGTTTGAGGTTTCAAAAGATTGTTGATTATAAGAAATTCGATGATTTTTATTTAGTAGGTTTGGAAGGCCAACCTAGGACCATGATCAAGATTTCCATCTATTGACCGAAGAATAGAAATTGTAGTAGATCAATTTGAGAATATTTAGTTTTTCCACATCCTCATAGAACTAGAACTAAACTTAGTGGCGAACACTCTAGAAAATCAAGACACATGCCTAGAACAAGGGGTATTAATAATACATGATGATGAGTGGAGATATGTGCCAATCCCATAACTCAAACTTATTAAATTAAAAATATAGGGATCTCAATTATAATGATTTCATTGAAAAATAATTAGGAGTTATCTACAGAGGTAGAGGAGTTTCCCTAATGGCCAAAAGTGGTTGGAATCCGGGCAAACAAATTTCAAAAAATCTTGTAGAGGTAGTGTTTGAATCATGTTTTTGATGGTGGAAATGGATTCATCACCATAAAAAACATCTGGGGCACCTAAAATTTTGAATTTTAACAACTGTAACTTGGATATACAAAAATCCTTGCTGGATTTTCTCAAAATATGGCCGGAATTTCCATGACTTTCAGGGAAAAAAATCAAACTCATTAGATTACGACAAAGAATTATTGATAACCAAATCCAACAAATTGTAGGAGGAACTCCTGAGAGTACAAGAGGATATCTCAATACGTCCTCCACCTGTTTCACTTCATGCATGGATAATTGAACATCTGGAGGATGATAAGGGAATGTGGATTAAAAGTTCAGTGGTCCTTCCCAACACGTTGTATGTGGGAGAGGGAGATTATAAAATCATGTCACATTAATGGAAACCATAGTTAAAATTTTAGATCATTAATTGGGCAAAAAAATCATGGAATCCTCCTCTACTGGAATTAATGTAGATAGGAGGATCCTCCATCTGGGAGGAAGGGGAGGAAATAAAATTCATGATGCCAAGTCGAAATAGATTTGAACTAGTTGTTTTTGAAAGGGGGAACTAGTAGAAATGGAAGGAATTGAGCCAACTAAGGAATTCAAGCCTTGGAGGAAGGTGCGAGATAAAATATTCAAGAATATGATGGTGATGTATGAGATGTTTGACAGAAAACTAGAGTCGCTGGATCAGGACAAGAATGATAAGTCAATGGCAATGAAGCACAATTGGTTTGGCTTGATGACCTGAATTTCCGTTTTCTTGTGCGTGATGTCTAGAATCATGATGGGATTCGATCCCACTCCCCTATGATTCATATTCAGGAGAAGCTTAAGACCCTTCGGATGGAGGTTAAAGCATGGGAGAAAAGAAGATGTAAGCATATGAACAAGGAGCTTGATGGCATTTCTAAATCATTAAAAGAAATCCACCCACACCTCCTTGAGCATAATATTCCTGATTATATCAGAAACCACATACATTCTCTCAAACTTAAAAGGAAGCATCTTCTTCTCATCAAAGAGACCACGTGACAACTAAAGAGCAGGGCCATCTAGCTTCAAGAGGGGGGCATAAATACAAAGTATTTTAATAGATATGTAAACACCAGAGGAAGATAAACTCCATTTGGAATATTAATGATGCGGTTGGCACAAACGTTCAATTGTAACAAGATATTTGTAAACATGTTGTTCAACATTTCTAGAATGCATATTGATGACGAGACTTGGATTGTCTGGAGGATCAACTTTGGGGTGTGGAATTATTTCCAAACATGTTTGATGAGGCTGCTAACTCAGCTCTTTCTAAACCTGTTTCAGAGGAAGAAATTATGAGTGTGCTAAAATCTTTCAAGGTGGATAAGAGCCCCAGACTTGGCAGGTGGTTAATGTAACTTTTTGTAGAAATTCCCACTGTATATCACCTGATAATGCAATATACTAAAGATACTATATCTACTTCTACAATCAAACTTTACGAAAGCTTAATCCATTTGAGCTAGATCAATTAGAACACATATAATAGAGAAGATGAAATCATACACATGAAACACAGAAGAATACTCTAGGGAAAACCTCAGCTAAAAACCCTGATCTTTGTATTATCATACAAGTGGAAATATGTTTGGATTACACAAGAATTAGCTCACAAGATATCCTGCTCTCAGTACAATCCCTCTATTGCTCATAGATAGCCAAAGGATTCTCACAATCCTTCTCCTCTGCCCTCCAAGCCTCCTATTTCCTTGTGCAGTTTTTCCTGGGGTCTTTTGCTTCCACTTGTGTGAGTTCCCACCTCACACTACTCAATTGGCTCAGTAGTAACTGCGCAATCTTGAAGGAGATAATTCCTTCTACATGGATGAGTTTCCTTTATAGGAAAATTACTGCAACTGATAGTACATTGTCCCATCATCTGATCTCAACTGTGTCTCTGTTTGAACTGACATGCATGAGTTATTTATGAGAGAATATTCAG
This sequence comes from Pinus tabuliformis, assembly GCA_031772625.1. Lineage (NCBI taxonomy): Eukaryota > Viridiplantae > Streptophyta > Pinopsida > Pinales > Pinaceae > Pinus > Pinus tabuliformis. Next base: position 1,849,864,658 of record CM062818.1, on the reverse strand, counting down.
TTATCTGAAGTGAAGAAGTTACATGCATGCATGCATTAACTAATTGAACTCACAATTAGTTTTGAATTGATCTAACTGGACTTAACTCAGTTAACTGAACTAACTAATTACAACTCAAATTACAACTCATCCTTATCTCTTTAACGAAGGGATAAATTCCTCAATTAATGGGATAACTATTTCATGTCCTCACATAGACTTCATGTTTGATTTTCTCCAACTAATTAACCCAAGATGAATTAATTAATATTTAATCAAATAGTTGCTAAGATCAAATTCAAACTTTACTTCTCAATTTTAGTTCAGGAACTAACTAAAATTGGAATCCATCCCGAAATTCTATTTATAGCAATGTTATTTTTAGCACTTCCATTTTTCATTCCTTGTTGCTATGTCCAACACTGGTACTTGAACTTCTATTTATAGCAATGCTATTTTTAGCATTTCTTGTTGCCATTTTCAACACTTTTCACTCATTTTTTTGACCTTTTAAAGAAGGATCTTATGGACATGGTTGAGGAATCCCGTTCTAGTGGATATATACACCCTCATATAAACTCTACTTACATTTCTCTTATTCCAAAAAGGTCTCCATCCACCACCTTCTCAAAATATAGACCTATTTCTCTATGCAATCTTATCTACAAGATCATCTGTAAAACTATCGCAAATAGGATGAAGCACACATTGTCCAAATTTATATCTCCTCAAGAGTTCGGGTTCCTCTGAAATAGATAGATCCATGACATTGAGGAGATTTCCCAAGAATGTATGCACTCCATCCATTATAAAAAATTAAACTCTGCTATCATGAAAGTTTATCTTCAAAAGGCTTTTGATTGTCTAGATTGGGGCTATATGAGACTACTCCTTCACAACATTGGTATTCAAGCCAAACCTGCAGAGTGGATTATGGCTTGCATCTCAAATGTACATTATGCAGTTGTTATAAATGGCTATCCATTAGATTTCTTCAAGGCAGGGAGGGGTCTCAGACAAGGCTGCTAACTATCTCCACTTCTCTTCATCTTGGCTATGGATGGGATGAGCCTTCACATTCAAAACATTATGGCAGATGGGAAGTTTCAAGCATTGCACATGGGGCGATATATATATATATATATATATATATATATATATATATGTATGTATATGTATATTGCATAGTTTCTTTGTTGATGAAGTCCTCATCATGGGGATACTTAACAATTTTGCATGGCTCTATCTTTTTAATATTTTTGCTAAGTTTGGAAGTGCCTCTGGCTTGCTCACAAATCTTTAGAAATCCATTGTTCTCCATGGCATATGTGATGAAGAGATTATCGCATATATAAAAATATTATTTGAAGTGGCTTCTGAACCATTGACAGGGGTATGAAATACCTCATATTTCACATCAAGCCCTGTAGCTGTAAAGTCAGTCACTTGATATGGCTTGTAGACCTCTTCTATCAGAAAAAATCTAGTCGGTAGTTCAGATGCTTATCTTTGGGAGACCGTATCACCTTGACATAGACTATGATCACTCAATTGGGAGTGTACTGGGCACATTTATATCATTTTCCCCTCACCACTATAAATAGACACAATAGGATTATGACAAATTTCATCTCTTATGGTATGAAAAATCAAAACAAATACCACCTTGCCAAATTGGACCACCTCACTCTTCCTAAGCGTCTGGGTGGCTGGGGTATTTTGAATCTAAGAAGATTTGGCTAGGCACTATTACTAAAATCTATGTGGAGAGGGATTTTTGGCGATGGCACCTAGGGTATGATCATTCTACACAAGTATTTAAAGAACTCTGATTTCTCTGTCTGGATGAGATGCGGATGTATTGGGATCACTACACGATAAGCAATTTGGCTCAGTTTCATCAAAATTCACCATTGCTTCCTACTACAATTGACATGGAAATTGGGTGCTGGCCACTACATTATCATTGGTTTGGATCATATTCAGGGGATTGATGTTACCTCCAATATATTAGATGATCTCATATATTGTTTAAATAGTCGCAACATTTTCTTCTAGCATTAGATCATTTCATCATTGCAAGATATATGTCTTATCTGGAAAAGTGCTTTGGAAATGAGACTAAACGGGCAGATGGCGAGAGAATGGGAACACATTAGATATAAAATGAAGCTTGCTGGAGTTTTCCGTGTGGTTGAAAGGGGCCAGATTGCCTGGATGGGAAAAATGAAAGAAGGTGGTCATATGGTGGTTCATACATATTTTTTTCTTTATCGTCAGGAGACATTACATCTTGAGGTATGTTGGTTCAAAATCTTCTAGAAATCCAATTATCCCATTAATATTATTCTCTTCCTTTGGCTGGTATGGAAAAATAAAAATCTCACATGGGAAAACCTCCAGAACTTGCATTGGTATGGACCAGGTTTTTGTGTTATTTGCAAGGCTGTGGAGGAGAACAATTTACACTTATTCTTACTTTGTCCTAAGATTATACAACCCTGGAAAAATCTTATTATTTATACTAGTTTCCCATATCAACAATTTGATCATATCACTCACTGCTTAAGCTGGTGGAGCAAACAACAACCTACATGGTGCAACATTCCCCTTAATTTCTTCTGGGAGATATGGAGATGGAGAAACAATATAATCTTCAACAATCTCAGAGAATCTGATTCATGGGTTCTAGTGCACATCATATTAGGTTTCTTTATTGACACTCTACAGGGTAAAGGACTGAAGGATACCATTCATAAACCAACTGGCCCAAAGTTTGTCTTCTCGTCTGGCTATTTTGATGGAGCTTCACAAAGGAATAGGTGTGGATGCGGCTTCTTGATTGCCAATTCTCTGGAATAGGAATTTTGGGTTCACTGGGGCATTGGCAGTAGTAAGAACACAAAGGCAGAAGCTATGGCACTTCGGGGACTTCTATGGTTCTCTAGATATCTGAACATCCCTACTATGCATATATTTGGGGCTTCCAACTTACTCATTGATTATGTTCTAGGTCGGCCGCTATTAGGTCCCTATACTACTAGTGTAACCCCTTATTGTTATTAGTACAACCCCCTTATTATATTGTTGTGCCCATCTAGTCCCCATATTTTTATTATTATGCCCCATAGAAGCCCACTATTGTTATTATTGTTCCCTTATATTATCATTTTTATGTCAGCTCTGATTATATTATGACCCTTAGACTCCTATTTATAGAAAGGAGTTCTTGTCATTTGTATCATCCAAGAATTGTTCATTTGTGTAATGTAAAGGAGGTTGGCCCCTCAAAGAAGCTGAATTCTAAGGCGTTGATCTATCATTTCTATCATTTTGTGAGCTGGTTTCCTAACATTTGGTATCAGAGCTTTGGATTCTAGGGTTTTGCTGCTCCAAACAGGTCAGTGTGGCATATTTGCTATAACGTTTTTTTTGCGATGTTTCAGAATCAGAAAAAAAGAAGAAGAAGAAGAAGAAGAAGAAGAAGAAAAAAAAGAAAAAAAAGAGAAAAAAAACCATTTTGAGAAGAAATCTCGCTAAACCTCGGGTCCAAATTTCAGAGCTTATCTCACAAGATTTTCGGAGAAATGATCTAAGGAAGTTAGGGTTTTTGCAAGCTCCAAAATTGCATCTCAAACAAGTCATCATGGAATTTTCAGTATAATAATTTTTCTACGAAGGTTCAGTCTTGGAAATTAAAACCCATTTGAACCAAAATCTTGGTGAAGCATGAATATGATTTTAGATCTTGTATTGCTATACTTTAGGAGATATAATCTGAGGAAGTTATGGTTTTTTTAGACTCCCGAATTACATTGTAAACATGTGACCTTGGAAAAATCGTCATAACGTTCTCTCTGAGCATTAGATTCACATTTCGTAAGAAGCTACAGAAAGAGGACGGACTATAGCTTTTTGCGTATATTTTTATGATCCTAAGGTTGAAATAGTGACACATGGCACTTCATATTTGTGCGATCTACTGAACCAATGTATAATCAGGTCATTGTGGGATATTTGACATAACTCTTCTTTGTAGAATCCAATATTGATCAAACTTGTGGGGTTAGAAATAGAACTCAGAGGGCTATTGCAGGACACAATTTCAAAACTTGGAGATCTTAAGGTACAAAGTTACAGTCGTTGCAAGATCAAGCTCCTAAAATCAAGAAAAGGCGATATGAGGAAGTTTGATGGCAAGGATCGATTAAGTTGGATACTACAGATGGAGAAATATTTTGATCTATGTGAGATGCAACTGTTACAAAAGGTACATATTGCATCTTCATATTTAGAACTGGATCAATTTTTATGCTATAAAGGGCTTTGTTCTCGTAAAGCACTTATCACTTGGTTACTTTTCACAGAAGAAATGATAGCACATTATGAGGATACAAAGAGTAACACCTTCTTTAGCCAATTGATAAATCTCAAACAAAAGGGTTCAACGGCAGAGCACAATGAGGACTTTCAAAAATTGAATATAAGGGTAAATGATATTCCAGAGAAGAAAATGGTTGATGTCTTCATAGGGGCTTTAAAGGAAAGCATTCAACACAAGGTTCGTCTTTGGGAACCTGATTCATTGGAGAAGGCATTCAAGTTGGCAAGAAAAATTGAAAGAGAAATTATGGAAATAAGGAATCCCACCACTCACAACTATAATTATGGAAGTGTTTTTTCTCCTAGCCTTCCACAACCTACAAGGTTTACACCACAACAATTGGAATAAAAAAGAGAAAAAGGGCTTTTGTTACAAATGTGATAACAAATACACTAAAGGTCATAAGTGTGTCGAGAATAAATTATTTTACATAGATTATGAAGAGGAGGACGAAAAATATCAAGAAACATCAAAAGAAGAGGATATACACCAGGAACCCACCTAGAGAAAAAAGAAATGAATCCGACCATATCTTGTAAAGCATTGAAAATAATTACCACTCCTCAAACTATCAAGGTAGAAGGACATATTAAGAAGAAAAAGGTTCAAGAAGTGAATGATAACATTGGGAAAGAAGAAATGAATCCGACCATATCTTGTAATGCATTGGCGGGAATTACCACTCCTCAAAATATCAATATAGAAGGACATATCAAGAAGAAAAAGGTAATACTGTTGATTTATTCGGGAAATAGCCATAATTGTATTCATTGTAAGATAGCCAAGGAATTGAATTGCTTCCTATATCCAGCACTAGAGTGTCAAGTGATGGTTGCAAGTGGAGGAACCATAAATTGCTCTAGAAAGTGCCATAATATCAAGCTATCCATGCGAGAATATGTATTGAATAGCCCAATGCTTTCCATTCTTGGTTCTGATGTTTTAATAGGAGTCCACTGGCTACAATCTTTGGGTATGATAGCTTTTAATTTTCAAGAACTTTTCTTGAGATTTTTTGGGAAGGAAAGGAAGTTGAATTGAGGGGTATTGAAGGGAAACCGGGAAAGATAATCAAATCTAACAACATGACAAAGCTTCTAAATAAATAACAACAGAGCATAATTGCACAATTATGTTCACTAGAGGATCCCACATCAAAATCATGTATTTCTTCATATCTCCAAAATGTTTTGGACAATCATTACAAGGTATTTGAGACTCCCAAAGGCCTCCCACCTATTCATGATCATGATCATGCTATTTTTTTGATTCCAGGAAGTTTCCTCCAAACATCAAGCCTTATAGATATCCATATGCCCAAAGGAGCAGGAACTCATTCAAAAGTTGCAGAAGATCACAGTTCAAACAATATTGTGAGAACTTAACAAGGAAGGAAAAATCATATTGGAACCTGAAGTAGTCACAGAACCAAGAAATTGATAGCTACGAAGTAGATCAATTTCACAGTATCTCATCAAGTGGAAGAACTTACCCACTAAAGATTCCACATGGGAGGACAAGAATTTATACAGAAGCATAAAAAACTATTCAAGCATTGAGGACAACACGTTTTGAAGGAGAGGGGCATGTTAGGACCCTATACTACTAGTATAACCCCTTATTGTTATTAGTACAACCCCCTTATTATATTTTTGTGCCCATGTAGTCCCCATATTGTTATTATTGTGCCCCACAGAAGCCCACTATTGTGATTATCGTGCCCTTGCATTACTATTGTTATGTCGGCTCTAATTACATTATGACCCCTTAGACTCATATAAATAGAAAGGAGGTCTTGTCATTTGTATCATCCAAGAATTGTTCATTTGTGTAATGTAAAGGAGGTTGCCCCCTCGAAGAGGCTTATTTCCAAGGTGTTGATCTATCTTTTCTATCTTTTGGTGAGCTAGTTTCATAACATTTGGTGTAAATCTCAATCAAAAGTGTTCAATGGCAAAGCACATTGAGGAATTTCAAAAATTGAATATAAGGGAAAATGGTATTCTAGAGAAGCAGAGGATTGATGTCTCCATAGGGACTTTACAGGATAACATTCAACATGAGGTTTGTCTTTGGGAATCTGATTGAAAAGAAAAGTGGAAAGAAAAATTATGGCAACAAGGAAGTCTACCCCACATAAATATAAATATGGAAGTGTTGTTTCTCCTAGCCTTCCAGAACCTACAAGGTTGACGCCACAACAATTGGAAGAAAAAGGAGCAAATGGGCTTTGTTACAATTTTGATAACAAATACATTAAAGGTCATAAGTGTGTTGAGAAGAAATTATTTTACATTGGTTGTGAATAGGAGTAAGAAAAGGATCAAGAAACGTCAAAAGAAGAGGATATACACCAAGAACCAACCCGAGAGAAAGAAGAAATGAATCTGACCATATCTTGTAAAGAATTGGCAAGAATTACCACTCCTCAAACTCTCAAGATAGAAGGACATATCGAGAAGAAAAAGTTTCAAGAAGTGAAATATCACATCAAGGAAGAAGAAATGAATCCGACCACATCTTGTAATGCATTGACTGAAATTACAACTCCTCAAACTATCAAGATAGAAGGACATATCAAAAATAAAAATGTTCAAGAAGTGAAAGATCACATCGAGCATCAAGAAATGAATCCGACCATATCTTGTAATGCATTGGAAGAAATTACCACTCCTCAAACTCTCAAGATAGAAGGACATATCAAGAAGAAAAATGCTGAAGAAGTGAAACATCACACCAAGCATCATGAAATGAATCCGGCCAAATCTTGTAATGCATTAGAAGAAATTACCACTCCTCAAACTCTCAAGATAGAAGGACATATCAAGAAGAAAAAGATTTAGGAAATGAAATATCACATCGAGCATCAACAAAAAGTTCTCCAACTTTTAAAGGATAATGCCACTTTGGTGCAGAATCAAATGAAACAATAGGCACATCAACATCATATTGAAAGAAGTTTTGATGTAGGCGATTGGTTATTTTTACAGCTACATCTCAAGCAAACTATTTATCAGAAGGAAATGTTGGCAATACTACATGAACTTAATAAATGGCGACCTTACCTAATGGGAAGAAACTTCAAGGTAAAAATGAATCATGATAGTCTTAAATACTTTTTAGAACAAACATTATCTATAGAAGAATAGAAAAAATGGGTTACAAATATGTTGGGTTATGACTTTAAAATCATCTACAAAAAAGGGAAGCAAAATGTTGCTGCAGATGCATTCTCAAGAAAAGATGAGGATGTGGAAGAATTGTTTTATAAACGAAGTAAGGGATGAATGGAAGAAGGAGGAAGAAGTGTGGCCACTCATTTAAAAGTTGCAAAAGATCCCAGTTCAACCAATATTGCTAGAACTTGATGAGGAAGGAAAAATCATATTGGAACTTGGAGCAGTCACAAAAACAAGAACCCAAAAACTACAAAATCAATCAATTTCAGAGTATTTCATCAAGTGGAAGAACTTACCCACTAAAGATTCCACATGGGAGGACAAGAATTTTATACAAAAGAATCAAGAACTACTCAAGCATTGAGGACAACACTTTTTGAAGGAGAGGGGCATGTTAGGTCCCTATACTACTAGTGTAACCCATTATTGTTATTAGTACAACCCCCTTATTATATTGTTGTGCCCATGTAGTCCCCATATTGTTATTATTGTGCCCAATAGAAGCCCACTATTGTTATTATTTTTCCCTTATATTATTATTGTTATGTCAGCTCTGATTATATTATGACCCCTTAGACTCCTATATATAAAAAGGAGGTCTTGTCATTTGTATCATCCAATAATGTTCATTTGTGTAATGTAAACGAGGTTGACCCCTCGAAGAGTATGAATTCTAAGGCATTGATCTATCTTTTCTATCTTTTTTTGAGCTGGTTTCCTAACAGCCACAAATTTACCAACCCACACTCCAAGGATGACTATTCCAAGTTCAACAACTTTGGATTTCTTTTATGGGCTCAATGATTGAGCACATTGGAAGGGAGTTCAATCAATCCGCGGATAGACTCTCGAAGAGGGGGTTACAATATAAGTTGGACGGGATGCACGTTGAGATTAAGATGGAGGATTATATTATGGATGTTGGGTTGATACCTCTTCTTGGATAACTTCTACATTCACAGAACTCTTATATGTAAATGTTGGCAAAATATCTCAGAGTACCTTTTGAGATATATTATGTTTGTCATGACTTGTTATTTTCTTTTTTGTGTTTTTCTCTACTGTATATATATATATATATATCTATATATATATATATATATATATATATACTCTCATTATAAGCTTAGGACTGCAGATAATATTAGTTTTGATATGCTCGCACAGATTCTGGCTATGGTGCTCTATATGTTTGGTCATGTTAGTATGTCATTGATTCTGAATCATATCGATGACTCTTGATGATATTGTATACATCAACATGTTACTATCCTCTCTATATGTATTACTCATATTTTGATGAATATAATGTTTTTTTCATACTGGAAAAGAAAATTGGACTAGATGAGTTCAAATTTTTTAATATAATATGCCATAGTCATTCCGTTTACTATATATATATATAGATATATATATATGAAAAATTGAAAAATTTTAATTTTATCATAAATTTGTAACAATGAGACGAAAAATGAGATAGAAGTGATATCAAAAAGTTAAGGACACTGCAAAAGTAAGTATAAAATACTTTCAAAATTTTATAATGAAATTGAAAGAAATAATATCTCAAAAGTAATGAATTTCTATGATTATTTTTTTAAGACTTAGATTATGAATAGAATTCAAAGGTAATGAATGAAATAGTTAAGGAAGAAATAGAGGTAGGTATGGATTAATTTATGAAGGATAATATTAATGATCTATATGAATGGTCAATAAAATTTTACACTATTTTTTTATTTGATTTAATGAGTAGGATTTACTTTTGGTTGTTGAAGAATCATAAAAAAAATGGGAAATTTGGGAAAGTGTTAGGAGCCATTAATTTTGAAATGTTTATCTATGAATCTTAAAAGGGGTATTCTAGAGGTTTTTAGACAATTTAGATCTATTCATTATTCAATGTTGTTTATAACATTATTGCCAATATTATAACAGGAAGACCTCAATATATATTCTCCTATCATTTCATGTCTAGCAGTTAGGATTTTTAAGGGATGGGCATATCCATGAAGAAATTGGGATTGCTCAATAATGTCTTCTTTCAATTAAGGTAGGGAATATGCCCTCATTTATCATAAAGTTTGACCTTTCTAAGGATTTCAATAATCTCAATTGATCTGAACTTAGAGTGATGGCGTTACATGTTGGTTTTAGTTATAATTTTTTCAACTGGGTAGAATAATATTATTCCTCGATATCTTTATCCTTATTTAGTAATGTCTATAAGAGTTATTCCTTCCAATATACTAACAGATTGAAACAAGGATGTCCCTATTCGAAATGTATTCTCTACTTGGGGGGGGGCGTGAATCAGTAGTGAGAATGTATATTAAATTCTAATTCTTTTTTCGATTACTGCAACAACATATTCATTAACCCATTAGTAAATTAAATAATATAGAAAAACATGTGAGAACCATGAAAAATAACCAAAGAATAATGCACAAGAGAACACAATATTTTCTGGTGGAAAACCCTCCTCCTAGGTCAAAAACCACCCTGTTGTTGCGCTACTCAAATAATTATATTCATCATCAAGAAATAATTACATAGAGAGTACAATATGGAAAACATCTGAAAGGAACTACTATATCCATCTCACAACTCTACAGACTCCTATTTGATAAGCCTTTCCCAACCCCATTGGACTCATGAATAATTTTGTTCTCAATCCTTGTTGTCGGAGCTCCAACCCCATTTCTCTATGTGACCCTCGTTTCACAATATTTCAGACTAGAGTCAATCTGGATCGCTCAACTTGAAAAACATAGCAGCACTCACTCACACAATCACTGCAATAACCCATCAAAAATACATGCAAAAAATACTAAAGATAATATGATGAGAAACATGATAAGCAAGCACAAGGAAATTATCTGCAATCCTTCCTACTCTATACCATATCATTTCATGAGATCTAAGATGAAACATAATTCTGCTATCATCATCAACTACTGTGATCTGTTGAAGATATTATACATAAATTCCTACACAGTATGCATCCTCAACTCTTCACTCACACACTCTCCTCAAGCACACACCACTATCACATATTCTTCTCAAAAGAACCAACCAACTAGACTCATGATCTCCATCTATTTGTAACCTTTTGAAATGATTAACATAATTAATTCCAAATATGTAGTGGAGCTTTGTTCATATGCTGGAAGTGTCCTAGTTCAATGCTTCTTGACTTAATCAATCCACTAACTTCATTTACTAGTGAATATTCTCTTTTAACCAACTTCTAGAAGCACAATTACCTTTTTCTGACCTTTACATGAAGAGTCTCGAACAAGACATGTTGGAAAAACAATTAAGCACTTGATGAGCATGAGAAATGCGGAGAAAACTCATCTACAAGTTCAGTCGCTCCCATGACACACTGTGCAAGCATCCAGGTCCTTAGTCACTCTCATGACACATTGTGCTAATGACTAGTGTCACTCCCATAAGCCTTTATGCCTGCGTCCGGAGTAGAGAATCTTCCTTTTCTCTCAATCTGGACCGAATTTTGAAAAATTGCTTGTAGGAACCTAATTTGGTCCTTTCAGCACAAAACCCATGCCTTAGAATTTTTAGATTCATCTTCATGTGCCCAGAAAAATCCAATAAAAAATTGTCACTTCTATCCAAACAACAATTGGGCCATCAACCTTCTTTGCAACATCCCTGCCATCAGTATGCAACTCAAATACCTGTGAGATATCCTCCAACACATGTAACATTTTTCCAAGCTATCAAAAGCCTTAGAAACATCTTTGAAACCTCTTGAACATTCCAAACATGATGTAATCATCATAAGTGCAAGTAACAAACCATGAGAGCATAAACTAGCTCAAGTGTCATCAAACATGAAGCTCAACATCTGACATGAAGAGAAACTCTACATGTGATCATGTCAACCTTTGCAAAACATGTAGATACCATCTAAAACAACTCAAGGGAACCAAAATCACATCTCAACATTAGTAAAGACATATCTCAAGCATCATATGCATGGATACCTAGCCATCCATACCAACAAGACCAACAAAGAACCTGCAACACAAGCATATGTCATAGCACAAGCATATGCATACCATAAAACAACATACTCAACTATGTTGACATCAATGTCAACATCTCATTGCAACACTCATCATCTCATCACATTCGATGCAGCGTCCTCTAACACCATGCTACTAGGTTGACACCAATTCCAACCAAACAACTCATCACCACATCAATGCCTACAATCTTCCCCTTTGTCATTGATGTCAACCCATGCTAGGTCAACCAAAACCATTATAAAGAAGGTTTGGACTACTCATTTTCTACCCCTTTGACATCAATGGAAAAGGGAAGAACAAACAACAACAAACATAACGATCCACATATGGTTAGCAGCATAGAACTATACTCCTCATGGCAACATGAAAACAAATGATAGTGGCAATGAAAAATTCTCCCTCTCTCTCTCTTGAAGCAGCAACAACAAGCTCTTCATGAACACCAATCTCGACCAACAACAATAGCACTCACTCCAAGAGTAGCACAAGCAACAACATAGCCATGAGAAACAACACTCTCTCCATCAACAACAAGATGCTCTCCATGAGATCCAATCTCAACCAGTAGCAACAACAGAAAAATCATCAGAAACTTCTAATGTGAGCAACAACATGCCATAAGAAGCAACAACACTCTATAAAACAACTGCAACTATATCAACCTCGTTTTCCTCTAAGCCAACATCAACAATATGTACCAATAACAATAACCATATCTGATCAGCAACAAAAAATTGGACATGCTCCCCCTGAGCATCATCTTCATCTAACCAATGCCTTCTAATTGAAGGCTACACCTCAAAGACCATGGACTGACAATATAACATATGACTGACCAACACCCATTAGCCCATATGAATGGTTGCCCTCATCAGTGAATACTAGACATCAAGGCTCTCTCTCCACATGATCATGACCAGTACATGGCTATATAATGAGGTACAAGGCTATAAAATGACTAAGACATGATGTACAATAGCCCAACAATGGTTGCAACAACTCATAACAATGCCAACTCTCATGACTCATGACCTTCTTATCACCAAATAATGACAACATGATAAACTCAATGACATTAATACTTGATTACATGGTTTCATATACAAGATACATGACTAAACCTGATAAAGTACAATATGAAGCATGAGGTTATACATGACCAAATTTTATGCCTCTCCTCAAGGCATACTCAAATGTTCTCCTTAGCCAACACTACAAAAATTTGGCCTATCAACAAGATGATGAATGATCATCAATATATATATCTCAACATGCATAAAACCATCTAGGTGAATAGAGCCATTTATATGAAAACACCATCGTCAACGAATGGGGTGATAGCAACAACAATCAATCACCATGAGATATGAAATAATGAGAAATAATAACATATATCAATGACATCAATGAGCAGAATAAGAACTCCAATATGTAGCAGCATCATAAATGTATCTCATGAACTCATAGCAACAACATATGACCATCATCTCTCATCATGCACATGATAGCAATAGTAAGCATATCAACAATATGTGCCCCATTTGTAGCGATAATCATCCACTCAAAGTGGTAGGAAATAAACCAACATATCTCACATCATAAGATAAACCTCAAACTAATATGGAAGCAAACCATGGATCCATGAAACAATAAATTTGATTAGAAAATCCTCCAACAAATACCAGTATATCATGTCACTGGTAACCACCAAGCCATATATGCATAAAGCCAACAAGTAAGCAGTAACCTGTAATCATCAACTTGGAGCACTAATGGACCATAAGAGGATCTAATAAATACAACATAGGCCAAATCATCACCAATATCCTTGATGGTGACAATGAACATAGGTGAGAGATCATGTGACCAATGGATCAATAACAATAAAAACTAGTAGTTGTTGAGAATCCAAAAGAGATGCATATGGAGCATAAATATAGAAAACATAGTTGAATAAAAAATTATCTCATCTGTAAATGTACTATGACTTCTAATCACTGGAACTAATGCATGTCGATATCTCTCCAGAATATCATACAAAACATGTTCATATAAGATCAATTTTTCATGAATACTCAAGACATCCATAAGGAAATCTGCATGCAACTGACACAAGGCCATGGAGAAAACATAAAGTCATATAAGCTCAAAAAGAATTCTCCTCAACCTCTCATAGCTCCTGCAATGACCAATGTTAGATAAATATATATAATCATGAGAAGCATAGAAACTTCCTACAAAATAATCTTATGGACCATGATGCCATCAATACACTACTAGACAATGAAAGCATGTGAGGCACTCCCCCTGCATATGTTCCATCTCCAAATAATCTCCTGCAACAAACAATTGTCATTGCTACAAAATCATGCAACTTAAATCTTATTCAATATGGAAGCAATTTTAGTAACCTGCATGCAATTCTGGTGAAACCATATGTTCCCCCTAAGACCATGTAGGCCTCCTTTTTAGAGGGAAGGATTTGCTGCTCCTTTCTTCTCCAAATTTTGTGAGGTTGATCTTTGGCATGAACATTCATATTTGGCTTCTTGACTGAATGGCTTTGCATGAATTTCTTCCTTTTATTTGATTGCCTAAAACACATAGGAAGCTTGTAGTATTTGGTCTTATGGCCCACATTATCACAAACATAGCATCTAATATGCCCAATAAATGTGGGAAAATGTTCATATCTCCTGCTGATCTGATTTCTACTCCTTTCTCCATATGTCCTACAATCAATGCTTTTATGACCACAATCATTACATAAGAAACAATACCCATAAAATAAATTTTTATACTTGAAACCAGATGGGACTAATCTTTGAGGATCCTCCTTCTTTGGCTTCTTATTTTTCTTGAAATGATTTATCCTTTTGTTTGAACAATTGGCTGAAATGTGCCCAAATTTTTTACAACTAAAACACTTAACATTTCTCATATCTTTCCTTGGCACATTTTTGGGCTCTTGGCTTGGAACTCGATTTTGTTGGTGATTTACTTTATTTTTGCTTGAACATTCTTATTTGGGGTCTTTCTTTACTTCCTCACTTATCTTCTTTATGTTTTTTTCTAATTCTAGTTCAGGTTTCCCATGATGGCTGATCTGATTCTTGAGCTGACTACTAATCTCCTCTTCAATTCTCTTTGCTTTTTCCAACTGATATTTCAAATCAAAAATCTCTTCTTTGAAAGCATACTCTCTCTCTTCAAGAATCTGAAGAATTTTCTTCAGATCTTTATTCTCCATCTTAATTTCTTCAATCAATCTTGCTTGAGTTTTATTTTTGGCTTCAAGGGTCACTATTCTTTTAATAGATTCTTGCAAAGGAAATACACCTTCCTCAGTTATTGAAGAATCAACTTCAAAACTTTTATCATCAACTTCTTCAATAAACCCAAAATTATCATCACTAAAATGGCACGGAAAATGTTTATGACTGAAGGTACTATTTTCCATACCTTTCACCAACATAATAGGTTCTTGTGGTTTTGCACCATTATTGGATTGTTTGCAGCTTTTCTTTTTTTGAATTTTCTTCTTCTTATTCTTCGCCATAATCCCACAATCTTCTCTCAATCAATCAATCTTCACTGAAAGAAACATGATCTAATACTAATTGTTGGAAATGTATTGGCTACTGAGGCAGGGGGGGTGTGAATTATTAGTGATAATGTATATTAACTTATAATTATTTTTTCACTTACTGCAACACAATATTCATTAACCCATTAGTAGATTAAATAATATAGAAAAACATGTGAGAACCATGAGAAATAACCAAAGAATCATGCACAAGAGAACACAATATTTTCTGATGGAAAACCCTCCTCCTGGGTCAAAAACCACCATGTTTTTGTTTGCTCAAATAATTATATTCATCATCAAGCAAATCATTACATAGAGAGTACAATATGGCAAACATATGAAAGGAACTACTATCTCCATCTCACGACTCTATAGACTCCTATCTGATAAGCCTTGCCCAACCCCATTGGACTCACGACTCTACAAACACCTATTTGATTTACAAGCCTTGCCCAACCCCATTGGACTCATGAATAATTTCATTCTCAATCCTTATTTTTCCGGAGCTCCAACCCCATTTCTCTATGTGACCCTCGTTTCACAATATTTCAAACTGGAGTCAATCTGAATAGCTCAACTAGAACAACACATCAAACTCTAGCAATATTAGCTCAACTAGAACAACACATCAAACTCTAGAAATATAGGCTCAAAACATCATAATGATCTCACCAACAAATCTGCAACACTCACTCACACAATCACTACAACAACCCATCAACAATACATGCAAAAAATACAAAAGATAATTTGATGAGAAACATGATAAGCAAGCATGAAGGAAATGATCTACAATCCTTCCTACTCTATACCATATCACTGCATGAGATCCAAGATGAAACATAATTCTACTTCCATCATCAACTACTATGATCTGCTGAAGATATTCTGCATAAATTCCTACACATTATGCATCCTCCACTCTTCACTCACACACTCTCCTCAAGCACACACCATTATCACATATTCTTCTCAAAAGAACCAACCAACTAGACTCATGATCTCCATCTATTTGTAACCTTTTGAAATGATTAACACAATGAATTCCAAATCTGTAGTGGAGCTCTATTAATATGCTGGAAGTAGCCCAATTCAATGCTCCTTGACTTAATCAATCCACTAACTTCATTTACTAGTGAATATTCCCTTTTAACCAACTTCTAGAAGCACAATTACGTTTTTCTGACCTTTACATGAAGAGTCCTAACCCAGACATGTCGGAAAAAAAACTAAGCACCTGATGAGCACAAGAAATGAAGATAAAACTCATCTATAGGGTTAGTCACTCCCATGACACACTGTGAAAGCATCCAAGTCCTTAGTCGCTCTTATGACATACTATGCTAGTGACCAGAGTCGCTCCCATAAGCCTTTATGTTTGTGTCGAGGGCAAAGAACCTCCCTTTTCTCTCAATCTGGACAAAAATTTGAAACATTGCTTACAGAAAACCTAATTTTTCGATCCATCTTCATATGCCCAGAAAAATCCAATCCAAAATTGTCACTTATATCCAAACAACAGCTAGGCCATCAACCTTCTCTGCAACATCCCTTCCATCAGTATGCAACTCCAATGCCTGTCAGACATCCTCCAACACCTATAACATTTTTCCAAGCTATGAAAAACCTCAAAAGCATATTGGCAACCTCCTGAGGAGTCCAAACATGATGTTATCATCATAAGTGCAAGGACCAAACCATGAGATCATAAACTAGCTCAAGTGTCATCAACCATGAAGCTCAACATTTGACATGAAGAGAAATTGTACATGTGATCATGTCAGCCTCTGCAACACATGTAGACATCATCTAAAACAACTCAATAGCACCAAAACCACATCTCAAGAGTATCAAGGACATATCTCAAGCATCATATGCATGGATACCTAGCAATCCAAACCAACAAGATCAACAAAGAACCTGCAACACAAGAATATGTCATAGCACAAGCATATGCATACCATCAAACAACATACTCAGCCATGTTGACATCAATGCCAACATCTCACTGTAGCACTCATCATCTCATCACAATTGATTTAGCCTCCTCCAACACCATGCTACTAGGTTGATACCAATGCTAACCAAGAAACTCATCACCACATCAATTCCTACAATCCCTTATCCTTTCTTCTATTTATATTAGTAGTAGAGGGCTAAGGAGATACCTTATCCATTAACAACTTTATTGAGGCCTAAAAGGAATTAAGATATGAAGGAATTTGATGCTAACTCAAATGTGGCTCAATAGTGATGTATTAATGTTTGGAGATAGGTCTATTGGAGGTGACTAACTATATAAATAGATCCTCTAATATAGTATATTAACATCAAGGTTGGTGGTTAATGTCCATAAATATTATATCGTGTTGCTTGATTTTGAGGTAGTGAATCTCAGTCAAGTTTGAAATACTTAGGATTTGAATTGAAGGCCAAAAAGTTTATAATAGTATTAAGAGAAGGTTTTGCATATGAAGTGGTTGTCCTTTAGGGAAAGATGAACTCTAGTGAAATCAATACTAGGGGAAATTTCCATCCATTGGATTTCTCTAGCATATTTCCTAAATTAATACTAACTAAGATAAGGAATACAACATTTAGCCTCCCATGGATGGGGAAAAGAGAGAAGGAAAGCATAATAGTGGTGAAAGGCACTAACTAGAAAGAGCTTTCAGAGGTTTTTTTCTAAGGAAAGGTCTATGGAAGAGGGTGATGCTCCATAAGTATGTGGGGCCCTTCTCACTGGGTTAATGGATTATATCTCCTAATAACATTTAGAATGTAACAATAATATGAAAACCATTGGTACTCTCCTTCCCATTTGTAAGTAATTGGATGAAAAGGAAAATAAAGATTAGTTTTAAATTTTGCATTGGTATAGATCCATGAATTGGATAAGGAAGATATTTTAAAATATTTAATGAAATATTAGCTTATATTATAAATAACAATATCGTCACTTTAGAAGATATTAATTCTTTTAAGACAACTTCATATTAGAGGGGTAATGGGAAATTCATCCAGAATGGCTTCATAAAGCAGCCTTTACCACCTCACCGAATATTTTCAAATAATCAGTCAAAAGCTCCAAGATTTGGCTAGACAAAGTCTTCAACCAGTGCAGAAAAAAGGTCCAGAGTTTTCTGGCAGCTCGAGTGGGACCTCGTCCTTCTGTTTTAGAATTTGCATCTATGGTGACTCTTCATCAAATATTGTGATAGATATATTACCTTTAGCAATTAACAAATGGTTGTCACTATAGAAGTAACCAATACCCAACAATACTACCCAATGTGGATATAGTGTTCGAGAAAACGATCTTCGATCTGTAATTGATGATACAACGTGGTATAATACTCAGTTAACCAACCACGTAGGGACATATACCTTCCACGCGTGGATACCTTGAAGTTGATGGTGGAGTTATTAATCCATTTTTATTCACACATAAAACCATGAATATCTTCTCCATACACCGAGTTAATCAATGACAGATTAATACATGACCAACGATTTCTTTTGATTGATGGTCTCCTTGACTGGGATGCTCTGAGAATCGATCTCAAATTTGTGACTTCCTCACTTTAGACCTGATCTCAAATCCAATGGCCTTTTCTTATCTTTGCCCGATTCTGCTCGAGTTTGGCAACAAACGTGCTTACTACGGATCACAACACGCACCCTTGGATCTCACCCATAGAAACTCACCCACGGAGGAGTCGTCCTTCTCTCAAACCAATTGAAGATAATTAATAAAAATAAAATAATATTAGAGAGATAGAAACATGGCGGAAAAGGATTTTAGCCTAAATGTCTTGTATATTAAAAAGATGATGATACAATATAAATACATCAACCTATGTCTAGAGATAATTAATTTATCTTGGACATGAAATCTCTTGGTTGAGTGAAAATCTCAGCCACACATCAATCTAGGCAGCGAACTAGTTGGAGAGAATCTCTCAACCAACTAAACCTCAACAAACTCCCAAGTATTAGGAACAAACTCATTTTAGAATTGACAAGCACATCAAAGACAAATAGGAATTATATTTTCCAAGTTTTCATAATTTTATTATTTTGGACCTATTGATTGTGAGTGTGAGGCTAATAGAGTTATGGATTATTAGTAATCAAACATTGGATTGAAATATATATCTACATGGCCTATCCCCAAACTTCATTAAAATTCACTTGGAGCTTGACTCTTTGATTTGGTCCAAAACCCCTTGTAAGTGGATGCTACATTGCAAGACTTGGATATATCAACATAGTTTTACAAGGGCTAGAAAAGGTAATTAAGTCATGGTGCTCAAATATTTATAGTGTAAATACCCATTAAAAACCAAGGTCTTTATGAGGTTGGCGATGTCTAATGATTTTATCATCTAGGATATTTTGATGAAACATTCATGGTAGAGGCCCAATATGGGACCCTTTTGTAGGAATAATAGCTAGCTCATCGACCATCTTCTAGTAGGATGCCACTTCACCAAGAAACTATATTATAATATTATGCATGTTGAAAGCAATATTATCTTCTTATTGACATTATGAATTTTTTCTTAGGTGCACACACACACATTTAGAAATTGAAAAGTACACATATCAATATTGATAGCTTAGACTAAAGAATATTGGTTTCCCATTCATTATTTCTATTTCAATTTGCCTACAAAGACATATCAACTTTCAAGATTATGGGTAGTATGATTTTAGTAAACTTGTCATTCTTTGAATTTAATTGGTAGATGGGGTGGGCATGGAATATGTGGAAAACTCCATTAACATTAATGACAAACTTCATTAAAATTGGTGGTGTTCCTTTACTAGTCTCATTGTCATGTTATACGGACATTTATGGGAAAATTGTAACCAATCTCAATATAAAGTTAAGTCCCAATTTATTTTAGTTTCCTAGCTCTAACGTAAGGTGTGTATTGTTTATTTTGTCTATAAATATGAAACTAAGAAAAAACTCATTTTTTCTCATTTTCATTTTGGGCCTCATATAACTCTATCCATTTTAGTTTAATTGTGTATATGCATGCACAAGCATTACTCCCAACTAATCTATTTCAACTTTTTTGTTTTGTTTTGTGTATGTGTATTACTCTCAACCACTTTAGAACCTTTTGAAAAAGTGTAATTTGATTTTGACTTTGTAAAATTCAGGTCCAAATATAACTCATATCTTTTATTATCTATATTCTTATGTTTGTCTAGCATATTTGTATAGCTTATGAATTTTCGCTCGTCACCTAATTGTTCACTATAAAATTCAAAGATCCAACAAAACTACTTAAATAACAAGTTTATCTATACACAATTTAAAAATAATATTAACCTTAACACATCAATAAAAGCCTTCAAAATTTTTCTTAACATAAAAATGTTTTTATAACCTAATATAAAAATAAAACTTTAAATTACCTTATTAAATGTGGCGACCTAAAAGGTCCAACTCTCAATCAATTCTCCATATCCTTATTATTCTTATTCATTATCATTTAACAATATACTTTGTTATGACCCAACTTTGTAAAATCCTTAAAAATAAAAACTTCACACTGAATTTTGAAAACCCATCTTATTAATTATAATTAAGTTTTTTTTTTTTCAAAAAGACTTTGAAAGGCTCATTCTAATTCATCTCTCTATTTATCTAAAATAATTAATAAAATGAAATCAACCATCCATTTTCTTATAAACTTTTAACTAACAAAGAATTATTTATTTACATAAATATTCTATCATCAAATGGATGGATAGTGAGATGACACTTAAAATTTATATCTTTAACATAATTCCATGAAAATGCACAAACTTTAAGCCTTGCAATCTAGTAATTTGGTGAATCTATAACATTTGAACTCCTCTTTTTAATGCTATACACTTTTGATCGTGACAAGCACCATATCTAGTTTAATTAAAAGTTGCACTGCCTACATAAATTGCACTTTTAATGTTCCCACAAAATATGATTTTGGTCAATAATAAATGAAAAAGTGGGTTCATATGTTTCTCGTGTGTTGCAGACAAAAAGGAAACTAAATGTGGATTATGATTGAATGCTCAGCTAATCTACTAATTTGATGATGAATCGAATTCATTTGAATGCTTAACATGCAAGCACGTGGGCATGTTAAGCATGGGCCACACTGCAAAATCAATGTATTCCTTATCATCTAAGCAATAGAGGCCTTTAGTCATGGTACAACATAAAGATGATGTTGATGTGAAAGTAACATATGTGAAATGAATCTCGGGATGACTCAATTTAGGTTTTTAATTAAATTATAAGAATGTATACTTATCTTTTTTATTAAAAAAATAGGTATATAAAATTTGGAAAGTTTTTCATTTCTTCATATTACTTTAAATAGAAAGTCGATTATTCATCCACTATAAGAATATTTAAATAATAATAAAAATTATTTTTTATTTGTTGTTTTTGTTTTACTAATTTTTTTTCCTCAAATTGGGTTTCAGTAATTTCATGAATAAGTGATTTGTATTTAGAGAAATTATGATTATATATATTTATATATAGAGAGAGGGAGACTCTTGGAATTCATATTCGAGCGTCTTTTCATCTTCTCATTTGTGTATTTAAAATATTAACAATATTTTTCTAATCCCAAAGATTAGGTGTCAACATTCCTTTCTTAATCTTAAGGGATGTTGGTGAGTCCAAGCATCATTCTAAATATTTCAAACTTTTCTCTTCCAAGCACTTTCATGAATATGTCTGCAATCTGCTCATTTATGGAACAATGGCGTAGGTGAATAGTCTTGGCCTCAACATGATATCAAATCAAATGATACTTTGTATTAATATGCTTGGTTCGATCATGGAACTTTGGGTTCTTGGTCAACTTTATTGCAGAAGTATTGTCAACCAAAAGAGGAGTAGAATGCACTTGTTTCTCCTGCAAATCTTCAAGAATTTTCTTTAGACACACAATTTCTTTCATTGCTTCTGCAACTCCCACATATTCTTCCTCAATTTTGGAATCTGTTGGAACTCACTATTTACATGACCTCCATGAGACAACTTCTAATCTAAGACTCATAACATAACCTGAAGTAGATACTCCATTTTCTTTATCTCCATCAAAATCTAAATCAAAGTATCCAATCAAGCTAAAGCCATCCACCTGTGTATACTTGAGTCCAAAGAATTGAGTTCCCTTCAAGTACCCTAGAATTGTTTTTGTAGCAGACCAATGACTCTCATAAGGATTTTGCATAAACCTAGAGAGGATTCTAACAACAAATGAAATGTCAAATTTGGTAGTAGTCAAGTAGTTAAGACTTCATATGAGTTTTTTGTACTTTGTTGCATCCTAAAATTCATTTCCTTCAGTGGATGTGAGATTTAAATTTTGTTCCATTGGAGTGGTTAAAGGATTGCACCCAGTCATGCCATACTTGTTCAACAAATCTCCGTTGTACTTCTTTTGAGACAGGAATATAAACTTTGAATGTTGGGTTACTTCAATAACCAAATAGTAGTGAACATATCCCAAATCTGTCATTTCAAAACCTTTCATCAATTCTTTCTTTATGGATACAATGTAATTGTCATTATTCCCTATCATCATAAGATCATCTAAATACACCATAACATATACAAAAGTTTTTCCAACTTTCTTGAAAAATAAAATTGCATCATCAAGATCATAGTGTTTAAAATTTAGTTTCATAATATGCTTAGTCAATTTCTCGTACCAAACTCGTAGTGCTTGTTTGAGGCCATACAAGAATTTGACAAGCTCACATACTTTGTGCTCTTGTCGCTTCACAAAAATCCTTCTATTTGAGACATAAAAACATTCTCTTTCATATATCCATTCAAGAAAGCAATTTTTGCATCCATTTCATGGACTTTCCAACCATTCTGAGTTTCCAAGGCAAAGAAAGTTTGAATGGTAGGCCATTTTGTTGTGGGGAAAAATTCTCCTCATAATCGATCCCTTCCTTCCATGCAAAACCTTTTTCCATGAACCTATATTTATGCTTGTCAAGTGAGGCATCTACATTATACTTGTTCTTGAAGACCCACTTGCAACCAATCGGTTTGTTTCCCAATGGAGGATCCACCAACTTCTAGGTTCCATTATTTATCAAAGGATCATAATATTTTTGCATCACTTATTTCCATTCATCATGAGAAGTAACTTCTTTGAAGGAAGTTGGTTTGAAATATGCTAATACAAAATGGATCCTAGAACACTCTCTAAGTTTTCATGAACTCTCTAAAAATTATGCCAAAGATTCAAAGTCTTATAATGATCAAGCTATTTAGAGGGAATCCTCAGACAGTTGCAATGGCGATCAGCGCGGATCAACGAGGGTCGTCGATCTAGCACACAGAGCGACAGACCATGGTAACACGCACTGACACCAACTGGAAAATGCAGGGACAAATTTAAGCAGCGGAGGTAGTTTCTGATATGCAATTAGCGACAAGTTGTTAATCACATATCGCAAGGCAAACCTCTCAGTGAAGAGAAGCCCCGAGCACCCAGACCCAAAATAATTATAAATCGGGGAAAATATTGTTTCGGTTCTATCGGAGAGGGATTCCACAAAACTGATAGGATATCGGACGAGCTTCGAGTGGTAAGCGGTTTCAAACGAGTACCTCCTGATGCCACACAACGATCACCACACATCTTAGTGGGGAGAGAGATAACCGCTCACATCAGATGGGTAAACATCATGCTACTCAGCTGCCCGATATGAATGACAACCGTAGGATTTGGGGCCCCCAGATCAATGGTGGAGATGCATTCTGATGGATGACTGGATTTGATAAGATTATAAATCAAGATCACAAAGGATTTCAAGTCAGATATGGACGATGTGTTGACAGAAGGTCATGTTTCGTGGGCATTCTTGGAGTTAACGGAAAAAAAAGTCGTTTCAAATATGTCCAAGAGAACTGACACTCATTCGTTACAAAATAGGTGGCCACCTCCCTCTGAGGTGTTATATAGTGACTGATTACGCAGGATAGAGGGATTCAAATGGATAGAGGCAGGGGAATCGGAAAGCCGGGAAGCAGAAATGAATAGTCAGGAAGCAGATTGGCTTAAAAGCCACGAACTAACAGAGAGGGAAGCTAGTTAAGAGCAGTAACCAGTAAGCTGGAAGCAGAGAGAAGAAGTCGAGTTGACCTACAGAAGCAAAGGCAGCATCGCGCCAGAGTTAGGACAGAGACAGAGAGAGTCAAAGAGTCTGTGTACTCTAGAGAAGGCTTGAGAGGTTCAAGCACACTTCTCTGTAATGCTGTCATGTATGAGTCTCAGACTGGGATCATACTACTGTGACCAGTAGAGGTCAAGAGTCAGTAAGGAGAGTCTGTGTACTCCAGAAACTTGGGGAATCCAAGTACAGTCTTATGGATTTGTATCTATTGTGTGAGACTCAAATTGAGCTCATTGTTGTAAAAAATTTTCTACGAAGACATAATAGAGAGGCCACCACTGAAGGCTGGACCAGGAGACGTAGCCCAGGAGTATTGGGTGAACTCCTTATTAAACTTGTTGTGTTTATATGTGTTGTCTATTATGTTTTCTTTTACTGCTTCATTGTTTGCATGTTTTGCAATCTTATCGATCTGTTGCATAAAATAACATAGGCACATCCATGCACATGAGTCTGTAATACCTTATTGTTTGTATTAGATCAATTACGGATCAAGTGGTATCAGAGCTTTAGGTTGCTAAGGTTAGACAAGCTTGTGTTGGATTTTTTTTGTTGAATGATAACTAGGACAAAGCTCAAATTAGGAGAAGGAGAGTTGGTTGAAGCAAACCCAGAAATTGGAAGAGTCTATCCTAGGAGGAAAACGACAGAGGAATTCCCTTGGAATCAGACTCCCAGTTCATGGACAGTTTCATGACCATGAGAACCATGGTAGAAGAAACTTATAGAGAATTTAAGAGAGGTAGAGGTGAAGATACTTCAACCTCCAAACAAGATAAAGGAGTAGAAGAACCTCTTCTAGTTGCCGACCTAGAAGGCAAAGAAAAAGAAGAAAATCCCTCTCCACCATCTTCCCCATCATCACCTTCATCATCATCATCTTCACATAATGAAAGCCCTGAAAAGAAAAAGAAGAAACCTTCTTTGATTAAATTAGATGTGAAGTTTGATTTACTAGTTTATGATGGAGAATTGAATGTAGAAAAGTCGGGAAGTGGAAACGAACAGTCAGGAAGAAGATTGGCTTAAAATCCACCAACTGACAGAGAGGGAAGCAATTTAAGAGCAGTAAGTAGTAAGCAGTAAGCTGGAAGCAGAGAGAAGAAGTCGAGCTGACCTATAGAAGCGAAGGTAGCATCGAGCCAGAGTTAGGACAGAGACAGAGAGAGTTAGAGAGTTTGTGTACTCCAGAGAAGGCTTGAGAGGTTCAAGCGCACACCTCTATAATGCTGTCATGTATGAGTCTCAGATTGGGCTCATACTACTGTGACCAATAGAGGTCAAGAGTCAGTAAGGAGAGTCTGTGTACTCCAGAGACTTGGGGAATCCAAGTATAGTCTTACTTATTTGTATCTGTTGTGTGAGACTCAAATTGAGCTCACTATTGTAAAAACTCTACTATGAAGACATAATAGAGAGGCCACCACTGAAGGCTAGACCAGGAGACATAGCCCAGGAGTATTGGGTGAACTCCTCCTTAAACTTCTTGTGTTTATATGTGTTGTCTATTATGTTTTATTTTACTGCTTCATTGTCTGTGTGTTTCGCAATATTATCAATCCGTTGCATAAAATAACATAGGCACATCCATGCACATGAGTCTGTAATACCTAATTTTTTGTTTTAGATCAATTACAGATCAAGTGGTATCAGAGCTTTAGGTTGCTAAGGTTAGACAAGCATGTGCTAGATTTTTTTTGTTGAATGTTAACTAGGACGAAGCTCAAATTAGGAGAAGGAGAGTTGTTTGAAGCTAACCTAGAAATTGGAAGAGTTTATCCTAGGAGGAAAATGGCAGAAGAAATTCCCTTGGAATCAGACTCCCAGTTCATGGATAGTTTCATGACCATGAGAGCCATGGTAAAAGAAATGTATAGATAATTTAAGAGAGGTAGAGGTGAAGATTCTTCAACCTCCAAAAAAGATAAAGGAGTAGAAGAACCTCTTCTAGTTGCCCACCTAGAAGGCAAAGAAAAAGAATAAAAGCCCTCTCCACCATCTCCCCCATCATCACCTTCATCATCATCATCTTCTTCACATAAAGAAAGCCCTGAAAAGAAAAAGAAGAAGCATTCTTTGATTAAATTGGATGTGATGTTTGATTTACCAATTTATGACGAAGAATTGAATGCAGAAAAGTCGAGAAGAGGAAACAAATAGTCAGGAAGTAGATTGGCTTAAAGCCACAAACTAATAGAGAGGGAAGCAAGTTAAGAGCAGTAAGCTGGAAGCAGAGAGAAGAAGTCGAGCTGACCTATAGAAGCGAAGGTAGCATCGAGCCAGAGTTAGGACAGAGACAGAGAGAGTCAGAGAGTTTGTGTACTCCAGAGAAGGCTTGAGAGGTTCAAGCGCACTCCTCTATAATGCTGTCATGTATGAGTCTCAGATTGGGCTCATACTACTGTGACCAATAGAGGTCAAGAGTCAGTAAGGAGAGTCTGTGTACTCCAGAGACTTGGGGAATCCAAGTATAGTCTTACTTATTTGTATCTGTTGTGTGAGACTCAAATTGAGCTCACTATTGTAAAAACTCTACTATGAAGACATAATAGAGAGGCCACCACTGAAGGCTGGACCAGGAGACATAGCCCAGGAGTATTGGGTGAACTCCTCCTTAAACTTCTTGTGTTTATATGTGTTGTCTATTATGTTTTATTTTACTGCTTCATTGTCTGTGTGTTTCGCAATATTATCAATCCGTTGCATAAAATAACATAGGCACATCCATGCACATGAGTCTGTAATACCTAATTTTTTGTTTTAGATCAATTACAGATCAAGTGGTATCAGATCTTTAGGTTGCTAAGGTTAGACAAGCATGTGCTAGATTTTTTTTGTTAAATGTTAACTAGGACGAAGCTCAAATTAGGAGAAGGAGAGTTGTTTGAAGCTAACCTAGAAATTGGAAGAGTCTATCCTAGGAGGAAAATGGCAGAAGAAATTCCCTTGGAATCAGACTCCCAGTTCATGGACAGTTTCATGACCATGAGAGCCATGGTAGAAGAAATGTATAGAGAATTTAAGAGAGGTAGAGGTGAAGATTCTTCAACCTCCAAACAAGATAAAGGAGTAGAAGAACTACTTCTAGTTGCCGACCTAGAAGGCAAAGAAAAAGAAGAAAAGCTCTCTCCACCATCTCCCCCATCATCACCTTCATCATCATCGTCTTCTTCACATAAAGAAAGCCCTAAAAAGAAAAAGAAGAAACCTTCTTTGATTAAATTAGATGTGAAGTTTGATTTACTAGTTTAAGACAGAGAATTGAATGCAAAAAAGCTGAGAAGTAGAAACGAACAGTCAAGACGCAGATTGGCTTAAAAGCCATGAACTGATAGAAAGGGAAGCAAGTTAAGAGCAGTAAGTAAGAAGCAGTAAGCTGGAAGAAGAGAGAAGAAGCCGAGCTGACCTACATAAGCGAAGGCAGCATCAAGCCAGATTTAGGACAAAGATAGAGAGAGTCAGAGAGTCTGTGTACTCTAGAGAAGGCTTGAGAGGTTCAAGCGCACTCCTTTGTAATGCTGTCTTGTATGAGTCTCAGATTGGGCTCATACTACTATGACCAATAGAGGTCAAGAGTCAGTAAGGAGAGTTTGTGTACTCCAGATACTTGGGGAATCCAAGTATAGTCTTACTAATTTGTATCTGTTGTGTGAGACTCAAATTGAGCTCACTGCTGTAAAAAATCTACTACGAAGACATAATAGAGAGGCCAACACTGAAGGCTAGACCAGGAGACGTAGCCCAAGAGCATTGGGTGAAATCCTTATTAAACTTGTTGTGTTTATATGTGTTGTCTATTATGTTTTCTTTTACTGCTTCATTTTCTATGTGTTTCGTAATCTTATTGGTCTGTTGCATAAAATAACATAGGCACATCTATGCACATGAGTCTGTAATACCTTATTGTTTGTCTTAGATCAATTATAGATCAAGTGGTATCAGAGCTTTAGGTTTCTAAGGTTAGACAAGCTTGTGCTGGATCTTTTTTGTTGAATGCTAACTAGGACAAAGCTCAAATTAGGAGAAGGAGAGTTGGTTGAAGCTAAGCCAGAAATTGGAAGAGTCTATCCTAGGAGGAAAATGGCAGAAGAAATTCCCTTGGAATCAGACTTCCAGTTCATGTACAGTTTCATGACCATGAGAGCCATGGTCGAAGAAATGTATAGATAATTTAATTGAGGTAGAGGTGAAGATTCTTCAACCTCCAAACAAGATAAAGGAGTAGAAGAACCTCTTCTAGTTGCCGACCTAGAAGGCAAAGAAAAAGAAGAAAATCTCTCTCCACCATCTCCCCCATCATCACCTTCATCATCATCATCTCCTTCACATAAAGAAAGCCTTGAAAAGAAAAAGAAGAAACCTTCTTTGATTAAATTAGATGTGAAGTTTGATTTACCAGTTTATGACAGAGAATTGAATGCAGAAAAGCCGGGAAGTGGAAACAAACAGTCAGGAAGTAGATTGGCTTAAAAGCCATGAACTGACAGAGAGGGAAGAAAGTTATGAGCAGTAAGCAGTAAGCAATAAGCTAGAAGAAGAGAGAAGAAGTCGAGCTGAGCTATAGAAGTGAAGGCAACATCAAGCCAAAGTTAGGACAGAGATAGAGAGAGTCAGAGAGTCTGTGTACTCCAAAGAAGGCTTGAGATGTTCAAGCGCTCTCCTCTGTAATGCTGTCATGTATGAGTCTCGGATTGGGCTCATACTACTATGACCAATAGAGGTCAAGAGTTAGTAAGGAAAGTCTGTGTACTCTAGAGACTTGGGGAATCCAAGTACAGTCTTACTGATTTGTATCTGTTGTGTGAGACTCAAATTGAGCTCACTGTTGTAAAAACTCTGCTACAAAGACATAATAGAGAGGCCACCACTAAAGGCTGTACCAGGAGACATAGCCCAGGAGTATTGGGTGAACTCCTTATTAAACTTGTTGTGTTTATATGTGTTGTCTATTATGTTTTCTTTTACTGCTTCATTGTCTGTGTGTTTCGCAATCTTATCGATCCGTTGCATAAAATAACATAGGCACATCCATGCACAAGTCTGTAATACCTTATTGTTTGTCTTAGATCAGTTACAGATTAGGTGGTATTAGAGCTTTAGGTTGCTAAGGTTAGACATGCATGTGTTGGATTTTTTTTTTGAATGCTAACTAGGAAAAAGCTGAAATTAGGAGAAGGAGAGTTGGTTGAAGCTAACCCAAAAATTGGAAGAGTCTATCCTAGGACAAAAAGGCAAAAGAAATTCCCTTGGAATCAGACTCCCAGTTCATGGACAGTTTCATGACCATGAGAGCCATGATAGAAGAAATGTATAGAGAATTTAAGAGAGGTAGAGGTGAAGATTCTTCAACCCCAAACAAGATAAAGGAGTAGAAGAACCTCTTCTAGTTTCCCACCCAGAAGGCAAAGAAAAAGAAGAAAAGTGCTCTCCACCATCTCCCCCATCATCACCTTCATCATCATCATCTTCTTCACATATCCCTAAAAAGTAAAAGAAGAAACCTTCTTTGAATAAATTAGATGTGAAGTTTGATTTACCAATTTATAACAGAGAATTGAATGCAGAAAAGCCGGGAAGCGGAAACAAACAGTTAGGAAGTAGATTGGCTTAAAAGCTAGGAACTGACAAAGAGGGAAGCAAGTTAAGAGTAGTAAGCAGTAAGCAGTAAGCTGGAAGTAGAGAGAAGAAGACAAGCTGATCTACAGAAGCGAAGGTAGCATCGAACTAGAGTTAGACAGAGATAGAGAGAGTTAGAGAGTCTGTGTACTCCAGAGAAGGCTTGAGAGGTTCAAGCACAGTCCTCTGTAATGCTGTCATGTATGAGTCTCAGATTGGGCTCATACTATTGTGACCGATAGAGGTCAAGAGTCAGTAAGGAGAGTTTGTGTACTCTAGAGACTTGGGGAATCCAAGTACAGTCTTACTGATTTGTATCTATTGTGTGAGACTCAAATTGAGCTCACTATTGTAAAAACTCTACTACGAAGACATAATAGAGAGGCCACCACTGAAGGCTGGACTAGGAGACATAGCCCAGGAGTATTGGGTGAACTCCTTATTAAACTTGTTGTGTTTATATGTGTTGTCTATTATGTTTTCTTTTACTGCTTCATTGTCTGTGTGTTTCGCAATCTTATTGATCCGTTGCATAAAATAACATACGCACATCCATGAACATGAGTATGTAACACCTTATTGTTTGTCTTAGATCAATTACGGATCAAGTGGTATCAGGGCATTAGGTTGCTAAGGTTAGACAAGCTTGTGCTGGATGTTTTTTTTTGAATTCTAACTACGACAAAGCTCAAACCAGGAGAAGGAGAATTGGTTGAAGCTAACCCAGAAATTGGAAGAGTCTATTTTAGGAGGAAAATGGCAGAAGAAATTCCCTTGGAATCAGATTTCCAGTTCATGTACAGTTTCATGACCACGAGAGCCATGGTAGAAGAAATGTATAGAGAATTTAAGAGAGGTAGAGGTGAAGATTCTTCAACCTCCAAACAAGATAAAGGAGTAGAAGAACCTCTTCTAGTTGCCGACCCAAAAGGCAAAGAAAAAGAAGAGAAGCCCTCTCCACCATCTCCCCCATCATCACCTTCATCATCATCATCTTCTTCACATAAAGAAAGCCCTGAAAAGAAAAATAAGAAACCTTCTTTGATTAAATTAGATGTGAAGTTTGATTTACCAGTTTATGATGAAGAATTGAATGCAAAAAAAATAGATAACTAGATTAGACAGATTGATGTATATTGCAGAGTGTAGAACATCGATTCAGAAAGGAGAAAGATTCAGCTGGCTAGCCTACGCCTTGAGGGAACTGCCCTAGTATGGTGGGAAGGCATGACACAAGTTGATTTGAAGAATCATGGTAAAATTCTTTCTACCTGGAATGAATTTGTTTTTGCCATTAAGAAACAATTCTATCCACTAGCTTATATGCAGCAAGCTATGATGAGTTGGCAAACTCTTCGCCAATTAAAAGGGCAAAGTGTACAAAGCTACACCCAAGAATTTAGAAAAAGAGCTTTGATTCTAGGCATTTCTTTAGGCTCACCTGAAACTTTGCTGAAGTATATAGGTGGTCTACATAGCTATTTGAAGCACAACATTCTAGTGTTTAACCCTACTATCATAGGTGAGGTATCTGTTCAAGCTACACATCTAGAGGCTAGAGGAAACAATGTGAACCTAGAAGTTGGGGGATCATCAAAACCCACTGCAAGTAAGAACAAGGAAAAGAGAAAGCATAAATGGAAAGAGAGGAAGACAAATGTTGTACAAAATACCAAACCTTCATGCACTCACTGCAAGAAGGATGGGCATGATGATGAACACTACTAGATTTTTCATCCGAAGCTGAGGCCCAAGAAGTTCGATGGAAAAAAGAAGAAGACTGCTGCAGCTATTCAGAAGGATTTGGGTTCAGACTCAGGGGATGAAACAACAATCACAACCACAAGTATAAAAGGTAAAAATTCTGAAGCACCTACTAGTAATTCTGCATAATCTACTGATAATGAAGAAAATGAGAGGAAAAGACATGAGATTTTTCATATTAGAGTTATTTCCAAGCATCAAAAGATTGATACTTTGTTTGATACTAGCTCACAAGTAAACTTGATTTTTGAAGCAATTGTAAAGAAGCTGCGATTACTAACCACACCTCACAAGAAGCCATATCCATTGGGTTGGGTATGTGATAAAGAAAAGCTACAAGTGACTAGACAATGTAAACTTAGGTTTTTTTTTGGGTCAAAATTTGTAGATGAGGTTGAGTTAGATATCATTTCGTTGGATATATGTGGAATTGTTCTAGGAAGTCCTTGTATGATAGAAAAGCTATTTTCTACAGAGCTGAAAACAAGTATCAACTCGTTAAAGATGGAATCGAATATATTGTAAGAGCTCATAAACTCAAGAATAATTATCCTCTCATAAACTCAGGGCAGATGAAAAGAATTGTAAATTCATGCAAACAATTTTTACTGATGGTTGTAAAGGAAAAGAAACCTGATAAAACCAATGTATTTGATGGCTGTAATGCTAAACAACAAGTTGATTTAGAAAAAGTTGTTTCAGAATATGCTATTCTATTTCAAGAACCTAAAGGTTTTCCACCCAAAAAGGAAATAGTACATGATATTAATTTGCAGCAAGATGCTCCATTGCCTAACATCGAAATGTATAGGTTGTCCACTTTAGAGAATGAGGAAATCAAGAAGCAGGTACAGGAGCCGCTCGAGAAAGGTTTCATAAGACCTAGAACATCACCATGTGGGTCTCCAATTGTCTTGGTGAGAAAGAAAGATGGATCATGGAGAATGTGCATTGATTACCGAGCACTGAATAAGATAATGATAAAAAATCGTTATCCCCTTTCCCTGCATAAATGATCTATTAGATCAGTTGAAAGAATTTGTTTACTTTTCCAAGTTGGACTTGCATAGTGGCTACCATCAGGTCAGAGTTGTAGAGAAGGATGCATGGAAGACTGCTTTCAAAACAAAGCAGGGATTGTATGAGTGGTTAGTTATGCCTTTTGGTTTAACTAATTCTCCTGCTACTTTCATGAGAGTAATGAATGATGTACTCAGGCCTTTTATTGATGATTTTGTCATTGTATATCTAGATGACATTCTTGTATTTAGTAAAACATGGGAAGAACATTTGAAGCATGTAAAGCAGACTCTAGATGTTTTGAAAAGAGAAAATATTTCTGTTAAGCTATCAAAATGTGAATTTGGCAAGACATATTTGAATTATTTGGGTCATATTGTAGGGGGTGGTAAATTGAAGATAGATCCCTCTAAGGTTGTAGTCATTGTAAACTAGCCTAAACCCAAATCTACTACAGAGATTAGAAGCTTCATAGGAGCAGCACAATATTGTAGAAAGTTTATTGCTAACTTTTCCTTGATTGCAACTCCCTTACATGCTTTAATAGGATTGAACAAGGTGTTTTAGTGGGGAGGCAAACAACAGAAAGCCTTCGACACCTTAAAAGAAAAGATTAGTACATCACCAGTACTAGCACTGCCTGATCTTCAAAGACCCTTTGAGATTGAAACAGATGCCAGTGACTATGCCATGGGAGTAGTGTTGATGCAGCGCGGTAAACCCATATGTTATCATTCTGAGACATTTACTTCTGTGGTAGTTAATTATCCCACATATGATAAAGAATTGTATGCATTGGTACAGAGTGTGAAAAAGTGGAAACATTATCTAATGGGCAAAGAGACAGTTATACATACTGGTCATCAACCACTTCAATATTTACACTCACAAACTAAGTTGCAGCAATCAAGACACTATAGGTGGATGGGTTTTCTACAACAGTTTCATCTTGTCATCAGATATAAAAAGGGCATACACAATAAAGTTGTAGATATGTTGTCCAGACCAATCATAAATGCATCTACTATACATAAGCATAACTCAATAATACATGAAAGATACTTTCAACAGTATGCTCAAGATATAGACTTTAAAGATGCATATGCAGCTTTAAGTAATGGAAAAAAGGTGGAAGAATTGGACTACTATATTAAGGACCGACTCTTGTATCATTTGGGAAAGCTATGCATCCCACAAACAGAGATAATTAACATAAGTAGGGATGCACATACTTCCCTGATATCAGGTCATTTTGGTGTAAGTAAAACAGTTCCACAGTTGCAAAGATTTTGTTATTGGCAAAAAGTGAATGAAACAGTTTCTAGATATGAAAGAGGGTGTACCATGTGTGCTAAAAGCAAGCCTAGCAATAGAAAACTAGGCTTGTACACTCCACCACCAGTTCCTTCTCATCCCTGGGAAAGTGTTTCCATGGACCTTGTTGGGGGACTACCTAAATCTAGAAAAGGTCATGACTATTTGTATATTATTGTGGATAGGTTCAGCAAAATGTGTATTTTAATACCTTGTAACAAATAGATTACAACTGAGCAAACAACAAAGTTGTTCTTTCAGCATGTATGGGTTCATTTTGGATTACCCACTTCCATTGTATCTGATCAAGATTCCTGATTTGTTGGGAAGTTTTGGTCAAGTCTGTGGGAATTGATGGGCACCAGAATAAAGAAGAGCACATCCTTTCATCCACAAACAGATGGCCAAATAGAGGTGGTCAACGGGACAATGATCCAGTTGTTCAGAGGCTATTGTAGCAAGCATCCAAGCTTTGGGATGAACATTTGTGTTATGTGCAACATGCTTACAACCGGGATAAACATTCTTCTACACAGATATCTCCCTTTGAGACATGTTTTGGGCTCACACCAAGGTCTCCCTTGGATTTTGTCTTTGGTAAAGACATAGTGATGTGGACAAGGCAATCGAGTTCATTGAGCAAATCAAAGAAATTCACCAGGAAGAGCAGGAACAGCTGGAAAAGAGGCAAGCCAAGTACAAGGCAAGGCATGATAAGCATCGGATTGAGCATATTTTCCAAGTTGGTGATCAAGTCTGGCTGTATATCAGCAAAGCCAGAATGCAAGGTGAAAGTAAGAAGCTGAAGCCAATAAGGTATGGACCTTTCATGATACTTGAGAAAATCGGTGAGAATTCTTTTTGCCTTGATTTTCCAGCTTACATGCACATCTATTCAGTAGTTAATGTAGAAAGCTTGAGACTATTTGAACCTTCGTTGATTGTGTTATACTCCTATAGGAATAGGTGTCATATTTCATGATTGACTGATTGGACTCTGTAATATGTTCATCCTTTCCTTATTGCAAAGGTTTCCACATTATCAAAATATCAAAAAATTAAAAAAAATGTAAAGAGGATATACCCTAAAAGAAAAATCAAAGGGTAAAAAGAATAAAATGGTGAAAAGAAAAAATGAGAAGAAATGAACCCCAAATTAAAAAAAGACCAGGAAAGTGTGAAAATCCAAATGCCACTACTATTTTATTTTATGTAAATAAACCATTGTGTGCATTTTGTTCTTTTTTGCACAATCGATGAATGGCCAAACAACTTAATCTTGGCTAGTTCATGTTTGAATTTCATGTTTTAGAGATAGAGAATAAAAATCTGTCCAAACTGTTAATCTTGGTAGCTAAGTAGATAGGTAGAGAAGCAAAGGAGTTCAATTGCTTAATCTGAGCCCTTGGAAGTAATAAGTTCAGACTTAGGTAGGCTTACATGCAAAGAAAGGAAAAGTTGAAAAGGGTTTTCCAGTCTAAGTGCACCCAAGAAAGAAGAAAAAATGTTAGGAAAATTAGGTTGGGTAGGTAGATTGTTGTTGCAGAATGAGACTTGTGATAGGTTTTGTCTCTTAAAAAATGTGCGTTAACATACACTTCTATCACAAGTTCCATGGCAGATATTTTTTGGTGCAGCTCAAACGAGGCATGACTAACTCCCCTTCATCATTTTCCCCAGTCATTCACTAACTTCCCCAATGGTATTGAGATCTTCTTAATATCATTAAAGCCACTCCATCTCATTTCATAAATTACCTAAGTGGAAACCCCATTTCTTACTTAGGAAAATGACAAAATTCTCCATAAAAACCCCCATTTCTTTAGCCTAAGTTTTAAACATTATTACTTAGCGCATTTTGTTCCATAAGCCATATTAATGATTAACCATTATTATATAACTCCCTTTACATTTGTTACCCTTCTTGTAATATGTATATAAAATAAAAACCCCACATTACTACATATCCCGCCTCGGTTAATTATAACCATATATATGTTCAAATCAGGGATTAATGGTTCATTTGGGACCTAGTAATAGCCTCCCACCATGCACTATTATGGAATTAATTAACCCCATGTTGATTAATAGCCAAAACCCGCAAATCAATTAAAATAAGCCCCGATGAATTAAAATGTGATCTTATTATAATCGGGCCCGCTGCTTATAGTCCCATGATCTCCGCTGAGCGCCCACTGTCAGATCTCTATCGCCACATCCGACGGTCCATAATCGTATCGCGACCACCATAACCGCCGAACTTTAACTCCCACGGAAAAGTTGGTTTTGGTCCCGTACCGTGGACATGCGTCACCCGCCCACTATGTTCGCTACCCCTCTGCCTGAAACCGCTCGAGCCCAAAAGTGGTGTGGGAAAAACCATTTACCGCCCTCCCCCAGCTAACGCCATTTTCTGACATCAACTGTCCTTTGCTGACGTCACTTGCCACGTCACTTGCCACGTCATCTGTCCTTCGAACCAAAATTTCCCGCCAAAAATCATTTTTGTTCAATAAAGGGTAAAAAAGTCATTTTTGTTATGTTTTCGCTGCAAACAGTGCTTCGAGCGTAAAAGATACCAAGGTCGCATTTCTAGTTTTTCAACCGCCTCTAGACCAGAAAAGCTCCAACGACGAGCTTGCAGACTCTGCTGACCCACCATTTTATAGTTTTTTCCCTCGTTTATCATAGTTTAAAAGCAAACAGAGGGATTTCCAAAGCTTGAAGAAGAGAGAAACCGACATATACAGAGATATTTTGGGCTAAACACCAGACATATATGAACAAATAAAACAGGGTACGCAATAAGTCAAAGAGTATCAGATCAAGCTTTAAAGAGTATCAGTGCAAAATTAAAGGCAAGTCAAGTCAGAATTAAAGAGTATCAGGAGTCGACAAAGAGAAGCAGACCAGAAATTAAAATCACAGTTAAGGCAAACAGTCAATGTAGAGCTACTGCAGGATAGCTGCCAGCCGAACCCTAAAGAGCCAGCCTCCAGCATAGCATAAGTTAGCTATTTCTACTTTGCTTGTAAATGACTTTAGGTTAAGATCCAGGTATTATCTCACAGCTTCTATGAGATATCTGTTGTACATATTGTGCTGTACATATTTTGTTGTATAAATACCCCCTCCATTATATTTTTAAGGAGGTTGGGTATGTGTGCGGATTTCTTAGACGCTGATGTAATATTGAACTTTGGAATAAAGAGCTGTTGGAAACAAACTGTTGTCTGACAGACTATAGCTGTCAGTGTTGAGGCCAATCCGATATCTAAACGATCTAGAGCCAGAGCTAAAAGGAGAACACCTTTCAAAGAAGAACCTTCTACCTTTGAACAGAAATTAGATGTTATCATTAAAGGAATGGATAGACTTGGTGATAGAGTGGAAACAATTGAGAGGAAATCCCCTTGGGATGCTCAACCAAGTAATACTGGGAGAAATCCAAATTTCAGGAAGAACCAAAATCCTAACACTGGAAAGACAGGGTCTGACCAAAATATTAGGCCCCCATTTCAAGAAAATTATGCTGAAGCCTCAACACTTGATGAACCAACAGAAGATACTCAAATTAGCTTGATGGGACTCAATGATGAACAACAAGTTTTCTTGACCCAAGAGGATCAAGAAGCTCACATTGTTAAACAATTCCAGACTCAGTCAGGTGAATCATTTGACTTTAGGGAGGGATATGATACAACCATTTATGAGGTCCACAAACAACACAATCTAAGGAGCAGAAGAACAGATGTCCCTGAAATCAACAAACAGAAAGATATCAAGCAGCCCAACAAAGGTAAGATTAATGACCCCCCTGTACATATTCTTGCTAAAACAGGTCCTAACCTTAATAATCCAATTGTTGAAGACATATCATACAGTCAAGCCACCTAACAGAAAACCTTCCACTGCTATTCTTGCTAAAGAAAAAGAAGAAGAGCCTTTAGAACATGATTTGGAAACAAACCCAACCTTTAAATCCATGCCCGAAGAAGAGAAAAACACAGAAAATTCAGCTGTTCGAATTACAAAAACTCAGACTGAAAAACGTTTTAATTTTGAGGCAGAAGTAGGAAAACTAAAGATAGTTGTTCCCTTATCAAAATTAGCTAAACATGATGTCTACAGAAGTCAAATCAGCAGATCACTCAAAATTTTTGTGAATGAAGATTCAATAAATGTTTTTAATGACCAACCTGAATTGATATTTGGCCCTGAAGTAAATGGAAAAACAACAGAGGGACAAGTTCCTCCTTTTTATGTGGCTTTAAACATTCATGATAAAATACTCCATAATTCCATGTTTGATTTTGGTGCTTCCCATAACTTAACGCCTAAATCTGTGATCGAGAGACTTGACCATGACATCACCAGGCCATATAAAGATCTTTTCTCTTTTGATTCAAGTCAAGTCAAATGTTTGGGTTTAATCAAAGATTTGTATGTGTCACTAGTCCAATATCCTGCCAAGACCATCTTAATGGGCATAGTAGTTGCTGATATTCCACCAAAGTATGGTATGTTATTGTCTAGATCTTGGGGTGCAAAACTTCAAGGATCTCTACAATTAGGCATGTCATACGCTACTATTTCACTGTTCGGTCAACCAAAGAGACTATATAGAGAAACCTTAATGAAGTATGTAGTGAGTAGTCAAGAGAAACCTCAAAATTTCCCTATCTACTCAATACATTCAGATATGGATTCTTTTATCCTTTACAACACTAAAATTGATCCCCCACATACAATGGAAATTCCGGCAGATGAAACAGAAAAAATTGCAAATGAAAAGTCTAGTGTCCGAAGCCAAGAAATTTTTCAAAATCATGAAACATCAGAGAAATAAAAAAAAATTCAAAAACCAGATCTCCCTATTGAACAGATCCCTGAAGCTCCAGATATTAACTATAAATGTGAAAACCTTTGGTACTTAGAATTTGATGGTTCTATGAACAAATTAGGAGTAGGAGCAAGGGTCTGGGTGCACAATCTGGGAAAAAATCATGCTGAAGGCCATGCCTACAGGTTAAACTTTAGATGCACTAATAATATGGCTGAATATGAAGCTCTATTGCTAGGTCTGAAACTAATCAAGAAGTTAGGAGCAACTAGAGTGTCAGTCATGGGAGATTATGATTTAATCATTCAAGAGATAAAAGGGAAGTTCTTGACAAATGATCTCAGATTAAGAGGATACAGAGAAGAAGCCCCAGAGATCCTTAACGCATTTTTGGAATCTCATCTTGCCAAAATCCCAAGAAAACATAACTTGCAAGCTCATAGCCTAGCAATGTTTGCCAGCACCTGTAAATTTCCATTTGAACCAAATCATCAATTCAGAGAAGCAATTAGACATAGGCTAGCCATACTTGATAATGTTAAGAACTGGCAAGTGTTTGACAATGATGAACAGATCAATAATTTTTTGACCCTACAAGAAGAATTTTCTGGCATTAACGCAGATGGAGATATAGTCAGTGAATTTGATACAAATCAGATAGAAACAATCATTTCAGCAGAAAACACAAATCAAATGCTTCATCCAACAAAATTTACCAAAGAAAAAATACAGGTTCTAAAAGAAACAAATATTGATGAGATTATTGAAGGACAAACTGAAATTATTAATTTGAAAGACAATCATTTACCCAAAGGATTAACTCCTTTGGAAGATCTCTTTGATTTCAACGATATTCCAAAAAAACCTCAGATGGAACCTCCAAAAGCAGAGATTGAAGACTACAACATAGGAACTGCAGAAAATCCAAAAATGATAAAATTGTCCAAATCTTTGCCCCCTGATCAAAAGCTTAAGTATGTTGAACTGGTCAAAGAATTCCAGGATATTTTTTCCTGGAGCTATGAAGATCTGAGATCTTATGACACCTCTGTAATTCAGCGTACAATACCTCTCAAGGAAAATCAAAAACCATTCAAACAAAAGCTCAGAAGAATCAACCCTGTACTGCTTCCTTTAATAGAAAAGGAAATCAAATGAATGCATGATGCAGGGATAATTGCTCCAATCAGGTTTTCAGAATGGGTTTCTAATTTAGTGCCTACTAGGAAGAAAACATGGGAAATCAGATTATATGTTGACTTAAGGAATGTAAACAAGGTTTCTTTGAAGGACAACTACCCTTTACCTAAGATGGATAATATTTTACAATGGGTAGTAGGTGCTTCTAAAATTTCACTTTTGGATGGGTTTTTAGGGTTTAACCAGATTCTAGTTCATCTTGATGACCAAGAAAAAACTGCATTTACAACACCATGAGGTACATTCAAATATGTCAAAATGCCATTCAGACTTAAGAATGCAAGGGCAACCTTTCAACGAGCAATGGACATAGCTTTTGCAAAAGAAATTCATGATTTTCTGATTGTATACCTAGATGACCTCACCATGTTTTCCAAATCAAATCAGCAACATTTAGATCATTTGAGACAAGTGTTCCTTAAGTGCAGAGAGTATGGTATTTCATTAAATCCTAAAAAATCTCTGTTTGGTCTAGAAGAAGGCAAATTTTTAGGCCACATCATCTCGAGAGATGGCATCAGAATTGATCCTGCTAGAATAGAAGCTTTCCTACAAATACCCCACCCCAGAAATGTCAAAGAGCTTCAAGCTTTCTTAGGCAAGATTAAATTTTTGAGAAGATTCATATCTAATTTGGTTGAATTAATCAGATTGCTGAATAATATGTTAAAAAAGGATTCAAAGGTCAAATGGACAATAGAAGCCAAACAAGCATTTGAAGAAATCAAAATGGCTTTGACCAGAACACCAGTCCTTACAAGTCCAAAGTTTGATAGAGACTTCATAATTTTCTCATTTGCATCAGAACACACCATAACAGCTGTTCTACTACAAAAAGATGATCAAGGATGTGAAAAAACCATAGCCTTTTTTAGTAAAGCACTTAGAGGTGCACCTCTCAAATACAAAATCATGGAAAAACAGGCTTATGCACTTGTGAAAGCCATTCAAGACTTCAGAGTCTACATATTGTATTCACATGTAATAGCTTATGTACCAAATATTGTTGTTAAAGACATCCTGACTCAGGATGGAATTGAAGGCAAACGAGGTAAATGGATAGCCAAGATATTGGAGTATGACATTGAAATAAAACCTACAAAGCTGATAAAAGGACAGGGATTGGCTAAACTCATGACTGAAACAAACCTTCAAGCCCTAGACATCAATGAACTGGATAACGAACAGGAGATTACGACTCCACAAATTAGCCAGGCCTTCTTAGAATCACCTTGGTATACTGATATAATTCATGTATTATTAAACCTGCAGGCTCCTACAGGATTATCCAGAACAAAGAAAAGTTTTTTAAAAATGAAAGCTTCAAAATTCTATATTTTGGAGAATGCTCTTTTTTGGAAAAATCATGAATTTATTTTATTGAATTGTTTAATAAAAGAAGAAGCTGACAATGTTCTCAAAGAATTTCATGCAGGCGACTGTGGTGGACACCTATACTAGAAATCAACTACAGAGAAAATCCTAAGGGCTGGATTTTACTGGCCAACCTTGTTTGCGGATGTAAAGAAGTTTGTCACTGCTTGCCACAAATGCAAAATTTTTGAAGGCAAAAGGAAACTGTTACTCCTGCCATTGAGACCAATTTCCACTGAAAAACCCTTTCAACAATGGGGTTTGGACTTCATTGGTGAAATCCATCCTTCCTCTTCTGGCCAACATAAGTGGATTCTTACTGCCACAGACTATTTCACCAAGTGGATAGAAGCCATTCCTTCTAGACAAGCTAATCATACCAATATCTTGTCTAGGTTTGGTTGTCCTAAAAAGATCATAACTAACAATTTTGTCATCTTCAAGTCCAAAAAATTGATAAATTTCTGCAGCAAATACCATATCATTTTAGGCCATTCCATAGCCTATTACCCTCAAGGTAATGGTCTAGCTGAGTCTTCAAATAAAAGCCTGGTCAATATTATTAAGAAACTGCTAGAAGAGAACAAGAAAAACTGGCACAAGAAACTCACAAATGCACTATGGGCAGACAGACTTACTACAAAGAGATCTATTGGAACTAGCCCTTATGAGCTAGTTTATGGCATGGAGGCTGTGTTTCCCTCATCTTTGGGAGTTCCTGTGATGAAATTACTGCAAGAAGCTCAGGTGGAAGCAAATGACATTCAAAGAAGAATAAATTATACCATCCATTTGCAGCAGACTAGAGAAGAAGTGCACCAAAGATCTCAAGAGTTACAAGAAAAACTCAAGAAAATATTTGATAAAAGGACCAAAGCAGAAGATTTCTACATTGGAGACAATGTTCTGAAGTGGGATTCCAAGAGAGAAGACAAAGGAAAGCATGGGAAGTTTGACTTCCTATGGAAAGGGACATTCATCATCCATGCATTGCGAGGGAACAATACTTACTTTCCGAAGAGCTTGGATGGTACAGAAACAGAAGAAGGACCAGTGAATGGTCGGATGCTGAAACATTACTTTGATCCATTTGTTTGATATATTCTGACTCTAACATGTACATAAGAAAATTCAGGATCAACAACTTGAAAGAAGTAATCAACTTTTTCATTGCAGCCATAAAAATGAGGAGGAAAGTGCATAAAATTTTGAAATCATTTCTTGGCAGGCAGAGTATCCAGAATAGATGTACAGTTGTTTGAATCAGCTCAAGAATAATGTATATATTTTACATAATCCTTTTTGTACAGTTTTTAGATTTATCAAAGGAAGATTTCAGAGCACAAAAAAAGTTACTTATAAGGCCATCTGACCTGTTGTTCTTGACTTTCCACCAGGGAAAGCCATCCCCAAGTGGAGCCACTATTATACTCCTATAGGAATAGATGTCATATTTCATGATTGACTGATTGAGCTCTGTAATATGTTCATCCTTTCCTTGCTGCAAAGGTTTCCACATTATCAAAAAATTAAAAAATTAAAAAAAATGTAAAGAGGGTATACCCTAAAAGAAAAATCAAAGGGTAAAAGGAATAAAATGGTCAAAATAAAAAATGAGAAGAAATGAACCTCAAATTAAAAAAAGACCGGGAAAGTGTGCAAATCCAAATGCCACTACTATTTTATTTTCTGTAAATAAAGCATTGTGTGCAGTTTGTTCTTTTTTGCCACAATCGATGAATGGCCAAATAGCTTAATCTTGGCTAGTTCATGTTTGAATTTCATGTTTTAGAGATAGAGAATAAAAATATGTCCAAACTGTTTAATCTTGGTAGATAAGTAGATAGGTAGAGAAGCAAAGGAGCTCAACTGCTTAATTTGAGCCCTTGGAAGTAATAAGTTCAGACTTAGGTAGGCTTACAATGCAAAGAAAAGAAAAGTTGAAAAGGGTTTGCCAGTCTAAGTGCACCCAAGAAAGAAGAAAAAATGTTAGGAAAAGTAGGCTGGGTAGGTAGATTGTTGTTGCAGAATGAGACTTGTGATAGGTTTTGTCTCTTAAAAAATGTGCGTTAACATACACTTCTATCACAAGTTCCATGGCAGATATTTTTTGGAGCAGCTCAAACGAGGCATGACTAACTCCCCTTCATCCTTTTCCCCAGTAATTCACTAACTTCCCCAATGGTATTGAGATCTGCTTAATATCATTAAAGCCACTCCATCTAATTTCATAAAGTACCTAAGTGGAAACCCCATTTCTTACTTAGGAAAATGAAAAATTCTCCATAAAAACCCCCATTTCTTTAGCCTAAGTTTTAAACATTATTACTTAGCACATTTTGTTCCATAAGCCATATTAATGATTAACCATTATTATATAACTCCCTTTACATTTGTTACCCTTCCTGTAATATGTATATAAAATAAAAACCCTGCATTACTACATATCCCACCCCGGTTAATTATAACCATATATATCTTCAAATTAGGGATTAATGGCTCATTTGGAACCTATTAATAGCCTCCCACTGTGCGCTATTATGGAATTAATTAACCCCATGTTGATTAATAGCCAAAACCCGCAGATCAATTAAAACAAGCCTTGATGCATTAAAATGTGGTCTTATTATAATCGGGCCCGCTGCTTATAGTCCCGCGATCTCCACTGAGCGCCCTCTGTCAGACCTCCATTGCCACGTTCTACGGTCCATAATTGTATCGCAACCACCATAACCACTGAACTTTAACTCTCGGGGAAATGGTGGTTTTGCACCCATACTGTGGACACACGTCACCCGCCTACTATGTTCGCTACCCCTTTGCCCGAAACCGCTCGAGCCCAAAAGCAGTGTAGGAAAAACCATTTACTGCCCTCCCCCAGCTAATGCCATCTGCTGA
The DNA here is from genome assembly GCA_031772625.1 of Pinus tabuliformis. Taxonomy (NCBI): domain Eukaryota; kingdom Viridiplantae; phylum Streptophyta; class Pinopsida; order Pinales; family Pinaceae; genus Pinus; species Pinus tabuliformis. The sequence continues at coordinate 1,849,820,227 of CM062818.1, read as the reverse complement.
TGTCAGCTGTCCTTTGTTGACATCACTTGCCACGTCACTTGCCACGTCATCCATCCTTCGAACCAAAATTTCACGCCAAAAATCATTTTTGTTCAATAAAGGGTTAAAAAAGTCATTTTTGTTATGTTTTCGCTGCAAACAGTGCTCCAAGCGTAAAAGGCACCAAGGTCGCATTTCCAGTTTTTCAATCGCCTACAGACCAGAAAAGGTCTAGCAACGAGCTCGCAAACTCTTCCGACCCACCATTTTACAATTTTTTTCCCCCGTTTATCACAGTTTAAAAGCAAACAGAGGGATTTCCAAAGCTTGCAGAGGAGAGAAACTGACATATGCAGAGATATTTTGGGCTAAACACAGGACATATATGAACAAAGAAAACAAGGTACGCAACAAGTCAAAGAGTATCAGATCAAGCTTTAAAGAGTATCAGTGCAGAATTAAAGGCAAGTAAAGTTAGAATTAAAGAGTATCAGGAGATGACAAAGAGAAGTAGACCAAAAATTAAAAGCACAGTTAAGGCAAACAGTCGGCGCAGAGCTACTGCAAGACAGCTACCAGCCGAACCCTAAAGAGCTAGCCTCTAGCACAACATAAGTTAGTTGTTTCTACTTTGCTTGTAAATGACTTTAGGTTAAGATCTAGATATTATCTCATAGCTTTTATGAGATATCTATTGTACATATTGTGCTGTACATATTTTGTTGTATAAATACCCCTCCATTATATTTTTAAGGAGGTTGGGTATGTGTGCAGATTTCTTAGACTCTAATGTAATATTGAACTTTGGAATAAAGAGCTATTGGAAACAAACTGTTGTCTGGCCTATTGGATGAAGAATTGATGCAGAGGACTTGTCACGGAATTCTTGAATCAAACTCCAGATCAATAAGTCCCTTATATCTTATGTTTTACAGTTTTCTTGTTTACTATATCATCTGTGTTTCATGATCTCAATGATAAAGAAAAAGATTAATTCAGAATTTGCTTACCTACACTCTGTTTTCAATCTTTATTATTCTCATTGTTTTCTTCAGAATTAGCATAAATAGTGAATTCTTAATTTCTCATGTTTCCTGATTCTCTCATATTGATTATTTGATAAAGAATTCTTAACTGCTCTTTGTCGGTAAGCATCCATTTTCCCTATTTCAATATGTTGAAGGATTCTTAACTGCCCTTCAACCATTTGAGCCCATTCCATCTGCTTCAAGTTTTTTCATGTGTTCCATGTTTGACTACCTTGCTATGTGAAGCCATCGTCTACTAAGAAACCAAATCTAGAAAGCCTGTTTCATTTGACTCCATCATGCCCAATGGACTGAACTACTCTGTTTTACCTCACAGTTCTATTGAATCTCACCACCCAAACTCAAAACAAAACCCTTGTACTTCATAACTAGCCTAATACCTTAAAAAAACAACGCTAAATCAGAAAGAGAGAGCCCTCTCTAGATGCAGATCGGCTAGAATCTGTATCTAAAAGATTGGTCTATGGTTACCTCGGCCGTATTCCCTTTCTTACAACTTTTGGGAACAACCTGAGTGATAACATCATTGAAGACTCCACTGGGGACCTGAATAATTGTTTGCTATTATTGTTTATTTCATAAGCCACAGATGGAGCCTGAAGTTAGCCAGGTAGCCGTTGAAACTGCTTTTGGTTTGCAATTGCAGAAGTAAATAAATGCTACTTCAGTCTATCTCCAGTCTAGTTTATGTATTGGACAGTTGGTTCGAAATACATGATCAGTTCTTCCTTTAAAATAAATCTTTAGGAAAGTTCAAAACTCCCACATCTAAAACCTCCCAGAAGAGACTGTTAAAGTTGTATTGATAAACTATTTCAAGAAAAAACCAAAAACATACCTAGAAACTAGCTTCAGAAAGGGTTCATTACACCAGATCAAATCCTGATCCTAATCCCCCACCTGTGTTTGAAAATCCTAATCTGAACCCTAAGATTCTTAGAAGACAAGAAAGCCAAGAAAATTCGGCTAGTTCACACCTTGACAAACATTTGCAGAACTCCATTCAGTCTGAGCTTACCTCTGAAAAAACACCAAGCCTTTTTGTGATTACTATAGCTTCTCCAAGTCTACCATCAGCACCTCCAACTACTTTTTCCACTCCTCCACCTCCAACTCTCATTTCCATTGTTATCCCTACTCCTCCAGTTGTCACAGCTGTTTCTATAACCATGGCAAACCGATATACTCCCTAAACTTAACTGCCAATGCAGGGGCTATGCCTCAAGACTATCAAAGTAAAATCACCTATTTTGACGGTACTAGTACTTACATAGCTCAAAAACATACCAAGAAAATGACCGACTATTTTGAAAACTATGAGATTGATGATGATGATGTCAGAATGAAAGTTGTTTTTCAAAGTTTAACTGGTGATGTTAGAACCTAGTTTAGAGCCCTCCCTGCAAACAGTATCAATGACCCACAAGCTCTTTATCAGACCTTCTTGAACATATGGGAAAAGAAGAAATATCCTCTGCACATTCTATCAGAGTATGAGAACCTAAGGACAGGCACACAGGAAACTGTCCAATATTACTGTGCCAGATTCAATAATATCTACAATGCTATTCCTCAAAATCTTAGACCTCCTCCAGATTTGGCCTTGATTAAATTCCCTGATGCATTTGACTCTGATATGGCATACCAAATTAGGGAAAGAGCTCCCCGAAACTTAGAAGAAATGTAGAGTATAGCTATCAGTGTTGAGGCCAATCTGATATCTAAATGATCTAGAGCCAAAGCTGAAAGGAGAACACCTTTCAAAGAAGAACCTTTTTCCTTTGAACAGAAATTAGATGCTATCATTAAAGGAATGGATAGACTTGGTGATAGAGTGGAAATAATTGAGAGAAAATCCCCTTGGGATGCTCAACCATGTAATACTGGGAGAAATCCAAATTTCAGGAAGAACCAAAATCCTAACACCGGAAAGACAGGGTCTGACCAAAATATTAGGCCCCCATTTCAAGAAAATTGTGCTGAAGCCTCAACATCTGATGAACCAATAGAAGATACTTAAATTCATTTGATGGGACTCAATGATGAACAACAAGTTTTCTTGACCCAAGAGGATCAAGAAGCTCACATTGTGAAACAATTCCAAACTCAGTCAGGTGAATCATTTGACTTTACAGAGGGATATGATACAACCATTTATGAGGTCCACAAACAATAAAATCTGAGGAGCAGAAGAACAGATGTCCCTGAAATCAATAAACAGAAAGATATCAAGCAGCCCAACAAAGGTAAGATTAATGACCCCCTTGTACATATTCTTGCTAAAACAGGTCCTAACCTTAATAATCCAATTGTTGAAGACATATCAGATAGTTAGCCACCTAACAGAAAACCTTCCACTACTATTCCTGCTAAAGAAAAAGAAGAAGAGCCTCTAGAACATGATTTGGAAACAAACCCAGCCTTTAAATCCACGCCTGAAGAAGAGAAAAACGAAGAAAATTCAGCTGTCCGAATTACAAAAACTCAGACCGAAAAACCTTTTAATTTTGAGACAGAAGTAGGCAAACTAAAGATAGCTATTCCCTTATCAGAATTAGCTAAACATGATGTCTACAGAAGTCAAATCAGTAGATCACTCAAAATTTCTGTGAATGAAGATTCAATAACTGTTTTTAATGACCAGCCTGAATTGATATTTGGCCCTGAAGTAAATGGAAAAACAGCAGAGGGACAAGTTCCTCCTTTTTATGTGGCTTTAAACATTCATGATAAAATACTCCATAATGCCATGTTTGATTCTGGTGCTTCCCATAACTTAATACATAAATCTGTAATGGAGAGACTTGACCTTGACATCACTAGGCCATATAAAGAATTTTTCTCTTTTGATTCAAGTAAAGTCAAATGTTTGGGTTTAATCAAAGATTTGTGTGTGTCACTAGTCCAATATCCTGCCAAGACCATCGTAATGGACATAGTAGTTGCTGATATTCCACCAAAGTATGGTATGTTGTTGTCTAGATCCTGGGGTTCAAAACTTCAAGGATCTCTACAATTAGACATGTTATACGCTACTATTTCACTATTCGGTCAACCAAAGAGACTATACAGAGAAACCTTAATGAAGTATGTAGTGAGTAGTCAAGAGAAACATCAAAATTTCCCTATCTACTCAATACATTCAGATATGGATTCTTTTATACTTTACAACACTGAAATTGATCCCCCACATACAATGGAAATTCCGACAAATGAAACATAAAAAATTGCAAATGAAAAGCCTAGTGTCTGAATCCAAGAAATTTCTCAAAATCATGAAACATCAGAGAAATCAGAAAAAACTCAAAAACCATATCTCCCTATTGAACAGATCCCTGAAGCTCCAGATATTAACTATAAATATGAAAACCTTTGGTATTTAGAATTTGATGGTTCTGTGAACAAATTAGGAGCAGGAGCAGGGGTCTGGGTGCACAATTTGGGAAACAATCATGCTGAAGGCCATGCCTACAGGTTAAACTTTAGATGCACTAATAATATGGCTGAATATGAAGCTCTGTTGCTAGGTCTGAAACTAATCAAGAAGTTAGGAGCAACTAGAGTGTCAGTCATGGGAGATTTTGATTTAATCATTGAACAGATAAAAGGGAAGTTCTTGACAAATGATCCTAGATTAAGAGAATACAGAGAAGCAGCCCTAGAGATCGTCAACACATTTTTGGAATCTCAGCTTGCCAAAATCCCAAGAAAACATAACTTGCAAGCTCATAGCCTAGCAATGTTTGCCAACACCTGTAAATTGCCATTTGAACCAAATCATCAATTCATAGCAGCAATTACACACAGGCTAGCCATACTTGATAATGTTAAGAACTGGAAAGTGTTTGACAGTGATGAACAAATCAATAATTTTTTGACCTTACAAGAAGAATTTTCTGGCATTAACACAGATGGAGATATAGTCAGTGAATTTGATACAAATCAAAAACTCTGCTGAAGTATATAGGTGGTCTACACAGCTATTTGAAGCACACCATTCTAATGTTTAACCCTACTAGCATAGATGAGGTATTTGTTCAGGCTACACATCTAGAGGCTAGAGGAAAGAATGTGAACCTAGAAGTTGGGGGATCATCAAAACCCACTGCAAGCAAGAACAAGGAAAAGAGAAAGCATAAATGGAAAGAGAGGAAGACAAATGTTGTACAAAATACCAAACCTTCATGCACTCACTGCAAGAAGGATGGGCATGACGATGAACACTACTGGATTCTACATCCCGAGCTGAGACCCATGAAGTTCGATGGCAAAAAGAAGAAGACTGCTGCATCTATTCAGAAGGATTTGGGGTTAGACTCAGGGGATGAAACAACAATCACAGCCATAGATATAAAAGGTAAAAATTCTGAAGCACCTACTAGTAATTCTGTACAATCTACTGATAATGAAGAAAATGAGAGGAAAAAACATGAGCTTTTTCATATTAGAGTTATTTCCAAGCATCAAAAGATTGATAATTTGTTTGATACTGGCTCACAAGTAAACTTAATTTCTGAAGCAATTGTAAAGAAGATGGGATTACTAACCACACTTCACAAGAAGCCATATCCATTGGGTTGGGTATGTGATAAAGCAAAGCTACAAGTGACTAGACAATGTAAACTTAGGTTTTTTTTTGGGTCAACATTTGTAGATGAGGTTGAGTTAGATATCATTCCCTTGGATATATGTGGAATTGTTTTAGGAAGTCCTTACTTGTATGATAGAAAAGCTATTTTCTACAGAGCTGAAAACAAGTATCAACTCATTAAAGATGGAATCGAATATATTGTAAGAGCTCATAAACTCAGGATTAATTATACTCTCAGAAATTTAGGGCAGATGAAAAGAATTGTAAATTCATGCAAATAATTTTTACTGATGGTTGTAAAGGAAAAGAAACCTGATAAAACCAATGTATTTGAAAGCTATAATGCTAAACAACAAGTTAATTTAGAAAAATTTGTTTCAGAATATGATATGCTATTTCAAGAACCTAAAGGTTTGCCACCCAAAAAGGAAATAGCACATGATATTAATTTGCAGTAAGATGCTCCATTGCCTAACATCGGAATGTACAGGTTGTTCGCTTTGGAAAACGAAGAAATCAAGAAGCAGGTACAGGAGCTACTCGAGAAAGGGTTCATAAGACCTAGCACATCACCATGTGGGTCACCAATTGTCTTGGTGAGAAAGAAAGATGGCTCATGGAGAATGTGCATTGATTACCAAGCACTGAATAAGATAATGATCAAAAATCGTTATCCCCTTCCCCGCACAAATAATGTATTAGATCAGTTGAAAGAAGTTGTTTACTTTTCCAAGTTGGACTTGCATAGTGGCTACCATCAGGTCAGAGTTGCAGAGTAAGATGCATGGAAGACTACTTTCAAAACAAAGCAGGCATTGTATGAGTGGTTAGTTACGCCTTTTGGTTTAACTAATGCTGTTGCTACTTTCATGAGAGTAATGAATGATGTACTCAGGCCTTTTATTTATGATTTTGTCATTGTATATCTAGATGAAATTCTTGTATTTAGTAAAACATGGGAAGAACATTTGAAGCATGTAAAGCAGACTCTAGATGTTTTGAAAAGAGAAAATATTTTTGTTAAGCTATCAAAATGTGAATTTAGTAAAGCATCTTTGAATTATTTGGGTCATATTGTAGGGGGTGGTGAATTGAAGATAGATCCCTCTAAGGTTGTTGTCATTGTAAACTGGCTAAACCCACATCTACTACAGAGGTTAGAAGCTTCCTAGGAGCAACACAGCATTGGAGAAAGTTTATTGCTAACTTTTCCTTGATTGCAGCTTCCTTACATGCTTTAACAGGATTGAACAAGGTGTTTCAGTGGGGAGGCAAACAACAGAAAGCCTTCAACACCTTAAAAGAAAAGATTAGTACATCACTTGTACTAGCACTACTTGATCTTCAAAGACCCTTTGAGATTGAAATGGATGCCAGTGACTATGCCATGGGAGAAGTGTTGATGCAGCACGGTAAACCCATATGTTATCATTCTGAGACATTTAATTCTGCGGTAGTTAATTATCCCACATATGATAAAGAATTGTATGCATTAGTACAGAGTGTGAAAAAGTGGAAACATTATCTAATGGGCAAAGAGACATTTATACATACTGGTCATCAACCACTTCAATATTTACACTCACAAACTAAGTTGCAGCATTCAAGACACTATAGGTGGATGGATTTTCTACAATAGTTTCATCTTGTCATTAGATATAAAAAGGCCATACACAATAAAGTTGCAGATATGTTGTCTAGACCAATCATAAATGCATCTACTATACTTAAGCATAACTTAGTAATACATGAAAGCTACTTTGAATAGTATGCTCAAGATATAAACTTTAAAGATGTATATGCAGCTTTAAGTAATGGAAAAAGGGTAGAATAATTGGACTACTATATTAAGGAATGACTCTGTATCATTTGGAAAGCTATGCATCCCACAAACAAAGAGAATTAACATAATTAGGGATGCACATACTTCCCTGATATCAAGTCATTTTGGTGTAAGTAAAACAGTTCCACAGCTGCAAAGATTTTGTTATTGGCCAAAAGTGAATGAAACAGTTTCTAGATATGAAAAAGGGTGTACCATGTGTGCTAAAAGCAAGCCTAGCAATAGAAAACTAGGCTTGTACACTCCACCACCAGTTCCTTCTCATCCTTGGGAAAGTGTTTACATGGAATTTGTTGGGGGACTGCCTAAATCTAGAAAAGGTCATGACTATTTGTATATTATTATGGATAGGTTCAACAAAATGTGTATTTTAATGCCTTGTAACAAATAGATTATAGCTGAACAAACAACAAAGTTGTTCTTTCAGTATGTATGGGTTCATTTTGGATTACACACTTCCATTGTATCTAATCGAGATTTCCGATTTGTTGGGAAGTTTTGGTCAAGTCTATGGGAATTGATGGACACCAGACTGAAGAAGAGCACATCCTTTCATCCACAAACAGATGGCCAAACAAAGGTGGTCAACTGGACAATGATTCAATTGCTCAGAGGCTATTGCAGCAAGCATCCCAAGCTTTGGGATGAACATTTGTGTTATGTGCAACATGCTCACAACTGGGCTAAACATTATTCTACACAGAGATCTCCTTTTGAGACCTGTTTTGGGTTGACACCAAGGTCTCCCTTGAATTTTGTCTTTGGTAAAGACATAGTGGTTGATGGACACAGTGATGTGGACAAGGCAACTGAGTTCATTGAACAAATCCAAGAAATTCACTAGGAAGAGTAGGAATAGCTAGAAAAGAGGCAAGCCAAATGCAAGGGAAGGCATGATAAGCATAGGATTAAGCATAGTTTCCAAGTTGGTGATCAAGTCTGGCTGTATATCAGCAAAGACAAAATGCAAGGTGAAGGTAAGAAGTTGAAGCCAATAAGGTATGAACCTTTCATGATACTTGAGAAAATCGGCGAGAATGCTTTTTTCCTTGATTTGCCAGCTTACATGCACATCTATTCAGTAGTTAATGTAGAAAGCTTGAAACTGTTTGAACCTTCATTGATTGAAGATCCCGAAGAGTAGAGTCAATTTCCTTCTGTTGATGATTTGTTGCCTGAATATCTCAATGAATTGCAGGAAGATACAGTTCCGGAAAAGAAGGTGAGAACTACGTGCAGAGGGGATGTTGAGTACCTCAGGATTGGACTCAAAGGTTCAAAACCAAATAGTGCAAGATGGATAGAAATTGGGCAAGCGAGGAATCTATATCCTCACTTGTCTGATGCTTAAAAACCAACTTTTGGTGTTCCAAAAGCTTTTTCAATGGGAAGGTGTGATCCAAAATGGATCCTAGAACACTCCCTAATTTTTATGAACTCTCTAAAAATTATGCCAAAGATTCAAATTCTTATAAAGATCAAGCTATAGGAGGGAATCCTCAGACAGTTGCAATGGTGATCAGCGCAGATCAACGAGGGTCGTCAATCTAGCATGTAGAGTGGTGGACAATGGTAACACACGCTGACACCAACTGGCAAATGTACGGACAAATTTTTCGTAGCGGAGGTAGTTTCTGATATGCGATTAGCGACAAGTCGCTAATCACATATCGTAGGGAAAACCTCTAACTGAAGAGAAGCCTCAAGCACTTAGACCTGAAATAATTATAAAATGTGGAAAATATTGTTTCGGTTCCATTGGAGTGGGATTCCACAAAATTGGCAGGATATCAGACGGGCTTCGAGCAGTAAGCATTTTCGACCGATTTCTACCCGATGCCACACAACGATCGCCATGCATCCTAGCAGGGAGAGAGAGAACCGCTCACGTCGGATGGGTAAACATCATGCTACTCAGCCGCCCGATATGAACGAAAACTGTAGGATCTGGGGCCCCCAGATCAATGATGGAGACGCTTTCCGATGGATGACTGGATTTGATAAGATTATAAAGCAAGATCACATAGGATTTGAAGTCTGATATGGACGATGCATTGACAGAAGGTCATGTTTCACGGGCATTCTTGGAGTTAACAGAAAAAATGACCATTTCAAATATGTCGGAGAGAACTAACACTCATCCATTATGAAATAGGTGGCCACCTCCCTGTGAGACGTTATACAATGACTAATTATGCAAGACAGAGGGATTCAAATAGACAGAGGCAGGGGAACCAGAATGTCGGGAAGTGGAAATGAATAGTCAAGAAGAAGATTGGCTTAAAAGCCATGAACTGACAGAGAGGGAAGCAAGTTAAGAGTAGTAAGCAGTAGGCAGTAAGCCGGAAGTAGAGAGAAGAATTCGAGCTGACCTACAGAAGTGAAGGCAGCATCGAGCTAGAGTTAGGACAGAGACAGAGAGAGTCAAAGAGTCTATGTTCTCCAAAGAAGGCTTGAGAGGTTCAAGCACACTCCTCTGTAATTTTGTCATGTGTGAGTCTCAGATTGGGCTCATACTACTCTGACCAATAGATGTCAAGAGTCAGTGAGGAGAATCTGTGTACTCTAGAGACTTGGGGAATCCAAGTACAACCTTACTAATTTGTATCTATTGTGTGAGACTCAAATTGAGCTCACTGTTGTAAAATCTCTGCTACGAAGACATAACAGAGAGGCCACCACTGAAGGTTGGACCAGGAGATGTAGCCCAGGAGTATTGGGTGAACTCCTTATTAAACTTGTTGTGTTTATATGTGTTGTCTATTATGTTTTCTTTTACTGCTTCATTGTTTGTGTGTTTCACAATCTTATCAATATGTTGCATAAAATAACATAGGCACATCCATGAACATGAGTCTGTAATACCTTATTGTTTTTCTTAGATCAATTATGGTTCATATGTAGACAAATTTAATTCACAATCATAAGAAACATCCATATCAATAGGTGAATCAAAATTGTCTACATCACCTCCATTCTATATAGTAGAGATTTTTGTTCATGTCTGTCTAACCTGATCAGGACAAACACTTTCAAGTGTCTTGGAGAGCCATTTTGGAGGACCTTTCTGAGATGGCCAAGGTTGTTTAGTTGACTAAGATGGGGATGAATCAAGATTTAGCCTTCCAATTCTCTCAATCACATCACTCAAAGTGTCTTCTTGGTCAGTGTCTAGAGATTCATGAGGGGGATAGCGTGCTTCATAAGGAGATTCCATAAATTGATCCAAGATAGGGATCTCCCCTTCAAGATGTGGAATTCATTATCAAATTCTTGAAAATATTTTGCATGCCTGAATTTGTCCAAGCAATCAAGGTGTCACTAAACAAAATTGTTAGTCTTGGAAGATTCAAGAAAAATTACATCTCTAGATATTATAAAATTCTTATTTACTTCATCATAAAGATGATATGATTTGGAGGTATCCGAGTACCCTAAGAAGATACATTTTCGACTCCTTGCACCTATTTTGTTTCTTTGTTCCTTAGGTATCAATGAATAACAGGTGTGTTGTGCTGTACAACAACCCCCCATTTCATAAAATTTTACTTTCAAAACTATAATATGAAATGGGTCCCTTTTAGATTAAATTGGTATCAGCTTATCATTCCTCAAAAGGTCCGAAAAGAAACAATACATTATAAACCTTTTGAGACAATCTATAATCGGTCTTATAATAAAAAATGAATAATTATTTATTATTGCAATAAAGCGATCGCAAGATCGCATATTGCAATAACAAAGGATGCATAACAAAAGACCCATTGGTTTTCCCCGATGCGACAAGCGCGAATAACTATCAGATATCGGGAAGGTAAGCAATCGTAACAAAAGGCCCCTCTCTTTGCTCCGATGCGATATCGCTATCGGTGATCGGGGAATGTAACATGCATGCAACTAAGAGCCCTCTTCTAAAAAGCTCCCGATACGAATTGGCGATATCGCTATCGGCGATCAGGGATCCCGTAATGACACCAATATAACAACTTAAGCATTCCTCCGATCCCCGATTGCGATAAAGCTAAGCGCGACTTTCAAAAATGATTGATAAGTCTTAGGTATATTATGTTGAATTATTATTAAAAGCCTTTCTCTTCCCGATAGTGATTCACTTGTGCCCAACCACCAGAACATCAAAGCCACGCTTAAAGGAATTATTCGGCCAATAAATGATATGATGAGCATTTAAATGATTGACAGGTTTAAACGGCCAATTAATGGAGCAGTAATGCCAAAATCTCTTCAGAGATTGTATCCATGGCCACCTTATGTTAATCCTCCATTTCATTGATTGATATAACTCTTTTATATTTGGTTTGCGCCACCTATTCTCCGCATTACGTTCATTTTATCTCCTGTGCAGAGCTCCTCCGAAGCAGCAAATTTAGGCCAAATGGGGAAGAAGTTTAAGAAAGATGGAACAGCTTCAGCTTCCGCAGTAACAGGACAACACACTGCCGATCCAGGGCCAAGTAAAAAAGGATTAATCTCAGACACCACATGTGTTGGTCTTAGTAATACTACTTGGCAGAGCATGTATAATTTGGTTGAGGCCGAAGAGCCTCAGGAAACATCAGTACAAGCTACAGCAGAATCAACCCGGAAGTCCGAGGCAACCCTAAAGGATTTGGCCGATTCTTACCTACACCGGATAGCAGCTCGAGAGAAAATTCTTCCATACACAGATGTGGTAAGATGGGAGGTTGAGGAAATTCCAATTACAAACAGAACATTTTGCACTATCGACGGGAGAGTATTCGGTTCATTTCAACCCGATGATTTGAGACAAATGTACCATTTGCCCGAACCAGAGAAGAACTATAACAAAGCATTCCTGGAGAAGTTCAGAGATGAAAATGAAATTGAATCAGCACCTATACGGGAATGGAGACAAAACCCAGTGAAACACAAGCATGAGTCCTCGGGTAAGTACTCTGTCGATTCCTTATGTTCTCCTTATTGTTATGCTGGAGCGATGATGTGTAGAATTTGGGGGTTGCATGATTCTTCAAACTTTTACATAGAGATGGTACCTTTAATGGAAGAAGCATGCAATAGCGAAATAATAGATTGGGGGAATATATTATCTGATAAGTTAGCAACAGCTATTCTTGAGTTCAGAAACAAATCCTGCGTTACTGAAAGGTTCATTCCTCCATTTTACTTTAGTGCCTACATCTTAGATACTCTCTGTTCTAACTCCGAATTTCCTGTGCTGGGGTGGAGATGGACTCCACAGGACCCCATGCCCATTCATATCTATCACCAGAAGTTGTGGAAAGCCCATTATAAACAGCACTTATATCAAGTTTGCAATGGATTTATGTTACCCATTTACTATGCAATTTTTGATAAACCTACTCCTAAGATTTCCTCACAAGCACAGGTTGACTTGACAGTTGTAGGAACCTGGTTTGGAGAAGAAAAATTTACATATGTAAGAGTTTTGGGCAGTCATTCCATGCCTCATGTCCTCCCCTTGTATATACTCGACAAACTATTGGCTCGAGAGATAGCATATCAACTTACATCCGAAGGAGTGACATACACTCTGAGGAATAAAAAGAAGCAAGTCTGGCCTCCATTTCCTTTAAGGTGTGGTGTTTACACTCTGCATGACTACAAGCATGCAGAGAAAGAAGCAAAAAAGATAAATACACTGAATCTCGCCACTCTTCCTAACAGACGATTTGATCCAAACAAAGTCGTCTATAATGCACTAGAACGGGAAAAACTCACTAAATTTGAACATAAAAATGATGAGTTTGATGACCTATTCTCCTGGGCCGAGTCATTATTTCAGGTTCAAGCGCTAGCTAAAATGGGATATCACGACAACAGGTTAGTCGAATTTAACAAACTTGAGAGCGGAGGTTGCAAACTATGCCTCTAGATTTGTTAGCCACTGCCTTGATGACACAGTTAAGCGAGCCTGAACAGCGACTTACCAATGAACCTCCTGCCACATTAGAAATTTTTGAAGAGGAACTCCAGAGGAAAGAGCAAGAGGAAGCGCAGAGGAAAGAACAAGAGAGAATATGTGAAGAGGAACAGAAAAGGCAGCAGAAGAAGAGCAGCAAGGATGTGAATGTCGATACCCAGATTGACCCAAGGTTGCTCCAGGAATGGCAGTAATTCGATTCAATCATAAGCAATCTAGAAAGCTCAAGGGAAGCCGATACATCCAAAGCGGCCGATACACAAGATACAACATCAAAAGAGGTTCCAAGCGAAGGAACCAGCGGTCTACCCCCTACTACAGACTTAGAAATAATTCCCAAAGATCCTTCGGATCAAATCATTTTGCAAGTGGAGAATATACCTTCATTGGATGTCTTTTACAGCCCAAAGCACAGGACCGTAGTAAAGCGACAGAGGAAAAGGAGAAGGATTGATCAACCTTCCCCGTTCCCTGAACAAACAGTGACAACCAACGTAATTTGGAAGGAGGAGTTTAATCCTTCAAATGACCTAACAAAATTGTCCCAATATGCTGGAGCCTATTCGGCGGCCACCATGGATAAGGCATCGGAAGTGAGTAATTTTTTAAAAGAAAAATACCAGGCAATCGCTTCATTACAAGCACAACTATTGGAGGCACAACAGAAATTAGAACAATTAGAACAACAATTGTCCACGCAGCAACAGATAAATAATCAATTGAACAAGCAGTTGCATGAAGAGAAACAGAGGGTAGATTCGAGTGTGATTCAAAAGAAGAAAGAACTATCGGAGGCATTAGCAAAATTGAAAGCAATGAATGAACAGATGGTAAAGACAAAAGATGAGAAAATTGCTCAATTATCGGGTCAAATAGAGAAGTTCAAGAGTCTTCCACAGCCTGCCAATTTCAGAGCAGAAGCACTACAGATTAATAAGGCACTGGTAAGACAAATAATATTATTATGTCATAAAATTGCTCAAGTTGAACCCCTATGTGACATAACATCATCAATAATCGATAAATCAGTCGATGCTAGACAAGACTTAGAGCAGGCCAATGAGACCTTAACAAATTTTCTTAATTGGTAGGACACTAATGAGGGACAGGTAGCAAATTTTCCTAAAATCTTAGAATCCCATAAAGAAATCCTATTTATGGAGTGGCAGTCCCAGTTAATGAAGGCAGAGAGAGCAGTTTCTAGATGAAAATTATCCACAAGTAATTTGATTGAATTAATTAACAATACTCTCTATTTATCTAATATGATCTCTCAGTGTACACCAGGTAAATTACTATCGGCCAAAACATTGGAGCAATCATGTTATCAAGAGCTGGAAAAGAATGGGAGATTGATCACATGTATTAAAAGTTTAACTTGGGACACCTATTGGTTGTTCCTAGTAAAACCATACAGCCAGAGAGCCGCCCTCAAGTGCCTAACAGATGCAATCGAGTGTATCATTCCCGATATACATGATGCCACCTATGCTACTCAACTCAATTCTCGTCTCAGCCGCCCTCAAGAAGTGGAACCGATGCTAGCGATATGCCAACTCAGGTCAAAAGGCAAACAGCTAGAGTGATGAATCATGCTGCCGACTGCCAGATTGCTATGGGGGAGATATTCAAGATCAAGTTGTACCAATTTAGTAGAATTTTAATTTTGTAGTTAGTTAGTTTAATTAAGTATTTATAGACCCTTTCATGTATTTAGAAGGGGTCATAAGTTTTTGTATATGACTTAAACCTGAAGTTGCACTATTGTACTTCAGGTATATTTTTTTATAAAGATTGGGCCAATTATTCCAATTTTGATAATGAATATTTTATGTGGATGTGCACTACTGCCTTTATTTAAAAGTATTTCTGAGTCGGAAGAAGGAATTTGATTTGCGATTGATGTTGGGAATGATTTGAAGCTCATATGGTACTACTATCTATGTTTGAATTCATTCTTTTTATGTGAATTGTTATTTGATCATTCTTGCTATTATTGAATATATGCATGTGTTTTAACAACATTCTTTATACTTTCCACTATTGGATGTTTACAGCGTGCTTTTCTTCTAATCGTACATGTATCAGTAATATAAAAAGATAAGTGTAACAATGTTTTATTAATTACTTTGTTCAACTATTTGAACAAAGCAATTATTATATGAATGAATGTCTATGTTTATTGAATAGTCATCTATATGCCTATTGATGAACAAAGATCATCAAACGTTGCACTTAAGAATAGAAGCTTCCCGGGATAGAATATTCATTGGTATTTTCGCCTTTAGATTAAGTCATCCATTCATTATCACTTATTAGAAAATTAGTCACTCATCCATCCCCTTTTTATTCATTACTGGGAAACTTGTCCCATTATATCCAGTCGGAGCCACCATCCTGTTGGAAATAATACTGAGAGGGGGCGTGAATCAGTATTATCAAATCAATAAAACTTCTTCATTTCCATACTTAGATACATATACGCTACTTCATTCAAGGGAACCCGCTTGTATACGCAACTGTGTCTAAAGCAACTAGCGTATATCCAAAATACTTATGATTCAGTTAATCCTTTAAATGTTGATCTTTAGTTAGTGCATCAGAACTTCATTAACCGTATGGAAAGTCAACAGTAGCAGTAAAACAGATAGATCAACACACATAAGAAACACACAAGAACACCATGATATAAGGTGGAACCCCAATGTGGGTGAAAACCACCTGCTGCAATTCGTTTCTATCTTCCTTTATTAAGAAACTTCTTTTACAATGTATTGGTGCAGTCCTTTACCAGTACGCAGGCTACAACCTGTAGAAGGCTACAACCTTCTCTCGTTCTCCAGACTCTCCTGGAAGGGAGCTCCAACCCCCTTTGCTCTTGTACTAGCTAAGATACTAGTACGTAGGCACCGGCCTACAATCTTCTCTCCTCCAAGTACCACGTTTCATACATTTTCAGACTGGATACTCCTGAAGCACAACACATAATCTGAAGGCCACATTTCATCAAATTTTCATACTAGACCCATAAATATCATTGAAGCAAAAATCAATCAATACTAGCCTCATCAATCTATGAATCACTGAAACACTGAAACCCTGTCAACAACACAGTCACCAGAACATAGAGCAAAACTCTGCAATAACAATTAGAACCAACTGTACCATTAAAATCATACATCAGACTGCATACGCTACTTGGAAGTGCCGAACCTGCGTGTATACGCAACTTCATCAAGATGAACCAGCGTATATGTCATTAATCACTTATTCATAACTTTGCTGCACTTCTTGACTTCAGACATAACCAGATCATGAAATATACAAGGATAATATATGTGTTAGCACCCAGATCTAGTCCATCAAAAAATATGAGTCATTATGATCCTGATCCAATATTAGATCTCATCCATCAGTACTGAAGCTAAACACAATCATCCAAACAAGATATGCAAAATACTGACTCCTTTAAACTGTCATCAGAACCCTTCAACAACCAGAACCACCTATAACTTCAAATATCATAGCTCAAAAGGTATATGCTACTATAATGAACTCAACCTGCGTAAATATGCGCTTACACCAAAGCCAACCCGCGTACAGATCTATAAATATTCAATCATGACTTGCAATGATTTCAAACTTAAGTTATACCCAGTTCTGATCATTACATGCGTTAGTATACAGATCTAGAATAAACATAATCAATCATATACAGATAGTTCATTTCAAACCATTTGATCCCGATCTATCCTTAGATCTTGTTCTCCATCAACCGGTGAGATCCCTCCTTAGCTCAGATCAAGCAATGCATCATCAACCCATAACCTGCATACTGGATCTCATCCTTCCTCAGATATTCAAGACTTTTCAGGTGCTCTTGCCTAATGATCTTCTTCTCCTTTTATAGTCTTAGGCCTTTCTCAATACCACAGTCCAAAACCATAATAAATCAATACCAAGAGCCCAATACTTGGGATCAACACACTTGTCGAGATACCATGGTCCAAAACCATAGGTTCAAATACCGAGGACTAACTACCACGGACCAAAAGTAAGCTTTCCGACATGTACGCGCTTTTCCGTGCATGAAACTGCGTGTATACCCTACTTGGTATATTGCGAACCTACGTATACGCGACTTGGTATATAGTGAACCTGCTTGTATACCCTACTTGGTATATAGCGAACCTGCGTATACGCGACTCGGTATATAGTGAACCTGTGTGTATACCCTACTTGGTATATAGTGAACCTGCGTGTATACTCTTCTTTCTTCATTCTTTGTAGTCTGATCATCAATTATTTGCTACTGACCTGTTGCACTATAATCTATCATTTTGCCATCAAGGATAACACTTGTCTCATAATGCCAACAATCTCCCCCTTTGGACTTGATGGCAAAGCTAACTTGTCATACTTAGAACTTGATCTTCTTATTCCTTTGAGTTGACCTGCATCCCATGCATTTAGTCGCATCTGTAGATTGATCCAATTATATGTAAGTGAGATTTTCTTCTATGAGAGGGTTGCCATCAAGTACAACACATGCATCATAATGCCAACAATCTCCCCCTTTGGACTTGATGGCAACAACACCAAATCACTCTCCCCCTTTGACATCAAGGGCAAAGGGTGGACCAAGATATTCTCTTTCCTTGATAAACATTCTGTTGTCCATACTCCCCCTGAGTACTTGCTGAAATCTCCAAATGTGCTCCCCCTTTGTATATGCCAAAGTGTACCAATCTGTCCATGCCAAGTCTCTGTACTACTGAAGTGTGCTGTTCATGCTCTTCCTGACTGAAGGCAAGATCTGCAAAAAGATGTTCTTCAAGAAGAACCATGACTTATACATCATAAGAGACCTTCCTATCACCAAAAGACTCAATACATACATCCATTTCCCAACCACGTGGGGATATACTAGAATTGACTCATCCACCCAACCAAGTGGGGATACATCAAAAGTTTACACATGATAAAGCAAGAACATTACATCTTTATCCCAGGCATAGTGGGGAAACAAATATAGGCCGTTACATGACCTTGACACCATGAAAGAGATACCACAAAAGAGATATATGACAAAGAGATGAAATCTCTAGAGCAAGACTTATGAAAGTCACCAATAACTACTATTAGCAGCATCTGACAATCACTGTATATATCAGCAACCATGTTCTCCTTCTGTTCTTCTTTCTGCAGCTGATCCACTTGAACCAAAATAGCTTGAGTACTTGAACCAAAAGCTTCTAAGGTAATGTCAACAATGCATTATTAGAAGATTATTTGCTCCCCCTAAACCTATGCCAGATGGACTCTAATAGACCCATATTAGACTCTCTGCAACCAGAGTCTGTCCCTGCTGATTTCCTTCAAAACTCCATATACGCGTCTGCACCTGCATAAATCGGCGTATGTACGCGGATACCCCTCATCCAACTCGCGTACACTAATTTCCATATCAACAACCTGTAAATGTCCTGTAACAAGGTATGTCTGAACATAGATGTCAACTCATCCTTTTAAAACATCATCATGAAATCATTCACATTATATCATATGTGAAACCACCATAGCCATTTCATCAACATCAAGCTCTACATGATCCAAGTATCATTACTCCCGAACATCTGCATCAATCAACATATGTACGTATCAACCTATCATCATATAGATACGAACTCATCATCATGTCTCCAACAAAGCGACTTTGAGTAGTCATCCATGTATCAGCACTATGTATCTTGAGCTCAAGCTCTTTTGACAAAACTTCTTGATATCATCAACAACAACAATCCTTATCCACATGAGTGCCTGCATCATAACTGTATGATCTTTATGCATATGACAACAGCAGTATATGAGTGACTCATCATCAAGTGAGGAAGATGTATATCCAAGCTTTGTACTTCTCCTTATCCTTATGAAGATCACCATGTAAGCACCATATATGCATCATCAAAGAATCAACCATAAATCTGATCTGAACATCTACTATGTAACTTCAAGAATCATATGAGAGTTTATCATAGACAACTCACAACCACATCATAGCAAGATATATCATTTAGCCATATAAGTATCATCACCAAGGACTATTAATCCATAATGCCAACAATGCATTATTAAAGGCATATGCTCCCCCTAAACCTGTGCCATCTTGTTTACTGTCAGATCTGATCATGCATATCAGCAAGAAGTATCAAGACATCATCATCAAGTTAGGATCAAACCCTTCTAAACATATTACAAGTATCAAGATATTTCCACACATCCTCAGCAGACTGTAAATATTATCAAACAGAGAAAATAATGGACTGAAACATAACATATCCTTTTCCTGAACCTGTCCCTACTGCATTTCTTCAGATAATCATATACGCGAGTGTGCAGCATCCAACTCGCGTATATATGCGACTTCCCTTTATGGAACTTGTGTATGAGATTCAGGACACTGAAGTTTTATACTTTCAGCTCCCTCTGAGTCTGTTATGTCTGTGTTGTGTTGTGTCTGAGTACATTGTGCTGCGCCACATCTGTCTGACTGTACTTCCTTCTTCTTCCATATCTTCACGTGTGATGATGTTTTCTCCTTTTGGTGTGATGTCCATCCTTTGTTCCTGCATTCCTTTGATATATGTCCAAGCTTGTTACATGCATAACATCTTACATGTTTCATATTCCTCCTATAGCAATCAACAGCTTTGTGACCAAACATATTGCAAGAAAAACAATATCCATTAAAGTACCTGGAATGTGATGATCTTTTTGTGTGATGATCTTGAACCATCCTTCTTCTGCATCTAGCTGCAACATGTCCAAAATTATGACATTCATAACATTCAATATTATTCATCTGAGTAAATCGTCGACCATAGTTAGGAGTAAGACATTTTCTTTGAAGAATCTCTTTCCTTGATTGTTGATGAGGTTGACCTCTCATCTCCTTGTTGATCATTTTGGATTTCTCTTTAGAGTTCCTTGCCTCACCTTGTGAACTAGATTCACCTTCAACAGATTCATGAAAACCAAGGCCAGTCTTGATAGCAGGAGACCTTTGACTACTAAGAATATCATCCAAGGCTTTAGTACTATCTTGAAATTGCAACAGTTTATCCTTTTCTTCTAATTTACCTTTCAAGATATTTACCTCAACCTGAAGTTGTTCTTCCTTTTCTAGACATTGCTTCTTCATGTCTTCTTCAGCTTTCCTTCCTTCTTCCAACTGATGCCTTAGTTTGAGAATCTCCTTTTCTTGTTCTTCATTCACATCCTGCTGCATTTGACGAATTCTGAAGGCACATTCCAGCTGAGATTTTAAGCTGATAACTTCGTTTTCCTGTTTTTCAATAGCTTGGAGTAGATCTTTATTATGCTTCTTTGTTTCTTCAAGTTCTTTCTTTAGCGAGAGGGTTCAAGACTTTCAC
Source organism: Pinus tabuliformis (assembly GCA_031772625.1). Classification (NCBI taxonomy): domain Eukaryota; kingdom Viridiplantae; phylum Streptophyta; class Pinopsida; order Pinales; family Pinaceae; genus Pinus; species Pinus tabuliformis. The sequence continues at coordinate 1,849,799,391 of CM062818.1, read as the reverse complement.
AATAACTGGATCAATCTCTGAGCTCCTTGATTGTTGTATTATTTTCAATGACTTCATTTCTTAGAGATGTTACTTCATCCTGCAACTTTTGATATTTGTCCTTGAATAACTCTCGTTGAGTCTTTAGACGAGTAGCAGCTTCTTTGAAGGCACCATCCTTTATGTTCAAAAGTTTTTCTTGAGTTCTAATTTTGTTTGTCAGACTTTTAAATTCTGCCTCTATTTTATATCTTTCTTGTTCACCCATAAGAGCAAATTTAGTTGTTTCGCTATCACTTTCATCTTTTCCAAATGGATAGATAGCTGGAGCATCAGAGGATATCAAATTCATACCTGATAGTTCATCTTCATTCTGAAATGATTCTGAATCTGAAGAGCTTCTTATTCCTAATCCCCAATCGATTCTCCCACTGTCATAGTTCTTCTGAGATGTCTTCTTCTTCTTAGGTGCTTTCTTCTTAAGCTTCTTTCCCATAGTTCCAAGGATCTCCTTCAAGCGATCAAGCCTCTACCAAAGGACCTGCTCTGATACCAATTGTTGGAAATAATACTGAGAGGGGGGGTGAATCAGTATTATCAGATCAATAAAACTTCTTCATTTCCATACTTAGATACATATACGCTACTTCATTCAAGGGAACCGCGTGTATACGCAATTGTGTCTAAAGCAACTAGCGTATATCCAAAATACTTATGATTCAGTTAATCCTTTAAATGTTGATCTTTAGTTAGTGCATCAGAACTTCATTAACCATATGGACAGTCAACAATAGCAGTAAAACAGATAGATCAACACACATAAGCAACACACAAGAACACCATGATATAATGTGGAAACCCAATGTGGGTGAAAACCACCTGCTGCAATTCATTTCTATCTTCCTTTATTAAGAAACTTCTTTTAGAATGTATTGGTGCAGTCCTTTACCAGTACGCAGGCTACAACCTGTAGAAGGCTACAACCTTCTCTCGTTCTCCAGACTCTCCTGGAAGGGAGCTCCAACCCCCTTTGCTATTGTACTAGCTAAGATACTAGTACGTAGGCGCTGGCCTACAATCTTCTCCCTCCAGGTACCATGTTTCATACATTTTCAGACTGGATACTCCTGAAGCACAACACATAATCTGAAGGCCACATTTCATCAAATTTTCATACTAGACCCATAAATATCATTGAAGCACAAATCAATCAATAGTAGCCTCATAAATCTCTGAATCACTGAAACACTGAAACCCTGTCAACAACACAGTCACCAGAACACAGAGCAGAACTCTGCAATAACAATCAGAACCAACTGTACCATTAAAATCATACATCAGACTGCATACGCTACTTGGAAGTGCCGAACCTGCGTGTATACGCAACTTCATCAAGATGAACCAGCGTATATGTCATTAATCACTTATTCATAACTTTGTTGCACTTCCTGACTTCAGACATAACCAGATCATGAAATATAAAAGGATAATATATGTGTTAGCACCCAGATCTAGTCCATCGAAAAATATGAGTCATTATGATCTTGATCCAATATTAGATCTCATCCATCAGTACTGAAGCTAAACACAATCATCCAAACAAGATATGCAAAACACTGACTCCTTTAAACTGTCATCAGAACCCTTCAACAACCAGAACCACCTGTAACTTCAAATATCATAGCTCAAAAGGTATACGCTACTACAATGAACTCAACCTGCGTACATACGTGCTTACACCAAAGCCAACCCGTGTACAGATCTATAAATATTCAATCATGACTTGCAGCGATTTCAAACTTAAGTTATACCTAGTTCTGATCATTACATGCGTTAGTATACAGATCTAGAATAAACATAATCAATCATATAGAGATAGTTCATTTCAAACCATTTGATCCCGATCTATCCTTAGATCTTGTTCTCCATCAACCGGTGAGATCCCTCCTTAGCTCAGATCAAGCAATGCATCATCAACCCATAACCTGCATACTGGATCTCATCCTTCCTCAGATATTCAAGACTTTTCAGGTGCTCTTGCCTAATGATCTTCTTCTCCTTTTATAGTCTTAGGCCTTGCTCAATACCACAGTCCAAAACCATAATAAATCAATACCAAGAGCCCAATACTTGGGATCAACACACTTTTCGAGATACCATGGTCCAAAACCATAGGTTCAAATACCGAGGACTAACTACCACGGACCAAAAGTAAGCTTTCCGACATGTACGCGCTTTTCCGTGCATGAAACTGCGTCTATACCCTACTTGGTATATTGCTCTGCGTATACGCGACTTGGTATATAGTGAACCTGCTTGTATACCCTACTTGGTATATAGCGAACCTGCATATACACGACTTGGTATATAGTGAACTTGCATGTATACCCTACTTGGTATATAGTTAACCTGCATGTATACTCTTCTTTCTTCATTCTTTGTAGTCTGATCATCAATTCTTTGCTACTAACCTGCTGCACTATAATCTGTCATTTTGCCATTAAGGACAACACTTGTCTCATAATGCCAACAATCTCCCGCTTTGGACTTGATGGCAAAGCTAACTTGTCATACTTAGAACTTGATCTTCTTATTCCTTTGAGCTGACCTGCATCCCATGCATTTAGTCGCATCTGTAGATTGATCCAGTTATATGTAAGTGAGATGTTCTTCTATGAGAGGGTTGCCATCAAGTACAACACATGCATCATAATGCCAACACATCCCAAACGGAAAAGGAGCTATATTAAGGTCCGGACCGGGTGGTTATCCCCCGATGTTGATGCAACGATTTTCGAGGCATCAACAAGGTGGAACCAAAATTCGTGATATGTCTCACCAAACGAATGAGGCCATACCAAATTTAATAGGGAGTCTTGTTTTTAAGAGCATGAGATGGACATATATTCTTAATATTCACTGCACATAGAACTTCATCATCCCAGAAAATCAACTTAACTTTTTTGATAAACACCATTGAATGTACCATATTTAAGATTGTCATGTTCATTCTTTCAACTAGACCATTTTGTTGAGGATTATAAGGCATTGTTGTTTGATTTTTGATCCCATGCTAGTGAAGATAGTTTTCAAATTATTTTGAACTATATTAGTTTCCATTATTAGTACGAATATAGACAATATGAGACTGTGTATTGTTTTCAATCCATGCATGAAATTTTTTGAAATTTTCAAAGGATTTATATTTGTTCTTCAATAGATATACCCAACATATTCTGGTGTAGTCATCAATAAAAGTCATCATGTATTTATTACCATTTGCAAAGGAAATAGGAATAGGACCACAGAAGTCAGAATGTGTCAGTTCAAACTTTCTATGTGCTTTCGAATGGGAATCAAGAAAACATTTTTTTTTCTCTATGATTTCCTAAGATACAAGCATCACATTGCTTAATTTTCCTAGGAATGTTTGGAAAACCATTAACACCATTTCTCTTTAATAGACGAATAATTTCATAGTTCATATGTCTAAATATAGCATGTTGTAAGAGATTGGATGGTAGTGTAGCTTCTTCACATTGAGAAGTAAATGAATTTTTTTGTGTGTGGGTAGAGGTTCCTTGCAACTTCAAGAGTCTTTCTTCTTATATCCTAGTCATAACAATTGAGTTATCTGATGCTTTTCCCACCTGAACCTTTCCATCAAACATGTGAATGGAGTGTCCTTGTTGATGGAAGTGAACCAAGGACAACAAGTTTCTTCGCAACTCAGTAGCTAGAGAACATCATGTAGAATAAATTCAGTGAGACTAACTAGTTTTAACCTGATGGTACCAAGCCTAGATGGCTTGAGTTTTAACTTATATACAAAGTGGAATGCTCCATCAACATTGTGATTGAATTAGTCAAATAAATATCTTCGAAATGTCATGTAGAAAGTTTCTCATGAATCAAGCAACCATGCATATTTCCATGAAGCAAGTGAAGCATTAAACAAGCCTTTAGTTACTCAAATATTTAAATGTGCCACAATGTAATGAGTGGATTTGAGTGCTTTACCTTTCCCTTGATACGGTGATTTACCTTTCTCTTCATTCCTTTCCTATTTGGTTTGTCCCAAGAGAGCCTGCATGTGGAAGAATCATGTCCATTCTTTTTGCATTGTATACAATGAAGATCAAGTCTTCATTCTTGGTAATGTCGACCCTTGTGCCTCTATTATTCTTCCTTCCACGTCTTCTTCTTCCACCTTTTCATCTAGAAGAATCTTGTTATTTATTCTTATCTTTATATGCAAGGCACACAACTTCTTCAGAAGACTGTGGAGTCATATTCTTCTTCCCAAAATCTTTCTCTCTTTCAACAAAATTCTCCACAAGAGAGTAAAAGGGGATCTCCTTAAGTTTTCCACTAGCTTGTAATGACTCAAGGTAATGAAAATATGTGGGATATAGTGTCTTGATGGAATATGTGATGAACATCTATTTAACACTGGTAGCTTCTATATCATGCATAATTTCTTATATTTAAGAGGCTAAGTAAAGTGGATCATCATATTTCACTTCAATATTGAACAATTTGGCCATTAATTGGACTACTTCAAGATTAGAGTGTGAGTCATATAAGTCTTTCAACTTGTTTAAAGCTTCAAAGGAATTTATAATGGAATAACATGAAGACTCACCTATTCATTGACTAATACTACAATCAAGGCATAGGCCTTGTTATTCTTGTTCTCCCATATGGTGAACTCTTTATCAAATGTGGGTTTTTTAGGAGGATTTCCACCTTCTCCTTCACAAACTCCACCCCAAAGTTCATTAAAAATAAGGGTGTTCTTTATATTCCTGGACCATTCATGGTATTTCTCTTTGCCAGAGAGTATTACTCTAACTACGAAGATGAATGAATGCATTATTGAAATTCTTAACCGGGCCCTAAATAGTCATAATACTTGCAACAAAACTCTAATACGTCTCTGCAATTTTCTTCAAAAAGACACTGGAATTTGACTTCAAGTTCTTATATCATGCTTCAATGTGTATAATAATACCAACTAATGCAATATCAATCACCATGAATGACCAACATGTCGGACCAGATATAGGTGCATAAACTTCACATACTTTCTTTAACATAGAGTAGTAAAACCATTCACAATAGACCAATTGAACCAATGCATATATGATCAGATATAATATATGGTTCAATGCATGAACAAAATATATGAATCAATGCAGAACTTTTTATCACCAAAAAATGATCACCTAGCCATTTCTAACTAGGTGGATCAAAATACACCATGTAGGATTAATTTTACCATAGTAAAATCACTTTCAGTGTAGAAAATAATTTAGTAAACCACTTTTATCAAATTATTTTCTGATTTAAATAAAAAACCCATGAGAATAATTAGATAAATCATTATTTATTTATTTTTCTCTAGGAATGATTATTAAATCATTGTTTAAATAGTTATGCCTTGTCACATTTGACTAAATCCCCTAGGAATAATTAAATAAATCACTATTTATTTATTATTCCTTATTTCTATTATTGGAATAATTGTTAAATCACTATTTAATAATTATTTCAATTTCACACCATTCTTAATCCTCGTGAAATAATTAATAAATCATTTTATTTGTTAATTATTTCTAAGTAAAAATATTTAACCATTTTAATATCTTTTCCTTCTCCAATAAATATAATTAAGTATTCCTATCAGTTAGATCTTGATTTGGTCAATATTATTTTATTATTCTCTATTTGTGAGATTAACTCAATACTTTTTTATAAATAGGAGGGTTTTCCATTCATTCTTCACCATGATCATTACCATTGTCACCATTATCATCCCTTCTCTTTTGAGCTCCCATTTTAGTTCTTGTCAAACTAGGCAGTAACTTCTCAAGAAAAATTGATTCATATGTATTATTCCTTCAGGTTGGTCTTCATTATATACATGAGGGAGACTGTTCACTTCATCTCCTGATGACTATTCATGTCTCTTATTATTTATTTACATTTATTTGATTTATTCACCCAATCCTGATGATTAGGTGTCAACACTCCCCCCCTTAATCTGAAGGGATGTTGGTGAGTCCAAGCATCATTCCCAATCATTCAAGCTTTTCTCTTCCAAGCGCTCTGGTGAAGATGTCGGCAATTTTCTCATTGGTGGAACAATGATGGAGGTGGATTGTTTTGGCCTCAACATGATGTCGAATCAAATGATATTTGGTATTGATGTGCTTCGTTTGATCATGGAACTTTGGGTTTTTGGCCAATTTTATTGCAGGGGTATTGTCAATCATGAGTGGAGTTGATTGTACTTGTTCTACTTGTAAATATTCAAGAATTTTCCTAAGCCACACAGTTTCTTTTGTTGCTTCAGCTGTTGCCACGTATTCTGCTTTTGTTGTGGAATCTGCTAGAACTGATTGTTTGCATGATCTCGAGGAGACATCTCCTGATCCAAGACTCATAGCATATCCTGAAGTAGATACCCCAGTTTCTTTGTCTCCATCGAAGTCTGAATCAGAGTATCCAATCAAGCTAAATTCGTCTACCTGTGTATACCTGATTCCAAAGTCTTGAGTTCCCTTCAAGTACCTTAGAACTCTTTTTGCAGCAGACCAATGTCCCTCACAAGGCTTTTGCATAAACTTGGAGAGGATTCCAATAGCAAATGAAATGTCTAGTCTGGTAGTAGTTAGGTAGTTAAGACTTCCTACAAGCTATCTATACTTTGTTGCATCCTCAAATTCTTTTCCTTCAATAGATGTGAGCTTGAAGTTTTGTTCCATTGGAGTAGTAAGAGGATTGCATTCTGTCATGCCAAACCTATTCAACAGATCTCCAATGTATTTCTTTTGAGAAAGAAATATGGACTTCGGATGTTGGGTTACTTCAATACCAAGATAGTAATGAACATAGCCCAAATCAGTCATTTCAAAAATTTTCCCTAATTCCTTATTTATAGATGCAATGTAGCTTTCATTATTCACTGTCATCAAAAGATCATATACATATACCACAAGATATACAACTTTTTTGCCAATTTTCTTGACAAATAAAGTTGCATCATCAAGATCATAATGTTTGAAATTGAGTTTCAGAAGATGCTCAGTTAGTTTTTCATACCAGGCTTGTGGTGCTTGTTTGAGGCCATACAAGGACTTCACAAGTTTGCATACTTTATGTTCATGTTCTTTCACAGCAAATCCTTTAGGCTGGGACATAAAAAAATTCTCTTTTAGATCTCCATTCAAGAAAGCAGTTTTTGCATCCATTTGATGGACTTTCCAACCATTCTGAGCTGCTAGGGAAAAGAGTGTCCGGATGGTAGCCCATTTTGCTATGGGGGCAAAATTCTCCTCATAATCGACCCCTTCCTTCTGTGCAAAACCTTTTGCCACAAGCCTAGCTTTCTGCTTGTCAGGTAAGCCATCAGCTTTATACTTGTTCTTGTAGACCCACTTGCAGCAAATTGGTTTGGTTCCTAATGGAGGATCACCCAGCTTCCAAGTGTCGTTCTTTATGAGGGAATCATACTCCTTTTGCATCGCTTCTTTCCATTCATCATGAGAAGAAGCTCTTTGAAGGAATTTGGCTCAAAATCTGTAGACAAGTTCAATTCACAATCATAAGAAACATCCTTATAAACAGGTGAATTAGAGTCATCTACATCACCTCCATTTTTCTGGTTTGAATTTCTAGTTCCTGTCTTTCCAACCTCATCAGGATGAACACTTTCAAGTGTCTTTCTCAGCCACTTTGGGGGACCTTTCTCAGATGGTCCAAGCTGCTCCATTGATTGAGTTGGGATTGAATCAAGGTTGAGTCTCCTAATTCTATGAATCACATCACTTAAAGCATCATCTGTTGTTGGAGTTTCATGCAGGGGAGAGTGTTCTTTAGAAGAAGATTCCACATGTTGATCTAGTATAGGAATCCCCCCTTCAAGATGTGGAATATGATTATCAAATTCTTGAAATGATTTTGCTTTTGAAAATCTATCCAAGCGATCAAGTTGTCGCTCAACAACATTGTCAATTTTGGATGATTCAAGAAAAATTACATCTCTTGATACAACAAACTTTTTATTTACTTCATCATAGAGACATTATGCTTTGGAGGTGTTTGAATACCCCAGGAAGATACACTTATGACTTCTTGCACCAAGTTTGTTTCTATGTACCTTTGGTACCAAGGCATAATAGGTGGAACCAAAGACCCTGAGATGCTTTACCGAAGGAACATGTCCATACCACATTTCATAAGGAAGCTTGTTTCTAATAGCATTAGATGGACATCTATTCTTTATATATGCAGCACATAAAACAGCATCAGCCCAAAACATTATCTTTACATTTTTGAAGAGCATGGACCATACCATATTTAAAATTGTCCTATTCATTCTTTCAGTGACACCATTTTGTTGGGAATTATAAGGTATAGTTGTTTGATGTTTGATCCCATGTTGGCGAAGATAGGTTTCAAATTCATTTGATGTGTACTCTTTTCCATTATCAGTGTAAATAGACCCAACATGATATTGTGCATCATTTTCAATCCATTTATGAAAATTATTGAATGTTTGAAAAGCATCAGATTTGTTCTTCAATAAATAAACCCAAAACATTCTGGTGTAGTCATCAATAAATGTCATCATATATTTATTTCCATTTGTAGAAGGAACAAGAATTGGACCACATAAATTTGAATGAATGAGTTCAAGTTTTCTATGTGCTCTTGAATGTGAATCATGAAAAGACTGTTTGCTATGCTTTCCTAGAATACAAGCATCACATTGCTTAAATTTCCTAGGAATTGTAGGCAAACTAGCAACACCATTTTTCTTCAACAAGCAGAGACTGTCATAGTTCAAATGTTCAAATATAGCATGTCATAATAAACTTGATGGAAGTGTACCTTCTTCATAATGAGAATTGTATGAGACATGTTGTGCACGAGCAAAGGTTCCTTGCAATTTGAGAAGTCTTTCTTCTTCTATTCCCCTCATGACAAGTGAGTGGTCAGATGCTTTTCTTACCTCAAGCTTGCCATCAAACATATGAATGGAGTGACCTTGTAGGTAGATGTGGACCAAGGACAACAAGTTTCTCTTGAGCTATGGGAGATATAGAACATGATGCATGTTAGCCTCCTATTGCAATAGGTTTCATATTTCATGATTAACTGTTTTACATGCCAAATATGTCATCTTTTCATGCTGCAAGGTTCCATATTTCCAAGAAGTTCCATTTTGAAGAATCATACCATTTTTGAAGAGTTTTACATTTAAGGGAAAGCCAAACTGCTTAATCTTGGCTTCCTTAGGTTTAAATTGCTTGTTTTAGAAGATAGAGAATGAATATTTGTCCAAATAGCTTAAGCTTGGCAGATCAGTAGCTAGGTAGCGAAATGAAGGAGCCCAACTGCTTAATTTGGGTCCTTGGAAGAGATAAGGGTTTATTTTAGATAGGAGGACAATCAAAAGAAAAGAAGATAATCAGGGTTTGCAAGTCCAAGTGCACCCATGCAGAAAGAAGAAAAAATGCTAGGTAAGTAGGCTGGGTAAGTAGTTTTGTGGTTGCAGAATCAAGCTATGTGATCCATTTCATGTTTTCAAGTGTTATATCTATTCAGATCACAATTATGAGGCGGTTTTTCATTTGGAGGAGCTCAAGTGAGGCATGTCTAACTCCCCCTTCTTCTTATTCCCCAAATCATTCACTAATTTCCCCTTTAAGATGTTAAGATCTGCTTGATATCTTTAAGAATCATCATATTCCATAACATTTGCCTAAGTAAATATCTGCTTTGCTTAGGAGTACTCTTATTCATTCTATAAGTCCTATTTCCCTTTGTAGCCTAAGATTTCTATCCTTAGTGCTTTCTAATCAAAATTCATATTAATTTCTAACTTACTATGTAAATCCCTATCTATTTTCCCTTCCTCTTACTAAAAGCACTAAATAGCTCCCCTATGTACATATCCCCTCCCTCTGGTTGAAAGATAACCTTGACTATGCTTGGGAATTGCTAAGTTTGCCTGAAACTTAGCAAGAACCCTTAGTTGCCTCTCAAACCATCTTCTAAATGCATTAGGACTCATTCCTATGCATAAAATCCCCCTCCAAATGTTTAAAATCCATCTTTGGCCGTGTTTTACCTTTCCCAAGGCATAAACCCCTTTTTTGGCCATAAACCCTTCACAAAGCACATAAAAACCCCTCTCAAGTGCCTTTGAACTCCTCCAAGGTGTGAAATTCATTTTTTAGGTTATCGGACCCCTTCCAAGGCCTCAAAAACCCACAAACCCAAAGTTCGAAAGCCCGTCGCACAATATTAATTTAATATTCGGGTTGGCCCCCACACATAAACCTGCCGCTAGCTTTGCACTTCGTCAGCCCTCCGATTCGCCCGCCCAGATCCAACGGCCCAGGCGCATTTCGGAGCCACCCTTACGTTCAACTGTTAGCCTCCGATAGGCTAGCGGTTTCCCCACCGTACAATGGATGCGTGTCCACCCTTGATTGTATCGGAGCCCCTCTAACAATTACCGCTCTCGTACAGAAGGGAGTCCGATAAAACCACAAACCGCCTTCTGTCTCTCCGCCCTTGACGTCAGCGCCAAGTCAGCCGCTTACGTCACCTCCGCGTCTGCCCCGCCACTGCTACGTGTCACTGCCACCGCATCTGCCTTCGTCCCTACCCCACCACCGTATCCTGTGCCACGTCATCACCCTGCCGTACTACCACATCACCCTGCCGTACCGGGACCCACCGCTGACGTCATGCTGACGTCATCACCGAAAAAGGCGCGAAGCGCAAAAATTGCAGCAAAGGATGCCCGGAATGAGAAACTGAGGCAGTTTTTGATGTGCGATTAGCGCAAAAATGCTCAAAATGGAAGGCCTCTCATGGCTCGGCTACCAGCAGGCCCGAAAATTCGCAGTTTGACAGGATTTCTTCAATTATGTTCATATTCAAATCAGCCAGCGCCGATAGCATTCTAGAGGCCACGAAAAGCATTTGCAGCAGCCATTTTTGCCTTGACAGGGCAGAAAAGTGGCGATATGACAATTTCAAGCATATCAAGGGAGAGAAAGTGGCCCGATTCAACTGTAAAAGAGTATCAGAGGAAAGATGAAGCCCAGATTAAATTGAAGAGTATTAGTGAAGCGGCAAAGAGTATCATATCGGCAATATCAAAGCAGGTGAACATTAAAGGCCCCCAAGCAAAAGTCAAAGAAAGCAGTGAAGCCATTTAAGGCTCTCAGATCACAGTTAATGCACATCAAAGCCACTCAAGATCAGGGGATCAAAACCCAAAGCATAGTTATGGCTAAATGAACAACACAGAGCCATAAGGACACCATATTAACTCATTTTGATACAGCTACCTCCAGTGCAGCTCAAAGATATTTTCTTGCATTAATTTCAGGACAAGATTAGGTTAAAGAACTCATTTCCCTCAGACCTGTTTAAGGTCTGTTGTAATAGATATTTTTGGATATTTTCTCTATATAAACCACCCTAATTCATTGTTTAAAGGGTGGGTTGGTTGATAATCCTCATTCTAGACTTGCGCTGTATTTTTGAGAAGCTCTATAATCAAAGATTGTTGGAATGCTTTGGATGAAGAACTGACTGTTGTGTTATTTAATGGCCAAAGAGTGAATTTGGAATTCCTGTGCTACTACATGGCTCAATAAGTGTTTTCCTACCTCTGTTTACAGTTTACATATGTTTATGCACCATTGTGTTACCATCTAAATAGCAAGAAAAAAGAATAGCTTAGGTTTTGCTTGACTGCACCTTATGCTCAGTTCTTGTTATTTCTATATGTTTTCTTCAGAAATGGTTATGAATATTCATACTTAAATGATCGTGTTTACCCTGTTTCTTTCACATATGACTGTTATTTAGGAATTCTTGATTGCTCCTAGACAAACTTTCATCCACCTTCCCTCTTTGTTAGCTAATGAAAGATTCTTAGTTGCCTTTCATCTCTGACCTTCATTCCATCTTTATTCCAGCCTAATATTGTTCTATGTGTAGCTATCCTACTCCGTATTCCCCTTGTGACCAAGAAAATGCAACAACAAGCCCTAATCCATGACTCCATGCCCAATGGTTTGGACTTCTCACACTATGCATCCCAACTCTACTTGAAAACATCATCCTTCCCACCAAAATAAAAAAAAACCCCATGCACACCATAACTAGCCTAAAATCAACCCAAAACAAAGTTAAAACATAAAGAGAGATCCCTCTCTGACTACAGGTAGGCAAGGACATGCAACCCAAAGATTGGTTTGTGGTTACCTCAGCCGTATCCCTTAAGGAGCCAAGGGACAACCTAAGTGATAACATCATTGGCGACTCCACTGGGGAACTCTTATTCAGAAAATTCCAAAAAACAAGTTAGAAGTTGGCTCTCAAGAAGAAAACACATAATACTATGTGAAATCCAGACACAAATCGACCAGCTGTTTTTGAAAATCCCAATTTAATCAACTAAAGATATCTATTCCTCTCTCTGAGCTTGCCAAACATGATGTGTACAGACAACAAATCAAACGATCACTGCAATTGCCAGAGAACAGGGATGATGTTAATGTCTTAGATAATCAACCTGAATTACTTTTTGGTTCTGAAGTCAATGGTAAATCAGCACATGGAGTTGTTCTACCCTTTTATGTTAGTTTGCACATTCATGATAAAGTGTTGCACAATGCTATGTTTGATTCAGGTGCTTCACACAATCTAATGCCCAAAGCTGTAATGGAGAATCTAAACCTTGATGTCACTAGACCCTACAAAGACTTATTCTCATTTGATTCTAGTCAGGTCAAGTGTTTAGGCTTAATCAAAGACGTTTGTGTGTCTTTAGTCCAATTTCCCAACAAAACAATCCTAATGGACGTGGTGGTTGCTGACATTCCACCAAAGTATGGCATGCTCTTATCAAGATCTTGGGGAGCAAAACTCCAAGGATCTCTCCAGCTAGACCTCTCCTATGCCACTATTTCAGTCTTTGGGAAACCAAAGAGACTGTATAGAGAAACACTGATGAAGTATGTGGTAAGTAGTGAGGAAAAACCCCAAAAATTTCCCATTTACTCAATCCATTCTGATATGGATTCCTTTATATTATTCAATGATGATAGCTACCCTCCCACTGATGAGAAGCCTTTTCCTTTAGAACAAGAAACATGCATCAATCAAGAGTCGGTTGCCCATACCTGTGAAACTGTTAAAACAATTAGTGCAACCAGCACACAAGAAGAACCGCATGAAGCACAAAACCTAGGTCCGCCCAATCCTAAAATGACTGAAACTCTTAATACTAACCACAGGCAAGAATTCACATGGTATTTAGAGTTTGATGGTTCTGTTAATAAGCTAGGAGCAGGGTCAGGAATATGGATTCACAATACACATAACAGCCATGCAGAGGGTCATGCTTACAGACTAAAATTTAAATGTACCAACAACATGGCAGAGTATGAGGCTCTCTTTTTAGGCCTTAAACTGCTCAAAGCTCTATGAGCTGCAAAATTGTCCATTCTAGGTGACTCCGATTTGATCATTCAACAGATGAAAGGTAACTTTGTTACTAATGACAATAGGCTAAGAGCTTATAGGTTTTCTGCCACAGAAATACTCAATTCCTTCACCGAATCCAAGCTTGCTAAGATTTCTAGAAACCATAACATGCATGCTCATAGTCTAGCTACTTTTTCTAGCACTTGCAAGCTGCCCTTTGAGCCTAATTACCACTTTACTGTTGAGATAAAGCACAGGCCTGCTGTCCCTAACAATATCAAAGATTGGCAAGTGTTTGAGGATGATGCTCAAATCAACAATTTTCTTACCTTACAGCAAGAATTCTCAAGCTTAAACATTGATGAGGATGCCATGGATGACCCACAACAGCAAATGAGCCAAAATGAGCAAACTATAGCAGCTGAAGCAGCAAATCAAATGCTGCACCCAACCATTTTTTATGAGAAAAACATGCAAGAGCTGAGGCAAATGCATTTAGATGAAATAGCTGAAGCAGAGGCCGAAGTGATTGATTTAAAAGACAATTGTCTACCTGCTGGCCTCACTCCATTAGAAGACATATTTGATTCAAACAATGTCCCCAAAAAGCCAAAGATGCAGCCCTTAAACGCTGTTGTGGAAGACTGTAATATTGGGACAGCAGAGAAGCCCAAAATGATTAAACTGTCCAAGTTTTTGCCTCCCGATCAAAAACCAAAATACATTTGATTTATTTAAAGAGTTTCAAGATGTATTTGCCTAGAGTTATGAGGACCTTAAGTCCAAAGACACCTCTGTCATTCAACATACCATTCCCTTAAAGCCAAATCCAAAGCCCTTCAAACAGAAACTAAGGAGAATCAATCCTGTGCTTCTCCCTCTGATTGAGAAAGAAGTGAAAAGAATGTTTGAAGCTGGTATCATAGCACCCATTAGATTTTCAGAATGGGTATCCAATCTTGTTCCCACAAGGAAGAAAACAGGGGAGATTAGACTATGTGTGGACTTAAGAGATCTGAACCAAGTCTCCCTTAAAGATCACTACCCACTGCCAAAAATGGACCACTTTCTACAAAGAGTAGTGGGGTCTTCAAGAATTTCTTTGCTAGATGGCTTTTCAGGTTTTAATCAAATACTTGCTCACCCGGATGACCAAGACAAGACAGCCTTTACAACACCCTGGGGAACATTTAAGTATGTGAAGATGCCTTTCAAACTAAAGAATGCAGGTGCTACCTTTCAAAGGGCCATGGACATTGCATTTTCCAAGGAAATCCATGAATTCCTAGTGGTTTACCTTGATGACCTTACTCCTTTCTCAAAATCTGATCAAGACCACCTAAAACATTTGAGACAAGTGTTCCTAACCTGTAGGAAATATGGAATTTCCTTAAATCCTAAGAAATCTCTCTTTGGCCTTGAAGAAGGCAAGTTACTAGGCCATATCATTTCAAAAGATGGGATTAGAATTGATCCCGAAAGAATTCAAGCCATCTTGCAAATCCCTTATCCAAGAAACATCAAAGAACTGCAAGCATTCCTAGGAAAGATCAATTTCCTAAGGAGATTTATCCCAAACTTGGCCGAGCTGATAAGAATGCTAAATAAAATGTTAAAGAAGGATTCCAAGGTAAAATGGACTTTAGAGGCCAAGCAAGCCTTTGAGGGCATAAAATCTGCCTTAACTCAAGCCCCAGTCCTCACAAGTCCTCAATTTGATAAAGATTTCATCATTTTTAAATTTGCATCTGAACACACCATTCTTGTTGTCCTTTTGCAGAAAGATGATTAGGGAAATGAAAAGCCAATTGCATTTTTCAGCCGAGCCCTTAGAGATGCACCCTTGAAGTACCAAATCATGGAGAAGCAAGCATATGCCCTTATTGAAGCAATCAAAGATTTCAGAATTTGCATTTTATATTCACATGTGATTGCTTATGTGCCAAACGTTGTTGTAAAAGACATATTAACTCAGGAGGGCATAGAAGGCAAAAGAGGCAAGTGGATTGCCAATATCCTTGAGTATGACATTGAGATAAAACCCACCAAGCTGATAAAGGGACAAGGTTTAGCCAAACTGATGTCCGAAACCAATTTTCAAGCCTTAGACATTAATCAACTGGACAATGAACAGGAGCTGGCGACTCCACAGATCAGTCAAGATTTTTTGCAATCCCCATGGTATGCTGATATATGTTATATATTGTTAAACCTGTGTGCTCCTCCAGGGTTGTCCAGAACCAAAAAGAGATTTTTAAAGATGAAAGCATCAAAGCTTTGTGTCTTAGATAGTGCCTTGTTTTGGAAAAATCATGAAGGAATATTGCTGAATTGTCTAACTATGAATGAAACTGACAGTGTCATGAAAGAATTCCATGTAGGGGACTGTGGAGGGCACTTATATTGGAAGTCCACTGCTGATAAGATACTAAGGGCTGGTTTCTATTGGCCCTCTTTGTTTGCTGATGTGAGAAAGTTTGTTGTTTCATGCCACAAATGCCAAATATTTGAAGCCAAAAGAAAGCTTCTGCCCTTACCCCTTAAGCCCATTTCAACCGAGAAGCCTTTTCAACAATGGGGTCTTGAATTCATTGGAGAAATCCATCCATCCTCTTCTGGCCAGCATAAGTGGATTCTAACAGCCACAGATTACTTTACCAAGTGGATTGAAGCCATCCCATGTAGGCAAGCCAATGACTCCACTATCATCCAATTCCTTGAAACCAACATTTTGTCCAGATTTTGCTGTCCTGAGAAGATCATTACAGATAACGCTACTGCCTTCAAATCCAAGAAAATGATCAGTTTTTGCCACAAATTCCACATTACCTTATATCACTCCACAGCCTATTACCCTCAAGGTAATGGCTTGGCCGAATCATCCAACAAGAGTCTGATTAACATCATTAAGAAAGTCTTGGAGGAGAACAAGAAGAGCTGGCACAAGAAGTTTGTAAATTCCCTATGGGCAGACAGATTGTCAACCAAGAGATGCATTGGGATGAGCCCATATGAGTTAGTCTATGGCATGGAGGCCAAGTTCCCCTCTTCTTTGGGAATCCCTGTTATCAAATTGCTGCAACAGATCCAGGCAGAGCCAAATGATATCCAAAGAAGAATAAACCAAACCATCCATTTGCAGCAAACAAGAGAGCAAGTGTACGACAGAGCTCAGATTTTACAAGAGAAGCTTAAGAAAATGTTTCACAAAAGAACCAAGGCTAAAGATTTCTACATAGGCAACAAAGTCTTAAGATGGGATTCAAGAAGAGAGGACAAAGGAAAGCATGGCAAGTTTGATTTCCTGTGGAAAGGCCCTTTTATTATTTCTGCTATTCAAGGCAACAACACATATTTTCTGAAGAGTTTGGATGGCAGCACAGTTGAAGAAGGCCCTGTCAATGGCTGAATGCTAAAGCACTATCATGGTCCCTTTTATTGAATGCAACACAACTCTGTATACTACCTGTACATTAATATTTGTATTTTCAGCACTTTTTCTTATAACAGGCCAATAAGAGGGAACAATGCAGCAAATTTTGAAGGAAAGATCAAAGAAAACTCTATTTCAGATCTCCATTTTTGAAATAAATCCAAAGAAGTGCTCAAGCAGATTTCAATATGTTTACAAGCACCCAAAAGGCAAGAAGCAGAGCTGTAATGTTTCGGCAATTCAGCTCAAAAGGATAATGCATATCAGCTTATAAGAATTCAGTCAAAGGCATTGACAAGAAAGAGAATTTTAGTTTACAACAACAATTGAAGATCAAGGCATTCTGACCTGCTGTTCTTGGCTTTTCATCCTGAAAAACCATCCCCAAGTGGAGCCACTGTTAGCCTCCTATTGCAATAGGTTTCATATTTCATGATTGACTATTTTACATGCCAAATATGTCATCTTTTCATGCTACAAGGTTCCTTATTTCCAAGAAGTTCCGTTTTGAAGAATCATACCATTTTTGAAGAGTTTTACAGTTAAGGGAAAGCCAAACTGCTTAATCTTGGCTTCCCTAGGTTTAAATTGCTTGTTTTAGAAGATATAGAATGAATATCTGTCCAAACAGCTTAAGTTTGGCAGATCAGTAGCTAGCTAGAGAAATGAAGGAGCCCAACTGCTTAATCTGGGCCCTTGGAAGAGATAAGGATTGATTTTAGATAGGAGGACAGTCAAAAGAAAAGAAGATAATCAGGGTCTGCAAGTCCAAGTGCACCCATGCAAAAAGAAGAAAAAATGCTAGGTAAGTAGGCTGGGTAAGTAGTTTTGTGGTTGCAGAATCAAGCTATGTGATCCATTTCATGTTTTCAAGTGTTATTTCTATTCATATCACAATTATGAGGCAGTTTTTCATTTGGAGGAGCTCAAGTGAGGCATGTCTAACTCCCCCTTCTTCTTATTCCCAAAATCATTCACTAATTTCCCCTTTAAGATGTTAAGATCTGCTTGATATCTTTAAGAATCATCATATTCCATAACATTTGCCTAAGTGAAGATCTGCTTTGCTTAGGAGTACTCTTATTCATTCTATAAGTCCTATTTCCCCTTTGTAGCCTAAGATTTTTATCCTTAGCGCTTCCTAATCAAAATTCATAACAATTTCTAACTTACTATGTAAATCCCTATCTATTTTCCCTTCCCCTTACTAAAAGCACTAAATAGCTCCCCTATGTACATATCCCCTTCCTCTGGTTGAAAGATAACCTTGACTATGCTTGGGAATTGCTAAGTTTGCCTGAAACTTAGCAAGAACCCTCAGTTGCCTCTCAAACCATCTTCTAAATGCATTAGGACTCATTCCTATGCATAAAATCCCCCTCCAAATGTTTAAAATCCATCTTTGGCCGTGTTTTACCTTTCCCAAGGTATAAACCCCTTTTTTGGCCATAAACCCTTCACAAAGCACATAAAAACCCCTCTCAAGTGCCTTTGAACTCCTCCAAGGCGTGAAATTCCTTTTTTAGGTTATCGGACCCCTTCCGAGGCATAAAAAACCCACAAACCCAAAGTTCGAAAGCCCCGTCGCGCAATATTAATTTAATATTCGGGCGGGCCCCCGCACATAAACTTGCTGCCAGCTCCGCACTCTGTCAGCCCTCCGATCTGCCCACCCAGATCCAATGGCCCAGGCGCATTTCGGAGCCTCCCCTACATTCGACAGTTAGCCTCCGATAGGCTAGCGGTTTCCCCACCGTACAATGGACGCGTGTCCGCCCTTGATTTTATCAGAGCCCCTCTGACAATTACCGCTCTCGTACAGAAGGCGGTTCGATAAAACCAAAAACTTCCTTCTGTCTCTCCGCCCCTGACATCAGCGCCAAGTCAGCCGCTTACGTCACCTCCGCGTCTGCCCGCCACTGCTACGTGTCACTGCCACCGCATCTGCCTCCGTCCCTGCCCCGCCACCGTATCCTGTGCCACGTCATTACCCTGCCGTACTGCCACGTCACCCTGCCGTACCGGGACCCACCGTTGACATCATGCTAACGTCATCACCGAAAAAGGCGCGAAGCGCGAAAATTGCAGCAAAGGATGCCCGGAATGAGAAACTGGGGTAGTTTTTGATGCGCGATTAGCGTAAAAATGCTCAAAATGGAAGGCCTCTCATGGCTCGAGCTACCAGCAAGCCCGAAAATTTGCAGTTTGACAAGATTTCTTCAATTATGTTCATATTCAAATCGGCCAGCGCCGATAGCATTCCAAAGGCCACGAAAATCATTTGCAGCAGCCATTTTTGCCTTGACAGGGCAGAAAAGGGGCGATATGACAGTTTCAAGCATATCAAGGGAGAGAAAGTGGCCCGATTCAACTGTAAAAGAGTATCAGAGGAAAGATGAAGCCCATATTAAAGTGAAGATTATCAGTGAAGCCGCAAAGAGTATAAGATCAGCAATATCGAAGCAGGTGAACATTAAAGGCCCCCAAGCAAAAGTCAAAGAAAGTGGTGAAGCCATTTAAGGCTCTCAGATCACAGTTAATGCACATCAAAGCCACTCAAGAGCAGGGTATCAAAGCCCAAAGCACAATTATGGCTAAATGAACAACACAGAGCCATAAGGACACCATATTAACTCATTTTGATACAGCTGCCTCCAGCGCAGCTCAAAGATATTTTCTTGCATTAATTTCTGGACAAGATTAGGTTAAAGAACTCATTTCCCTCAGACCTGTTGAAGGTCTACTGTAATAGATATTTTTGGATATTTTCTCTATACAAACCACCCTAATTCATTGTTTAAAGGGTGGGTTGGTTGATAATCCTCATTCTAGACTCGTGCTGTATTTTTGAGAAGCTCTGTAATCAAATACTGTTGGAATGCTTTGGATGAAGAACTGACTGTTGTGTTATTTAATGGCCAAAGAGTAACTGTGGAATTCCTATGCTACTACATGGCTCAATAAGTGTTTTCCTACCTCTGTTTACAGTTTACATATGTTTATGCACCATTGTGTTACCATCTAAATATCAAGAAAAAAGAATAACTTAGGTTTTGCTTGACTGCACCTTATGCTCAGTTCTTGTTATTTCTATATGTTTTCTTCAGAAATGGTTATGAATATGCATACTTAAATGATCATGTTTACCCCGTTTCTTTCACATATGACTGTTATTTAGGAATTCTTGATTTCTCCTAGACAAACTTTCATCCACCTTCCCTCTCTGTTAGCTAATGAAAGATTCTTAGTTTCCTTTCATCTTTGACCTTCATTCCATCTTTATTCCAGCCTGATATTGTTCTATGTGTAGCTATCCTGCTCTGTATTCCCCTTGTGACCAAGAAAACACAACAGCAAGCCCTAATCCATGACTCCATGCCCAATGGTTTGGACTTCTCACACTATGCATCCCAACTCTACTTGAAAACATCATCCTTCCCACCAAAATCAAAACAAACCCCATGCACACCATAACTAGCCTAAAATCAACCCAAAACAAAGTTAAAACATAAAGAGAGAGCCCTCTCTGACTGCAGGTAAGCTAGGACCTGCAGCCCAAAGATTGGTTTGTGGTTACCTCGTCCGTATCCCTTAAGGAGCCAAGGGACAACCTAAGTGATAACAATGCAGAAGAAAGTCTGGAAGACCAGGGAGTTTAAGCCTGATTGTGCCAAGCCTTGATGGCTTGATTTTTGATTGGTCTACAAAGTATACTGCTCCATCAACATTGTCAATAAATTCTTCAAACAAATATTTTCTATGAGTCATGTGGCAGATTGCTCCTAAATCAAGCAACCAATCATTTTTCCAGGAAGCAAGTGAAGCATTAAATAAATCTTCATTTACTCCAATATTACATTGTGCCACAACATAGTGAGGGGATTCAAGTGCTTTACCTTTGTCTGTATCATCAGTTTTACCTTTCTATTGGTTTCTTTGCTGCTCAATTTTGTCCCATGGTAACTTGCATGTAGAGGCATCATGTGATCCATTTCTTTTGCAGCATATGCAGTACAAATTTGCCTTTTCTCCTTGAGCGTGTTTGCCCTCCCCCCCCTCTGAAATATCTCCCTCTTCCTCTTCGACCACCTCTTCCTCTTTAATAATTTTGAGCAAGATGCTTTTCTTTATGAGCAAGGCACACAGCCTCTTCAGAAGATTCAGGGGCTGTCTTCTTTCCAAAAGATTTCTGTCTTTCAGCAAACTTTTTCACAAGAGAGTCAAAGGTGATATCTTTGAGATTTCCAATTGCTTGCAATGACTCAAGATAATTGGAGTAAGTAGGATAAAATGCCTTGAGAAAAGCGATAAGAGGAATATCCAATTCAACCTTAGTGGATTTGATATCATGCATTATAGACTTTACTTCAGATGGAAGAGCAATATGATCATTATTTTGCAGTTCAAGAGTGAAGAGTTTAATCATGAGTTGAACAACTTCAAGTGCAGAATGTGAGTCATAGAGTTCTTTCAGCTTTTGTAAGGCTTTAAAAGCAGTTGAAAATGGAAAAATATGGTGACTCACCTCTTCATTTACAGATACTGTGATTAATGCATAAGCTTTTTTGTTCTTGTTTTCCAAAATGACGAGCTCTTTGTCTGAGGTAGGTTGTTCTGGCTCTTTGTCTCCCTCTCCAACACACACTCCTTCCCACAACTCATTGAAAATGAGCATGTGTTTTATCATCTGGGACCACTCAGGATAGTTCTCTTTGCTAGTGAGAACTATTCCCACGATGGATATGATTGAATGCATACTGTAACAAAAAAAACTTCTGCTACAAATTCTTTTACTCTTAATGGGAAAAAAATATAATTCTGATATGTCTAGACAGAAAATTCAACTCAACAGCGAATGTCAATACCTAAGGCTATAAATACGCAAATTTGTGTAGCGCATTCAACACTTCATGCCACAGTGCTTTGAACCACGACCTAGTTTTTAAAAAACTCTATTCGACACATGACATTTGACACATTTTACATGCCAAAAAACTTCAACGCATACACAAAGGCAGCGCTTCTAGCATACATACAATGTAATGATATCAGCAGCGTAAATATCAGAAGCCTTAAATATCAGCAGCATAAATATCAGAAGCGTAAATATCAGTAGGGTAAATATCAGAAGCTTTACATGGCATTCGACACATTTTACATGCCAAAAAAAAACTTCAACGCATACAGATGCAAGAGCAAGTATTTTTTATCTTCTCCTATATTTTATTTCATGCTTCTTCTGAATCTCACCAGTAGCATCCATGCGCTGCACATATATCCATTTAGTTTTTTTTTGAAAATATATATATCTCTCGATACAATGTATCTGGTAAAGATGAACGTCAACAATACCTGTAAAGTTTGCGACTATAAGATTCTGTGCCAGAGCAGTGAAAGAGTCCCAAACCTGTTTGATGGACATACAGTACAGACTATCGAAAAAAAACTATTTGGCAAGTACGTAAGAGCTACCCACACCGCAGATTCATATAATACCAAAAAACTTCAGGCCAGCGTTAAAAACTTCATCACATGTAAAATGTCAGGGTAGCTTTTCATGTATAATTGATTTAAAATAAAAAT
Organism: Pinus tabuliformis; assembly: GCA_031772625.1. Taxonomy (NCBI): domain Eukaryota; kingdom Viridiplantae; phylum Streptophyta; class Pinopsida; order Pinales; family Pinaceae; genus Pinus; species Pinus tabuliformis. The sequence goes on along the minus strand of CM062818.1, from coordinate 1,849,776,872 downwards.
CATACCCAGCTCGCCGGTAAAATCACCATATCAGCGTAACTTTTCATGCACAAACGATTTAAAATAAAAATCGTTTCCAGACACCCGACCTCCTTGTAATCAAACAAGCATCCAACACTTGAAACAATGGGCAGAATGGTTCGTTCAACACAGAGAAACAAAGGGCGGATTGGTTCGTTCAACGCAGAGAAACAATTCAAACGTTATGCTGTTGCTTCTTCCAACAGTGCATTAGACAGTGGCAGTGATCATGGAGGGGACAGAGAGCACAGTAGACAGTGGATAGAAAGCAATAGGAAGTGGACAGAGAGTAGTAGACAGAAGGGAGTTACAACTATTTTGGGAGTTGGTTCTGATACCATGTCAAACCAGGTAGTAACTCCTCAAGAAAAATTGATTCATATGTATTATTCCTTCAAGTTGGTCTTCATTATGTACATGAGAAAGACTGTTCACTTCATCTCCCGATGACTGTTCATGTCTCTTATTATTTATTTACATTGATTTTATTTATTCACCCAATCCTGATGATTAGGTGTCAACAGTTCTTCACATTGTTTTGGGTTTTTCACACATTGAGAGAGAAGATCGATTACTGAAGCATCAAGGACATCAAAGGAACCATCCCATGGAAGGGGATTTGCAGACCATTTTTTTAGATCTCCTCCACCAGCTATTATCAACAAATAATTTATTCAATTAAAGTTTTTCCATTTGGGTTATTGCATTATATATATTTAATGTTGTTTTCTATTCTGGATTGTAGATGTTTTTGGTGCAGGTTTTTCACTTTTTATTGTAGTTCTAAATCATAAGCAACCATCAAATTGTTGTTAGGGTCACTTGTCACCTAGTGACTTAAGTGAAGTGTTTTTGGTACACCTTCCAAGAAATTTCACACTAACAAATGGTGACTCCACTGGTGTAATAAAAATGTTCTTGGGTGACTGAAGTTTTAGTAAATTTAAGGTTTTTCTACAACTAGTTTTAGCCTCTCAATTTCTATTTATAGTATTATTTCCTTTTTTGTCAAATTTTCAAATTCTAGTGGTTTTCTGGTTCTTTCCACGCAACAAACACATTGAACTACACATACACTTCATCAGAAAGATCATTCATGACCATGTTCTTGAAGTGAAATATTGTTCACCCAATGATCAAGTTGCGGACATCTTTACAATGGCTCTCACAAAGGTGAAGTTTACTAAGCTTTTATTTATGGTTGGAGTTTAAGAAGTTGTCACTACGGGGGGATATGCTCCAATGCCCCCTTCCTTCTCCTATTGTGTCATCTTTGTACATCCTTCAATCCTATCCCAAGTTGTCATTAATTATTTCCTATTTGTCATAATATCCTAACACCCCTAATATGCACTCCAAAGTGCACTATTTGGCCCAAAAACTTCGTTTTCTACTGTTCTAGGTCAGCACCTGCATTTTGGTATTTTTTTGGAAAATTTTCAGATTTTTTTTTTTTCATATTTTCCGAGAGTGTTGTCTACAGAATAGGAAGGGTACTTAACCTCTATTTTTAGTCTCCCCTAAGCCTATATACACTTAATTGGTCCCTTTTAGGAAGGAAAAATCCCCCTAGGGTTTAGAGTACACCTCCACATTGTTACGAAGAGATTGGCTAAGTGAGGAGTCTAGGGTTTCAACATTTTCAGCCATTGATTTTCAGAGTCTAATCCATTACTTTTCAACACTTTTGGATAGGTTTATTTTACCTTTTCTCCCTTTATAGTTTGGGTTTTCCTTTCCCCCTTAGGATCCCCTTGAGCATCCTAGGTTTTATAGCTTCACACCTATCCTTTGCAACATTTTTCACCTTTGATTTTTCTTGTTTATCTGCACCATTTACAATAGATTAATGCCTCTAAATCTCAGTCCCTTGACATTAGATATTTTAAGACCTTTTATGTGTCTTTGAGTAGCGTATTTTCCCTCTCTTTCTTAGCTCCTTGCTAGCCTTTGTGGGTGGAGTTTTTTAGTACTTGATTGGTTGTTTATTTTCTGTCATTTTCATATTTATTTATAGTATTTCAACACTTTATTTTTTGTAGCACATGGCATCATAAAACATGCTTAATTAACTCAACCACGTGACACATTATTTTCACACACTCACACCCTAAGTGAACGTGAGCTTGGTTAATACCACCAAGCCAAGACTTGAAACACTACACCTTAATAAATCAACACACATAGATTAAGCCCACTTTGGCACCAGGTCCAAAAAATCTTTGTATTGTAGGTGTAGGATCAGTGGGATAGGCTTCCAATAACACCCATTGATCGCTTTCATTGAGACATAGAAATTGAAATATTATGGAGCTTAAAATCCTTCACCATCCCACTGTCTAAAGCAAAAGTGAATTAGAAACCCGATTCAGGGGGGGTTAGGCTAGGTCATCATGCGAGTAGTTATCCTCGTGGCTACCCAACCCATGGCAGGGAATACCATACATTGGATGACTACCAATAAGCTCAATAATCAACCACACCCATGGGATGAAGGTAACCATAGTGACCAATCTTAGGAAAACACCCTATAAGACTAGCTGTGGGAATCAGTTGGTTCTCTACCCTACCTTTCTCTATATAACTCCGCTTGCAAAGATGAGATTCCATCAAGTAAGAAGTTATTTGGAAGGCCATCTGAAACATTACATCTAGGATTGTTTGAGGATTTAGATCACCTATAGGCTAGAGGTTTCTTTCTTTGATAGGACGTGCTTGTGTGTATTAGAGTAACATCACTAATATAGTTAGTTTACACTTGGAACCAGTGCATTAGGTGTTTCCTTTCTATTTTTTTCTCTTTTATTCATATCATCACCATTTATTCCTTATATCACTATTTAATTGACATCATTACACCCCATAGGCATTTGTCTCGGAGACTTCGAGGTCTTCACCCTTAGTTCTTGTTAGGACATATTACTCCTCCCTGTCGAGTTAGAGTACATCCTCCCAATCCTTCATTGAGTCATCATTCTAATTGTAATTCTACTTATTCTTCCAATTCATCCTTTTATTTTTCATCTTCTCAACCCTGTATCACCACCATGTCAAGCATCAACGTGGGTGTAAGAAACTAGGGTGGTATCCCGAGTACCAACTAGGGTACCCCCACTAGTGAAACCCTCATCGGTGTGGTCACTCTACCTCCACTGCTTCCTTTTATGGCTATTTTGAGTCTCCCCAATTACAGCCAGCTCATCAATGATCCCCTTCCCCATGATCCCACTTGGCCCGCTATGCCTACTACACTGCCTTAAGACATCCCAAAATTTGAAGGTAATCCTAGAGAAGATCGCACTAATCATGTTTTCTCATTCCATATGTGGTGTTCATCAAATTCCATCATTGAAGACACCATACATCTTCGTCTGTTCCAATGCGCGCTCACTGGAGATGTTGCTAAGTGGTATGTTGATCAACCCAGATCCACTCATTCCACTTTTGTGACTCTAGCCAAATATTTTCTTGCCTATTTCCAATTACCTCTCTATTATGACACTAGTACCGAGCTATTGACTTCTTTCTATCAAACTTTTGCCACTCGCCTATCTGACCATGTTTAGGAATGGCATAGAAGGAGGAGCATCTATAGATATCCTGAATTTGAAGACTACATCTATATGGATTAGTTACTTAGATCTCTCTTTGCCCCCATTTCGAAATATGTCACATCGCACTTCGCCCAGTGTGAGGAAGATGCAATCCAAGTAGCCTTAAAATTTGATCTGATCTATGCCCAATCAAGTTATGTTTACAATGTCATCCCCAATCTACCTCGACCTAATGCTACTAATGCACCAGGGGAATCTCATGTCGCGGATGTAAGAGTTAGAACCATTTCACACCCTCAACCATATGCTCCACCTACAATGACTTATGGTCCACCTCAGGGAAGGACCAGTTCCTCTTACAATTATCCCTCCCCTAATCTTCCACATGGAAACTCTTATCTAGGTCCTAGCACGCCATATGTATATCGCCATCCACATCAACAAATGCTAGGGCCAATTGTTCCATTGCTTGTTTATAGAAATCTTTCCCCTTCTCCTTATTATCAATATGCACCACCTAGTGCTCCAGTCCCTCCAACACCAATGCCCTATCCCCCCATTCCTACTCCCCCTCTACCACAGCAACCCCCTCTACCATAGCGACCACCTCCTCCACAAATTCAAGTGTATTCTCAATAGAGTGGACCCAATACCCCTAACTCGAAGTAAAGGAACAAGGGGAAGGGTAAAAAAATAACAATATCAAGGTAATCAAGGTAGCGAGGGTCCACCACCCAATACACCTCAGGGACCTTAGCCTAGTCCTGCAACCCAAAAATAGGTCAGACAACCCAAGCAAAACAAGGGTCTTTGTATGAACAATTCTTGTGCTTGTTACGATGTATATGGTGTAACACCCTCCTCCCACGTCTAGCCAAGCAACTAGTCAACTGGGGTAAACATGCGATGAGAGGCCACTATGATAAGATTCAACCTCATTGGTGACTTGAAGGAAATGGAATCGATGGAACATCACACAAATCCATCCAACATCATCCACATAACCTTCAAGAGACAAGTGAGCCACTCAGACAGCTTGTCCATGGGTCCTACTACTATTTGAGAAACCTAGGGCATGATAATTCTCCCTAGACACTGTCCAGGCGAGTTAATATCTAGACTAACGCTTCCCAAACACTGGAAAGGTGTGTTATAATGCTTCGCAGACATTTCCCAGGCAAGTTAGTCTCTAAACTAACACTTTGTTTTGCTATCATTCTAGGATTTGAGCCACCTTTTTCGGCCCAGAGCTTGGGACACTACCCAGAATGGAATGATCACTTAAAATTAGTAAGAATACAAGGAAACAAGGATGTAAAAGAAATAGGATGAAAAAGACCATAACCAAACTCCTACTAACCATGATAGGAATTTCTTCAAACATATCATCAACATGTAACCTACAGGTGTAAATAACATAATTTAGTGTAGGGATCTCATACTTATCTGAGAATCACTATGAACCATTTTTCCCTCATGCCATTTGCCGCATTATCATCCATTAGGTCATAGTCACATTATCCATTCACATAAGAGTAAAAACATGATGGGAGCCATACATAGATGTTGTCATAAAATGTGCATATAACCAACATAATAGGAACATAAATACAATAAACATATCAGCCATAAAATCCATAAATACAATAGTACCTTTACACATGAAAATCAAGTGAATGTATTTCTCATTAGTGAATGCAATGAACCAACTGGAGATGGGACTACCACGTTGTTATAGACATTTTTGGGCACTGCAACCCCAAGCATAAATGTCCATAAACCAAGGGCTCCTAAGTCCCTAAAGGTGTTGTTCCAACCCCTAAAAGAACAAGGTCAACTGATTACATCTTCTCCTAGAAGTTCCCCATGAAAAACTACTCAGAACTGGTCAAAACTGGACCATTTCACCTGATCCATAGGCAAAGTGCATTGCATCCCACCTAAATACACATAGTAGGTGCGTTGCATGTCAAAAAGCCCTTCTATGGGGTGCGATGGGCGAGAAGGGACAAATGGTAGGGTTAATCTGCAAGGTGGAGAAGCATGGAATCTTCCAGAAACTTCTCCTGTGACACTTGCCTCTCTGAATTCGACCAAGGATGAGTAAGAGATCATCAATCTCCAAGTGGAATCAATAACTATCAGAGGGAAGACACTAATCAAATCTCAAGCTGACTCACCTCCCTTGTAGACATCTATATATGGATCCCTCATCCCAGAGATCCAGAGGCTGGAATTTTGCATCTTTTAAGGAAGTGCTGTTGGTTTCTTGAGACAACATCATAGTGTTGGGTGATCTAGGCTTTTCATGAGGTGAAGAAGTGCTTACTTGCTGAGAGGATGATGCTGGGTTAGAACAATCGGTTGTAATTCTCTTGGATCTTTCTTGATTATCAATAAAGCTATTCAAGTTTTCCTCCATACACTTGTGTGATTGATGTTTTATGCATTTGTGTGGTTAATATACATTTGATCCTATATTGCTTATGATAATAGATCTATGTTATCGTACAATGTTATGCTGCTTTGATTCTACAGGTACTCTGTGAAGCAGGGTACGAAAGCAAGCAGCAAAGGACTATCAGAAGAGAGAGGAATCGAGCAAGGAACCAAGCGCAAGACAGAGGTTGGTCTCCTTTATTCTTCTCTCATCTATCTTTCATAAAGGAAAACGAAAGTAGTTTTAGTTTGTTTGTTTCTAAGGTAGCTACTAGCCTTAGTGGGATTAGCAGTTCTGCATAGACACTATTCCCGATAAAAAAATGGCGACTCCGCTGGGGAGCGAGTAGATTGTTTTTTCATCTACATTTGTTTACTTTATAAACTTACAGACGGAGCTTGAAGTCAAGCCAGCTAGCCTTCGAACTACATTTTCTATGCAAGTGCAAAGTAGATCAACGCTGCTTCAGTCAATCTCTGGGTTTTGTTTATGAATTAAACAATTGATTTACAAGCTTTGTAATTGCCCTCGTGGTGGCTCTAGTAACCTCCTTAGATCTACCCCTATGATTGATTTACTGATTACCACTTGCTCAGCCTAAATCCATGAACTGAACTACAAACTGTGACCTGGAATCCAATCAAAGTCTTGTCCCTGGTCCAGCGCATTGTCTGTTCTGTGAACTTCAAATGCAACACACTTCCCGAGTGTAGCAGGTGCGTTGCATTTCAGCTTCACTGTGTTACAGGTGTGCTGATCAGACAAGGCCTTGTTCCTAAATTTTGGTTTATGTGTTCACTCTTTTCAGATCTATTCAGGAGTTTTGCTGCCTGTAGTCAGTACACCTCTATTTGAAACCCCTTTCCTTGCTGATATTCCGCCTCCATTGTGCAAAGAACTGTAAATGTTTTTATGTATTTTTGAGTCATTTTCAGTTCTCCTTTACAAAGAAGTAGCGTAATTGTACTGTCGTTTCTTGATTTGAAAGTGTCGCAAGTGTCGTTTTCAGTCATAGAAGAGAATATGATTGTTCTTGATAGTTGATTACACTGTTACTCTTGTACTTGATCTGAATTAGTAGTTTTTCTAGTGTCGAAAGCAAGTTTTCAATTCCAAATCGCAAAGTGTTGCCATTGTCCTCATTTTGTTTTGAAAAGAAGCTTGTTGGTAATTTTCGCTTTGAAAAATAATTCAGATTTGCGCATTAGCTTTCTTTTTATCATTCACACATTAAGAAGGCTGAAAACAAATACATGCACGTGCATTTGCATTTAGACTGTTTGTTGGTTTGATTTAGGACAGTGCATATAGTGTGTGCTCTTTGCTCTTTATTGAAAGAACGCCATCTCTCTTTCCTTAGTAGCTAGGATTTTCATTTGCAAAAACAAGACTAAATGACTGTTGATCATCTTAGATTTCATTTTAGGAATTGTACATCTACATCACGCGGTGAACCTGAAAGGAAAATTTATTAAGCAAGATCAACTATAAAATAAATTTAATGAATCTAAAAACGCTTTGGAACCTAACGCACAACATCTAGAAGTCTAGGTTAGAGACGTATTTCGGCGTCGTAAAGCCTGGTAACTGTTGTTTTCACTATTGGTTGGGTGATTCCTCCACTTTGAGATGATAAGTGCCAGTATGGACTTGTGCTCCCACGCACCATCGAGTATATTTTGGGAGACCACAATAGGTTTAATCCTTTATCCATAGGAAGTCGTATCTGCCGCCCTATCGATCGCAATGCACTGAACACAACATTCGGGAAGATTGGCTGGCGTACCGTAAAAAGTATTCTGCAGTTTTGCGATTGGTTTGGTAATCCCTCTGTCTAGATTTCCAGAGTAGTCCCTTTCATTCCTTTTCAGACTCCTTAACGGAAAAGGTCCATCTGAGCACTTGTCACTTCAGGCTCATTAAAAATTGAAGGCAAATAGAGTCATCTTTTGTTTTTTCTCGACTCTTAAAAATTGAAAAAACAAGTTGTGTCAAAGCGTCTAAAATTCATCTAATTCGGAAACATACTTCCCCTTGATTTTTAGTTGATCGAGTAATCCGCAATCGTGGAAGAAAGTCAATTGAAACCCCATCATTCGTGGAGGTTTACGAGTCAACCGTCTTTGTCTCCGGAATCGAAACTGTTATGGACAAAGCGAACTCGTTTAACCAGTTCCAAATCCCCTGGTAAAGTTAGAACAAGTGTTCCAACACCATCAGAGACTCCGGTTACTCCAAACATTTCTGGTATCCCTGCCTTTACAGAAGAAGTTCAGCAGCCACCGAAGGACAGTAGCACTGATCCTAGTGTGAGGGTAAACACTTGTGTTACTAAACCAGTTCCATCTACAACTGATTCGGAGGGTGTTATTCCCCAAGCATCTGTCGCTGCAGATTCCATACCTTCTTCGGCACCAGAAATATTTTACGGACCAGACGGTCTACCTCTTCCACCTGGTCTGATTGCTATAGAAGAGATTGTGGAGGATCCTCCATCTAGTACTCCATCGCAATTTGGAGTCGGGATCACTCTGTATCCTTCTTCATCAGAAATTAGTCTACTGCCATCAGAAGCTCCTGTAGAATCGCTAGGAAATCTTTTGGATAGACTAGAAATGTTTGAACAACCATCAACATCTAGGACTGTGTCGTCCGACACAGCGATGGCAGAACTTCCTACTGTCACTCCAAAAATGTTCGCTGGTATACCATCTGTCCCAACTAGTTCTCAATCGCTAGAAGGGGCCCACTCAGGGGCTATTTCGACAGTATGGTCCATTCTTGTTTGTTCGTCCGGAATAGTATTCGGAAACTCTTATGTTGAGTCTCAACAAATTGATCCTTCAGGGTGTCAATTTGGGCAGTCCGGCCCCCAAGGGAAAACAATCCCTTTAAGTACTGGATTACCGCCATATGGGGGGCAATATACCCTTTCATTGTCTCCTCCGGGAGGACAACCATACGGGAGTTCACAACAAAATTCAGGTTATGCTGGAATTACATCTAGCGGTTGGGTGCCAATACTACCTCAACAACCAAGAGTTGTGTATTCAATGCAACAATGTTTACCTATGTCAAATATACCAACTACGCCAGCTATTGTGTCAGTGTCGCAAGTACAAGCGCTGCCTGTTGTATGCCAACCTCAGGTTTCTCAGGTTGTAATGCAACAACCTCTTGGCCTTGTGACTCAACCACAATCGCCAACTAGTGGAATGACACAGGCCCAAATGGGTACAATTACCCCTCATCTTGGTCAAACAGTCAGTATTGGACAACAGCACATGGATTCGCAACCATGGCTGGTGCAATACCAACAACCACAATTCCAATAGGTATACCAAGGATCTGAGCAACAAATCTTTGCAAATGGTGGGAAACGGTATATTCAAAATGGTTCAACCATTCTACAATGGTTATGCCCATCAACCTTACCAAAGTTACCAGCATCAAATGCATTATGCTGGTATACAGACACCAACTGCTCAGGCGATTCTGTCTTATCCTGGGTATGCTTCGCCTAACCTGAATCAACAGTTACCCTTCGTGGCGACTTTAGAGTTATCGGATCTAAATTGGTTAACAAATGATCCAATCGCTTACGCCCCTTGGTGGCCAGCGATTCCGCATAAAATTCCGTCAGATATTCCTAAATTTAATGGAAATCCGAGTGAAGATCCGTCGAATCATGTGATGACCTTTCATCTGTGGTGTTCATAAAACACCCTAAACGATGATTCGATTAGACTTTTCCTTTTTTAGAGGACGTTAACAGGTTCGACAACAAAATGGTATATCGAATTACCCAGAGCTTCCTTTGACAACTTCAGTACCCTAGCCACAACCTTTCTAACCCATTTTCAATTACCGATAGGGTATGAAACGAGAACGGAACTTCTTACCAATTTCAAGCAAACAACGGCCACTCACATATCCGATCATATTCATGAGTGGCGACGTCGTCGTAGAATGGTAAAAACGTATGTTCTTGATCAGCTTTTAGTTGAATAGTTTATTAATTCATTATTACCTTCCATCACAGAAGATGTGGCAAAAGGAGGATTCGTCACCGAAGAGCAAGTTATCACTCGTGCGCAATATTTAGACTTGATTTACACTCAGCCTGGCATGCTCTACAATAAAATACCTGACGCTCCCATACCGGAATTTTCGGTCCCCCCTCCTCCTAAATCAAACACTGACTCTCATGCTGGCGATGGCGTGATTGGCGTGACAGACACGAAATTGACAAAGGCTACATCTAAAAAGGCCCGTAAGATTTCTAGTCAAAATGCAAAAGAAGAACTTCTCACCTTGGAAGTAAATGCCATCTCGACTGATAAAGGAAAAGAAACCAAGCAACTAGGAAGCAAGAAGAAAAAGAAAGGGAAGAAGAAGAAACAGGAGGAATCATCACTTGAAAAATCTTCTACAAACCCTACTGGAAATAGGAAACCAAAAAATCCATGCATAATATGTGATGAGGATCATTGGACAAAAGACTATCCATTTAAAGTTGAGCTTAAAAAATTCTACCAGAATTCAAAAACCTCGGTAGTATTAACTGATCTGTTTCCAAATCCAGGAACAAATCTGGTTGATAGTGGAAATGCATCCATGTCCCAAGTGCTGATGTTGTCAGTTTCAAAAAAGCAAAATCATGCTTTGATATCGACAAGGAACAAAGATTACGGGAATCCACAGCTGTCAAATAACAAGGATAAAGATCAACCTAGTAGTTCGACAACAGCTTCGACAGAAGTTGCGCTGCCCATCATTCCTGAGCTAACAATAAAACTGCCAAAGGGAGTAGTACATAATTCGACATTTAATCCTCGTGCCAGAGCAACACAACATTATAATATAGTGGAATATCTGGCCCAATCGCCATCTGCTATGTCAACACTTGAGGTACTACAAAATTGCCCATCCCAAAAGCAGGCTTTATTATTAGCTATCGGTGGGATAGACCCAAAGGATTCTAATCTTGTGTCCTTTAATCATAAAGGATATGATCCTCAGTTACCAGCTCAACTAGCTTTCCTCATTCAAGTGAAAGCCCTCAACAAAACTGTTCATCGAACAATTATTGATGAGGGGGCATCTACATGTATTATGTCGATGAGTTGCTGGAAAACTTTAGGATCTCCAACCTTGTCGTGATCTTCGACAACATTAAAAGCATTCAACGGATGAACGTATACCCCGTATGGTATTCTAAGTAACTTGCAAGTCGAACTAAGGGGGGAAATAGTAGAAATTGACATCGAAGTAATCGACGGAAACCTCGATTACAACATCCTACTGGGAAGACCATGGATATATGCTATGGCTGCTGTTGTGTCGACCTATTTTAGGAAGATTGCATTTCCCTTTCAAGGAGGAATTACAATCGTCGATCAACAAACTTTCCTCCCCAATGGTTCCCAAGTTACAGGAAGCATTCCGATGATCCATGGAAGCCCCCATTCGCTTCAAAATATCGGAATAGGCCTACTAAAAGACCCTATATTAATGGGGACTTTTTCCCTTCCACCTCCAATCAATCTGGCGGAAGTGGCAACGATAGGAACCTACAATATGATATCTTCTATTAACAATATCTCAGAAAACGATATTAACATGGATCATTTATTGGTGTTGCGTCCAAGCCAAATAGAAATATTGTAGTAATCAATGTTTCTAGCATGGGGGGAAAACCCAAATCAATGCTCATCAAGCGTTTGGATAGGTAGGTCTAAGGAATATGGCACCCCTTCAGATCCTTGGTCGCAAGTGCATTACACCGACGAAGGAATTGTTCAATCAATGGTAATTGAAGGGGCACCATGGGAAGATTAGCACCATCGTTCCCATCTTCCGACTTGTAAAGAAGATACTCCTGATGACCTTCATCATCCATCAGTTTTTGATTTCCTATCAAATACTGTAAACACGGTGGATTCCGAGCGAAACTTGTCCAACGTTGAAGAGACTATCGCCATAAATATCTTGACCAAAAGAGATGTTGTAGAGAATATTTATGTTGGAAAATGTTGTTCTCCTTCAGAACTGGAAATATATAACGCTCTTTTTCGCGAATTCAGAGATGTCTTTGCTTGGTCATATGATGAAATTCCAGGCATTGAATCAAGTATAGTTGAACATGAAATTAAGATATATCCAGATGTCAAACCAGTACGACAACGGCTACGGAAGGTGCACCCCAAGAAAGCTGCTGCCATCAAGGAAGAAGTTGAAAAGCTTCTCCATGCTGGTTTCATTTACCCGGTTCCTCTAACCGATTGGGTGTCAGACATTGTTCCCGTTATGAATAAAAAAGGAACGATTAGAGTGTGCATCGATTATAGGGATGTAAATCAAGCTTGTCCAAAAGACGACTACCCTACACCCTTTATTGACCAGATAATTGATGAATGCGCCAGATGCGAAATATTTTCATTCATGCATGGATTCTCCGGGTATAATCAAATAAATATCTGCCCATAGGACCAGTCAAAGACTGCATTTATTTGTCCGTGGGGCACATTCGCATATCGCAAATTACCCTTTGGTTTAAAGAACGCAGGGGCAACGTTTCAGAGGGCAATGAATTATGCCTTCCATGACATCAAAAACATCGTTCAACCATATCTCGACGACCTTCCGGCTCATTCGCGAAAGCAGACTGATCATCCGCAGCATTTAAGAGTGATATTTCTATGTTGCCGACACTACAAGATACGACTCAATCCACACAAATGTGTGTTCTGTGTCAGTTCTAGTCGCTTACTTGGCTTTGTAGTCTCAAAAGACGGGATTCGTCTCGACCCATGCAAGGTTCAGGCAATCATAAATTTACCTCCGCCTTCAAATTTTCTTCAGATTCAGAAACTCCAAGGGAAAGCAAACTTTCTGAGGAGGTTCATTCCAAATTACACCGAAATTGCTAAAGGTTATACACGTCTATTGAAAAAGGAAGTGCCCTTCGTCTGGGATCAGGTCACACAAGCTTCCTTTGATGCTTTAAAGGAATCCCTAATGAAAGCATCATTAATGTACGCTCTTGATTATCAAAAAGACTTTAACCTGTATCTGGCTGCAGCGGATACAACCATCACAATGGTTTTAGTTCAAGAAGACAACAGAATTGAACATCCTATATATTATTTAAGTAGGAACTTAAATGATACAGAAAGCAAATATTCTTATGTTGAAAAGCTAGCGCTCGCAGCTGTTCAAGCGATACAGAGATTTTGACACTATGTCCTCTTTCGAAAAACTACCATTCTGTTAGATTGCAACCCCATGACTTATATATTGTCGCGACAGTTGCTGGGGGACAAATATTCAAAATGGATAGCAATTCTACAAGAGTTTGATCTGGAATTTGTAAAATCCAAGTCAAAGAAAGCGCTGGTTTTCGCAGAATTATTATGCGATCTCCCATCGTCGTCCAACGATGAAACATCCGAAGAAACAATTGTGGATGAATCTTTGTTTATGATATCTTCAAGCAATCTGTGGTATGGAGATATAATCATCTACCTCCAAACCCAAAAATATAGGCCTAATACCTCCCACTCCGAACAAAAACGTAATCGAAACCAATCAAAAGACTACATGATCGTCGGTGACACGCTTTACCGTCGTGGTGTCGATACAGTTCTGAGGAGGTGCCTCACCCATGAGGAAGCCAAAAAAGTCCTAAATGATTGCCATTCAGGTGCATGTGGGGGGCATCAATCCGGTTACGGTACGGCGCAAAAATTTTTACGAGCAGGATACTTCTGGCCAACAATGTTCAAAGATTGCATAACCACAGTCAGAAGTTGCCATTCCTATCAAATTTTCGATAGCAAAACCAGAAGACCACCCACACCTCTGCAACCAATAGTTGCTGTTGGGCCATTCGCCAAATGGGGCATCGATTTCATGACATGTAACCCCACCTCGACTGGAGGGCATGGGTATATCATAGTCGCAGTGGACTATTTTACCAAATGGGCCGAGGCGATGCCTACATTAGATAACACTGGTGAAACAACTGCCCTTTTCTTTTTCAATCATGTAGTTGCCAGATTCGGCGTTCCACAGGCTATAGTCACAGATCATGGATCGCATTTTCGCAATCACATGATGGCCGAATTAGCTGCCAAATTAGGGTTGTCTCACAACAGCTCTACTCCATACTACCTGCAGGCCAACGGACAAGTTGAAGCAATCAACAAAGTCCTGAAGTGCATGCTACAAAGGATGATTGGAGTCCACAAAAGGAGTTGGCACCTGATCCTGTACTCAGCCTTGTGGGCATATCGAACATCGGTAAGGAATGCAACTGGGTTTACACCCTTCCAACTGGTGTATGGCCTAGAAGCAATCTTACCAGTTCAGTGTGAAATCTCGTCCCTCAAACTCGCAATCGACCTTCTCCCCGGAACTTTAGAAGAGGAGGCTCATTTCTTGGAACTAATCCAATTGGATGAAACCCGCTGTGATGCCGCTTTGGCTAACGAAGCCCATAAGAAACGAGTCAAGGCGCAGTTTGACAAGAATGTCAAACCCCGTGTCTTCTCAAAAGGTGACCTGGTCTTACTGTACGACCAAGAATCCGATAAATTGGGAGCAGGTAAATTCAAGTCTTTATGGATGGGCCCCTATATTGTTAAACGTGTATTAGCAAAAGGAGCCTACGAGTTAATGGATTATGACGGAATTCCACTGGCGCAACCCTGTAACGGGTTGTACCTTAAGCGTTACTATGCATAATCAGTATGGTAACCTATATGCTTTTGTTACATTTTTGTTTTCGCTAAGGGTAATCATTTTGGTCAAGTAAAGCCACTTTTTACATTTTTTGTAGATGTCGAACCTATTGGAATCTTTTGTTGGATATGCCGACGGAGCAAGTCATAGTTCGCGGAACCTATCTTCTGCAGCCTGGGCCATTTTTGATCCAAGTGGCGAGTTAGTAAGTTTCAGAGGGGTATGTATTGGTCGATCAATGAATAACATCGTTGAATATAGTGCATTGATAGAACTTCTCTTTGATGCCATCACACATGGCATACGCCGACTTGTCGTTAGGCTAGACTCACAGCTCATCATACGACAACTCACTGGTATCTACTCCGTCCGAAATCCAGCTATCTGTCGCATGTTCCTAAGGGTCAAGATTTTGAAAAGGCAATTTGATTTTATTCAATATCATCATATTTCCAGAAGCTTAAACACATTAACTGACTCATTGGCAAATTATGTGTTAGATAGACATTTGCAACATTTATAAAAAGAAGCATTTCATCAATATTTGCATTCGGACTATGTAACTTAACCAAAATAAAACTCCGAAAATCAGAAATATATATATAACTGTTTATGGTTTACACATAATGCTCTGTAACCAAGACAAAATTGGTCAAATGACCCAAAACTCAAAATGCTAGGGGGCACCCTAGTCTAATGATGCTGGTGATAACAAGTCACCGCCTGTGCAGTCATGCGTAAAAGCCTAGTCCATCGACTTGGCACGCCAGTGGTATGTTGTTGCAACCTCAGAGGCAGCTTGTCAGTACTCACATCTGGAATACTGAGAGTGAGACCCTCGACCTGATTCTGTAATGCTGAAAGAGTCTCGACCACATCAAGGTCGCGAAGGATAGCCCTTCCTACAGCCTCTCCTGCTGGAGTAGCGGCCGGCACTCTCAGGCGTACTACTGGCCGGACAGGACCAACATCTGCATGAGCACATGAGTTCTGATTAGTGTTGATAGAATAAAGCACAAGGACATTATAAAGAGAAACGACAAACAAAAAAATGGTCAAAGAATTTACCAATGGCACCCCACTGCTCGTCAGCCGGTAGTACCAAATCCCGGTCACCTTGGAAGTCCATACCAGCATATGGATACTCGGAAAAAACCATCTCCTGACGATTGAACCACCCAAAGAAGGTATCAGAGAAGGAAATCTGAGACTGACCAGCATGTCTGGACATATGGTCGACCCATCTCTGCATCCGTGGTTCAGTCGGTGGAGGTAAACCAAGTGAAATATATTGCGGCTGCATCAGTGGGATCTTTTCCAAGGCGAAGGCAGTCAAAATAGAACCATATCCAAAGTTCTTCAATCTCCTATTTTTCACCTTGGTCAACTGTTCTTTCATCACAAGGAGTAATGCATCACACGAGTTGAACACCTTTGGTTCGAGACATTCTAAGCCATACTGTATATAAGACCGGTTGGTCACATGAAGAGCCGCACCACCAGTCATCCTACCAAAGGTGAATAGAATGGTCCTCAAAGACCTGTAAGTGACATCTCAGATGATTATCTTGCGGTCTTTACTCGGTTGAGATCCCTCTCTGCAATACCTGTGAACGTAATCTCTCACAGATTCGCCTCCACGGGCCGAACCTGATAAAGAGATAGGGGCACCTCGCCTCGATAAGCCGGTCAAAAAATAGATGTACACAACAGTCAAGGGGATGGATTTGCCCCTAATCTGGAACACTTGGCTGGTAGGGTCCCAAGCATCGAGCAAATACTGCAGCAAGTTGATTTGTTGCCTCATGCTAGAGATGAGGAAAAACTTTAGCAGGCCACAGTTCCGCAGTGCGTTTACTGTAACCGGATCATGTAAAGCAAGCATGTCCTCTTCTTCATGCTCACGTTCTCGCCATGTAATAGTCATTTTTCTCCAATAAATCTCTGAAAACAAACAAGAGAGGAGTTAGATCCTGATTTGGTGAGAAACAGGCAAAAATTTCCATTGAAAACTGTGCACAAATTTCCCTCCTTGCGCCCATCGCACCTCCAGCATTTATTTGGGTGCGTTGCATGCCAACTGTCCATTGAGTAGGCCAACATGCAATGCACCTTTCGATATAGAAAGGGTGCAATGGAACCAGAGCGAGTTTTTCAAACCCCAGGGGCTCAGAAAAACCAAAAATCAGGCTCAGAATGCAAAATGGAAAGGATGAAATGAAAGAGCTCAGGTTTAGCTCCTACCTGGTCCAGACGGTGCCAAAAATCGTCTGCAGAATCTCTGGGAATCAGCTGGTGAAAATCAAGGGGGAAAGCACCTCCAAAGCTCCAACAAGCCAAAGTTCAAATGAAATGGTAAAATGAGGGGTAAAAGCACTTTTAAATTACTTTTTACGTAACTCAAGTAAAATATTAGTGTCTTAACTCATTTTCCAAACATGTATTGTTCATTTCTAAATAGTTTGATGAAGCAATTGAGCATGCAGCACAACCTTTGAAGGAACAAAGTCATTAATGGTAAAGTCAAGAAATGACCATTTAATCGAGCAGTTTCAACGCGGACTTCATGCTCGTTAAAAAATAAAAATAAGCAATGAGCAAGTGTTTCCCCCAACGTTTAAGCTCATTTTAAAATAAAAAATGAACCAATTTCTGGTAAATAACCATCGTGAATGTATTACTTCAGCCTTTGAAGCCTTGGTCGTGTTCTCATCATCACCTCCACTCTGTATTGGCCGATCATTCACCTCCACTTGATTGTTTAGCCCTTTTGAGGAATAGCTGCGAAGATTGATCTTGTTAGCCATCCTTGTGACACTGCCATGATTGGAAAATTCCAAACCTTACCTGGAATCAGCTGCTACCCGAACCTATCACTCGTTCCTCAAAAAACGAGTCTCCTTTAAGCTCTTTTCAACTGACTCGTAAAACATGAAAAGATTGCCGAGCTATTGGCCTCTCCAGCTCGTTAAAGCGACCAGAAGTGCTATCCCTCCTTTAGATTTTAATCTTTTTGGACTTGAGGGATTATTACACAAAAAGATCGAGCGCTTGTCTTGTTCGGCTCGTTAAAATTACCGAAAATTCATCCCTTTCGTATTATTTTATACTTTTTCGGACTTAAGGGATTAGATGACGAAAAAGGATTTTGGAGTTTCCTTTACATTCCTTTTCAGACTCTCTAAAATTGAAAAGGACCGAGTTATCTTTGTCGTTAAACTCGTTAAAACCTAATAGCGACAAACTTGTCCATAACAGACAAGAACGAGTTTCACTATCGCTAGGATCGTTAAAACATAGCGATGGGTTTGCCTGAAGGGAAAATTATAGAACAAGCATATGTTATCCTCCTCAAGCTTGAAAAAAATAAAGAGGTACTGGTCAGCAATGACTGGGGAAAAATTGTGAAGAAAACTTGAAGAAACTTTGTTGGTAGCAAGTCGCTCTTGAACACGACACTTTCACTCCACATCCGAGTCGGGTTGGGTTGTTCCATTCACTGGTCACATCACCATGGTTCCATCACACCATCCACATTTGGGGTTAATGCTACCAATCCATCATGTCAGTGTCGCTGATATGTTCAAGAGAAGTCGCTCAGAGAATTCACCTGTGTCTCACCCACTATAATACATTTGCGCTCCATTCTTTCATGACTGCCACCCTGAACCATATATCACCAGATCATTTTCACCTCCATTAAAATCATTTGCTCCGTTCCATGTCATTGATGTGGGATTCATTAAGGCCCTCCTATGATGGATCGCTTCTTGTCGACATCAGCTCATTATCCAAGAAGTCGATCTAGGAACAACCCTTTCAGTACTTTGAAGCTTGCATGCCTCAATGGCAAGTTTCTCACTTCCGGCGACAGGTTTACATCAATGGCCTTTGACCGAAAGATTTTACGTGGTGTTCGAACCAAGTCCCTTATTCACACCACGTGAATTGTACTGCAGTACCTTGAGGATCATTATCATTATCGGTGATTCCTCTCGTGCCTGTTAACAACTTACATCATTGGTTGGTAATCAGGCGATGTCTTTCCATGTTTGACTCCAGAACATCTCTCACATGGATCGACTTGTACTTTGAGTGAAGATCGAATGAGATTGAAGACCCCGGATCTAGTTTCATCCATCCGGGCTGCGATAGATATTCAGGAAAATAAAGACATCAAATGTACATCATTGCTTCACAAATAATCATCCAATCTAAGGGATGATGGCTCTACCAGAATCATCAGTCTACACTCAGATGATTATCTGTCTCATGTACATGAAAAATGAATTTATAAAGTTGAGCATGGGAATGCCCACCTCAGCTAGATCATGAAAATATTATGAAGATAATGTATTGTATTGTATCTTATTACAGGTCTCCTTCTAGCTTGAAAGAACTTCGGATCCTCATGATAAAGAACTTCACTCGACATCAAAAGATTAACGACCTCATGCTTTAGGGGGCAACTGTTATAGAAATTTTTGGGCACTACAACCCCAAGCATAAATGTCCATAAACCAAGGGCTCCTAAGTCCCTAAAGGTGTTGTTCCAACCCTAAAAGAACAAGGTCAACTGATTACATCTTCTCCCAGAAGTTCTCCATGAAAAACTACTCAGAACTGGTCAAAACTGGACCATTTCACCTGCTCCACAGGCAAAGTGCGTTGCATCCCACCTAAATACACACAGTAGGTGCATTTCATGTCAAAAATCCCTTCTATGGGGTGCGATGGGTGAGAAGGGACAAATGGCAGAGTCAATCCACAAGGTGGAGAAGCATGGAATCTTCCAGAAACTTCTCATGTGACACTTGCCTCTCTGAATTCAACCAAGGATGAGTAAGAGATCATCAATCTCCAAGTGGAATCAAGAACTATTAGAGGGAAGACACTAATCAAATCTCAAGCTGACTCACCTCCCTTGCAGACATCTATATATGGATCCCTCATCCAAGAGATCTAGAGGCTGGAATTTTTCATCTTGTAAGGAAGTGTTGTTGGTTTCTTGAGACAACATCATAGTGTTGGGTGATCTAAGCTTTTCATGAGGTGAAGAATGGCTTACTTGCTGAGAGGATGATGCTGGGTCAGAACAATCGGTTGTAATTCTCTTGGCTCTTTCTTGATTATCAATAAAGCTATTCAAGTTTTCCTCCATACACTTATGTGATTGATGTTTTATGCATTTGTGTGGTTAATATACATCTGATCCTATATTGATTATGATAATAGATCTATGTTCTCATATAGTGTTATGCTCCTTTGATTCTATAGGTACTCCGTGAAGCGGGGTATGAAAGCAAGCAGCAAAGGAATATCAGAAGAGAGAGGAATCGAGCAAGGAACCAAGCGCAAGACAGAGGTTGGTCTCCTTTATTCTTCTCTCATCTATCTTTCATAAAGGAAAACGAAAGTAGTTTTAGTTTGTTTGTTTCTAAGGTAGCTACCAGCCTTAGTGGGATTAGCAGTTCTGCATAGACACTATTCCCGATAACACACGTTCCACCCGACCATAGAATGGATGAGCCAAATATCTCTTCAACCATTCACCCCCGTGCCATATTCCAAGCATGGATGTGGGATCTCATAGCACACATCAATAAAAACTCATCGATGGCTTCCATAGGCCATCCACCTCAGCCCATCAATTAGTGATTCCACCTCACAGTCGAAAATCACCAAAAACCATCATCAGATTGGTCTCCATCGAAGCTTTCCAGGGATTCTAGAGCATTTGTTCAACCAAGGCTTCCAAAACTAGTAACTCAACCCACAACTTATACAAGGCTTCCATAGTGTTTGTCCAACCAAGGCTTCCAAGACTAGTAATTCAACCCACCAAAGGGTTCCAGAGCATTTGTCCAACCAGGGCTTCCAGGACTAGTAACTCAACCCAAGCTATTACAAAGCTTCCAAAGCGTTTGTTCAACCAGGGGTTCCAGGACTAATAGCTCAACCCAAGCTAAGAAAACATGAGAACCAACCAAAGCAAAAGAATGAAATAAAAGCCAGAATCACCATGGCTATCCATGAAATGGAAAGGCTAGGCAATCCATTTTCGATCCAAGCAATCATCCATGCCAATGATAGATCAAAACCAAGAAACCACATGCATTTCCATGCATGCCCAAAACTAGTGAATAAATCATACGTGCAACTCGATACCTACAAGAAAATTTGATGTAGCTGCTAATGTTGATGTGTTCTTGTGTTTTCATGCTCTTCCTTTGCCTTCTTGCCCCAAGAATCCAATTATGTCACACCCTACAAGGGTGCCTAAGAAAAATCTAAGTAGCCACGAGTATGAGGGAGAGTGAGAATAATGAGAGAGCTCCAAAAATGAACTGACAAAAGGTTAAAAACTGATCCTCATAAGCCTTTTTATGAACGAGGCCCCTATTTTCTTCATTTTCCTCCTCACATGCAACCTATGACCTTTCACCTCCTTTTTCTCCTAATTTCCCTTATTTTCATAAATAAATGTGCCAAAAATTTCATTTTACCTTTTAATGACTTATCCATTTCCTTTGCCAATTTCCTTAGTCATTAACAGCCAAATGAACACCCCCTAGGATGTCTTGCCCAACATTCAGCTTAGTATAAGTGTCCAAATCATCCGTGGTTATTTTTTTTAACATTTATTACATGGAGTTTTCACTAGGGCTATTACAGAACCCTCCCCCTTGGGGGACATCGTCCTCGGTGTTCAATCACACATATACCTCAGTAACCTGCTAGAAGAAGACATATTTCTCATGGAGCTTTATAACACAGCTCATTATGGTATTTAAAATGATCATCCTACTCAAGACAAACTCATATGAGATCATAACACCAGGATAACATAACCACATGATAGCATAATAACATAACTCTCATACTGAATAGTGGAGCTTTATAACACATCTCATTATAGTATTTACATCCATACATAGGTGTACATATAACAACATCATAGATATCTATATCTGTATATATATATATATATATATATATATATATATATACCAAAACATATGTCAAACCATATATCAAAACATTATATAACATATATCAACCATCATAAAGCATGTGAGAAACCATCATATAGCATATATCAAACCATCATAAAGCATATATCGATCACCATACAACATATACTAAACTAACATAAAGAAAATACTAAACCACCATGAATCATATACCAAGCCATCATAAGAAAATACTAAACCACCATAAAGCAACCACCAAACCACCATATCAAGTTGATTTGGCTCAACTGGAAAACAAGGAACGATACATGGCCTGCATCTGATCTGCCATATCCCATATAGTTTCATCGGGCCCAAAGTGCTTCCATTTCACCTTAACTTTCTCTATTGTTTGGTTCGAGAGCATGAGCACATTTTTATGCAATATACAATGAGGCTCCAGCTAGAATTCTCCATTTGGTTCCACTTGCAATACAGCCCAATCAATCACACAATCATCATCCTTAACATACTTCGTAAGTAAAGATACATGAAAAACATCATGGAATTTCACTTTCGGAGGTAGTGCAAGTCGATAGGTTACTGGCCCAATCCTCTCAATGATACTGAAGGGTCCACAAAACTATGGTGCCATCTTGGCACATGAGCCAATCTGCAAGGAGCTCTTCTTTGGTTTGATGCGTAAGTACACATGTTCCCCAACCTATAACTCCTTGAACAACATGTTCCTATTTTCATAACTCTTATTCCTACCTTGTGTTGCCTTAAGATTTTTCTTGATCACCTGCATCTCATGTTCCATCTCTGCCAACATATTTGGTCCAATCAATACTCTGCTAACCAGATCACTCCAACTAATGGGATTGTTACAACTCCACCCATACAATGCCTCAAAGGGGCTCATCCTCAGTGACCACAGATAACCATTGTTGTATGAAAACTCAACCAAAGGGAGATACTCTTCTCAGTTCCTCTGTTGATGGATCACATACACCCTCAACATGTCCTCCAATATCCTGTCGACCCTCTCTATCTTTCCATCTCCCTGCAGATGATAAGTTGTGTTGGAGGCCAACTCTGTGCCCAAACCTACAAATAACTCTTTCTAAAACTTGGAAGTGAACTTCGCACCCCTGTCTGATACAATCTTATTTGGAACACCATGTAGTCTAACCATGTCTCAAATGAAGACCTCTGCCACATCACTAGCTGAGAACATAGACTTAAACAAAACAATGTGTGCAACCTTTGTTAACCAACCCACATTGACCATGATGGAATCATGCCACTTCACTGTCTTCAACAACCCTCTGATAAAATCCATGGAAATGACCTCTGATTTCCACTCTCAAATCACGATTGGCTGTAGTAGTGCACTTGGATATTTGTACTCTTCCTTCACTAGCTGAAAATCAAAACATTTTTCCACAAAATCTACTACATCCTTTCTTAGATTCGGCCAATAGTAATATATCTTCACCACTATGAGTGTCTTTGATAACCTATGTGACCTGAATATGGTTTCGCATGAAATTCCCTCAAGGTCACCTTCTTGAGTTCACTTATATTCAGTACATATATGATGTCTTGAAACCTAACCAATCCATCTGTTGTAAGACAATGATCCAAGTCCTGTGCACCTGCACCTGTACTTGTACCAATACATATACCTGTACCTATACTATGATGCAACCTATGTAGAATATCCATATACCTGACATCCTGCTATCTTACCTGCAAGATCCTATCATGTAACTATGTCCTGTAGGATCTCATAACTACCAAGTGATGTACCTATAACCGTCTACTTAGAGCATCTTCCACCCTATTCTCTTTACCCTTGATGTACCTAATCTCAAAGTAAAACACTTTGATCATGGCCAACCATATAGCCTGCCTACCATTTAGATTTAGCTGATCAAACAAATACCTTAGTCCAATGTGATCACTCATAAGCACAAATAGCCTACCAAGAAGATTGTGCCTCCACATCTTCAATGCATGTATAATCATTGCCAACTCGAGATCATGTGTGGGATAGTTCTACTCATGTTCATTTAGTTTCTGGGACTCATAACATAGCACCTGTCCATGTTGTATAAGGACTCCACCAAGACCTCTCTTGCAATCATCTTTACACACTACGAACTCTTTGTCTAGATCTAAAATCTGTAGGATTGGTGCATGTGTTAGCAACTCCTTAAGTTTCTCAAAGCTAGTCTCACACTCTGCTTTCCATTTTAACTTCTTACCTTTCCTTTGCAATGATGTAGTAGGATAAGAAATCTGCGAGAAGTTCCTGATGAACCTCCTATAATAGCTTGCCAGACCCATGAAATATCTCACCTCATCCACATTCTTAGTAGCTACCCACTCCATGATGGCCCTTATCATCTCTAGATCTAATGAAATACCTTACTTGGAGACAACATGTCCTAATTAGTGTACCTCAGTCTGAAAGAAGCTACATTTTTTGAGCGTAGCATACAAATGATTCTCTCTCAACAAGCTCAATATTGTTTCTAAGTTCTCGGCATTATCTTCCTCATTTTTAGAATATACTAGTATATCATCAATGAACACAATAACAAACTTATCCAAATATGGACGCAACACACTATTCATCAAACACAAGAATGTAGTTGGAGAATCAGTTAAGCCAAATGGAACAAAAACAAACTCATAATGCCCATACATGATCTTCAACACAATCTTGTATATGTACTCCTCTTTGATGTGTACCTGTTGGTATCCGAATCTTAGATCAATATTCGAGAACACTCTTGCTCCCTTCAGATGATCGAACAAGTCATCAATCCTTGGAAAAGGGTATATGTTCTTGATAGTCAGTTCGTTCAACTGCTTGTAGTGAATACATAATCTGTGGGTACCATCCTTCTTTCTCACAAACAAGACTGGTGTGCCCCAAGGTCATACATTTGGCCTAATGTACCCCTTGTCCAACATGTCCTTCAATTGCCTCTTTAACTCAACTAACTTAGGTGTGATCATCATGTAAGTGCTTTCAATGTTGGAGTTTCCCCTGTCACTACCTCGATAGAAAATTATACCTCCCTATGAGGTGGCAACTCTGTAATGTCCTCAAGAAATATATCCCTGAATTGTTGTAAAACTAGGTATTTGTTCAACACATCTGAATCCTCAACCTCCTTACCCTCATCACTAGAAATATGCACTGCAAATAGCTTGCACCCTTTCCTGCAACTACGCTTGGCTTGCATAGCTGTCACCATCCTCACTAATGTGTCTTTCATCCTACCTTGGAAAACTCTTGGTTCCCCATTGTCATCAATACATTCAATAGCTTTTCATAGTAGTCAAACTTGGTTCTATGTAGATACAACCAATCCATTGCCCAATAACATAATGTATGAACCCAACGGTAAAAAATTCAAATGTACTGTGGTAGACATACCATTTAAGTCAAATGCAAAAGCTCTTACCCAATGATGAACTCGCTTCTTCGTACCTGTAGCCAACTACACTAACCAAGACTTTGCATGCAATTCCTTACTCAAACCACATTTATCCACCAAGTGAGGACTAACATAGCTATAATTAGATCTAGGGTCAATCAAAATAGAAATAACTTGATCACAAATATTACTGTCAATCTCAATGATAGATGCATGGTGTTCTTCTTGCCTATTTTCCATGGTTGTGTAGATATGAGGAATACTGTGGCCAACATCTCCAATAGTTTGTGCCTCTTGTGCACTGTATATTTGGGGTCTACCACCCTGATTCTGTAGACAATCTCTCTTGAGATGGTATTTTCCACAAGTCTGACACTCTATGGGCTTCCAATCTCCATCCTTGTTCTTCTCTTCAGCTCTATGTCCCTATCCTCTATCTAATGAATTCAACCTATTAGGTGGTGCAACATTCTCATTGTTATCTGTAATCAGTGGCCTTTCTCGCTTTTTATCCCATTTTCGTTTGTTCCTTTCATTATGTCTCCAGACTGGCTTAGTCCTAATTTTTCTCTTCGATTTCTCATAGCAATGCTTTAGCTTTCGAATGGCCTGCTCCAATGATCTAGGCTCATTGAATTCAATCATATCTTTTAATGCAACTGGTAACCCGCTAAAAAAAACCTGAATCTTAGCTTTCTCCTCCTTTGAGGTAAGGAACATACCTCAACAGTTCCTAGAACTTACTAGTGTACTTGTCATTTTTCATAGATCCCATCTTTAGTTCATAAAATTATTTTCCTCTGTCATCAAAGTACCTTTCAAACAAATACCTCTTCTTGAATACTCACTCAAATTCACTCAAATTCAGATTTTCCTCATCTATGTCTCTGACGTTCTTCACATATTCCCACCAAATGTCTGCTTCACCTTTAAGACTGAAAGTAGCTACTCTAGATTTCATGTTTTCTGAACAATCATGCAACCTAAAGAATTTCCTCATGCTAAGAAACCATGCCTCTGCATCATGTTATATCCTTATCTCTCTATCGAAAGTAGGTGGCTTTTACTTCTTAAATTCATCCGGAAAATACCCCCTATCACTCCTCCTATAAGGATGATACAGATGATGATCGTAGTGCCTATCAGAATCAGAACTAGAATCATACATGTGTCTATCCCTTCTCCTCTCTAGAGTGTCCAATAATCTGCCATCTTAGGTTGTGTCCTCTCTATCGGATCAGTGAATGCCATGTGATTTACTGCCATATGCCCGATTAGTTTTATCTTCCTGGTCATGACTGATCTGTAGTGGTCCTTGTCACTGCAAATTTGAAAAGCTCTGAAGTATTACTGCATTTACCTCTGCTAACTTCTCCTGTGACTATATGATTCTATCATTATCTGCCTTACAACTCCTTATCTCCTCCTTTAAAATTCTCAATGTAACTTCCAAGTCAGAGGGATTCCGAACACCATACTTCTCTTCAAATTCATAGAGACAGTCTCTATAGTTAGCCATATTGCTAGCCATTTGATATTTCTTCCTACAAGTCATAATATGTCAGATAAACCAAATCAAAATAAACCAACGTACCTTAGCATAGCTTTGGGAGGATACTTGTCTTCAAGATTACCAAATCAGCATGATACATGTATAACATAATCATAATATATATCATATGGGATTCAATAATAAGTCATTATATGACCACAGGTAGTCACAATGTATAACTTAGTCATTGCATCGGGTGACTCATAAACTAGTGAAATCAATCTAATCTCAGGGTCTTAGTCATCCCAATGTAAGCGCATAATCATAATAGCATATTGACATACACAAGTAAATGTATCAACTCATAAACATCAATCTAACTAGGGTCTAGTCACCAATGTAAGGCCATATCAACAATGCATGCTATGACCTCATGCATGACACCATTGCTCCATCATACACATTGCCACATGCAACCAACAATATGCATAATCAATGCCAAACCAACTATCAATACACATAATTGCATGTAGTCGAACATAATCGATCAGTTCTTGTAATCAACCTACAAGACTAATGCATGTAATCAAAATATTCAAAAAATGTAGCCTAACATACAAGGATGTAAGTAGGTATCATGAAATCAGCCTGTAAGCGAAATGTAATCCATACACAGTTAGTCACATACTCATTTCAATTATACTTCATGAAATCAATATCAAATTCTCCATGGTAACCATAGTATAACCCTAATCCATCATCAAGAAAATGCAACAAGTATATAAGTGTAAGAGACACGCATGCAATTGAGATGCATGCATGACCAACACATATTCAACCCATTTAGTCTGATAGTTGAACCATGCTCTGATACCACTCTGTAACACCCTCCTCCCACATCTACCCAAGCAACTGGCCAGCCGGGGTAAACATGTGACAAAAGGCCACTATGACAAGATTCAACCTCCTTGGTGACTTTAAGGAAATGGATTCAACTCAACATCACACAAAACCATCCAACATCATCAACATAAACTTTAGGAGACAAGTCATCCACTGAGACAGCTTGTCCCTGGGTCCTACTGCTATTTGAGAAACTTAGGGTAGGGTAACACTCCCTCGACACTACCCAAGCGAGTTAGTCTCTAGACTAATGCTACCTAGACACTATCAAGGCATGTTATAACACTTCCCAGACACTACCCAAGCAAATTAGTCTTTAAACTGACACTCTCTTTTGCTAGCATTCCAGGATTTGAGCCACCTTTTTCAGCCGAGAGCCCGGGACACTACCTAGAATGGAATGATCACTTAAAATTAGTAAGAATACAAGGAAACAAGGATGCAAAAGTGATAAGATGAACAATACCATAACCAGACCCCTGCTATCCATGACAGGAATTTCATCAAACATATCATCAACATGTAACCTAGAGGTGTAAATAATGGTATTAAGTATAGGGATATCATACTTATATGAGAATTGCTATGAACCATTGTTCCCTCATGCCATTTGCTGCATTATCCTCCATTAATTCATAGACACATTATCCATTCACATACAAGTAGAAACATGCTGAGAGCCATACATAGTTGTTGTAATAAGATATGCATATAACCAACATAATAGGAACAGAAAAACAATAAACATATCAGCCATCAAATCCATAAATAAATCAAGACCTTTACACATGAAAATCAAGGGAATGGATTTCTCATTTATGAATGCAATGAACTAACTGAATATGGGACTACTACGTTACACCCGACCGTAGAATGGCTGAGCCAAACCTCTCTTTAGCCATTCACCCTCGTGCCATATTCCAAGCATGAATGTGGGATCTCATAGAAAACATCAATCAAAACTCATCCAAGGCTTCCAGAGGCCATCCACCTCAACCCATCACAGTTGGAAATTACCAAAAACCATCATTAGATTGGTCTCCATCCAAGCCTTCTAGGGCTTTCAGAGTGTTTTCCAACCAAGGATTCCAAAACTAGTAATTCAACCCACAACTTATACAAGGCTTCTAGAGCGTTTGTCCAACCAAGGCTTCCAGGACTAGTAACTCAACCCACCAAGGGCTTCTAGAGAATTTTTCCAACCAGGGCTTCCAGGACTAGTTACTCAACCCAAGATGTTATAGGGCTTCCAGAGCGTTTGTTCAACTAGGGCATCTAGGATCAATAACTCAACCCAAGCTAAGAAAACATGAGAACCAACCAAAGAAAAACAATGAAAGGAAACCCACAATCACCATGGCTATCTAGGAAATGGAAAGGCCGGGCAATCCATTGTCAATCTAGGAAATCCTCAATTCCAATGACAAATCACAACCATGAAACCACATGCATATGCCATGCATGCCCAAAACTAGTGAAGAAATCATACATGCAACTAGGTACATGCAAGAAAATTTGATGTAGTTGTTGATGTCAATGCCTTCTTGTGATTTCTTACTCTTCCTTTGCCTTATTTCTCCAAGAATCCAATTATGCCACACCCTCCAAGAGTGCTCCAAGAAAAATCTAAGTATCCAATAGTATGAGAGAGAGAGAGAATATTGAGAGAGCTCCAAAGTTGAACTGACAAAATGTTACCAACTGATCCTCAGGACCCTTTTTATGAATGAGGCCTCTATTTTCTTCATTTTTCATTATTTTCCTTCATTTTCCTCCTCACATGCAACCTGTGACCTTTCACCTCCCTTTTCTCCTAATTTCCCTTATTTTCATAATAAATGTGCCAACAATGCCATTTTTCCTTTTAATGCCTTAGTGATTGCATTTCGAAACTTCCTTAGCCATAAAAACCTAAATGAACACCCCCTAGGATGTCTTGCTCAACATTCAGCTTGGAATAAGTGTCTCAGTCATCTGTGGTTATTGTTTTTAACATTTATTACATGTAAATTTCACCAGGGCTGTTACATATGGTCATTATACTCATGAGTGCCCCCTTTTACCTTAGATGCATCAAGCATGGGAAGCTCACTAAAATGCTTCTCATGGACTGCAACCCATCGCTCCTCCTCCCCCTCTTGCTTCATATCAACCGAGAGTGCTTACCAATCATTTTCCTCACCAAGGATATATTTCTAAGCAACCTACACTAGGTTAGGCAGCCTAGCCCGCTCCATTATCTACTCACCATGATTATCCAATTCTTATGATGAATTTTGATGAGGTTAATATGAGAAATTCAACCTTCATACTCTATCGCACTAATATGACAATCCATCCACTGAGTGAGTGATTAAGTCCCAACCCCATGTTTTCATTGAGCCTCTATCATCAACCAATGGTACCTTACAGATCCCTCATCCTAAGGTTGAAGTTATTCCCAAGATCCCCAAAGGTCCATTATGTCGAAATGTTGCTTTTGCTCAAGCCTCCTATACCTATAGCATAGTAGATGACTTGGCACAGTCTTCTGCTTCCATGTCAATGCTAGAATTTCTCCATAGATTCCCATCCCAACAGAAAGTTCTACTCTCTGATTTGGGTGCCATGGATCCCCAAGACAATCATATTATTTTCTTTCATGTTGACAAGTTAGAAAATCCTCCCCTACCTTCAGCTGTTTCATTTCAAATACCAATCTCCAATAGAAATGCCATTGTTTAGCATTGTATCATAAACGAAGGCACCTCCACCTATGTAATGGCTACCAATGTGTTGGGTGTGGGATCCCCCAAGGGCAGTTTTGGGGCTTAGAGCCCATATTTTGGTCCAATTTTGTAATTCCAATATAAAGACTTCGCATTTTGTGGTCACGGAGTGCATAGTTGTTAAAGAGTCATAGGGTTGTCCACCCTTATATTGTTAATGTAATGTCAGCTGTAGAAGATCTACCCGTGGTCCGTGGACCATGGGATTGTATAAATAGAGCGAAGCTCTAAGTAGATAGGCATCAATCAATCAGAAAACTCAATGACAAAGATTTGAGTCATATCTATGGAGTATAATTCTAATTTTGACTCGTAGCGTAGGTGGAGGCTCTGCAGTTGAGTACGCAAAGGCCTAGTAGTCCGCAGATAAGTGCACGGACCCCTGCAGCTGAGTGTGCAGGGTGAGTCGAGTCTGTAATCATCTAGGAGTATTAATAAAGAGAAGTTTTCTATCATTTCTACAAATTTATTTCATGTTTATGCATCTGTTATATTAGGTATGAATTTCACTTTTAATGCTTATATGATGTGCGAATGTGTATAACTGTATTGGGTAAGTGAACACAAGGAAGAATATCTATTTACATAGAGATAATTAGGATATGTCAATAAGATAAGTAAGATACTTAGTGTAGTTTGGGGAAATATCATAGTTCACTACCCTAGAGGCATGAAATCATCTCAATCCTTGGTTAGGGTTGTGCGAAGACCAATTTTAACACTTCATGAAGGTACTGAAGGGTGGGACAAAGTGCGAAGCAACCTGTGCGAAGGCAGGTATAGTTGGAATAAAACAACATCACAACCATCTCAAGGGTGTGAAAACTTGGTTCCAACATCCCCCCATACTGCTTCAGGTGAGACTTCAGTCCGTGCTCTACGGGCTGATGCCAAAAGGGCCAGTAGTGTAGGGATTTGTTTGGCTACCTAACGCTAAACCTGGGTCAGGCCCCAATAAGCCAAAAAATGGTTCCGTTGTCGGGACCAGAATCTGCATAGAGATGTGTGATGTCATATCATTGGAATCCAACTAAGAAAGAAATCGAAGGCTGGTTAGACAAAAGGATTCACGAGTTCGGCACAAGAGAATAGAAACCCACGATTGTCAAAAGAAGAGTGGCTAGAAAACTACTTGTATACAGAGATCCAAAAAATATTTTTCACATCCTTCCCTACTGACCTATATGAGTGGATCACAAAGCTAGTAGATAGCCAAGGATGGTGGAAATTTAACAGTCCTATTGTAAGGACCCTAGAGCTAGTGCAAAGGTTGGAAGCATCAAAGGATAAGATCACGAGCGCTATCAATCATTAGCTAGATCACATTATAGGAGGATTTTTTACTGAGTTTGTGGTTGGAACCTCAGTCAGCTATAGCAAGGCAGAGCAATGCTTTCTCAAAGGACCACGAGTTAAGTACATAAAATCTTTGAATATTTGGATTAAAATGTTGTTGTGCGAGAAACGGGTTATGTAGTTACCTTAATGTTTGGGGCTACGCAAAACAGAAAGGTTTACAGTAACGAAGGAAATAAGGGTTCAAAAAATATCCCCTTGATTTCACCTCCATGAGAGGATGAGGAAGAGCTCACAAAGGTCTCTCCGTGAAGTGCTATTCATCTAATAAGACAAAGAATCCCGTGAATACCACTCTCGCCCACACCACCACTGGCTTCACAGCCATCACCTTGATCTTCACTCGTACCAACTCCACCACCACTATGATTTAGTATGGCAAATGTTAGCCTCCTGTTGCAACAGGTGTTCATCTTTCATGATTGACATTTTTACATGCCAAATATGTCATACTTTGCATGCTGCAATGCTCCATATTTCTAGAAAGAGGTCAAAGAAGAGGCCATGAATGTGTGCCAGTCTAAATGCCACTGCTGTATTCCAATTTTGATGACTTAACCATTTTTTGAAGAATGTTCTGTTAAGGGAAGTCCAAACAACTTAATCTTGGCTTCCCTAGGTTTCAATTTCTTGCTTTAGAAATAGAGAATGAATATCTGTCCAAACAGCTTAATCTTGGTAGATTTGTAGATAGGTAGAGAATCAAAGGATCCCAACTGCTTAATCTGGGCCCTTGGCAGAAATAAGTGCAGATTTAGATAGGAGGGCAGTCAAAAGAAAAATTGTAAAGCAGGGCCTACAAGTCTAAGTGCACCCAAACCAAAAGAAGAAAAAATGTTAGGTAAGTAGGCTGGGTAGGTAGTTTTGAGGTTGTAGAATGTTGATTTATGATCAATTTTGTGTTTCAAAGTGATATTTTACTACAGATCACAATTGTAAGGCAGTTTTTCATTTTGAGTAGGTCAAGCGAGGCATGTCTAACCCCCCTTCTTCTAATTCCCTAAATCACTCACTAACTTCCCTGAAGAGGTCAAGATCTGCTTGAGCCTCTTAGTTTCATCATGTTTCATAAAACATTTGCCTAAGTAGAGATCTACTTTACTTAGGAGTGCTGATATCTCTTCTACAAGTTCTATCCCCCCTAATAGCCTAAAGATTCACATACTTAGCGCTTTCTTCACACTTTCATATTAACTACTAATTCTTACTATGTAGCTCCCTATCTATTCCCCCTTCCCCTACTAAAAATATGTTAATAAATATCCCTATGTACATATTCCCATCCCCTAGCATTTTAGCCCTATAAATATTAGTTTGGGAAATGCTGAGTTCATTTGGGACTCAACATTAGCCTACCGCGTCCTAACCCTGGGATTAGCTTGACATCTGGTTAAGTTAAATAACCTTTTTCTCACCCCTTTACCCATAATGTTTCATCCCTTTTAACCCCTCGCACTCACAGGTTCGGGCTTAGTTTAAAAAATATTTGATTAAATTATGATCCCAGCGCTCAAACCCTGAAAAACCCACAAAAAACCCACTAAACCAAAGTCTAACCCCCCCGCGGCATTATACAAATTTGAATATTCGCACAGGCCCCGTCCATTATCCCTCCGCCGCCTCATCTGCTCCGCCAGCCGTCCGATCACCCGCACCATAGATCTACAATGGGCAGGTCTTCTCATCTCCGAAGCCGCCGAGGGTTAATGCCCGGGAGATCGGGGGTTTTCCCGCCGTACTCCTGCCACGCATCGCCCTCCCGGCTGTGGCGGAGCCCCCTCTGCTGAAACCACCTATGCGGAAAGGTGGTGCGCCCGAAACCGAATACCGCTCTCCCCCCTCGGCCGTACTACTGACATCACCCCGCTGACATCACCCTGCCACGTCACCGCCGTACTGGGACCCACCGCTGACGTCACCGTCAAAAAGTGCGAATGGCGCAAATCGCAGCCTAGGAAGCCTGGAATTAGAATCTGAGGCAATTTAGGCCAAAATGGAAAGCCCCTTATCGCTCGGCCTCCAACAGGCCCAAAACGCGCAAAATGACCAGAATTTCTTCGCGAGACATACAGAAAGGGGCAAACACAATTTTTAAAGCAACAGAGGGCCGAGCAGCAGCCATAAAAGGTCGATAGGACAGTCTAAAGCACTCAGAAGACATTAAAGAGGCCAGGTTCAGCACCAAAGTGTATCAGAGGAAAGGTGAAGTGGCAAAGAGTATCAGTTCAGCAACATCAAAGCAGGTGAAAATTAAAAATCTCCATCAAAGTCAGCAAAGTAGTTAAGGCCATTTAAAAACTTATCTGGTCGGGATTAGTGCACATTAATGGCACCGAACAGCAGCAGAATCAAGTTAGAGGTGGAGATAAAAGACAAATCACAGTTATTACAGAAAGACTGCACCAAGACACCCAGGACAGACATTAACTCAGTTTGATACAACTGCCCTCAACGTAGCTCAAAGATATTTTCGTGCATTTATTTCTGGATAAGATTAGGTTAAAGTAATCATTTTCTCTTAGACCTGTTTAGGTTGGCTGTAATAGATGAATTTTGGATAATTTTCCCTATTTATATGACCCTCTGCATTGTAAAAAGGGTTGGTTGGTTGATAATCTTCATTAGAGACTCGCACTGTATCTGAGATGTTTTACTTAATCAAAGATTGCTAAAAAGCTTTGGAGGAATGAATGTCTGCTCCATGTCTAATGGTTTGAAGAATTTATTGTGGAATTCTTGTGCTGCAGTATGAATCAATAAGTGCTCCTCACCTCTGTTATTTCAATTTCACATATGCTCAAGTCACTGAACAAAGGATTGGTTTAGAATTTGCTTAGCTGCACTCTATGCTCAGTTTCTGTGGCTTCTTAATGTTTTCCTCTTGATTTAGGCATAAATATGAATTCTGTTACGGCTTATGTTTGATCTATTTCACATATGAATGACTGTTATCTAGGAATTCTTAGCTGCTCCTAGATAGGGTTCATTTATCTTCCTTCTGCTAACCTAAATGAGAGATTCTTAATTGCCCCTCATTCCTTAGCATTTAATCCATCTCTTTTACCTTGAATGATTGTTTCATATGCAGTTGTCTTGCTCCATAATTCCCTCTCGTGACCAAGAAAACGCACCAGCAGTCCTACTCCTTGACTCCATGCCCAATAGTTCTAAAACTTGCATGCTATCTTTGCCTCTTTACTGGAAAGCATCATCCTTCCCACCAAAATCAAAACAAAACCCCTTGAACTCAATAACTAGCCTAAAAACCTTATCAAAAAAGCTAAATAAGAAAGAGAGAGCCCTCTCTGATTGCAGGTGGGCTAGAACCTGCAATCCAAAGATTGGTCTGTGGTTACCTCGGCCGTATCCTTTTGAGCTGACTAGAAGGACAACCTGAGTGATAACAGAAAACACAGTGAAGTTGCCTGTGTTCAAAGGTTTTGGAAATGAGGATCCAGACCAATTCTGGTTCGTTATAAGGGTTGTATGGGAAGCGCAAGGTGTTATATATGACCATATAAAGAAGGCAACGCTGGTTAGTGCCCTACAGGATCACCCGCTAACTTGGTATATTAAGTACTCCAATGATAACCTGAATGTGAGAGTTGCGGATATCCAAACAACGCTAAATAGAGAATTTAGCAGACCTAAGTTTGCAGCGCAGTTGATTGTAGGCTGTAAAGAGATCACGATGCTACTAGGTGAGACTCCTCGGGAACTAGATTAGAGGCTAATATGTACGATCCGCAAAGCCAATCTGAATCCGACAGATGGAAAACATCATTAGTGGTTTGTAGCTTCGTTACTACCACACTTAAGGAGTGTGCCGTCGCAACAGAAGATAACGACTCAGGCAGAGGCCCTGGAGATTGCCATGAGACTACATGAGACCCCGATGCAAGATCCTAACCTAGGAGTTCAGTAGATCCATGTGCAACTAAAGAATATGTGCCTTGAGATGCAAAGTCTGAAATAGGAGAGGACGGTTCGACCAGAAGTGCACGAAGAAGTGTGGTGCGTGAAAAGCAATAGTCATGGTCATGACAAAGACCACTGCTTGGTCTTTACAAATTACCTCACAAGAGGAGGACCAATGCCTTTAAGACCAAAATCTCAAGCATAACCCAATGTGGCTCCTACTTTGTGGTGCGCTATATGTCAAATAGCTGGAAAGCATGCCACAGATAACTGCCACTTATTACAAAAGTATACGCAAGTTTCGTAACAATTGTTCTACAACTTTTGTAGGTCGATGGGACATGACTAGCATACTTTCAGAAGCTATGAACTGATGATGGATAGAACTCCCACCTACAGGGTTAAGGCTAAAACACGACCCTTTGACCAGAATGCAAGAATGGCGCGGACATGATTTTAGGGGCGCGGACGAGGCCGAGGCGCAGGAGGACCTAGTAGAGGTCACAGACAGTTGATTTGCTACAATTGCGAAGGGCCAGGACACTATGCCTGCGATTGCACTAATTCAATGCACCCGTCGTGCAAGTATCGCACACTGTTTGATCACGAGACAAAATATCTCCCTACTCTGATAGCTATTATATGCGAAAAAGGAGCGCTACCGCCTCCCTTAACTCAGAACCTGCAGATGATGAGGTCTGAGCCACATGAGGAAGATCCGATCGTAAAAATAGTGCTCCAAAGTGGAATCGCGATGGGAGATGACAAAGGAAAATAGCCATAAGACAGTACTTGGGTTCACAAAGCCCCGGCGAAAGAAGTTGAGTTTGATTTGGAGCGTGCTCGGGAAACCTTCATGGAAGATAAGAAGAGCTTCGTTGAGGCCTCCACTTCAGGAAGCAAAGATAAACTGGAGTCAGAGATGGACGCATCCATGCTTACAACTTTCCTGGAAACCTGTATGAAGTTACTGCATGATAGTAAGGCTATGAAAGGGATACAAGAACTTATCAATAGGTGTGTTGGGACCACACCAGGTGAACCACGTGTAGTCAGAAAGATTCGAAAACATAAGACAAGAACGAGACGAGAAATGAGACTAACCACGCAGATCGGGGAATACGAGATGGATCAAGTCATTATGGATTTGGGATCAGATGTGAATGTTTTGCCAAAATAGACATGGGAGAAAATGGGGTGACCTGTGCTACAATGGTCTCCAATCTAGCTAAGGATGGCGAATCGGTAGAAAATAATACCCATGGGGTGGTTGCATGGAATAACTGTGGATATTGAGGGAGAGAGTGCAATGGAAGATTTTGAAGTAACAAATATTGTTGATGACAATAATCCCTACCCCGCACTCCTGGGAATCAACTGGGCTACTGATATGAACGGGGTAATTAATCTGAAGAAGCAAACAATGATCTTTGAGAAGAAATCACTGCGTGTAATTATACCCCTAGACCCTGCTAAAGGATCGCGCTATATGGAACCAGTCTGCGACTATGAAAGTGATGATGATCTGGACTATATCTATAAGATAAGAGCACGATACCAAGATTGGGTGAATCCCATCGCAGATGGGTGGATTACATGGGAGCGCAAGAGTTCCTTCACTTCGGATTCTAACGAAGAAATAGAATGATGGTAGAATCGATTACATGAAGTGACTATGCTGAATTGCAATATGATGACCAGGTTGTTGCATTGCATGTCGATAAAGGTAAGAGATCTGCCTACTTATGATGGACTGAATGAGGTGGATACCTTCTTCGATGTATTTGAAAGGGAGGTGCTGAAAAAGCAATGCTTCCAGGCCTTGGACTGGGTGTTGTGCGCTATGCCAGTAAGATGGTGGGGTATGCACAAAGGGAGTTTTGATGGTTGGCGCAAATGTCGAAGAATGATGAGAGTGCACATTGGGAAGCCTAAGATGTGACTGACAGAAAAGTATGATGGAAATGATGACCCATGCATGCATTTGGCCAAGTGGATGCAGGCCTATGGAGAAAAGCTACAACCTGAGTGGGTGCACCTATTCTGTCATACCCTAGATGTTATATCAATGAACTAGTATATAGAAATAAAGCTCCGCGAGGGATAGGTGAATGGGATATCCTGTGTGAAGGATTCATCATGACCTTCAATTTTGAGGACAGATTTGACAGTATTGATGAAGTGCTAGAAGAGGTGAAAGCAACCATCTTTAGGATACCACAGGATCCTTTAGACCTGACGCGACCTGCATGGGCTACTTAGCTAAGTTGCATGCTGGAATGTTATAATGTAATTGCTGAAGAAGAGGATGAGGATTTGTAGAATCTTAACATTCCAAAAACAGAAGGCTACCGCAAGGTTCAAGGACCACAAATGAGAACCCTCATATAATCGCGCTAGTGAGGACTAGACAAGTGAACATTGGTACAGAGGCAGAACCTAAATTTGCAAAGATCAAAGACCACTGGGATGACGCAACGGTGGATAAGGTCGCTGAGTTTCTCTCTGAGTATGAGGACTTATTCCCAACAAATTTTATGGATTTGAAATGAATAATCAAAGAATTAGGAGTAATCAAAATCACGTTAAAACCTAATGCGAAGCCAGTTAAGTAGAGGCCGTACCACTTAAATCTGAAATACAAGGAGAAGGTCCATGTAGAACTAGAGAAAATGCTCGTAGCATGCATCATTGAGCCTATGGAATAATCTGATTGGGTAAGCCCAATGGTAGTACAAGAGAAGAAGCAAAAGGATGAGATAAGAATATGTGTGGATCTCAGAAAATTGAATGATGCTTATGTGCATGATCCATTCCCAACTCTATTCACGGATGAAGTGTTGGAAAATGTAGGTGGTTAGGAAGCATATTCTTTCACTGATGGATTCTCATGGTACCATCAGATCAAAATCGCACCGGAGGATATGAGCAAGACAACATTTGTGACTGAGTGGGGTTGCTTTCAATATACTGTCATGCTGTTTGGATTGAATAATGTGCTAGCCATCTTTTCGCGTATGGTTGTTGCGGCATTTAAGGAATATATTCATAAGTTCTTGGAGGTCTATTTTGATGACTGGACTAGTTAAGCGCCATGGAGTGAGCTTGCACTTGATGTTGGATACCTGTCGAAGATACCAAATCGTGCTCAACCTCAACAAGTGGATGTTTCTCGTTCCTTTTGGGAACCTATTGGGGCACGTGGTTTGTAGACAAGGGCTGATGGTAGACCCCGTGAAGATCATGGTGATTTTGAAATTGGAAGCGCCAAGAAGTTGAAATAGCTGCAAGCTACTCTTGGACACACAGGATATTACAGAAAGTTTATCAAAGGCTATTCCCAAATCACCACATGGATGGAAAAATTATTAAAGAAGGATGTCACGTTCTGCTGGAACGAGGACTACAAGAAAATCTTGGATATATTGAAAGAAAAGATGGTTACTACACTGATTCTTGTCTTCCTGAACTGTAAGAAAGAGTTCCATGTCCATGTTGACACGTTGTGTATAGCGCTGGGAGTAGTACTAACACAAGATGATGAAGAAGGCTTGGATCACCCTATCACATTTGCAAGTCGCCGATTATCCAAAGAAGAGAAGAACTATTCCACCACTGAGCACAAGGGGCTAGCTATGGTATATGCACTCCAGAAATATCGACACTACTTGTTAGGAGGTCACTTTAAGATGTATACAGGCCATTCCACGCTAAAGTACTTCGTCAATAAGCTTGTGTTGGTGGGGCACATCTACAGATGGCTTTTATTATTCAAAGAATATGATTTTGAAGTTGTTGTGAAGCCTGGACAATTGAACGTGGGACTAGATCACTTGTCACGCATCGATACACGGGAGGAACCTACTAGTTTGGAGGAAGGATTACCTGACGTGTAGCTCTTTCTTGTGCACGTAGTGGATGGAAATTTTGAAGATATAATATGCTTTATAACAACTGGAACTGTGCCAGAAGGATACTCTGTCCAAAAAAACAAGGAATTAGTGATGTGCACAACAGATTTTTCTATCATTGTTGGGCATCTATACAAGATGGGGAATGATGAAATACTGTGAAGATATGTACCCGAATTTGAACAAAGTAGCATCCCCATGGATGCTCATGGGGGCGCCGCGGGAGGACATTACGTAGGAAGAGCAACCGTGCAGAATATTCTATGCGCAGGGTTGTGGTGGCCAACCTTTCATCAAGATTCAAAATCATATTGCAAGACATGTGAGGCATGTCAAAGAACAGGTAGGCCATTGTGAACGGACGAGATTCCTTTGAATCCAAAAATGAAATTGCAACCTTTCGAAAAATGGGCAATAGATTTTTTAGGACTCATCAAACCTCAAGGAAAGACAGGCGTGAGGTATATTATCACTGCGACGGAGTACCTAACTCGTTGGGCTGAAGCGCATCTGGTGGAGGACTACATAGGTGCGATTGCCATGAAGTTTCTATTTGAATATGTATTGACGCGATTTGGATGTCTGAAGATCTTGATGAGCTATCGTGGTACACACTTCCTGAATGAGACGATCAGTGTTGTTGGGCCATGAATACGACCACTTTGTAACACTTATTTCATCCATTTTTACTCTTCTCTATTATATCATCTATTATAATTTATCATTTAAATCCATTTTATAAATGATTTATGCTCTTATGGATGAATATTATTTATTCTCCTTTATTTCTAATAAATTGATGATTATGCGTGATTTTATCAATGATAGTTTTAATAAATCAGTTGTAACATTATTCACCATTTTTAGCCTCCAAGATAATTTCCAGATTGAAGATTTGATCATTAAAAGTGCCAACTCAGAAATTTGCTGGAATAAGAAGTGACGGTTTTGCGGTTGAGATTCAGAGCAAATGAAGCAGAATCTGGAAAATCTGAAACATGGGTTTTGTCCAGAACGGACCCAATTAACTTCATTGAAGAACGGTTTGCCCAAATTCGGCTTGTACTGAGAGAAACGTAGGGTTCTTTGAGCATGATTTTCTCAGATTTGTTGTTGCGGCCATCCTCCAAATCTCAGCTGCAAAGCCAAATTCGTCTTACTCTTGTTGAAAGCTGGATGGAAATATATCTTCTTGTTTATCAATTGGTTGGAAACAATCTAATTTTGTAATAGAAATCATGTTGTGCTTATCTTGATTGTAACTGCTCTCTGATCTCTCTTTATTTAAATCATAACAGAGATCAGAGAGGGGGTGATTTCAGAGGGATTCGAATGATGAAATTGAGGATGAATTAGAGATTCAGAATTAAGGATGGCAGAGAGAATGGATAATGCCTGAGAGATTGAGAGATTTCTTGTTGTAATCCACTGCAACTCTGCTATGATATTTTAATATAAATCTAGTTGCCATTTCATCCTTGATCCTGAAGTAACCCAGCAGCATCCGCTGGCGGCTAAGGGCCCAGCCTTTGGTGGAGTATGCTGCTGCTGTATTATATCTTTATGCTTCATGTGTGGTTTGATTTCTTTCTTTTACTCTGTTCAGTAATCTGATGCACTTTACTATTTTACATATCAGCGCTATTAGATATACTTGATTGGATACTATCGTTATCTGCAACAGGAATGTTATGTTATCATTTTAACTTTGTATTGCATTGTTGTTTCTTTTGATAATTGATAAACATTGTTGTTCCTTACAGATTGTCATTCGATTACAGATTAACCGCGTTGTATGTTCCTAAATCGGTACAACTATATGATGTATTCTTAAATTGTGACTGTTGTTTATTCGGGATTGCTGTTCCGTTACAATTGCCGTTACTTTATAACTGTGATTCATGCATATTGTATCGAAGCTCGGATTACTGTCCCTTTTAATGATAAGTGTGTTGCATGCTTGATTTGGATTGTTGTACATTCATATTTAGTTGCTATTCCATTTCTGAATTGTTGTTTCATTTCAATTGCTGGTCTATTTCAAAATTGTTGATTTGTTGTTTCATTTACTTGCCATTTCTTAAGGACAGACTCAGGCTATAGTGAGTGTCAGCTTCTGCTATTTGGCTCCCAGACCTCTGATCTACTCCCATCAGTTATGAAAGGGATAGGTTATTGCCACCAAGCCCTTGGCTGATGTGCTGTTCTATTTCATTGTTATTTCCTTTACTTGCCATTTCATTTACATTCATCAAGGACGATCTCAGGTTGTAGTGAGCCCCAGCATCTGCTACCTAGCTCCCAGACCTCGGATTTGTTCTCATCAGTTATGAAAAGGATGGGTTATTGCTACCGAACCTTCGACTGATGCAATGCTTGGTGTGATTTAGCCTTTTGAAGTAGTTAAGTTGTAGACATGCACCCATTTACTTTGTTGTTCATTTCTATTGATTAATTGCACTAGTTTGCTTTTAAAGAGTTTTCCTAGTTTACTTT
This sequence comes from Pinus tabuliformis, assembly GCA_031772625.1. Lineage (NCBI taxonomy): Eukaryota > Viridiplantae > Streptophyta > Pinopsida > Pinales > Pinaceae > Pinus > Pinus tabuliformis. Next base: position 1,849,734,857 of record CM062818.1, on the reverse strand, counting down.
CAATGGCAGCTTTAGTTCAAGTTCGATTTCCTTTCGATTGCTTTAAAGCAGGACTGTCAACTATAGAGAACATTGGTTATCGCTTCCTCGTTCCCAGATTGATTGTCTTGTTCCGGTTTGATTTCAATTGCATCAATCTCTAGAGGAATGAGTTATTGCTACTGTATCCTCAATTGATGTTTGCTGAGTGAATAGTTGGATTTCAGAGCATTTGAGTTTATGTTATTGTTAGATTTCTTTTTCAAGCATTCATTTACTTTTGTAGCTTTTAAGCACTATACTACAAAACATTACTCTTGAGTAAATAGCCGCCTCAGACTGAGTACACTCTTGAAATAAAAAGTCATCCCTAGGTTGATAATTAATGTGAAGGTAATTAGGAGTTTAAAAGACACCTTTTTATCGCTCCACATTTTGGCGCCGTTGCCGGGGAGAGTGTAGCCATTTGTAAAGAGTAGTGTGAATCTGATGAGTGCCTGTTAGGGAAGAGTTGGATCTTAAAAATGGAAGGTAAGAACCTGCGTGCGGAGCATGTAAAAGCCCTGCTCCACTGTCTGCTTTCCTAACGGATTTGTTGTTGCTTTGTTGGGTAGAGATAGATGTTTGAATTTTCGTGTGAATGACTAGGAAAAAATAGAAATTTTGAAAAATAAATCACATAATTTCACTCAAGTGGTGATGTAAGCACCACCCATTTCACTAACTAATTGACAGTAACATTGGAAGAAGGAGCTTCGAAGGAACACATGAAGAACATCTTCTGTTATGGTAAGAAATTGCCCAACATTTTTACTTTTGAATTTCCTGCTCAACTAATTCCACACCCTCACCGCAATAAACTAGTACAACATACTTACAGTGTTGAACTGCAAAATTTACCCACCCTTCCCACCCATTCTATCTCACACGTGTCATCAGAGAAAAGTTACAATGAAATTCAGAATGTTTCAAATTCAAAAACTGTAGAAGTTATGGAAGAAAATGAACTTACTTCTAGTTTGCATCAACAAACCATTTTAAAAGCTCAAGACTTCATGATATGATGGATATAGGAAATCAAGAAAATAAAGGATATATTTAAGATTGGTTTCACTCCATCACTTGTTTGCAACATTGCTCCACACTTCAACAATTTTTGACTCCATCTTTTCAAGGGAAGTTGGCTTCTCATACCCTAATTTTTATCAACATGTATTTTTCAAATTTGGGTATGTGCATACTAGAGGCCTTATTTCTAAAATGGTTCCACTGGAAATACTCTTATACATAAACATATTCGATTCTCAAAGAAGAGTAGGATAGTGGAGAAAATAAAATAAAATAAAATAAGGACATAAATAAATGCATTTTGTTTTTTTGTAAAAATAGTTGTTTTTTTGTTGCAACACGCTATCGAAATCAACATCGGTGATAAATATTTCAATTTATTTGTATGTAGATGAATCATAATAGAAATAATAAGTTCTACAAACACTCATTTTCATTTTTATCACCAATTTGAAAAAATGCTTGAATATCATTTTTTTGGCTTGTGGGCTTGATGAACTTTCTGGAAAAACAGTCGGGACAGTCATGTTTTTAGGGACCAAAAGTGAATATTTTTAAAACCTGTTTCTACCCTAGGTGTCTCTTGATGTCTACTTCCTAACCCAATTTGAACCACTCAATTTTCATTTGAAACGAAAAAGTTAGAAACAAAACATTGACAGGGTGTCTAGTGGGCAGCTCAGGAACAGAGTTGGGACAGTCAGTTTTTGGAGGCATAAATGTTTGAATTTTTAATACCTGTTACTATGGTAGATTCCCCTATGAATCTAGTTTACAATACAATTGGAATCACTCATTTTTGATATCGTATGGGGAAGTTATGATTAAAATACTGACTGTCTATCGTAAATCAACACCCTTAAAACTATGTCTTTCCGGCTGTTCCTTATAGTATTTGACCTGTCAATTCTTCTTTTCTTCAAAACCTATTTCTATTGGAGATAAAAAAATGAATCTACTTTCATTTCCAATTTGAATCATTTCAATCTGACATCAAACAAAAAAATTATGCTTGAAATATCAACCTTTGGTCTAAGTGGGGTAATCGAAAATGACTCTGTAATGCAGGTTGTTTTAACTAAAATTGAAATATCATATCATTGAATTTTTAAAACCTGTTTCTATTGGAGATATACCTTTGAATTATCTCTCATTTAGCTCTGGAATCAATCAATTTGGACAAAAAACAAAGAAGTTGTGATTAAAACACTGCTGGTTAGTATGGTCGACCACCGCTCTCCCACAGGTGACAAATAAATTTTACTTTGTTATTTTCTCCATGGATTTGTTCTATAGAGTAACTACTTGTTAGTTTTTTTACATAATTCTTGGATTAGGGGAGCCGTGCACCTCTCTTTCTCCATGATTTAATGTTTTATTGCAAGTAGACACTCGTTTTTTGCAGGTCCTAGGAGAAAAAGAATGTCAATTTATGGACGAGTGATTCTTGAAAGAAATTTTAAATGAAACAAAGGAATTTCATCCAACTCATTACCCAATGGATTCATAATAGAAGAAATGAAGAATTGATTTCCATTTGAAGATTCATGTCATGTCTTTGCTACCAAAACATTTTTCGAATAAATCATTTTTTTGACATAACATCACAGCTGTTGTAACTTAATTTATTTATTTACATACTATTTTTTGTTGTTTCTTTTCTAATTTCTCTTATATTTTGCATTTCAGGTGTTGTTTCACTCAAAGTATAACTCATCCTCAGCATCAATACAGTGAACAACGAATTCCTTCTTTGCATGCTTGCATTTTATGCTTGTGCATTTTGCTGTTCCTTTTCTGAAGGGACAGCATTTGTGTGCACTTTTGTTGTTTCTGCTGTTCCTTTTCCAAAGGGACAGCATTTTCATTTTGCTGTTCCTTTTCCAAAGGGACAACATTTTCGTTTTGCTGTTCCTTTTCCAAAGGAATAGCACCTTTTGGGTCAGCCGTTCATTTTGCTGTTTCTTCTTCATGAGTCATTTTGTTGTTCCTTTTTCACTTTCATTTTGTTGTTCCTATTAATGGTTCATTTTGTCGTTCCTTTTCCACGGTTCATTTTGCCGTTCCTTTTCCACGGTTCATTTTGCTGTTCCTTTTCCAAAGGAATGGCACCTGCGTTTTTGCTGTTCCTTTTCCAAAGGAACGACACTTGCGTTTTTGCTGTTCCTTTTCCAAAGGAACGACACTTTTCATTTTTGTTGTTCCTTTTCCAAAGGAACAGCACTCGCATTTTTGCTGTTCCTTTTCCAAAGGAACGGCACTTGCGTTTTTACTGTTCCTTTTCGAAAGGAACAACACTTTTAGTTTTTGCTGTTCCTTTTTCCAAAGGAACAACATTTTCATTTTCACATTTTTTTGTGTGCATTTTTGCTTTTTTTTGTGTGCATTTCCTTTGTTGTTCCCTACAAGGAACAACACTTTTTTTGAGTGTTTTTGCTGTTCCTTAAAAAACGCAACACTTTGGGAATATTTTTGAGAGCAACCCTTTTCTTCCTCTTGTGAGATTATTCCTAATTCATCTCAACCACATTTTACTGATTCCCTTTTATGGCATGAAGTACTCTACTTTTATGAGGACAAGAATTATAGATTCTTTTGAAGCAAAGTTAATATCATTCATGTTATGATCTTTAACAGCATAGCTCCTTGATGATAGATTCTTTTCAAAAGGGACACAATTATTTATATATCACTTTACTGCATTGTTTTCTATTGAACATGATATTGATTGATCATCTTAATACCATGCTGGTTCCACCCTTCCTGGTTATGATCTTCTCTGTCTATAATAAATGAGATTATGGGTATATTTTTTTTTTTTTCTATTGACATGTTCAACTTCTTCCACCATCTCTACTCTTAAGGAGTACTGAGCCTCCCTCATTTTATCATAAAAATATGTAATAACGAGCCAGCCTACCATGTTCATAAGGTTGTAACAAAGTGACATTCCTATTATGGCCACCACACCAGGGTTATGATCCATTGGATAGCCAAATTATCCTTGGAACAGGAGGTCTCATCACGAGCCGGCCTGATCACTTTTGCTACATCCCAGTGAATGGCAGTATGATTATCTGGTTACCACGCCAGCACACTGATCTTTTCTATAGAACAACACTGTAACTCTCCATTTATAAATTGAGGATCCTGGCTCATATGGGTTAAAAAGCAACCCTGCCGAGGCTATGGACGCCTGCTGGTAGCAGAGGCTCTGCTTATGGTATTGAGGTTATATCTTATCGTCAATTATTATTATAATACCCTTTTCTTATTTTTTCTATTTTATCAGAGAAGTTATTTCCTTCACTTTTTCCCTGTTTTGAACCTTTATGCATGAGAAATTGTTTTATGATCAGTCACATCATTTTCAGCGAGAATACCGTCAGCAAAGCATCTTTTTAGCATATTGTTGTCCTTTTTCGTTTTGCATAAACTATCATCAATCCAAAGCGTCCTATCTCTTATTCATAACTATCTTTACACATTTTTCTCTCAATATAACCATAACTTTCAACGTCCTATCATTGATAAGTGTACTCTGCTTCATTTACTGATATATTGTTCATTCCATTGCCTTGCCGTCAGCATCACCCCTCTCACACCCTTTATGGTCATGGAATTCCTTTTCCAATTGGAGGGGGGAATGTATGCATTATGGGATTGCATGCGCTGTGATTACTGCACTCTGCCATAACTTGTTGATTTGACAAAAGTTTTTTTTGATTGAAATTTTTGCATACATCTTAATCTATTGCTATTCAAAACTAACATTATGGATTCAAGAACATTGTATGCCAAATAGTGATTTGTTTACAGGAGAACAACAAGTATGGGGCAGAACTCTATTCGCAGCATGACTACACTATTGAAACTAACAGAAGAGGCTCGAGCAACTCGTGAACGTGAACAATTCTTCAGACATGATGTGCTTACCTGGATTCCACCTTTTGCATCACTTTCAACACCAACTCTGCCTACATCAGCTTCAACAACTGTCAGTCCATTTTTCTTTTTGGAGGTAAAACTTGAGGTAAAATAGCATAATTTTCTGATTTATTACAAATTTAGGAGAATTTCATAAAAATCCATTTTGAGCATTATTTATCATCCTTCATTCCACATCTTTACCACTTTCCCTTTTTCAGCAGCATATAATTTTCGAGTATGGGGGAATGTTCCTTTCATTCATTTCTTTATTATGACCATGTTATTCATATTCTTTATCATCCATTTTCTATTCTTATTCCTTCTCAACACCTCCCTTATTCCATGTTGTTTTACACCAAGCATAGAATTCAACAGTTGGTAGCAACCACCTCTATTTGTCTTCTAGCATTGCATGAGGACATGCTAATTTTTCAGAGAGGGGGAGGAATTGCTACGCATGATGGATGGTTTCTACTTTCTTCCTCATTTACGGCATACAATTTCATTTTTACACAGTGCAGAAATTGATTTCCATAATATGAACTCAATTCTTGTGATTTTTCGAAAACACAGACATATCATTAATACAAACCTAGACAATTTCAAGAAATATTGGTTCATAAAATTTCGGAAATCATGCACTCACACCTACAGCGATTTTGTTTATATCTCATGATCCGTGCATCAAAACGATCTGATTTTTGGATCATAGAGACATTCATATATTATAAATTTACTTGCCAGATTTCAACAAACGCTGGTTTGTAGTTTTTGAGAAAATGGTTAATGAAGTTTGTTGTTACTTATATCATACTTTGTTACAACTTCATATAGTTGAATGTCAATGTAAAAATTGTTATGCCTTCATCAAGATTACTAAAAGTGAATATTCATTACGTAAGGAAGAATTCATTTGTTCTATCCATTTCATGAGCTGCGATGAACATATTTTTTATCGCTTGGTTAACACATGGGTTTTTGTCTTTGGGTTGCATGAAGACATGCAATATATTCAGTTTTCATTGCATGAGGACATGCAACATATTGAGTGTGGGGGTATGTTGGGCCATGAATACGACCACTTTGTAACACTTATTTCATCCATTTTTACTCTTCTCTATTATATCATCTATTATAATTTATCATTTAAATCCATTTATAAATGATTTATGCTCTTATGGATGAATATTATTTATTCTCCTTTATTTCTAATAAATTGATGATTATGCATGATTTTATCAATGATAGTTTTAATAAATCAGTTGTAACATTATTCACCATTTTTAGCCTCCAAGATAATTTCCAGATTGAAGATTTGATCATTAAAAGTGCCAACTCAGAAATTCGCTGGAATAAGAAGTGACGGTTTTGCGGTTGAGATTCTGAGCAAATGAAGCAGAATCTGGAAAATCTGGAACATGGGTTTTGTCCAGAACGGACCCAATTAACTTTATGAAAGAACGGTTTGCCCAAATTTGGATTGTACTGAGATAAACGCAGGGTTCTTTGAGCACGATTTTCTGAGATTTGTTGTTGCGGCCGTCCTCCAAATCTCAGCTGCAAAGCCAAATTCGTCTTACTCTTGTTGAAAGCTGGATGGAAATATATCTTCTTGTTTATCAATTGGTTGGAAACAATCTAATTTTGTAATAGAAATCACGTTGTACTTATCTTGATTGTAACTGCTCTCTGATCTCTCTTTATTTAAATCACAACAGAGATCAGAGAGGGGGTGATTTCAGAGGGATTCGAATGATGAAATTGAGGATGAATTAGAGATTCAGAATTGAGGATGGCGGAGAGAATGGATAATGGATGAGAGATTGAGAGATTTCTTGTTGTAATCCACTGTAACTCTGCTCTAATATTTTAATATAAATCTAGTTGCCATTTCATCCTTGATCCTGAAGTAACCCAGCAGCATCCGCTGGTGGCTAAGGGCCCAGCCTCTAGTGGAGTACGCTGCTGCTGTATTATATATTTATGCTTCATGTGTGGTTTGATTTCTTTCTTTTACTCTGTTCGGTAATCTGATGCACTTTACTGTTTTACATATCAGCACTATTAGATATACTTGATTGGATACTATCGTTATCTGCAACAGGAATGTTATGTTATCATTTTAACTTTGTATTGCATTGCTGTTTCTTTTGATAATTGATAAACATTGTTGTTCCTTACAGATTGTCATTCGATTACAGATTAATCGCGCTGTATGTTCCTAAATCAGTACAACTGTATGATGTATTCTTAAATTGTGACTGTTGTTTATTTGGGATTGCTGTTCCATTACAATTGCTATTACTTTATAACTGTGATTCATGCATATTGTTTTGAAGCTCGGATTACTGTCCCTTTTAATGATAAGTGTGTTGCGTGCTTGATTTGGATTGTTGTACATTCATATTTAGTTGCTATTCCATTTCTGAATTGTTGTTTCATTTCAATTGCTGGTCTATTTCAAGATTGCTGATTTGTTGTTTCATTTACTTGCCATTTCTTAAGGACAGACTTAGGCTGTAGTGAGTGTCAGCTTCTGCTATTTGGCTCCCAGACCTCTGATCTGCTCCCATCAGTTATGAAAGGGATAGGTTATTTCCACCAAACCCTTGGCTAATGTGATGTTCTATTTCATTGTTATTTCCTTTACTTGCCATTTCATTTACATTCATCAAGGACGATCTCAGGTTGTAGTGAGCCCCAGCATCTGCTACCTAGCTCCCAAACCTCGGATTTGTTCTCATCAGTTATGAAAAGGATGGGTTATTGCTACCGAACCTTCGACTGATGCAATGCTTGGTGTGATTTAGCCTTTTGAGGTAGTTAAGTTGTAGACATGCACGCATTTACTTTGTTGTTCATTTCTATTGATTAGTTGCACTAGTTTGCTTTTAAAGAGTTTTCCTAGTTTACTTTCAATGGCAGCTTTAGTTCAAGTTCGATTTCCTTTCGATTGCTTTAAAGTAGGACTGTCAACTATAGAGAACATTGGTTATCGCTTCCTCGTTCCCAGATTGATTGTCTTGTTCCGGTTTGATTTCAATTGCATCAATCTCTAGAGGAATGAGTTATTGCTACTGTATCCTCAATTGATGTTTGCTGAGTGAATAGTTGGATTTCAGAGCATTTGAGTTTATGTTATTGTTAGATTTCTTTTTCAAGCATTCATTTACTTTTGTAGCTTTTAAGCACTATACTACAAAACATTACTCTTGAGTAAATAGCCACCTCAGACTGAGTACACTCTTGAAATAAAAAGTCGTCCCTGGGTTGATAATTAATGTGAAGGTAATTAGGAGTTTAAAAGACACCTTTTTATCGCTCCACAAGTGTGCTAATGGAGGAATTTCAGGTGTATCACCAGAAGAGCACACCTTATGACCCACAGGCTAACGGGATAATGGAGGCATTCAACAAGGTACTGGGAAATGAACTGACCAAGGTATGCAATGCGCATCGAAGTGATTGGGACATACGCATACTTGCATTGTTATGGGCTTATCGGATGACATGCAAGAAACTGATGGGACAGACACCTTTTAGGCTTGTCTATGGAGTGGAAGCCGTAATGCCTATGGAATACATCATGCCTAGTTTGCACATAGCAATGCTCGTAAATATGATGGATCACAGAGCCCTGGAGGAGAGGCTCACATAGCTGGATGAGCTCAAAGAAGAATGATTTTTGGTTGGATTTCACCAATAGGTCCAAAAGCAGCGTGAAAAGGCATGGCACGACCGAAATATCAAGCTGCACACATTCAAGGTAAATGATCAAGTTTTGTTGTATGATAGTAATTTTGATAAATTCCACTAAAAATTCAGGATGCACTGGTTAGGACTGTATATTATTAAGGACATACCAATGGAGGCGCAGTGTAGTTGGTTAAGTTAAATGGAGAACCCTTCCCAAGAAAGGTAAATGGCAACCAATTGAAGCCATACATCGGAAATTCAACGATGTGACTATATGAAAGTGGCATAGTCTTAGCGCTCCAGTCAGCTAAAAGGAGGCACGAGACTATAAAATACTCTACCAAGGAATGGCACATAGAATCGAAGTGTCATAAGGTCCATGACAACACAAGGACAGCTACGCTAGTGCGCAGGTCTGTCAGAAAGTGACTGTTAAAGTCACTATTCACGATTTGATGCTTGGTTTGAGGCTAAATGGAGCGGGCGATAGGAATGTAAGGCGAACTTTATGGGTTAGATTCTTGAAAATCTACACCAATCTAGCATTAATGAACCGAATGTGGGGGGAACGGTCGAATTAAAATTCAAAAGGTGCTATAAATTACAAGTGGTTGTCTAGTGAATAACACTTGCCATTTTGAGAACTAAGCTATTGCGCTATCAGTTGTGTATGGACTTTTCAAACATTGAGGCTTTGAGAGCAAGTTCAGTGTTTGAAACATTGTCGAAGCAAATGCAAGACCTCATGACTAGACTGATGTCAACACCTAAAGAAGCCATGGACACAGGAGTAGTGACAGCAGAGGAAGCCACGTAGGAAATTGAGGAAGTAGAAGCCCAAGAGAGTGCTGGAGTAATCGCTGAGGTCCCTAAATCACCGCGCACACTGAGACCTAAGAAGGATAGCAAGCCATGATACCAGTGCACATCTCACCCAGAAATCCACTAAGGAACAAGCTCACATTGGATGAAAAGGGGAAGGCCATTAATTTGGAGGTCGATGAGGAGGAAGAGTTTGAAGAAATCCTGGTGGAGGAGGAGGATGTAGAGATGGAAGTCGAAACCCAGGGTGCGAACCCTATCACCAGGCTGCTGGAATATGTTCCTCCACAAAAGGGTAAATCTAAGGTTCCAAAGGATATAGATGAGAGCAAGAGCTCTCTACAAACCCTGCTACTCCCAAACGATATTGTGTTTGAGGGACCATACTTGGGGCGGGTCCCTGTGTTAAAATTTGAAGATTGGGACCTCACAGACCATGAGAAGTTCCCGTATTTAGCGATTGTGAATCTAATGCACTAGAAGATAGATGCACCAGCTGGAATGATTGAATTAGAGCCATGCAAATCACTTAGAGGTGTTGAGAAAGCAGGGTTGCTAAAACTACTTTGGGTGCTGCATTACCACCGTGTCCTAGTGACTGTTTTCATCATTAGGTAGATTCTCTACTTGGTGCATGATGGGTGCTTGTGGCTGGAGGAGTCCATCCCCATCACAGACCATCTGATTCATAGGATTACACAGCTCCATTTCTCAAGTGAGGATCCAGAAAACGTTTCATAGGGAAATGGTAGCAAGTTGGTCCTCGCGGAGGCAATGGAAAAGAAGTTTAAGTTGGAGAAGAAGAAGCAAGGGTATGCCATCTCTAGCATCAACAACCCTACATTCAAGGTCGTGAAAAAAATATTGGTAGGGAAGGTGATGCGTAAGTGCCACATGGATGAGGTGCCCGCACTAGTGGTTACACTAGTGGTGCAATGCACAGAAGGGGTCCAGTTCAACTGGGAAAACTATATATGGAGTGAGTTCCTTGCGAACTGTCACAAGGCACAGGAGCAGGAAAAAATAGTTCATTATGCATGGCTCATGTTTTCAATCATATTGGTGGCATGGGAACTACCTGAAGATAGCTAGTTCCCTTTGGTCGTGCCGTACCTTCTAGAGGCAGTGAAGTACGCTTCGCTGTGGGCAACTAGGGATGCACAACAGGTCAGAGAGAGCAAGATATTTTGGGTTTCATGGAGATGAACATTAGGATGGGGATCAATTGCAAGCCGCAGTTATCACCCATAGTCTACAACATTTTGTAAAGCTTTGCAAAGTTCAAAGCAGACTTCCACCATGTCTTCATTAGGGTGTGGAAGGACCCTATGAAGACGTGGCATGAGTTACCACACTTGGTGACCAATGATATAATTTTCATAGTCCTTGAGTCTTAGCCGCTAGAGTGGCATGCTCCAGCTCACTCCACAATGGAGGCAGAGAAGTCCACCACGCAGTGCAAGAAGGAAGAGACAAAACTTCAGATGGCGCAGCTGGTGGAAGAACGCAGGAAAGAAGAATAAGTGACTAACGCTTAGGCAACATGCAACGCTGCGAAGTTGGCGAAACAACAACAAAAAATAGGAGAAGAAGAGTGTGAAGGACAGAAGTCACCTTTGCCAGAATCGGAGACCAATAGAGAAAAAGGTGGCGTGGACTCGTAGACGACATCCACCCAACTCAAACGTCCACGACCATGAGAGCAAGTAGGGGTGTGAATGGAAACAAAGGCCTCGAAGACATTTTTCGACCCTATCACTCTCACTGAAGGAGATCTACATGATATTAGTGAAACGGTGAGGGATGCCACCACGAAGGCCCTCCAGCAGTTTGAGGAACAACACCAGTTGGTATTGGGGGCTCTCCAGACATAAATATAGGAGTTGTAGGTGCGCACTCCATAGGCTAGCACAATGTCCACCAGCTTTGCAATTGGCACTTCAGCTACCGAGAAAGTGTTACACGTTAGGATGACCAACATAATAGTGCTACCAGATGGAGCACTCATTATAGAGAATGAGGCTGATAGGCCTATGGTTAGCAGTTTGAAAGGGGTTGAATTAAACATGGCTACGCTCCCTCAAGAGATGGTCTATCTCTTGCAGGATGGAGTCACTGTAGAACTTCGGGCCAAGGAGAGTTGCGATCTACAGGTAATGAGCGAGGAACACATCAACATTGAGTAGTTGAGCCTGCAGTGCAACGAGGCCATGGAGCAGAACAAACAAATAATGCAGGTTGTCGAGGAAGCCTGCCAAATGGTCCTGGAGTTGGCCATTCAAGCAAAGGAACTGGTGGAGATGTGCATTCATAAGTTAGCCACAGGGGTGCGTGACGCAAGAGTAGAAATGGTCAGGGTTCAGCTGGACTTGAACCTTCATATAGTGGAACTACAGTTGAATGCTCAGCCTTCAACTCCACCAAAGGTTAGAGAACAATGCACCATCGCGGTCATAACAACAATGGCGATGGTTGACAATGTAGTGACAGACTGCATGAAGCTATTTGAACAATCATTCGAGGTCCTCACGACCCTGCAAGAGGACCTGAACATAGAGCGCCTATAAACAGAGGTCCGCGAGCTGCAGTAGAAATACGATGAGGTAAAAGGGACTGCATAAATGATTGCCCTTACGTAGAGGCTTGCAAGGATGCAGTAGGCAAAGGTGCTCAAGGAGTAGGTGGATGTCGCTCGGCATAAGGAGGCAGTCTTGAAAGCATGCCTACAACCATGGATCGACAAGGCTTACACAATTATAGCCCCCATTGAAGCAAATCTTGTGCAACTGCAAGCAATGCAAGAGAGGATTCAGGGCAGCAGTTCAACAACATCGGTCACCGAAAAGCGCATGGAGGAAGCTCAGCAGGCATCCGCTTAGTGCACTACCAAACTTGCAGCAATCCAAATAGAGCTGGGAGGTCTTCACGCTATGATATCTGCACCCACAAAGTGACTTGAGGGTGAGTTGTGATGTTTGTGTGGGGGGCCTGTTGGGTGCAGGATCCCCCAAGGGCAGTTTTGGGGCTTAGAGCCCAGATTTTGGTCCAATTTTGTAATTCCTATGTAAAGACTCCGCATTTTGTGGATGCGGAAGAGTCATAGGGTTGTCCACCCTTATCTTGTTAGTGTAATATCGGCTATAGAAGATCTACCCATGGTCTGCAAACCATGGGATTGTATAAATAGAGTGAAGCTCTATGTAGATAGGCATCAATCGATCAGAAAAATCAATGACGAAGAGTTGAGTTATATTTGTGTATTAGAAGTCTAAGTTTGGGTCGTAGCGTAGGTGGAGGTTCTACAACTGAGTGCGCAGAGCCCTAGTAGTCCACAGCTGAGTGTGCGACCCCTGTAGCTGAGTGCACAGGGCAAATCGAGTCTGTAATCATCTGGAAGTATTAATAAAGAGAATTTTTCTATCATTTCTGCATATTTATTTCCTGTTTATGCATCTATTATATTGGGTATGAATTTCACTTTTAATGATTATATGATGCGCGAATGTGTATAACTGTATTGGTTAAGTGAACACAAGGAAGAATATCTATTTATGTGAAGATAATTAAGATCTGTCAATAAGATAAGTAAGATACTTAGTGTAGTTTGGGGAAATATCAAAGTTCGCTGCCCTAGAGGCGCAAAAGCATCTCAGTCCCTGGTTAGCGCCGTGCGAAGACCGATTGTAACACTTTACGAAGGTACTGAAGGGTGGAATAGAGCACAAAGCAACCTGCATGAAGGCAGGTATAGTTGGAATAAACCAACATCACAACCTTCTCAAGGGTGCAGAAACTTGGTTCCAACATCCCCCCATACTACTTCAGGTGAGACTTCAGTCCGCACTCTATGGGCTTATGCCAAAAGGGCTAATAGTGTAGGGATTTGTTTGGCTACCTAATGCTAAACCTACGTCAGGCCCCTCTAAGCCAACACAATGTTTGGAAGTAACTTGGTTCCCCTGACTTGTCCCCGCCCACCATCACTCTTCATGCATGGGATGGTCATCCTTCACAACCCCTTGGTTTATATCGCAACTGCCCAATCACAATTGTCAACAAGATTGTCTCTAATGAAATTGAAGTCATTGGTGCTCCCTTAGACTATAACATCCTTTTCGGGTTGTAGTTATACCTATTCAATGTTAGCTATCACATCTATGGTTCACTGTAAGATGTGATTTCCCCACAATGGAAAGATCATCACCATTTATCAGTTGATGTACTATGATCCCAAAGCCAAGAATTCACCTCAGTCCAACATATCTTTCATGACTGACAATAATTTTGCATCATCCCTCACCAATGTCTTTCCTGGAGTCTACAAATATTCCACTTTTCTTGGTTCTATTATGGTCCACCACCTACTCCTTCTGAGACTGGATCATCCAGTGTTTGCATGCTCCAAGCATCATGGGCTACCCATAAACGGTTTGGTATGCCTTCAAAAAATCCAACACCTCCACAACCTACTGTTCCTAACTCAACCCAACTTTCGGGTACTACTCCTCAAGGATCATTTCCTTCTACTGGTATCTCTCCTAGTACTTTTCCGTCTGGAACCATTCCACTAGGCCTTAACCATCACAGAGTAGTTCCTCTACACCATTATCCTTCTAGTTAGATACCATTCTTTTTTCCACCCCCTGGAGTGTATTCTACACATGTCAAGGCCACATTGAGTTTTCTTAACATTACCTTAGGGATCCTAGTCTAGTACGTTGATCATCTCGCAAACACTCCCCCAATCAACTCAAACCTTACACTTCTTTGACCCCTATCCAACCTGTTGTTCCTACCATTGCCTTTGCTTTAGTTCCACAACAATCTTAACAAGAACCTACTCTTGTTACGAAAGCATCTAGCAAGGGGGGGAAATCCCAGAAAAGGGAACCAAAGATAAAGAAGCTCCAACAAATCCAACTCCTCCTAAGCCGCCAAAGCTTATTCCTCCATGTGCTTTGTGTGATTTTGTTGGTCATGCCACCAATAATTGTCCTAAACTCCCTCATGTTAAGAATGTGGTCTATGATACCTTCCCTTATTATAAAATTCTTGAGGTCCATGTCACCTTATTTGAGTCAACTAAGAAGAAGAGATCATTACGCGTGAATCACTCATGTGCTTTGTGTGATAATTATGGCCATTATTCTCATCGATGTCCATGTATCGAATATTTTCATGATACACTTCGAGTGCTTCACAAATTAGAGGTCCCTCGTAGTAAGTTCACCTCTCCTCTACCTGTAGATTCTAGTCCCACTCCTACACCAGAAAAAGAGGTCTCTCAAACACCCATTGTGATCCCTCCCCTTGATGTCGAGATAATAGATAGTACCGCTACCATTCTCTACCTACAGTCATCCATGAGATCGATGCATTGGAACTCCATTGATGGACTCTCTTATTGCGATTTTGTTGAACCTTATTCGACAAACACCCTGGTCTCAACATTGGTAGATATTTCATCTACTTATCATATGTCTTCCATCCTTGATGATGAGTATGTGAACCTTATCTCTCATGAATATGCCTCAGTATCTCTTCTCCATCATGTGGTCCCTCTTTCTCCTATCTGCCCATCTTCCATTTTTATGAAGACATCATGGAAGCTATGACCACTCCTGATTATCCTTGGGATGATATGCACCATTGACGTAATTCCTTCCATAGAAAACCCATGACCAATATGTTGTGAAGTCCAAAGAATTCATTCATTGTGAAGTCAATTTATTTAGGAACCCTATTCATGCACTAGATGCTTTTGAATAAGGAAACATGGCTAAAAATTCCCCTACCATAAAAAATAACACTTCGAATAAACCAGGGATTGAAGAAAATATCATCTTGTGGGAACAATTCACCCCAAAAGAAATTGAAGCTTACACCCAATTATTCAAGGAATTCCATGATGTTTTTTCTTGGTCTTGTTCTGATATTCCTGGACTTCATCCCACCATTGTTGAACATCACATCGACACTTGGCTCGATGCCATACCAGTCTACCAAACATGAAGCTATTAAAGCTTAAATGTATAAGATCAAGCAGGATGGTTTCATCTATCCCATTGAATACACCACATGGGTGTCCAATCTTGTTCCAATTCGTAAGAACCAAAGCACCATTCATGTTTGTACGAAATTTTGCGATGTGCATAAAGCTTGTCCTAAAGACAACTTTCTGATCCGAATTGGATCCATAGAAGACTGTTAAAGAACCATGACTGTATCAGGTCGGAAAAAATCTCTAAAAATTTCCAAAAAAATGATCAAAAAAACCCCTAAACCAGTGGCAATGGTAGCCAACGTGGAACGACAAGGACCTCGGTCAAAGCACACTGACCGAGGCCCATGGAGACTACGCAAGAGGTCAGAGTAGCCCCTGGGAGCCCCAGATCAGGAAAAGAAGGTGGTTTTTGATGTGCGATTAGCGCTTAGTGCTAATCGTGCATCGTTGGGCGAACAGGGCCGTGAAGGAGGAAGCCCGAGCACTCAGTCATGTGGGGGAACTAGAGAACTGTAGGCGAAAAGTGAAAAGAGCTAAAGCACAAAGGCGAGACTCGCGCTCTGGAAACTAGTAGTATTGATCGGGTCACCCTCAAACAGTAAGAGGTTTTGGACGAGAGTGGAGCAATTCCATTCATCGATCGACGCGTGGCAAGCGGAGGTGATAGAAAACCACTGTTGATCATGCACTATCTGTCGAGCAAGTCAACCACATGAAACGTGCGTATGGCGTTGGATCTGGGGGACCCCGATCGGATGGCTGAGATCGCGCCCGATGGAGGAAGCAGAATCGACAAGGGAATACGACGTGTTTTATAAGGATTTGGAATCTGTTTTACTACCATGGTGGAGGAAGAACGCATCCATGATGTAACTAAAGAAACGAACCAACGAAGCAAGGTGGCGCCTTTTAGAGGAGGACATGTGGCCACTCCCTGAGCATTGATGATGACGCTGAATAGGGAACTCCAAGCACAGCTACAGAAGGTGAATCGACAGAGGTGGAAGAGGAACCAAACAGTCTTGGAACGAATGGCTAAAGACATGAACAAAGACAGAAGAAGATAGTTACTGAGAAAGTCAGTCAGAGAGACGAAGACAGAGAGACCAGAATCCTAAGAGGAGGACGGAACACAGAGAACAATAAAGCAAAGTAGAAGAGACATAGGGCCGAGCTAACCAGAGGTAGCATCAAGCACTAGAGAGCTTGAAGATTCGAGCCATCCCATAGACCATAAGGTCATAGAGTTGGTAGGAAGAAGAAGAGTTTGTGTACTCCAGTGGCTTGGGGAATCCAAGAACCACCCTGCCAAGCAAAACCTACTTCAGGAGAACTCACAGTGAGTCCCTGTATTGTAATTCTCTACTTAAAGGTGCAATAAAACAAGGCCACCACTAAAGGCTGGACCAGAGATGTAGCCCTAGAGAATAGGGTGAACTCCTTAGTAATTTCTTGTGTCTTTGTGTTTGCTTACTATATTTCTTTGTTGTCTTTCCATTTTATTGTCTGTTTATTGGAAATCTGATCGATTCGTTGCTTCAATAACACAAAACACACACCAGCACATGAGTCTGTAATACCTTTATTCAATAAATATTTAACTGAGTTCACTCATAAGGTGAATATTAGATCAAGTGGTATCAAAGCTTTAGGTTGTAAGGTTAGACAAGCTTGTTTTGGTTTAGCTGTGAATGCTCACTAGATCAAAGCTCAAATTAGGAGAAGGAGAGTTGGTGGAAACTAATCCTAAAATTGGGAGAGTCTATCCTCAGAAGACAATGTTAGAGGAAGGTTCTGTGGGGCCAGACCCTCAATTCATAGAGATTTTCCTAGCTATACAGTCTATGGTAGAAGAAATGTACTGAGACTTTAGAAAGCATAAGGTGGAAGATTCATCAAGTTCTAAACAAGATAAAGAAGAAGATGAGTCTCACTTCCATGACCACTCCAAAGGAAAGGGGAAAGAGGAAATCTTTCTCACGCCTCCTAATAGCCCTGTTCCTAATAAGAAAGCATCTTTGATTAAGTTGGATGTTAAATTTATTTTGCCTATATATGATAGAGAGCTAAATGCTGAAAATTTGGACAATTGGATTAGACAAATTGAAGTGTATTGCAGGGTGCAGAACATAGACTCAGACAAGAGTAAGATTCAGATAGCAAGCCTCCTCCTAGGAGGCACTGCCTTGGGTTGGTGGGAAGGAAAAAACCAAGCTGATATGAAAAGACATGGCAAGACCATCTCTGTCTGGATTGAATTTGTTGCTGCAATCAAAATGCAGTTCTATCCATTGGCCTACATGCAACAAGCCATGATGAGTTAGCAAACCCTTCGATAGTTGAAAGGGCAAAGTGTGCAAGGGTATACTCAAGAATTTAGAAAGAGAGCATTGATGTTGGATATCTCACTAGACTCACCAGAGACTCTTTTGAAGTACATTGGTGGTCTACACAACTACATGAGGCATACGATCCTCATGTTTAATCCCACTGGTATAGATGAGGTATTTGTACAGCTACTCATCTAGAAGCTATAGGAATGAATGGCAATCCAGAAGTTGGGGGGTCATCCCAACCCACTGTAAGCAAGAGCAAGGAGAAAAGAAAGAAGAAGTGGAAAGCAAGGAAGGCTAACACTGCACAGAGAGCCAAAGCTTCATGTACTCACTATAAAAACGAGGGGCATGATGATGAGCATTGTTGGATTTTGCATCCAGAGCTGAGACCTAAGAAGTTCAAGGGCAAGAAGAAGAAGGTTGCTGTAGCTATTCAGAAATATTTGGGGTCAGAATTGGGAGATGAAACAACTATAGCAGCCATAGGAATAAAAGGTAAGAATTTTGAAGCATCTACTAGTAATTCTGCTTAATCTATTATTGATGAAGAAAATGAGAGAAAAAGACATGAGCTTTTCCATATTCGAGTTATTTCCAAAAATCACAAGATTGATACTTATTTTGATAGTGGCTCATAAGTAAATCTAATTTCTGAAGCAATTGTAAAGAAATTGGGATTAGCAACTATACCTCACAAGAAACCATACCCATTAGGATGGTTGAATGATAAAGCACAACTACAAGTGACTAGATAGTGCAAACTCAAGTTTTCTTTTGGGTCAGCATTTGTAGATGAGGTTGAATTAGACATAATTCCTTTGGATATATGTGGAATTTTTTTAGGAAGTCCTTACTTGTATGATAGAAAGGCTATTTTCTATAGAGCTGAGAACAAGTATCTACTTGTTAAAGATGGAATTGAATACTTTGTAAGAGCTCATAAGCTCAAGAATAATTACACTCTCATAAACTCAGGATAGATGAAAAAAATGATAAATTCATGCAAAAAATTCCCACTGATGGTTGTAAAGGAAAAGAAACCTGATAAAACCAATGTATTTTAGGGTTGTAATGCTGAACAGCAAGTTGATATAGAAAAGGTTGTTTCAGAGTATGATGTCTTGTTTCAAAAACCTAAAGGTCTACCACCCAAAAAGGGAATAGTACATGATATTATTTTGCAGCAAGATGTTCCATTCCCTAACATTGGGATGTACAGGTTATTTTCTTTAGAGAATGCTGAAATCAAGAAGCAGGTGTAGGAGTTGCTCGAGAAAGGGTTCATCAGGCCTAGCACATCACCATGTGGGTCACTAATCGTTTTGGTGAGAAAGAAATATGGCTCGTGGAGAATGTGCATTGATTACTAAGCACTAAATAAGATAACAATAAAAAATTGTTATCCCCTTCCTCGCATAGATGATCTTTTAGATCAATTAAATGAAGTTGTTTATTTCACCAAGCTGGATTTGCCCAGTGGATACCATCAGGTCAGAGTTGCAGAGCAAGATGCATGGAAAACAACTTTCAAAACAAAGCAGGGATTGTATGAATGGCTGGTTATGCCTTTTGGCTTAACTAATGCTCCTGCTACTTTCATGAGATTAATGAATGATGTACTTAGACCTTTTCTTGATGATTTTCTTATTGTGTATCTGGATGACATTCTGATTTTTAGTAAAACGTGGAAAGAACATTTAAAGCATGTTAAGCAGACATTAGATGTTTTCAAAAGAAAAACTTTAAGTTAAGCTCTCAAAATGTGAATTTGGCAAAACATCTCTAAACTACTTGGGTCATATAGTAGGGGGAGGTGAATTGAAAATAGACCCCTCTAAAGTGGCAGTCATTGTGAACTGGCCTAAATCCAGGTCTGCTACAGAAGTGAGAAGCTTCTTAGGAGCAGCACAATATTGGAGGAAGTTCATTTCTAACTTCTTCTTGATTTCAGCGCTCTTACATGCTTTAACAGTATTGAATAAGGTGTTTTAGTGGGGAGGCAAACATCAGAAAGCCTTCGACACCTTGAAAGAAAAGATTAGTACAACACATGTACTAGCACTGCCAGATTTGCAAAGACCATTTGAGATCCAAACTGATGCCAGTGACTATGCCATGGGAGCAGTGTTGACACAGCATGGTAAACCCATATGTTATCATTCTGATACTTTTAATCTTGCAGTAGTTAACTATCCTACAGATGATAAAGAATTGTATGCACTAGTTCAGAGTGTGAAAAAGTGGAAACATTACTTAATGGGCAAAGAGACAGTAATACATACTGATCGTCAGCCACTTCAATATCTACACTCCCAAACTAAGTTACAACAATCAAGACATTATAGATGGATGGGTTTCCTAGAATAGTTTCATTTAGTCATCAGATATAAAAAGGGCATACATAACAAGGTTGTAGACATGTTATCTAGACCCATTATAAATGCATCTACCATACTTAAGCATAATTTTGTGTTGCATGAAAGCTATATAGAACAATATGCTCAGGATATCAACTTTAGAGATGTATATGCAACTTTGAGTCAAGGAAAAAGAGTAGAAGAATTGGACTATCATGTGAAGGACCGACTCCTATATCATTGTGGGAAACTCTGCATTCCACAAACTAAGAGAGTAAAGATAATTATGGAAGCACACACTTCTCTGATATCAGGTCACTTTGGGGTAAGTAAAACAGTTGCACAGCTACAAAGATTCTGCTATTGGCCGAAAATGAATGGGACAGTCTCTAGATATGTAAGAGCGTGTGCCATGTGCGCTAAAAGCAAGCCCAACAATAGAAAACTAGGCTTGTACACTCCATTGCCAGTTCTTTCTCACCCTTGGGAAAGTGTTTCCATGGATTTTGTTGGAGGACTGCCTAAATCTAGGAAAGGTCATGATTATCTATATGTTGTTGTGGATAGGTTCAACAAAATGTGTATTTTGATACCTTGTAGTAAACAGATTACAGCTGAATAGACTACAAAATTGTTCTTTGAAAATGTATGGGATCATTTTTGATTACCCACTTCCATTGTATCTTATCAAGACACCCGATTTGTGGGGAAGTTTTGGTCAAGTTTGTGGGAACTGATGGACACCAAACTGAAGAAAAGTATAGCTTTTCATCCACAAACAGATGGCCAGAAAGAAGTAGTAAACAAGACAGTGATCCAGTTACTGAGAGGATATTGCAGCAAACATCCTAAGCTATGGGATGAACACTTGTGTTATGTGCAGCATGCTTACAACAGAGCCAAACACTCTTCTACACAAAGATCTCCTTTTGAGACCTGTTTTGGTTTCACACCAAGGTCTCCTTTGGATTTTGTCTTTGGTAAAGATACCATGGTTGATGGACACAGTGACGTGGACAAGTCAACTAGGTTCATTGAACAGATCCAGGAGATCCAATAGGCCGTACATGAACAACTAGAAAAGAGCCAAGCCAAGTACAAGGCTAGGCATGACAAGCATCAGATGGAGCATAGTTTTCAAGTTGGAGACCAAGTCTGGCTGTATATCAGCAAGGACAAGATGTAAGGTGAAGGTAAAAAGCTAAAACCTATCAGGTATGGACCCTTTAGGATACTTGAGAAGATTGGAGAAAATGCTTTTTGCCTTGATTTACCAGCTTACATGCACATCTACTCAGTCGTAAATGCCAATTGCTTGAGAGTTTTTGAACCTTCAATGATTGAGGACCCTGAAGAGCAAAGTCAATTGCCTTCTATTGATGACCTGCTACCTGAATATCTTAATGAATTGTAGGAAAACGCAGTGTTAGATAGGAAGGTGAAGACAACTTGCAGGGGAGATGTTGAATACCTCAGGATTGGGCTCAAAGTTTTGAAGCCAAGCAATGCAAAGTGGATTGATATTGGACAAGTGAGAAAGCAATACCCTCACTTAGTCGATGCTTGAAAACCAACTTTTGGTGGTCCAAAGCTTTTTCAGTGGGGAAGCCGTGATCTGAATTGGATCCATAGAATACTGTCAAAGAACCATGACGGTATCAGGTCAGAACAAATCTCTAAAAAATTCCAAAACATCGATCAAAAACACCCCTGAACCAGTGGCAATGGCAGCCAGCATCCGAGGCCCATGGAGACAGTGCAGGAGGTCAAAATAGCCCCTGGGAGCCCCGAATCGGGAAAAGAAGGTGGTTTTTGATCACACATCACTGGGTGAATAGGGCCGTGAAGGAGGAAGCCCGAGCACTTGGTCACGTGGGGGAATTGGAGAATCGCGGGCAGAAAAGCGAAAATCACTAAAGCACAAAGGCGGGACCCACGCTCTGGAAACCAGAGGTATTGATCAGGGCGCCCTCAAATGATAAGAGATTTTGGATGAGAGCGGAGCAATTCCATTCATCGATGGACGTGTGGAAAGTGAAGGTGAGAGAAAACCACCATTGATCGCGTGCTATCGGTCGAGCAAGTCAACCACGTGAAACGTGCATATGGATTTGGGGGACCCAGATTGGACGACTGAGATCGCGCACGATGGAGGAAGCAGAATATCCAAGGGAATACACCACGTTTTAGAAGGATTTGGAATCTGTTTGACTACCACGGTGGAGGAATAACGCATCCATGACGTAACTGAAAAAATGAACCGACGAAGTAGGCTGGCATTCTTTAGAGGAGGACATGTGGCCACTCCCTGAGTGCTGATGATGATGCCGAACAGGGAACTCCAAGCGCAACTACAGAAGGTGAATTGACAGAGGCAAAAGAGGAACCGAATAGTCTTGGAACAAATGGCTAAATCCATGAATAGAGACAGAAGAAGACAGTCACTGAGAGAGTCAGTTGGAGAGGCAAAGACAGAGAGACCAGAATCCTGAGAGGAGGACGGAACACAGAGAACAGTAAAGCAAAGTAGAAGAGACAGAGGGTCGAGCTGACCAAAGGTAGCATCGAGCACCAAAGAGCTTGAAGGTTTGAGCCATCCCATAGAGGAATCTGTCTGGACTAAGCACCACATTTGGCTCTTTCCACTGTAGACTAGAATGTCATAGAGTTGGTAGGAAGAAGAAGAGTTTGTGCACTCCAGTGGCTTGGGAAATACAAGAACAACCCTGCCAAGCAAAACCTACTTCAGGAGAACTCATAGTGAGTCCCTTTATTGTAATTCTCTGCTTAAAGGCACAATAAAATAAGGCCACCACTCAAAGTTGGACCAGAGATGTAGCCCTGGAGAATAGGGTGAACTCCTTATTAATTTCTTGTGTCTTTGTGTTTGCTTACTATATTTCTCCGTTGTCTTTCCATTTTATTGTCTTTGTATCGGCAATCTGATCAATCCGTTGCTTCAATAACACAGAACACACACCAGCACATGAGTCTGTAATACCTTTATTCAATAAATCTTTAACTGAGTTCACTCATAGGGTGAATATCAGATCACTTTCCCACACCCTTCATAGACGAGGTCATTGATGAGTGTTTGGGGCATGAGGTTATATCCTTTATGGATGGATTCTCTAGATATAACTAGATACGTATCGATTATGCCAATTAGCTTAAAACAATCTTTATTAGTATGTGGGGAACTTTCTCTTACAAGGTCATGCCTTTTGGTTTAAAGAATTTTGGGGCCACTTTTTAGCATGCCATGTCCTATTGTTTCCATGACTTGGCTCACTTTATCCTTGCATATCTAGATGATCTCACCACTCATTCCAAACTTTGGTCACAATATCATGACTTGCATACCATGTTCCTTTGATGTCTCAAGTATAACATTCACCTCAACCCCCTTAAGTGTGTCTTTTGTGTTCCTGCCGACCAAATTTTTGGCTTCATCATTTCCAAAGATGGTATCACTCTTAACCCACCCAAAGTTCAAGCCATTCTTGAACTTCCTCCTCCTTGTGCCCTTTGCCAGTTACAAAGCCTCCAAGGAAATGCTAATTTTCTTCGTTGATTTGTTCCTGACTATGAAACCATGGCTCATGGGTTCCTAAGAATCCTTCAATTTGACATTCAATTTTTTTGGGATGACCAAGATCAACAATATTTCGATGCCCTCAAATGTGCTCTCACTTCAGCTCCCTTGATTAGTCCACGTAACTTTGAGAGGGATTGCATCTTGTACATCTTTGTGTTCACCTATTCAGTCGCTGGGGTCCTCATACAATAAGATTATGTAGAAAATGAGCATTTTATATACTATGTTAGTAAGAACCTTAACGGTCCCCCTATGTCCTATTCCCATGAAGAAAATTTGGCATTGGATGTCGTGTTGTCTATTCAAAATTTTCATCATTATATCCTTATGCGTACCACCAAAGTTGTGAACAATTCCAAAATGATGGATTTCCTGTTGAGTCAACGGATCATTAACGGGAAGTACGCCTGTTGGATCATTATCCTTCAAGAATTCGATCTCAAATTTGTCACACCCAAGAGTAAGAAAGGTTTAGCCCTTGCTGAACTCATTTATGAATTTCCCATTAGTACTCTTGATCTGCTTGTGAATCATGACCTTCTAGATGAACACTTGTTTGCCATTACTATGGATGATCCTTGGTATGGCGACATCCTTACCTATTTTTGAACTTTTAAATTTTCCCCCAACTAAACTTGTGATGATCAAAAATGTATTTGACCTCAAACCCCTCACTACATCCTCATCGGTGAGGATCTTTATCATCACGGTGTTGACAATGTGCTTCATCATTGTCTCACCCATGATGAAGCTGAGCAAGTCCTCAATTCCTGCCACAATGGAACTTGTGGTGGTCACCACTCAGGAATGGCCACTTCCCATAAAATCAAGCACACCAGTTACTTTTTTCCTTCTCCCTTTGGTGATTGTATTGAGGCAATCAAACACTATCCCAATTGTCATTTATTCACCCCTAAGGCATGAGCTCCACCTACTCCCCTCTATCCCATCACCGCAACTGGTCCTTTTTGTAAATGGGCTATTGAATTTATGGAGTTTCAACCCCCATATGCTAATAACCACAAGTACATTATTGTGGTCGTTAACTATTTCACCAAATGGATTGAAGCCATGCCAACATTCAATAACATTGCAACTACTGCAACCCTATTCTTCTTTAACCATGTTATCGGTCAATTTGGTGTTCTGAAACAATTTGTCTTTGACCATGGACGAAACTTTGAAGATGAGATATGGCATAAGATATCCTCTCTATTGGGCTTCGAATACCAATATTCATCGTGTTATTACCCTCAAGGTAATGACCAAGATGAAGCTGTCAAAAAGATCCTTAAGACTATTCTTCAATAGATCGTGAATAAATATAAGACCAAATGGAATTTAATGCTCTTCCTTGCTTTGTGGGCCTATAGAACTTATGTCAAGAGGGCCACCAGGTTCACTCCTTTCCATCTTATTTCAGAGACGAGGGAGTCTTACCAATCAAGTGTGAGATCCCTTTCCTTCACCTTGTCGTCGAACTCCTCCTAGACACCCAACCTTTAGAACAATGAATTATCATGCTTGAGCGGGCCAATGAAGATTGTCGTGTTGCATTGAAAACCAATGAAATGGCCAAAAATCGAACCAAAGCTCAATATGACTAAAAATTCCACCCGTGTACCTTCCATGAAGGAAACCTTTTTCTTGTTTATGACCAAGATCATGATGTCCTAGGGCATGGGAAGTTTCAACCATGATGGCTAGGACCTTATATCATCTGTACGTGTTTGGGAAAGGGGGCATACCTCCTAGAGGGTCCAAAAGGAGAAATCATTCTCAAGCCTTGAAATGCACTCTACCTCAAGCAATTTTACCTATAGAATTTCCCATTGAAATTCACGTATCTCTTTCTTTCTTCTTTCATTTAGGTATTTTGAATTCCCCACCATCTTATATATTGTCTTCTTCATCTTTTAGAGGGATCCATCACCCACACCATACATCGGTTATGCCGATGGTACAAGTTGCTTCACTAGGAATCTAGCCTCGACATCTTAGGCCACTTTCACCCCCTTACATTCATTAGTCCACTCCAATGACACCTAAATTGGATATGGCACCAATAAATAGGATGAATATGATGTTGTGATGGGTTTTCTAGCCAATGCCCTTGATCATCACATCCTTCACCTTCATGTTTGTCTTGATTCCTTGTTGCTTGTCATGTAATTGAATGGCATTTATCATCTGTATAGTCCTATCCTTTTTAGAAAATACCTATCAGTTAAGATTTTTGCATGTGAATTTGAATACATTTCATTCAATCATGTTCCTAGATCCCAGAATCACTATGTAGATACCGTTGCAAATAACATTCTAAATTGGAATTTATCACATGTAAGAAGACATCCATAAACAAATGGTGAGCCACAATTGTCACAAAAATATGCATAACCATAAATATGTATCGTAATATAGTGTTTTGAGTCCACTACTCTAAATACATCTGACATGCTCATTCGCATGTTATCATAAAACAAAAATGGCGACCGACATGTACCTATGCCTAATCACTATCCTCTAGAGGATCCTGAGCCAACGACTCCATCCCACTAGCCTATAGATCTTGTATTGCCTGATCGACCATAACATTGTGCCATGTGATTCCTCACCACTTTGAAGGAAGACTCGTACCCTCATCTGTATATTGATATTCTAGCTCATGCCACCCATGCTTTGTCACCCTGGTCAATAGCACATCGAATCTACGTTGGAGATCCTCCAGTAGAGCATCACTCCCTGATCTCTGCTGTGATGTGGCACCACCCTGATCTATAGCCCTAGGTATTGTGGCTCATCCCATGTATCCTGTCGACCTCATAGTGCTATATCTGCATACCACAAAGTTTAGAAATAAGTACCATATACACATATTTCTTAAACAATAAATGCATCAAATATATAGAAACTTGCACTTACCATCTGGACCCCATGATCGTCCTGATAGAAGTGATAAATCAGGTCCCCTTGATAGTTCATGGCACTATATTGATATTCATCTATTTACATTGGCATTTGGTCCCAATGAGAAAAAAGAATTAGGTCAGAACACTTGTCCGACTTCCCCTCCTCCACCTTGTCTTAGTAGCTGCCCCCAGGGGCACATCCTGGGCTCCTATGGGCCCCCATCATGAATCTTGCATGAGGCCGAATAGTGGGGATATTATCAAAGAAGAGTGAGTATGACTGCCCCAAACAAATATTTATCATTGGTCCTCTGTTTATATAGTGTCAACTATCATTTCAATGGAGACAACATCATCTGAGCCCGTCCATAGTAGGTCCCTCCTAGCACACTCTCCACCAGCATCATCTGCCATCCAATGAATGGTGGAAGGCATGACTACCCAAAATGTGCAATGCTGCTACAGTTGTAGTTCATGTTTTAAGCCTCTCTAGGTCATTGATATGTATGGTCATGACCTTTGCATGACTCCCCGTTACATAATGATGATAAAAAAACTCACATATATGCCTCCCACAAGGAAACACTTGATGTACCTCCACTACAACCCCTAAGGGGGGAAATCCTGTCAGAAAATATATGTCTTGGATCATGATCTCAATCCTGTGCCCTATGCTACAAAGGTCTCATAATATGGGTCCCAGTAACTCATAATCCTCAACAACAAGGGCCCACCAGCCCTCATCATAGGGTTCTCTAAGAACTTTAGCATGCCATATCATGCCAACACCCCTCTCACTCCTTGATTCCCATGAATCTTAGCACAAAGGGACTATAAATCTCATTCTCGTGATGATACCTTCAACTCTTCCATACTTGAAAAATACCATTATGTTATTTTAGTCCAGAGTCAAAGGCATGATTCTCTAGTACTTAGCTTCAACTCACAATAGATCACGAGTCTTGCCAATCATCTCAGCCTAGAACATAACTTTTTCCCTCAAAATTGCGCTCCAGAACATAGAACAAGCTCCCAAAAGTGCATTGTGACCGTGAGGATGAGCAGGGGTCCCCCAGAGTGAATTGAAGCCCTAATATGAAATTCTAATCCACCAAAAATGATGAGTAAGATTAGATCTCTTACCTCCAACTTGTAGATCCTAAGTCTGACAGCTAATTTGTCTGCTACGATCATGATAAGATTTAGGGCCTTCTCCTCCTCTCCAAATTCTCCGCAAATCACTATGCAAATGAATTGGAATTGTGGGCAAAAAGTAATTTTATAGGAAAAACCCTATTTTATTTTTGTTGCCCATTGCGACCAAATTATAGCTCCATTTGATGAACTGTCAACACTGTTGGAAATCTCTCATAGATTTCTATAATGGGTCTCTCTTTGTTTTTGGTAATTTAACACTTCAGAGGGAAGCCATTTTTTCCATGAGGTCTCACTTTTCCACCTATTAAAATCAAATTTCTTCATTTGAGCCACTTATACTCTGGTACCACTTTACCTTTTCACTGGTTGACTCACGTGTCGATTTTCGTCATGAGTAACCATCATTTACTCATGTTTTTATGGTCCCCTCCAAGCCTCCCCCATGTGGCAACATCATCGAGTCACCCTTTTTCAGAGCATCCGAGATGAGTCATCCTTGTATCTATGGAGTCTATTCTGAATCCCCTTGAGTCCAGTTACATTGTTCCTTACATCATTTTGTTGCATCCATATCGTTTTATTCATTTTTGTTCTTTATCTCTACTGCTTCATTTTTATCGAACCCCTGTTTGAGTCATTGGCCATTCCCTCCAGAATCGAGTTAGTCACTTCCAAGTAAACCATCCTTATTATGATATGACAAGGGAATTTGTCAGTCATTGACTCATTTTGTTTCCTTCCATTATCATCCCTAGTGTCAGTCCATAAGTCGCTCTACTATGATTCCTTGTGCCTTTGTTAAGGATTCCTCATTGCCTTAACTCTATGGACCCTCTTCTATCGACCTCAACACATTTATTCCATAAGAGTGGTCTAGAGGGCGGTGTACCTTGGTTCCAACCACCATCTTTGTTTGGTGCCTTGGATCAAGCAAAGTGAATCATAATTTCCCTTTGACTTGGTTTTTTCTCATGTGCTTGACATTAGCACCTTATCGCACAATTTGGATTTGTAAACGGTTCAGTGCTCTAGTTGATTGTCCCAGTGATTCTCGGGTGTGTAAGATGTTCTATAACTCATGAAGGGGTGATGCTTCAGGTAGCACCCCACATGCCCAGATAAACACAGATTTTTATTTAGTCTCAGATGCAGTTCTGCAGATGTGATGGGTTCAGTTTACATCGTTTGCAACACCCACAACATCATGTCTCCTTCAGATGATCCATTTAGATCTTCATATCCCTTTCCTATTTAGCAAGAATTATTTGGTTGCAATCCCCCCTCACCATGTCAGCATGAGGGGCATCATGTCTCATGTACTAATATGTTATTATATTCAGTCATGGCCTATGTTTTTCTAGGTGCATTATGTATATGGGATCCATTATATTATTTTCTAGCCCATTGATTTGAGTGTATCATGTATCATGTACTTTGTAGCTTAGTCCCACATTTTTGTGCTCATGATTATTATTTGTATGCATTTATATTGGCAGGTATAGGCATGCTGCCCCCGCCTCATTTGAGATCATGTACTCCCACATAAAAAGAGTCTTCTATAAGTCTTGTAGGTCTCATCCCCTCCATTATTTTTCGTCCTTGAATTGCTTTAGTTATCTCTCTCTCTCTTTGACTCCCCTTTGGTTTCTTGTGGAAGTGTAACCTACAACATATTTTGGTCATATGATTTTCTCCTAACACTCATGCATTGGGGGGCAATCTATTATCACCAAAAAATGATCACCTAGCCATTTCTAACTAGGTGGATCAAAATCCACCATGTAGGATTAATTTCACCATAGTAAAATCACTTTCAGTGTGGAAAATAATTTAGTAAACCACTTTTATTAAATTATTTTCTGATTTAAATAAAAAAACCCATGAGAATAATTAGATAAATCATTATTTATTTAATTTTCTCTAGGAACAATTATTAAATCATTGTTTAAATAATTATTCCTTGTCACGTTTGACTAAATCCTTTAGGAATAATTAAAATAAATCACTATTTATTTATTATTTATTATTTCTATTATTGGGATAATTGTTAAATCACTATTTAATAATTATTTCAATTTAACACCATTCTTAATGTTCACAAAATAATTAATAAATCATTTTATTTGTTAATTATTTCTAAATCAAGACATTTAACCATTTTAAATATGTTTTCCCTCTCCAATAAATATAATAAAGTATTCCTAATGATAAGATCTTGATTTGGTCAATATTATTTATTATTCTCCATTTTCGAGATTAAATCAATACTTTGTTATAAATAGGAGGGTTTTCTATTCATTCTTCATGATGATCATTATCATCGTCACCATTATCGTCTCTTTTCTTTTGAGCTCCCATTTGTGTTCTTCACATTGTTTTGGGTTTTTCACATGTTGAGAGAGAAGATCGATTACTGAAGCATCAAAGACATCAAAGGACCCATCCCACGACGGGGATTTGCAGACCATTTTTGTAGATCTCCTTCACTAGGTGTTATCAATAAATAATTTATTCAATTAAAGTCTTTCCATTTGGGTTATTTCATTGGATATCTTTAATGATGTTTTCCGTTTTGTGTCGTAGATGTTTTTGTTGCAGGTTTTTCAATTTTTATTGTAGATCTGAATCGTAACTAGGCATGAAATTGTTGTTAGGGTCACTTGTCACCTAGTGACTTAATTGAAGTGTTTTTGGTACACCTTCCAAGAAATTTCACACTAACAAAAATAATACACCGACATACAAGAGCCAACGCAGGAATTAAATATCACATGAATTTTAATGCATTCACATGTAATTCACACCATTCAATGCATAGGAATTAACTCATGCATACTAGGATTAATGCATAGCAGTCAACAAAGTTTCTGCAACAATGACCATACCCTTTCAGTGTAGCAACGACCATACCCTTTTAATGTAGTAATGACCATCCCAAATCAACGTATGGTTTTAATCCTCAATGCAAAAATAACCAAGTATTATTCAATGACAAACATGGCCTGCATTCTAACATATCCCAACAGACCAACATTTAAACACAAATAATAGAGATTCAACAAGTTAATTAATGCATATATTTGTACCTTCAATCATAGGTATTCACACTGAGATGAATGCACCTTTCAAGATAAGCATAGAGATTGCATATTAGATATACTGCAACAAGAAGAGAATACAAAAATAGCAATTGGGATGGTCATTAGATAGGGGAAAATGTAAGTAAATAGGAGTTACATAGTAGAAAAAAGATAAATGGGACCTGTAGCTCTGATACCATTTCACACCAAAGTTGGGTAACTCCACGAATAATTGATTTGCATTAAGTTAAATTATCGATATATACATTGAGAGGGAGACTCTTGGAATTCATATTCTAGTGTCTCTTCACCTTCTCATTTGTGTATTTACAATATTCACAATAATTTCTTGATCCCAAAGATTAGGTGTCAACATCTCTCTTCCTCTCTTTCGCTTAAGATTCAAAATTTAATCCATGTTGAAATGCTAGAGCTTTGTCTTAAAGTTATCTACTACAATTATGTAAGAAAATTTTCTTGGGCATAAACATAAGGAGTGACAATCCCTTATGGCCATTTCAGAGGACACTTCGTAGAATTAAACTAGAGTTATACCTTAGGAATATCTGCACCCATCAGTTGAAGATATTCCTTCCTCTGATCAACCAAATATGGAAACCCAAATATCCTTGAAGGCCTTGACTAGTGATTCAACTCCTTAAATGATCAAATTAATTAGCCACATAAAGAATCATAAAGTCACTATCTTAATTGATAGTGGTAGCACCCATAGCTTTATTCATCGACTAGTAACTCAAGAAACACATTTTTTGTATTCATGATGTGAATTTTTTTTAGATTATGATTGCTAATAGAGGTCCCATGAAATGTGGGGGGTGTTTTAAAAATGTGCCGCTTAAAATGGTAATTATTATGTTATAAATTTTAACGAGAGAAATATAATAAACCATTAACACATAAAAAACAACAAAACACATGCAAACATTAACAACAATGTTTACCTCAGGAGAACCCAAGCTCACAAGAAAATATTATCCTAACATAATTCCATTAATCCATTACCAAAACCCTAGTCAAGCTTCCCTAGTCAATCTTCACCCTCACATACCTAGTACCCTTACGTGTAATCCATTACATGCAATCCATGGGAAAATTACCATAGGTAACCAAAAATAATGGGACCAAAACCACTATTATTAACCTAATCAACTTTGATTCTTTCCCCAATTCATGTTTACCTAACATTTCCCCCTTAAACCTTGACTTGGGGTTTCGCTTGACCAAATTATGCCAAACTAGCCAAGTGAGTCAACCCTACTCACTCTATCCCTTAACACCCTCAAATTTTAAACCTATGGTATTTGTTAACCCATCATACCCTCTATCACCTAGGTATGATTCCAAATGCCCTTTGTGAGGAGTTTTATATCTATTGTCCTTGTTGAAGTTCCCTTATTTGCCACATTTCTAGCATACCCTTATAAATTTTCTAGGAGGTTTAGATCTCCCTCTATATTTAGATCTTCCACTTGAGAAATTATTCCTATTTCTACTGTTGAACCTTGAACTTGCCTCCTTTTGGCCACATTATTACACTCCATCCTCCTTCAATTTTACTCTAATAACTCCAAATTGGGCATCAGTTTACAAGGTCTATGCCATAACATGTTTCTAATCATCTTCTATTTCATAAGTTTCATTTCTCTTCATTATTTAACTTAATATTTGCATGAGCTACTAAATTGCATCAATTCTATAACTAATAACTATTTCTACATAAAAATTGAAGGTTTGCCAGGTTTCGAAACTCCAACCGAAAAACGAGACATATGACTAGATGGAAAATAGTTGGAACAATTATTTGTACCTATATTCATAACGTATATCAATAAGGAAAGCACCATAGCAGCTCATTCAAAGCGAAAGTAAACCACCCAGGAAGGTGAACCAAGTGAGTGAGGAATTAGTGAATGTAGATATTTAGCCTCATTTTTGCTTCGATGATAGCAATGAGGAAATCATGTTATGTTATATCTTCGTGTTATTTTTAGTTACTATTGAGTAGGGTAGGGTCTAATACTCAGAAAAAATTATTCATAAGAGATTATAATCTACCTCTTGGCATGACAATCATAGACTTGGATATTGTTTTTTAAACTTTGTTTTTGCAATTACAAACTCTCTTTCATTTCATCCTTTTGTTGTGTGATTTATCTATACGTATATAATCTTGTGAAGGTGTCGTGATGTCACCTAATTCTCACAGGAGGCCCCCCTAGAGTTGTAAGGTTTTACTATTTTCTAACTAACACTTCAAATTCACATTCTATATTGTGTTTAATTCATTTATTTCACTAATAGTTTGATTGTTAATGAATACTTTTAACAGTGATCGCATAGTTGATAGAAAAGTACATTTTGTTTAATTTTTTTTATAGAAAGAACGAGTAAAGTTGAGATATCTTATGCGCATGTAAATAGTATAACACAGTGTGGATTGATATAGATTTGGAGTAAGGTTTTGACTTATAGTTGTGACAACAAGATTTCAATTTAAGTGTTCGGATGAGGTCCCCTCGGTTAGTTCGGGTTAAGATTACCCAAGTTTTGGTATAGTTTTGTAAATAATGTAAAGTCTCCATGATTTGTCGATGTGGAGCGCGTAGATGAATAGGAGTCAAAGGGACTTAGCCCCTTGTTTTATGTAAAGTTTTGAGTCATTTTAGAGATTCATCCATGGTCTGCAGATAATAGAATTGTATGAAAAGTTTATAAATAGTGAGTCTTAGCGAAGAGAGATAGAGATAGACCACAAAAAAGAGACAAGAAGATGAATAAAGATAGAGAATTGGTTTAGGACAGGAGCTAAGGCAGGAAGGCTCTGCTTCCTGTGCTTAGATAGGGAAAGAAAGGCTCCACAACTGAGTGCATGGACCCCTGCAGATGTGTGTGCAAGGCAGTTTGAGTCTGTAACCTTGAATTGAAGATCAATAAAGGTAGTTTTTCCGAAGAATTCCAGAGTATTCTGTTTATATTTGTTAATGTTGTATACTACTGATGAATGATTTGTTTTATGAGATATTGATTGAATGTTACATGATTCTCTTGAATAAGTCTTAATAATGTATGGAATGTATGTTTAACTACTTTCGTGAAGACTCTGTTAATCTTTCTTATGTTTACTAATAACTTAAGTAAATTTTCATGAACACTAATTTAGCACTGCTCTTTGATGTGTGGAAGTAGGCGCATTGACTGTTAGAGGTCTGCAAGAATTGATCGTAGACCTTCGCAAAGGCCTGAAGGTTATTTTAATATAGTTACAACAATATGCCAAAAGAGTTTATTGATCTGCACGAAGTTAGATCTGAGGCACTAGAAGACATCACACTAGTCTTTTGATGCGGGAACTTGGCTCTTGCATCCCCCCATAATGCTTTGGGTGAGACTGCAACCTGTATTACGCGAGTTGTTGCCGAAAGAGCAAGTAGTGTAGGGTTTTTTTTTGTTTGCACAACTAACTTTGAGCCTAGGTCAGGACCCCATAAGCCAAAAAATGGTTATGTTTCCAGGATTGCGATATGATTGAAAGAGATGTGTGATGTCGCATCATTGGAATCTAACCAAGAAAGAATTGAAAAGTGGTTGGATCGAAAGATTCACAAGTTCGCGGTGCAAAAAAACAGGAATTCGCACATGTCGAAGGAAGAGTGGTTGAACATATATCTATATACGGAGATAAATGAGATCTTCTTCTGCACTTTCCCCGTTGAATTGCATGAGTGGTTATCTAAATTGATAGATAGTCAGGGACGGTGGAAGCTCGATAGTCCTATAATGTGGACTCCAGAATTAGTGCGATGATTAGAAGCTTCTTACAACAAGATCGTGCGGGCTATCGATCATTGGCTGGATCGAATTCTGGGAGGATTTGTTACAGAATCTACGGTTGATACCTTAAACAACTATAGTGAAGCGGAGCAATGATTTTTCAAGGGACCACGAGGTAAGTATTTAAGATCATTGAATACATGGATTAAAATGATGTTATGTGAAAAATGGGTGATGCCATTACCTTGATGTTCAGAGCTACACAGAGTAAATGATTCTTTATAAATCGCAAAAGATC
Source organism: Pinus tabuliformis (assembly GCA_031772625.1). NCBI lineage: Eukaryota > Viridiplantae > Streptophyta > Pinopsida > Pinales > Pinaceae > Pinus > Pinus tabuliformis. The sequence continues at coordinate 1,849,699,830 of CM062818.1, read as the reverse complement.
AGGACTAGAGTATAGTCCATTGATTGGACCTCCTTCAAGCGATGAAGAAGGGGTGAGGGAGACTACATCGCGAAGCATTGTTCATCTAATCACTCAAGGGATTCCTTAAGAAATCATCCTTCCACTGCACCTCCACCGCATACACCTTCACCCACACCTCCACTTCCACCACCCCCATTCAATATGGAAAACACAATGAAGATGTCAATTTTCAAAAGCATAGGGAGTGAATATGCAGAGCAATTCTAGTTTGTTAAGAATGTTGTATGGACAACACAATAGATTACTAATGACAATATAAAGAAGGCACAGTTGGTTACCACTTTGCAAGATCATGCACTAACCTGGTACATTAAGTATTATTCTGATAATTCTCTTGCATTGCCAGCAGAGACTAAGGCAGATTTAAATAAAGAGTTTAGTAAGACTAAGTTTGATTCGCAGTCACTAATTGGATTTAAGGAAATCATGATGAGGGTCGATGAGACGCCCTAGGAGTTTGATCAGAGTTTGAAGTGTCAGATTAGAGTAGCTAACATGTAGATCATAGATAGCTAGCATCATGAATGGTTTATAGCATCTCTCTTGCCCCACTTGGGAATTGCTCTGTCACAGCAGAAGATAGAAACACAAGAAAAAGCCTTGGAAATCGCGATGAGGTCGCATGAATCACCTATTCAGGATATGAAGCTGGGGGTATAGCCGATCCACTCACAATTAGCTAGAATACACCTATAATTATAGAGTTTTAAGAAAGACAAGGAGGATAAATCAAAAGTGTGTGCAAAATTTTGGTGTTTTATGTGCAAGGGCCAAGGGCACAATAAAGACCATTGTTCAGTGTACGGGAATCAAGGATAATTTTAGGGGCTAATATTCGCATATGGGCTAATTTTCCATGTTTTTTCCAAAAAAAATATTCGCCAATTCCACTATTTTCCTAAAAATGGTTTGCCAAAATTTTATAAGAAAAAAATATTTTACCTTAAAAATCGCAATTTTTTTATAGAGACTATATAAAATCATTAGAAGTTTGAATACTTTTACTAAAATATCACCAAACATTTTATAGTTTTCATATTATGGATTAGTAAGATTTGACAAGGTTTCTAATCCTTAAGATAAATTTTCATCCTTAAAATTTTCTTTGACGAGAATTATATTACAGGAGGGGGGCAAATTCCCCTAAAGCTAGACACCCTAGTAGTTGTTCTGTAATTTCTACAAATCTGTGGGTCATGATGAGTGCCACTGTCAAAGCTATGAGCTGATGGTGGAAAGGAAACGTATATACCGGATGCGGGCATAAACATGATCTCCAGATCAGGGCGCCGGAGGAGCACGCGGAGGTTATCAGGGTCGATGATGAGGCCGAGGAGGAGGAGGACCTGGCAAAGGCTGCAGTCAGATTATCTGCTACAATTGTGGACAACCAATGCACTACGCGTGAGAATGCTAGAATCCTACACACGTTTCATGTCAATATTGTAGACAATTTGGCGATACTATAGAAGAGTTTCCAATGCTAATAGATAAAATGCAAGAGAAGAAAACACAACCTAAAAAACTATGTAGAATCTAGAGATGATGAGGGTTGAGCCCCGCAAAGAAGATCAAAGCATTAACATTGTGCTAAGAAGTGGAGTGCTGACTGGCGCTGATAAGGGTAAACAACCTGAAGAAGAAGGATGCGTCCATAAAGTACCATAGAAATAAGTCAGCTTTGATCTGGGTCATATTAAGGAAATGTCTATGGAAGCCAAGAAGATCTTCGCTGAGGCCTCCACTTCAGGGAGCCAAAAAAAATGCAAGAAATCAATGCGCCTACATAGGTTGATCCTCTGTACTCACTACATTCTTGGAGACCTGCATAAAACTATTGCGCAATAGAAAAGACATGGAAGGCCTGCAGGAATTAATAACTAAATGTGCCAGCAAAGAGAAAGCCCCTGATGGACACTGGGTGGTGAGACAAGTTGGCAAACATAAGGCATGAACAGGGTGTGAGATGAGGCTCACCACGAAGATAGGTGATTATGAGATGGATCGGGTCATTTTTGATCTAGGGTCCAATGCAAACGTATTATCGAAACAAACATGGGAGAGGATGGGGAGACCTATGCTGCAGTGGTCTTTGATTCAGCTTAGAATGGCGAACCAACAAAACATCATCCCCATGGGATGACTATATGGAGTAACAGTTGATATAGAAGGTGTGAGCACGATGGGTGACTTTCAAGTTATAGAAATTGTTGACGATAGTAATCCCTACACTGTTCTCTTGGGAATCGACTGGGCTATTGATATGAATGGAGTCATCAATTTGAAGAAGAGGAAAATGTCATTTGAGAAGAAGTCGCTTCGGGTTATAGTGCCACTAGATCCCATGGAATGGGGGCACTATACTAAACTAGTCTACAATTATGACGAAAGTGACGATGAATTGGGTCATATTTACAAGATAATAGCACGGGATCAGGATTGGATCAATCTAACGGCAGATGGATGGATTGCATGGGACCAGGAGTTTTCCTACACCTCTGATTCAGACAAAGAGTTAGAGAATTGTCAGAATCGATTTCACAAAGTGTCCACATTGTGATGCAACATGATGATGAAGTCATTGTGCTGTGTTTCATCGGAGGTAAGGAAATTACCTTATTATGATGGTTTATCCAATGTAGATTTTTTTTTGAAAGAATGATCACCGCTTCCAAGCATTAGAGTTGGCACTACGTGCTACGCCAACACGATGTGGGGTACACATAAGGATAGTTTTGATGTATGGCGAGATTACTGAAGAATGATGAGGTCACGGTTTGGGTGTGCTAACACCAGAATGACTGAGAAATATAATGGAAGGGACGATCCACACGATCACCTAGTGAAATGAACTAAAGCATGGGGAATAGAACCATAGCTGGAGTGGGTACACATATTTTTCAATACCTTGGATACAATTCCCATGAATTGGTATCTAGAAACAAAGCTCCACCATGGCACCATGGATTGGGATGTATTGAGGGAAGGGTTCTTATTATCCTTCAGCTTTGAAGATGGCTTCACAAGCATCGATGAAGCACTATAAGAGATTAAGGCAGTTATCTTTAGAATGCCAAAGGAACCTATGGAATGGGTCCAACCAGACTAGAGAACCCAGTTGTGCCATGCGTTAGAATGCTATAATATAACTGGTGAAGAGGAAGATGAAGACCCAAGAAACATTAATATTCCAGAGGGAGAAGGGCATCGCGAAGTTGAAGGCCCTCAAATAGAGAACCCGAACATGTCCACACCTTTGAAGACAAAGCGAGTAAACATTGGCACTAAAGAAGAACCAAATTTCGCGAAAATTGGAGATTATTGGGATGACACTATTGTGGATAAAGTTGTTGAGTTACTCTGCGAATACCAAGATTTCTTCCCCACTAAGTTTTAAGATTTGAAGGGCATAGTTGGTGATTTGGGCGTTACAAAGATCACTTTGAAACCAAACCCAAAGCTTATTAAACATAGACTGTATCGCCTCAATCCTAATACAAGGAGAAGGTTCGCCAAGAGATGGATAGAATGCTGACGGCAGACATCCTAGAACCTATTGAAGAATCTGATTAGGTGAGCTTGATGGAGGTTCAGGAGAAGAAACAAAAAGGTGAAATAATGATTTGAGTAGATCTCTGGAAGCTTAGCGATGTGTGTGTTATGTTATCACCAAAATAAGGGTTTACATTGTTCTTATTCATGGTCTTAGATAAGTGTCAAGTCACCCTATGTTTTAAGGGGTAGGTGATAGGTTAGGAGTCTTAAAGGTCTCATTTTTCATATCCAAATGAAGTCCAACAACCTTATTCCATGTTTCATGAGTCTTACATTCTTTTTAGAAACTTATAGCTCAAACCATTTTGAAAATTTTTGGAATTAGCCCCAAAACCACGTTTTCGTAGCGTAGATAGTGTAAAATGTCTATTTTGTGCTACAAAAACGTTGCTCTTTTTGTAGCGCTTTTCCCTGCACGCTATGAAAGCACAGATTCGTAGAACAGTGTTGTCAAAACATCAATTCGTTAAGATTTCATTAAATTTTCATTATTAGGTGTCAGCTAGGAGTTAGTCCTTAAGCATGCTGCCATCCAAAACTCATTATTTCGAAATTAGGGGTCATCATGATAGATAATTTCAAATTTGAAAGGGCTGGCTAAGTTTCTCATTGTAGTTTGCATGCAAAACCTAAAACATAATCATTTTTCGAACTGTAAGATTTTGGTAATTTCTTACCAAGTTTTCTCTCATCCATAAGCAAGTGAGGTTGACCACCATAGGAAAGCGAGGCTAGTTTGTTACAAGAATTCAGAAGGAAAGATGAGAGAGGAGAGGAAAAGGCACAGGTCTGGTCATTGTTTAAGAACAAAGCCTGAAAGCACCGAGGTCTTAGTTAGAGATAAATCAGTTGTAGAAGCCTTCAAGTAAGAAGGATGCTGGAAGTTTTGTAAAGAATTTCAGGGAGGACATACTCAGGTCACAAAGGAGTATGCACTACATTTCACTGGCTCAAGCACAAAGGTTGGAATCCTGAACTTGCAAATTTCTCCAGAAGTCATAGCTTTGGTGACAGATATTCCTAGGGGGCAAGATATATGGTTCAAAAACTTCAGATTCAACATGGAAACATGTAAGGTGTTTCTAAAGCCAGAGTTTGTAGAAACAGACTTAACCAAGGCAGTTCCCAGAAACTACATCAAGGACAGCTATACCAACATGCTCTTCAACATTCAACGTTATTTTACCTGTGAAGGCAGATATCAAAAGGTTTATTCATATCATTTTAAACTCCTGTTACATTTTACTGGTATGATTTCTTTAGATTTGCCTTACTTTTTATATCGAAGTGTAGCTAAGATGGCAGATAAAGTACAGTTGAAATCTTAGGGATGTGAAACTTCCCTGTTTCATCATGGTCTAATTAAACTGATAGTTCTACATGAACTCAAAAGGATCAACAAAGAATGGTCTTTGTTTTTGTTTTTATGTGACTTTGGAGTAGAAAATCAAGGTGTAGACATTAGCCCTAGGGTTAAAAGAACTCCATCAGTAGAAACCAGAAAGTCTGTAATGTCTAGGGAAAAAATATTTGTTAAGTTGAAACCTAGGAATTAGGTGAAAGAGCAAGTAAGAAAAACACCAATAGTTATTCTTGAAACTCCTAAATCTACAAAGGAAAAGATATCTAAGGTTAAAGGAATGACACAAGAACAGTCAACTAACAAACCAGTTCAAAGGAGATTGACTAGAAGTCAAATTGCAAAGGAGAAAGGTAAATCAGTGATCTTGGGAGAAAGTTCAGGTTTGAAGGGTGATTTAAATGATATTTTAAAAGCCATTGATATTGCAGAATCCCATTTGGTGCAGGCAGATGTCATAGAATTTGATCAAGGAAAGTCGAAGAAAATGAAACCCTCCAAGAAACTGGAATTTGAGGATGATGTTACAGCATTTGTTTTCAAATCGAGAAAGCCCTTAACCAGGTAATCCAAAAAGATGCAAGAGTCCAATATTGAGTTAGGGAGAACAGAAGAAGCCTTTGTTGTTCAAGAAGAGTTGATAGAATTTCCATCTCCAAGACCTAAAGGTGACAAAAACAGAGTTTTATCCACTCAAACAGAAAAAGCCAGTTACGAAGAAATGGAAGAAAGTTTAAGAACTGCTAATAATGAAATTGCTAGACTAAGAGTGAGGGAAAGAAGGCATGCTGCTGAAAGGACAAATTTCAAAAGGATAAAGGTCCTCTGGGGAGTTGAAAAAGTTTGCAAACCAGAAATAGTCAACAGTGAAACTCAGTACTTTACCTGGACTGTTCCCGCAATCAAAGAAGCCAGATTTGTAAGGAGCATTAATGCTCAGCTGAGAGATAATGATAGGAGATTGAAGAGAAAAATTGAAGACCTAGAAATACAGTTAACAAAATCTAGAAAAAAGGCTACAACAATAATGAAATAGGGTGATGAAAAAGGGCAATGAAGGATATATCTTAAAACAGTTTTGGCATACAAAAAGAAGGATAAATGTGAAGAAGAACATCTTGTAAGGGTAACTTTTTTTATTTTTGGTTGATCATATCCGTCTTCATGGAATTTTAAAAACTCCCAAACTATATATTTTTGAAGACCGTGTTGAAAAAGAGCATACACAACAGTTTCGTAGCGCGCTATGAAACTGTTGAAGGTGACCATTTAGCACTTTATAGATGCATTTCGGAGGTAAGGTCTGATAAATTTCAAGTTTTGATGTTGCTGGTAAACATATGAGGATCATAGATGAATTTTTAGATGGCAGTGTTGCAGAAAGAATGGTTCAAAGAAGTATTTCATAAGTGATATAAAAGTTGCGCTACAAAACTGTTGTGTGTGCTCTTTTTTCTGTTTTTAGTAGTCAACGTCCAAGGGGGTGACTGAGCAATCGAAAACTCACTTTTGAAAACTGAAAGAGGTTTTTCTTCCTAACATACATAACTACAAAAAATTCTCTCAATTTATTTAAATTTATTATGAGGTGGGATAAATTGATGACCCAACTTGCGCTACAAAACTACTGAAAGTCATTGAGAGAAAAACTTTGTTTTCTGGTTTTAGTAGTTCACTTCATGATCAGTTTTTGCTCAAATGAAAAAGTATTTTAGAGTTCTGAAAGAGGTGTCTCTTTATAGAATATCCATCTAAAATAACCTCTCTCACTTTCCTCAAAAGTGTTACCAGTTGAGAGAAACAAGGTTTTCTATTAAGCCATATTTTCAGAAATCAGAATTTTCTAGTTTTACACATGTTGTTCAAAGACAATTTCTGGACAATTAGATCACGGATTAGCATGGTTGGTAACAATGTTGGAGGCATCATAAAGGTTGAAGACATGGATTATCAGCTGTCAAAGAATGTATTCAAGTCTTAGATAAGGTTGTTGAGACATGTTTTAGGAATTTCACTCCTATTTGTATTAGGACTCCTAAAAGACAATTAGCTGTCAACTTGTAATTAAGAGTTTGTTTTACGAGTAGATAGGTGTCAATTTTAGAAATTCGAATTCTCCTAAGGATGGATCATAGAATCCAATCTTGTAAATACTCTATATGAAGCATGAGGTCGGATTCCTCAAGGTGGGCATTTTGATTAGCAAAAGAAAGTTGTGTTATTGTAAGAAACTGTGGTTTTTCAAACTTAATACAAAGAATAGTTTGACTACTCAAGATTCACAAGGGGTTTATGTGTTTGATGTTCTTAGGGACCTTTTCAATTAGTTATTTGCAGTGGTATGAGCTTGTGATACTTAGAATTCATTGGAAAATGCTCTAACTTCCTTCACATGCTTGTGAACTGTGTTGATTCACTGTGTTACTGTTTTACTTATAAACCTAAACTCCATGTGCATTGACTTCCATGTTTTTTTGATCATGTTGTTTGTTGAAGACTATCTTCACTTCATAGCCCAATAGATGTTTTCTAATATTTGATTCAACCAGTCAACCAGTTATACATTTGTCCATTTTTGTTCCTAGAGTTAGCCATCTAATCATTAATCAAAAATCTTAAACCTATTGAGAGAGCCCTTTCAGGTTGAGGAGGCTAAGCCTCAACCAAAAGATTGGTTTGAAAGAGTTACTTAGAGTCTACTTGATCAGCAGCCTATCAGGGTCAGATTTTGTGATAACATTTTGGTGTGTCTGCTAGGAGCCTGAAGATTATTCATTCCTGAAATCAAGAAGCTAAACCTCTGAAGGCAGCAAGAGTTCAGAATGTTTCTCGAGGCTACAATCTACCTTGGTGGCTCCATATATTTTCAAAGATTTAAATGTGGCTTTGAGAAGGAGATACACACGGAGCAATCCTGATCCCAATCCACCTACCATTGGAGACAATCCAAACATTGTTTCAAGAGTCAGTGAAAGATTTTTAGAAATATCAGGTACTCCATCTTATTCGAAATCTTTTCTCTCTAAATTCTCAAGAAGTCCTGAAGACAAAAAAGTTGATGATAAAATTAATGAAGTGTTTTTTATATCAAAAAATGAAAAGGAACTTGTTGATATTATCTTAGACCTGCAAAAGAGAGGAATTGACACTTCAACCCTAATAACCCAAGAAGACAAAGAAGAGTTTTGGGAAATTGTTACCTCTGAGCTATTGTTAGAAAAAGAGTCTCTAGATAAATTGAAAGTTGGTTTACCTCTTCCAAATTGGAGTTCATTTGTTAGTGGTTTATAGAAGCCAAGTAGTCCTCCTCATATCAGTTCTTCATCTTCTGTTCCTGTTATTCCTATAACTATTGTTCCTTCTTTAATCATGGTTGCACTTGCTAGGTATGCTCCACTTGTGCTCCCTGCTATTTTGCATGATCTTCCTAGTAAATATGCTGCTAGGATCCCTACCTAGGGTAGTGATGAAGAAATTATAGCGGAAGAATATGTAGATAGATTTAATGATTTTGTTGATAGAGAAGAAGTCGATGATGAAGATGTGAAGTTAAGACATTTTGCACAGAGCTTTATTGGTGAAGTTAGAAAATGGTTTAAAGCTCTTACACCAGGAAGAATTCGAAATTGGGTTGATTTGAAGATGATTTTTTAAGGAAATTGGGAAACAAAACTAATCTAGTTCAAGAACTTACTGAATATAACAGCCTTAGAAGGGCATCTGATGAAACTGTTCAAAATTTTTCAAAAAGATTCAATAAAGTGTTTAACTCAATTCTAGCTCGTTTGAAACCTCCAGAAGCCCTAGCACAAATGAGATATGCTGAAGCATTTGATTATGACTTTTCTCTCTTGTTGAGAGAAAGAGAATCTCCTACACTTGCTGAAATGCAGAGTGATGCAGTAAAGGTAGAGGTAAACATGATAGCTGCTAAAAAGTCAAAAATGGGAAAAACTAAATTGAAAGAAGAAGAAAAACCTTCCTCATCAACTTCTGAAGATAAGTTAGACTCAATGATGAAAACCATGGAGAAGTTGATGGATAGGTTAGCTCTTGGAAACACTTCTGCTCCTCCTGTGCAACATGAACCTCAATTTAGAAACCCTCAATTCAAGAGACCTCAAAACCAACAAAGACCAAGAGAAAATAGAAATCAGCAACCTGATCCTCCAGTGAGACCTCCTTTTTAGCAAAATTTGGTTGATGAAGAAGATGATCATGAAATTCCTGAAGAATCTATCCATTGTCTTGACGAAGAGTTGTCAAGAATTTCCTTAACTAAAGAAGAGCACGATGAGTCATATTTGGCCAATCAAGGGGAAGAGCCTTCAAATTATTTTAAAGGGTATCAACATGCCATCTTTGAAATGAAAAAACAATACGATTATTGCAAATAAAGCACGACCTAAGAAATACGCTCCAAAGGTTGCTGAACCCAAGAATGATACCCCAAAGATTATTGAAGGTAAGAAAGACACTCTGCTGGGTAAAAAGGACACTCAACTTCCTCCTCCTACCAAAGAAGCTGAAAAATATGTTTTTGTTTTCAACCTTGAGAATGAAATTTCAAAGATTAAAATATCAGTCCCTTTTAGTGAGATTCTCAAGGTAAATAAATATAGAAGAAGGATTGTTGAGATGTTGAATTCACAACCATAAGCTGCTGATATTTTAAATGTCGAAGAAGATAATCCTACTATATATTTGGGTCCAAGGTTAGAATATGATCAAAATGAGGAGTTTCCTCCTTTCTATGTAAGCATTAGTATTCATGATATGACTTTACATAATGCTATGTTGGGTGGCTTCTCATAATCTCATGCCCAAAGTAATTATGGAAAGGTTAGGGTTACAGGTAACAAGACCATCTAAGGATTTATTCTCTTTTGACTCAAAAAGAGTTCAATGTATTGGTTTAATCAAAGATGTTGTTGTTGGTCTAACACAAATCCTAGCAAAGACAATTGTTATGGACATTGTTGTGGCTGATATCCTGCCAAAGTTTGGGATGTTGCTATAAAGATCATGGGCAACAAAAATTAAAGGCACAATGCAGATGGACCTTACTTATGCCACAATTCTTGTTTTTGGTGAACAAAGGAGATTGTATCAGGAGACTAGAATGGCTTATATGGTAAACAACAAAGATAAACCTCAGAATTTTCCTATTTATTCATTTGATACTGAACTTGGATCTGCCATTCTTTTCAATGAGTCAGTTGATAGTGGTCTGGAAGAAATGAAAGAAAAAATCAGCACTCAAAAAACTAGCAAATAAATAATAAAGAGATGGAGGGATGGTGGTCATTATACTTCGATGGATCAATAGGAAAAGAAGGTGTAGGAGTAGGAATTTGGATTACAAGTCCAAGTGATGAGAGTAAGTTTTACTCTTGCAAACTGAATTTTTATTGCACAAATAACATGGCTGAATATGAATATTTGATTTTGGGTCTAGATGTTTTGATAAGAATGAAGGCTCATAATATTTCTGTTTTTGGAGATTCTGAATTGGTTATTAGACAAGTTGAAGGTGTTTATCAAACAAAGGATGTAAGAATGAGAGCATACAGAAATCTAGTTTTAGACATGTTGGAGAATTTTCAAGCCTATTCTTTCATTGTCAAAACTAGAGACCAAAATTCCATTGTTGATTCTCTTGCTGTTTCGGCGAGTCTTTTTGTCATTCCTATTCATTCTTCTGAGAAATATGAGATTGAAGCTCATCATAGACCAGTTATACCAGAAAATATCATAAATTGGCAAGTTTTTGAAGATGATCAACAGGTAAAGAATTTTATTGAGCTGAAAGAAGAATTTGAAAGTACTCAAGTAGATCAACAAAACATGCTTGTTGAGTCTAAAGAAAATCTGAAGTATTGAAATTAAAGAATAATTCAATACCAAAGGGTCTTATTCCTCTTGAGAATCTTTTTGATCAAAATGATGTGTTCAAGTCACCAAAGATACAAGTTGATGAAGAGGAAGTAGAAAGTTGTAATCTAGGTACATCAACTTTGCCTAAGATGATCAAAATTTCAAAGTTTCTTTTAGTTGATATGAAATTCAAATATATTGAGATGATGAAGAGGTTTGTTGATGTTTTTACTTGGAGTTATGTTGACTTAAAATAGTATGATCCTTCCATTATTCAACATACTATTCCTATTAAAGAAAATGAGAAACCTTTCAAACAGAAGTTGAGAAGAATTAATCCCCTTCTCATGCCATTGATTGAAAAGGAGATTAAAAAGCTTTTTGATGCTAAAATCATTGTCTCAATCAGATTCTCAAATTGGATTCCAAATTTGGTACCGCTTAGAAAGAGGAGTGGAGAAATAAGAATTTGTGTTGATTTCAGGAATTTGAATAAGGCTTCACTAAAGGACAACTATCCTCTTGCCAAGATGGATTCAATTCTACAAAATATTGTTGTTTCACAAAGAATGTCTATGCTTGATGGCTTCTCAGGTTACAATTAGATTCTTGTGCATCCAGATGATCAGGATAAAACAACTTTCACAACACCATGGGGCACATTCATGTACGCCACGATGCCTTTTGGTCTCATGAATGCGGGAGCTACTTTTCAAAGAGTGATGGACATTGCTTTTTCTGAAGAAAAGGACAACACGGTGGTTTTTTATCTTGATGATATAATAGTCTATTCAAAGAAAGAGGAGGATCATCTGAAATACCTAGAAAAAATTCTACTGAAATGTAGAAGGTTTGGTATCTCTCTTAATCCTACTAAAAGCATCTTTGCTTTAACCACATGCAAATTACTTTGTCATATTATTTCTGAAGATGGAATTAGGATTGATCCTAACAGAGTTAATGCAATTCAAAAAGTAGATCTACCAAGAAGTAGGAAAGAGATTCAATCATTTCTTGGGAAAGTGAATTTTGTTAGACGTTTCATTCCTAACTTTGTTGAGATTGTTAAAGATATAACAAGGATGTTAAAGAAAGGAGTTGATATTAAATGGACAGCTAAAAACAAGATTTCTTTTGAGCAAATTAAAAAGGCACTCACACAAGCACCAATACTCATCAGTCCAGATTTCACAAAAGAATTTCTGATTTTTACATTTGCTTCTGAATATACAATTGTTGGAGTGTTACTTCAAAAGGAAAAGCAAGGTACTGAACATCCTATCTCTTTCTTTAGTAGAACATTAGCTAATTTTGAGCTGTAGTATAATATTCTAGAAAAACAGGCCTATGCTTTGGTGAAAGCTATTAAAGATTTCAGAATTTACACTCTACATTCTCACATTGTGGCATATGTTCCAAGTACTATGGTGAAAGACATTCTAACTCAGGTAGATCCTGATGGTAAGAGGGGAAATGGATCGCAAAATTGCTGGAATATGATATAGAAATCAAACCAACCAAATTGGTGAAGGGACAAGGGTTGGCGAAGTTAATGACTCAGTCAAACTTGGATTGTCTTGACATAAATTTGAATATAAAAATATCAGAAATTTCTGATTATGAAGAAGAATTGGTTCCAATTGATGAGAAATATCTTGTTTCAGATTGGTACAAAGATGTGGTATTTTTTTTACAACATCACAAAGCTCCCGCTGATCTAACAAAATCCAAAGCAAGGTTTGTGAAGTTGAAATCTTTGAGATATTTTATATTTGATAGAAATCTGTTTTGGAAAGATACAGGAGGAATTTCGCTGAATTGTTTACTTGAAGAGGAGGCTAAAAACGTCATTGAAGAATTCCATAAAGGTGATTGTGGAGGACACCATTATTGGAAAGCTACAACAAATAATATTCTAAGAGCGGGATATTTTTGGCCAACAATGTTTAAAGACATTTACAAAAGGGTTGTTGCATGTCATGAATGCCAAATTTTTGAAGGAAAAAGAAAACTTGTACCTCTGCCTTTGGTACCTATCTGTGTCGAAGCACCGTTCCAGCAGTGGGCGTTAGACTTTATTGGAGAAATACATCCATCATCATCAGGACAACATCAATGGATTCTCACAGCAACGGACTACTTCACCAAATGGTTAGAGGTGATCCCCACAAAGCAAGCTAATGATTCTGTAATTATTTATTTTCTAGACAATAATATATTGTCTCGTTTTGGCTGCCCCATGAAGATTATAATAGGTATTGCTTAAGCCTTCAAGTCTAAGAAAATGATCAATTTCTGTCATTAATACCATATCACTCTTGGACACTCTACAGCATACTATCTGCAAGGAAATGGTCTTGTTGAATCATCAAATAAGAGTATTGTAGGAATCATCAAAAAGGTATTGTAGGAGAACAAGAAAGCTTGGCACTTAAAGCTGAAGTATGACTTATGGGCTGATAGGATATGTACAAAGAGATCAATTGGGACTTCACCATATGAATTAGTTTATGGTGCTGAAGCTGTTTTTTCGACATCACTTGGGGTACCGGTCATGAAATTAATTCAAGGACTTGAAGAAGAACCAAATGACATACAGAGGAGGATAAACCAGCTGATAGCTTTGTAGGAAAAGAGGAATGAAGTCTATGACAACCATCAACATGCTCAAAATAGAATTAAAAATACATTTGATAGGAATATTAAAGAAGACAGTTTCCAAATACAAGACAAAGTGCTAAAATGGGAGGCCAAAATTGAGGAAAAGGGCAAGCATAGTAAGTTTTAGAATTTATGGAAGTGTCCTTTTAAGATTTTTGGCTTTCATGGGAACGACACGTATATATTTTAGGAAATTGATGGAGGATCATATGATGGAGGGCCTGTCAATGGCAGGTTCCTAAAGCATTATACTTGTTGAAGTTTTATCAATCACTCATGACATTGTATATATTCCATCTTTGTCATTTTTTATTGCTAATAATGATAAGCTGAAACAAAGAACTTAAGCCTGAGTTGAAGGCCCAACAGTTTGAATAAGATGCTTGTATTTCTGTTCTACCAAAAAATGGATAGCACTGGAGCTATGAGTTCTTAGTGTGCCACAGGGGTACACTATCCCAAGTGGAGCCACTGTTATTACCAAAATAAGGGTTTACATTGTTCTTAGTCATGGTCTTAGATAAGTGTCAAGTCACCCTATGTTTTAAGGGGTAGGTGATAGGTTAGGAGTCTCAAAGGTCTCATTTTTCATATCCAAATAAAGTCCAACAACCTTATTCCATGTTTCATGAGTCTTACATTCTTTTTAGAAACTCATAGCTTAAACCATTTTGAAAATTTTTGGAATTAGCCCCGAAACCATGTTTTCATAGCGTAGACAGTGTAAAATGTCTATTTTGCACTACAAAAACGTTGCTCTTTTCATAGTGCTTTTCCCTACGTGCTACGAAAGCACGGATTCGTAGAACAGTCTTGTCAAAACATCAATCTGTTAAGATTCCGTTAAATTTTCATTATTAGGTGTTAGCTAGGAGTCAGTCCTTAAGCATGCCACCATCCAAAACTCATTATTTCGAAATTAGGGGTCATCATGATAGATAATTTCAAATTCGAAAGGGTTGGCTAAGTTTCTCATTGTAGTTTGCATGCAAACCCTCAAACAGAATCGTTTTCGAACTGTAAGATTTTGGTAATTTCTTACCAAGTTTTCTCTCATCCATAAGCAAGCGAGGCTGACCACCATAGGCAAGCAAGGATGATCAACAGAATTTCAAGTGAGGCCAGTTTGTTACAGGAATTCAGAAGGAAAGATGACAGAGGAGAAGGAAAGTCACAGGTCTGGTCATTATTTAAGAACAGAGCCTGAAAGCCCCGAGGTCTTCATCAGAGGTAAATCAATTGTAGAAGCCTTCAAGAAAGAAGGATGTTGGAAGTTGTGTCAAAAAATTGCAGGGAGGACATACTGAGGTGACAAAGGATTTTGCACTACATTTCACAGGATCAAGCATAAAGGTCGGAATCCTGAACTTGCAAATTTCTCCAGAGGTCATAGCTTTGGTGATAGAGATTCCTAGGGGACAAGATATATGGTTCAAAAACTTCAGATTCAACATGGAACCATGTAAGGTGTTTCTAAATCCAGAGTTTGTAGAAACAGACTTAACCAAGGTAGTTCCCAGAAACTACATCAAGGACAGCTATGCCAACTTGCTCTTCAACATTCAACATTATTTTACCTATGAAGGTAGATATCAAAAGGTTTATTCATATCATTTTAAACTCCTGTTACATTTTACTGGTATGATTTCTTTAGATTTGCCTTACTTCTTATATCGAAGTGTAGCTAAGATGGCAAATAAAGTACAGTTGAAATCTCAAGGATGTGAAACTTCCCTGTTTCATCATGGTCTAATTAAATTGATATTTCTACATGAACTCAAAAGGATCAACAAATAATGGTCTCCGTTTTTGTTTTTATGTGACTTTGGAGCAAAAAATCAAGGTGTAGACATTAGCCCTAGGGTTAAAGGAACTCCATTAGCAGAAACCAGCAAGTCTATAATGTCCAGAGCAAAAAGATTTGTTAAGTTGAAACCTAGGAAGTAGGTGAAAGAGAAAGTAAGCAAAACACTAGTAGTTATTCTTGAAACTCTTAAATCTATAAAGGAAAAGATATCTGAGGTTAAAGGAATGACACAAGAATAGTAAACTAACAAACCAGTTTAAAGGAGATTGATTAGAAGTCAAATTGCAAAGGAGAAAGGTAAATAAATGATCTCGGGAGAAAGTTCAAGATTGAAGGGTGATTTAAATGATATTTTAAAAGCCATTGATATTGCAGAATCCCCTTTGGTACAGGCAGATGTCATAGAATTTGATCAAGGAAAGTCGAAGAAAATGAAACCCTCCAAGAAACTGGAATTTGAGGATGATGTTACAACATTTGTTTTCAAACCAAGAAAGCCCTTAACCAAGCAATCCAAAAAGATGCAAGAGTCTAATATTTAGTTAGGGAGAATATAAGAATCCTCCGTTGTTCAAGAAGAGTTGACAGACTTTCCATCTCCAAGACTTGAAGGTGACAAAAACAGAGTTTTTTCCACTCAAACAGAAAAAGCCAGTTACGAAGAAATGGAAGAACGGTTAAGAGCAAATAATAATGAAATTGCTAGACTAAGAGTGAGAGAAAGAAGGCATGCTGCTGAAAGGACAGATTTCAAAAGGATAAAGGCCCTCTGGGAAGTTGAAAAAGTTTCCAAACCAGAAATAGTCAATAGTGAAACTCAATACTTTACCTGGATTGTTCCTGCAATGAAAGAAGCCAAATTTGTAAGGAGGATTAATACTCAGCTGAGAGCTACTAACAGGAGATTGAAGAGATATATTGAAGACCTAGAAATACAGTTAACAAAATCTGGAAAAAAGGCTACAGCAATAATGAAACAGGGTGATGAAAAAGGGCAGTGAAGGATATATCTTAAAACAGTTTTGGCATATAAAAAGAAGGACAGCTGTGAAGAAGAACATCTTATAAGGGTAAGTTGTTTTGATTTTTGGTTGATCATATCAGTCTTCATGGAATTTTGAAAACTCCCAAACTATATATTTTTGAAGGCCGTGTTGAAAAAGAGCATACACAGCAGTTTCGTAGTGCGCTACGAAACTGCTGAAGGTGACCATTTAGCACTTTATAGATGCATTTCAGAGGTAAGGTCTGATAAATTTCAAGTTTTGATGTTGCTAGTAGACATATGAGGATAATAGATGAAGTTCTAGGTGGTAGTGATGCAGAAAGAATGGTTCAAACAAGTATTTCATAAATGATATAAAAGTTGCACTACGAAACTATTGTGTGTGCTCTTTTTTTTTTTTTAGTAGTCAACTTCCAAGGGGGTTCCTGAGAAATCGAAAACTCATTTTTGAAAAATGAAAGATTTTTTTCTTCCTACCATACTTAACTACAAAACCCTCTCTCAGTTTCTTTAAATTCATTATGAGGTGGGAGATATTGATGACCCAACTTGTGCTACAAAACTGCTGAAAGTGATTGAGAGAAAAACTCTGTTTTCTGGTTTTAGTAGTTCACTTCATGATTAGTTTCTGGACAAATGTAAAAGTATTTTAGAATTATGAAAGAAATTTATCTTCATAAAATATCCAGCTACAATAACCTCTCTCACTTTCCTCAAAAGTGTTACCAATTGAGAGAAACAAGGTTTTCTATGAAGCCATATTTTCAGAAATCAAAATTTTCCAGTTTTACACATGTTGTTCAAAGATAGTTTCTGGACAGTTAGGTCATGGATCAGCAGGGTTGGTAACAATGTTGGAGGCATCATAAAGGTCTAAGACATGGATTAGTAGCTTTCAAAGAATGTATTCAAGTCTTAGATAAGGTTTTTGAAACATGTTTTAGGAGTTTCACTCCTATTTATATTAGGACTCCTAAAAGACAGTTAGCTGTCAGCTTGTAATTAAGAGTTTGTTTAATGAGTAGATAGGTGTCAATTTTAGAAATTAGAATTCTCCTAAGGATGGATCATTGAATCCAAGGTTGTAAAGACTCTATATGAAGCATGAGGTTGAATTCCTCAAGGTGGGTATTTGATTAGCAAAAGAAAGTTCTGTTATTATAAGAAACTGTGGTTTTTCAAGTTTAATACAGAGATCAGTTTGGCTACTCAATATTCACAAGGGGTTTATGTGTTTGATGTTCTTATGGACTTTTTCAATTACTTATTTGCAGTGGTATGAGCTTGTGATACTTAGAATTCATTGGAAAATGCTCTAACTTCCTTCACATGCTTGTAAACTGTGTTGATTCACTGTGTTACTATTTTACTTATAAACCTAAACTCCAAGTGCCTTGACTTCCATGTTTTGCTGATCATGTTGTTTTGTTGAAGACTATATTGAATCCATAGCCCAATAGATGTTTTCTAATCTTTGATTCAACTAGTCAACCAGTTATACATTTTTCCATTTTTGTTCCTATAGTTAGCCATCTAATCATTAATAAAAAATCTTAAACCTATTGAGAGAGATCTCTCAAGTTGAGGAGGCTAAGCCTCAACCAAAAGATTGGTTTGAGAGAGTTACTCAGAGTATACTTCATCAGAAACCTATCAGGGTCATATTTTGTGATAACATGTTCATGACCCATTTCCAACATCGTTTACAGATGAAATGTTAAATAATGTTGGAGGGAAAGAGGTCTATTCCTTTATGGATAGGTTTTCTAGGTATCATTAGATCAAGATCACGCTAGAGGATAGGAGCAAAACGATCTTTGTGATGAAGTGGGGTTGTTTTCAGTATACTATGATGCCATTTGGACTCAAGAATGCACTTGCGATATTTTCTCGCGCAGTCATAGCAGCATTCAAAGAGTTCATTCATAAGTTTCTAAGTTTCTAAGAGTATACTTTGATGACTAGATGGTGTTTGGATTAGTGAAGTGCCATGTAGCAAGTCTGTGCCTGATGTTGGATACATGTCGCAGATACCAGATCACGCTGAATTTGAAAAAATGCATATTCTGTGTTCCTTTTGGGATCTTACGAGGTCATGTTGTGTGCAAGCAAGGATTAATGGTGGACCCCGCAAAGATTGTGGTAATTGTGAATTTGGAGGCCCCTAATAACATTAAGGAGCTTCATGTGACATTGGGACATATATGATACTAAAGAAAATTTATCAAAGCTTATGCTCAAATCACTACGCCCATGGAGAAACTGCTAAATAAGGATGCAACATTCTATTGGGACGAAGAATGCCAGCACAACTTAGATGTGTTGAAAGAAAAGATGGTCACTGTGGAGATCTTGGTATTCCCTGATTGGAAAATGGAGTTTCATGTACATGTGGATGCCTCTTGTATTGCGTTGGGTGTAGTGCTAATGCAGGCTAGTGAAGGAGAAATGGACCATCCTATAACCTTAGCGAGTAGGAAGTTATCAAAGGCTGAGAAAAATTATTCAATAATTGAGCGTGAAGGATTGGCCATGGTGTAAGAACTGCAAAAATTCAGAGGGTATTTTAAGATGTGCATAGAAGTTTTGTAGATGGTTTCTATTATTTTAGGAGTATGACTTTGAAGTCATTGTGAAGCTAGGGAGGTTAAATGCGGGACTTGACCATCTGTTGCAGATTGAAACATGAGAGGATCCTGATAATATGGAGGAAGGGTTTCCAGATGCACAGCTCTTTGCGGTGCGTGTAGCTGATGATCATTTTGTAGACATTATTCCCTTATTGAGTATGGGGATGGCACTGGAAGGCTACAAAAGCCAATGAAGAAGGAATTAGTAGTGCACATGACCTATTTTTGAGTCATTGTGGGACATTTATATAAGATGGGTGTAGATGAAATATTTCTTAGATATGTGCCAGAATTTGAGCGAGATAACATTCTTGCCGAAAATCATGGGGGTGCTATGTGAGGCCATTATGTAGGAAAAGTAACTGCGTAGAAGATTTTGCGCGCAGGCCTATGGTGGCCAACTTTGTACAAGGATTCCAAGGCGTATTGTAAGGCGTGTGATGCATGTCAAAGAACTGGCAAACCATCATGAAGAGATGACTTACCAATGCATCGTCAAGTATCTTTTCATCCCTTTGAGAAGTGGGTGTTTGATTTTGTTAGACCAATTCAGCCCATGGGAAAGAAAAAGGGTGCGTGTTATATTATCACTGCAACAAAATATCTAACCAAATGAGAAGAATCATAGCTGTTAAGGATTATGCAAGGGCTATGGCAAAAAATTTCTTTTTTTAGTACATCTTATCCAGATTTGGCTTCCTGAAAGTATTGATGAGTGACAAGGGTATGCACTTCTTGAACGAAACATTCAACGTGTTGAATAAAGAGTTCCAGGTTTACCATCAGAAGATTACGCCATACCACCCACAGGAAAACAAAACTGTTGAAGCTTTTAACAAGATTTTGGAGAACACGCTAACAAAGATCTGTAACGCACAATGAAACAACTGGTATGAGCACGTACTTGCAGTACTATGGGCTTACATGACTACCTATAAGAAGCTAACAGGGAAAACGCCATGCAGAGTAGTATATGGGCTAGAAGCCGTAATGCTGATGGAGTACATTGTGCGTAGTCTATGTATAGCAGCTCTAACGAGTATGGCGGATCGTGAGGCCTTGGATGAACGGCTCATGTAGTTGATGGAGCTCAAAGAAGATCAATTTTTTGTAGGATTCTATCAACAAGTATAGAGGGAACGCAAAAGAAATGGCATGATCACCACATCAAGCTTCGCACATTCAAGGAAAACAATCTTGTCCTATTATATGATAGTAAATTTACTAAATTTCCAGGTAAATTCCAGATGCATTGGTTAGGGCCATATATTGTCAAAAAAATTACAAATGGAGGCATAGTTCATCTCGTGAAGATGAATGGGGAATCCTTCTTGGGAATAGTGAATGGAAGCATGTTGAAGTTGTATATAGGGGATCCTACACAATGACTATATGGCAGTAGGATAGTCTTAGTGCTCCAGGCAATTGTAAGGGAGCGCGGGACTATAAAATACATCACCCAGCTTGGAGGAAAACACAAGGAGTAGGCTGCATGGAGAATGATGGAGACACAACCCATAAAGATACGTTCAGGAAGCTGCACTATGGGAGAAGGTACTCTATAGCACAGCAAGAAAATGATCATTGGAGTTACTGTTCATGACTTGACGGCCAGAAGACAGTTAAGTGGAGCGGGGTGGCGGAATTTAAGGCAAAAATATTTGAAGATCTGTTGCCAAAACAACATTTATTAGCAAAAATTTGGGGTAACTATAAGATTTGAATTCAAAACCCCCTATAAATTACACGTTCTGGTCCAATAGAGAACACTTTATGCTCTCACATTTGTTGTTGAATTTCGTTGTCTATCGCCTATGAGCCGATCGTTTTGGGAAGAATTCCTATCATGAAGAAACATTTCTCTTGAAGCTCGTGAGTCGTTTATGGAGAGAATGGTTGCCACCATCCCAGCTGAAGCCTTGACTTCAAAAGCAGCTATGTCTGACGCACCAGGACCAGAAGTGTCAAGTGTAGAGGCTATGCATGTGGTGCCCATGATGCCGAGGTCACTCAGGTCAAAACAGACCATGACAAAAGACAAACAACGTGCAGTGAAATAGAAGAAACCTAGAGAAAAGGATAAGAATAAAAATCTGGTGTCGGTGCGTGCATCCCCAAGGAAGCATACTCAAACATAGGCTAAGCAGAAGAGATATAAGCAGCTAGGAGGTGGAAGGATTCTAGGGAACAGAGGATACTGATGTTAAAGGGGTGAAGCCCATAACAAGGCTGCCTAAGAATATCCCTCCACGGAAGGAAAAATCAAAGGTCACGAAGGACCCAAATTCTGAGAAGTTTACAATATGCACGCCCCTACTACTTGAGCAGGTCCATTTTGAAGGCCCTCAGCTCACAAGGGTCCCATTGTTAAAAATGGAGGATTAGGACCTCGTAGACCATGCTAAGTTTCCACACTTGGCGATGGACAAATATATGTGAAGGGTCTATTATGAAGAAACAAGTGTTACAAGGCTGGAGATGGAGGAATGTGTTTGCAGTCTCGAGAAATCAGGGTTGCTCAATTTGTTGTGGGTATCGCATTATCACCACACCCACATTAATATGATATGTGTGTGCTAGTTCCTCACATTGGTGCTTGATGGATTTTTATGGCTAGGACAATCTATCCCCATCAAGGACATGGTAATTCATAGAATCACGCGGCTGCCTTACAAAGGCGCAAACCCGACCAAGGAGTTTGAGGGAAAGACGAGGGAAAAATATCTTGCAGATAGGATGAAGAGGGATTATGGCCTCCTCAAGAAGTCGTGAGGATATTCCATTATTTCCATAACAGACCAAGAAGTCCAAATCACTGCCTAGATTTTAGTAGGGAAGGTGATGAGAAAATGCTAAGCAGATGAAGTTTTGGTGCCAGTGGTTTCCCTTGTTGTGCAGTGTGCGAAAGGCATACAGTTTAATTGGGAAATATACCTCTGTTAGGAGTTCCTAGTGAACTTCCGTGAAGCATGAGATGAAACCAAGTCATTCCACTACGCTTGGTTATTGTTCTCAATTGTGCTTGTTGCATGGAAATTATCGAAGGATAGCCAATTTCCTCCACTCGGGGAAGGATTGCTAGAGGTAGCGCAATTCACTTCCTTATGGTCTACAAAGGATTTCGCATGGATTGTAGAGGCGAAGACATTTTGGGTTCTTATGGAAATGGATCTCTGTATGGGAATCAATCAGCATCCAAGGTTGTCCCCAACCTTGTTCACATAGTTGTCAGCCTACACGACATTTAAGGATGATTTCCACGGAGTCTATATCCAAGCGTGAAAGGATCAAGAAAAAAAATGGCACAATTTTCCCTATTTGGTGTCAGAAACAGATCTGCAGGAGGTTGTTGTGTCATGGCCTACAGGGTGGTGCACCCAATCAAAGGTAGATGTTGGCATGAGAATGGGCGTGGGAAGTTCTGCTACGCAGAAAAGAAAGGAGGAAGTTAAGTAAGCTGCACAGACCCTCACAGAACAATCCAAGAAGGAAGCTGTAGACAAGGCTCACAATGAGAAGGAACACGTTGCCACGGAGCAAGCAGACAAAGAACAATGTGATTCCCAGAAAGGTGATAAGTCAACTTCACCAGAAACATAGGAAGAAGTGCTTTCATGACAAGGCAATGGAGAAGATGAGGGGTAGAGTATTCCTTCCATTTTGAAAAGACGTGGCACGAAGCAGAAAGGAGGGACACATAAAAAGTAGAAATCTGATAAACACAAGTTGATCCTATGGTGTTGACCAAAACCAATCTTGATAGGATTGACGATAAAATTCGAGACACTGCCACAGAAGTGTTGCAGCAATTTGAGCAACAATACATGCAGACACTTGGGGGCATCCAGAAGAATCTATGTGAATTGCAGCTCTAGGCAACCAGAATATAGGAAGATGTCGGGAAGTGAGTAGCATGCAAGGCACTTTGGCACAGGGAAAAAGTACAGTTGCAGACATGGACTAGATGTAGGATGTGAGAATCTTCCCCTTGCCTCAAGGTTCAGTCCGCGCCAACACAGATGAACAACACGCACTGCTTCACAAAGTCACAAACATGGGACTAAACCTTGCCATGTTGTCACTTGAATCCTTAAATGCATTAATTCAAGGAGTCATGGAAGAACTGAGGATCAGAGAACAACGAGCACTCATTGTTGTTAGTGAGCTTAAAGTCAACAATCATCAACTATTCATTGAAAAGACACAGGATTTGAAGGAAAAGGAGGCTATGTAGGTGCATAGTTTACTTATGGAGTCAATAGTAGTGGAGGCATGCAAGACAATGCCTAAGATTCACATTGTGGAGGATGCACAGCCATAAGCCAAAATCAGAAAACTAGTAGGTGGTGTGCATGAGGCTATAGCAAAAGTTGGACGAGTCACTTTTGAGTTCAACATGAAGCTTGCAAAGCTGTAGTTAAAGTTTCAGCCCACAACTCCACCTAAGTTCCAAGAGAAGTGCAGATTTGCACTTAAGGAAGGCATTGCTACCTTGGATGCCATAGTCACTGACTGTGCGACACTGTTCAAGCGGGCTATGGAGCTAGTGACCACTCTGTAGGAGGACTTGAACCTGCAGACATTGAACACAAAGGTAAGGGAGTTGCAGCACCAATATGATGAGGTCAGGGTGACTCCGCACTCCTTAGCATGAGTGTAGTGCCTTGCCAAATTACAGGAAGGAAAACAACTACTAGCACAAGGGGAAGAAGCATAGAAGAAGGAGGCCTTGCTAAAGGCCAGGTTGTAGCCATGGTTGGAGGAGGCTTATCAAGTCACGAATACCATTCAAGATAATCTTAAAGGACTCTAGCAGACACAACAAATGATGAGGTTAGCAGTATAAGGAACAACCATTGTTCAATTGATCGAGGAGGTTCAACAAGCAACAACATAGAGCGTTGTTGAAGTTGTAGTAATTCAGGTGGAGCTGGGGGATCTTCACAGTAAGATCGCGATGCCAGCAGAGTGACTCAAGGGCGAGTCATGATATTTTTGTTGGGGGCCTATTGGGATGAGGTCCCTTGGGTTAGTTGGGGTTAAGTTAAACCAAGTTTTGATATAGTTTTGTAAATAATGTAAAGTCTCCGAGATTTGGGGATGCAGAGTGTGTAGATGAATAGGAGTCAAAGCGACTTAGCCCCTTGTTTTATGTAAATTTTTCAGTCAGTTTTGAGATTCACCCATGGTCTATAGACCATGGAATTGTATGAAAAATATATAAAAAGTGAGTCTTAGCAAAGAAAGATAGAGATAGACCAAAAAGAAGAGAGAAGAAGACGAAGAAAGATAGAGATTTGTTCTAGGACAGGAGGCTGGGCAGGAAGGCTCTACTTCCTGCACTTAGGTAGTGAAAGAAAGGCTCCACAACTGATTGCACGGAGGCCTAGGTATAATCTGTAGTTGAGTGCATGGACCCCTACAGCTATGTGCACATGGCAGTTTGAGTCTGTAACCTTGAATTTAAGATCAATAAAGACAATTTTTCCAAAGAATTCCTGAGTATTTTGTTTATCTATGTTAATGTTGTATATAGCTGATGAATGATTTCTTTTATGAGATATTGATTGAATGTTACGTGATTCTCTTGAATAAGTCTTGATAATTTATGAAATATATGTTTAACTACTTTAACGAAGACTTTGGTAATCTTTCTTATGTTTACTAATAACTTAAGTAAATCTGTGCAAACACTAATTTAGGACTGCTCTTTGATGCGCGTAAGTAGACAAATTGACTGATAGAGGTCTACAAGGACTAATCATAGACCTTCCTGAAGGTCTGAAGGTTATTTTAATAGAGTTGTAGCAACGTTCCCTAAGAGTTTATCAATTTGCATGAAGGGAGATCTAAGGCGCTGGAAGACATCACATTAGTCTCTGGATGCAAAAACCTGGTTCTTGCATCCCCCCATACTGCTTCGGGTGATACTGCATCCTGCGCTACATGGGTTTTTTCTAAAAGGGCCAATGGTGTAGGATTTTGTTGGTTGGCGTAGCTAACTCTGAACCTGGGTCAAGAACCCCTATGCCAACATTAAGTATAGAGTTAATTTCTCTTTCTGTCAGAGTAATTTAGATTTGGTTTCATTACAAGTTTTCTTTTAAGTAGGTGTGTGTGTGTGTGTGATTTAATTTCAAGCAAGTGTGATATTTTATTTTGAGCAAGTTTCTGTGTGATTTCATCTCAAGCAAAGGTGAATCAAGTGTCATGTTTATTTGAAGAAGAGTTTGATATTTCTTTTAAGCAAGATAAATAATTTTCATTTTATATTTACTTTCATAGTTGTTAAAGAAAACATGTGCATTTGAGTATCTCAAATTACATTAGGAATTGTTTGAGTGATAAGGACTCCTAGCACATATGTATGCACATACATTTCATCATTTTACTATCCCCGGTTGATAATTCATATATGTAATTTTGACACCAATAAAATTACCAAAAATTTGGCATTATTGTCGGGGAAGTGTACATAAGACTATTTTATTTTTCTTTTCATTAAAAAAATATACATATATAAATGATATGCATAGGGAAAGAGATTCTAGAGGTAGATTTGTAAGTAAGGTAGGAATTTAATTCCAACATCATCACTCACCCCACCACGACCTCGTAGTGCCACACCATCCACCCAAACTCATATTCCATAAATTACAGACAAAACTAGACTTTGTTATGAAACCAGATCACAAAAAGATAAAAGAGATAGATGAACGCCTTAGAAATAAGCCTCTTTGAGGTCGAAACCTCCTTTACATTACACAAATGAAAAATTCTTGGATGATACAAATGACAAGACCTCCTTTCTATATACAGGAGTCTAAGTGGTCATAATATAATCAGAGCCGACATAACAATAATAATTTAAGGGCACAATAATAACAATATGGGGACTACATGGGCACAACAATATAATAAGGGGGTTGTACTAATACAATAAGGGGTTACACTAGTAGTATAGGGACCTAACATGCCCCTCTCCTTCAAAAAGTGTTGTCCTCAACACTTGAGTAGTTCTTGATGCTTCTATATAAATTCTTGTCCTCCCATGTGGAATCTTCAGCAGGTAAGTTCTTCCACTTGATGAGATACTCTGAAATTGATCTATTTCGTATCTTTCAATTTCTCAGTTCTGTGACTACTTCAGGTTCCAATATGGTTTTTCCTTCCTTGTCAAGTGCTCACAATACTGCTTGAACGGGGATCTTCTGCAACTTTTAAATGAGTTCCCACTCCTTTGGACATATGGATATATGTAAGGCCTGATGTTTGGAGGAACACTTCGTGGAATCAAATGAATAGCATGATCATGATCACCAATAGGTGGGAGGCCTTTGGGAGTCTCAAATACCTTGGAATGATTGTCTAAAACATTTTGGAGATATGGAGAAATACATGATTTTGACGTGGGATCCTCTAGTGAACATAATTGTGTAATTACACCCCGTTGTTCTTTATTTAGAAGCTTTTTCATGGTGTTAGAGTTTATTATCTTTCTAGTTTTTCCTTTGATACCCCTCAATTCAACTTCCTTTCCTTCCCAAAAAAATTTCAAGAAACGTTTTTGAAAATTAAAAGCTATCATACCCAAAAATTGTAGCCATTGGACTCCTAGTAAAACATCAGCGCCACCCATTGCAATGGAAAGAATTGTGCTATTCAATACATATTCTCCCATGTATAGCTTGATACTATGGCGCTTTCCAGAGCAATTTATGGTTCCTCCACTTGAAACCATCACTTGACACTCTAGTGCTGGATATAGGAAGCAATTCAATTCCTTGGCTATCTTACAATCAATAAAATTATGGGTACTACCCAGATCAATCAACACTCTTACCTTTTTCTTCTTGATATGTCATTCTATCTTGATAGTTTGAGGAGTGGTAATTTCTTCCAATGCATTACAATATATGGTCGGATTGATTTCTTCAATTCTTGAACATTTTCTTCTTGATATGTCCTTCTATATTGATAGTTTGAGGAGTGGTAGTTCCATCCAATGCATTACAAGATATGGTCAGATTCATTTCTTCTTTCTCAATGTAATATTTCACTTCTTGAACCTTTTTCTTCTTGATATGTCCTTCTATCTTGAGAGTTTTAGGAGTGGTAATTCTTTCCAATGCTTTACAAGATATGGTTGGATTCATTTCTTCTTTCTCTGGGGTTGATTCCTGGTGTATATACTCTTCTTTTGATGTTTCTTGATCCTTTTCTTCCTCCTCTCCATAATCAATGTAAAATAATTTCTTCTCAGCACACTTATGACCTTTAATTTATTTGTTATCATAATTGTAACAAATCCCTTTTTCTCTTTTTTCTTTCAATTGTTGTGGTGTAACCCTTGTAGGTTGTGGAAGGCTAGTAGAAACAACACTTCCATCTTTATAGTTGTGAGGGGTAGACTTCCTTGTTGCCATAATTTTTCTTTCCACTTTGTAACAAAGCCTTTCTTCTCTTTTTTCTTCCAATTTTTGTGGTGTTGCTCTAAATAAGGTGTAGCTCTTTGTATCCTCATAATGTGTTATCATTTCCTCCGTGAAGATTAACCAAGTAACAAGTTGTTTACGAGAACAAAGCCCTTTATACCAAAAAAAATTGATCTGGTTCTAAATATGAAGATGCAATACATACCTTTTGTAATAGTGGTACACCATGTAGATCAAAATATTGCTCCATCTGCAGTATCCAATTTACTAGATCCTTTCCATCAAACTTCCTCATATCACCTTTTCTTGATTTTAGGAGCTCGATCTTGAAATGACTATAACTCTGTACTTTAAAATATCAAAGTTTTGAAATTGTTTCTTGCAGTATCCCTCTGAGTCCTCTTTCTAGCCCCAAAAGTATGATCAAGATTGGATTCTCCAATGAAGGGTTATGCCAAATCTCCCATGATGACCTGAGTATAGACTGGTTCAGTAGAGCGAAATTGTACGATGTACCGCGGGTCCCTGTTTCAACCTTAGGTTCTAAAAATGATACTTGAAAATCTATACTCTGTCCTCTTTCCGTAACTTCTTACAAAAATTCAATCTGACACTTAGAGTGAAAGTTATGACAATTTTCCCACAATCACCTGTTGGAATTTAATTCAGGGGTCTACAAAAACTCTAACTTCCTCAGATTATATCTCCTAAAATATATCGCGAAAAGATCTGAAATTTGGAGCCAAGGTTCAGACCGATTTCTTCTCAAATGGTTTTTTGTTTGAGCTTCTGAGACTTTGTAGCGAAAGAGTTATAGCAAAAATTCCATGATAACCTGTTTTAGATGAAATTCTGGAGCTTGCAAAAACCCTAACTTCCTCAGGTCATATCTCCGACAATATAGCACAACAAGATCTTAAATTCGAACTCGAGGTTCAGCGTGATTTCTTTTCAAATGGCTTTTTTCTTTTGGCTTCTAAAACATCACAAAAAAAGAGTTATAGTAAAAATTCTATGATGACCTATTTGGAGCAGTGAAACCCTAGAATCCAAAAGCTTTGATACCAAATGTTATGAAACTAGCTCACAAAAAGATAGAAATGATAAATGAACGCCTTAGAAATAATCCTCTTCAAGGGGGCAACCTCCTTTACATTACACGAATGAACAATTCTTGGATGATAAAAATGACAAGACCTCCTTTGTATATATAGGATTCTAAGGGTTCATAATATAATCAAGCCGACATAACAATAATAATGTAAGGGCACAATAATAAAAATAGTGGGCTTCTATGTGGCACAATAATAACAATATGGGGACTACATGGGGACAAAAATATAATAAATGGGTTGTACTAATACAATAAGGGGTTACACTAGTAGTATAGGGACCTAACAGACTTCTTGAGGTACTTAGAGCTAAAATCCAACCTAAAGATTCACCAACTTCCTATATTGAAGCTATAGTAGAAGAAGATCCTACATCCCCAAATGGAGTAATTTTTCTATCTTCAACTGGAGAACAACTTTTAAGAAAAGAACTATAAATCCCTAATGAAGAGGAAGAATAAGAAACTTATTTTAACATTCCATTGATAAAATAACCAAAGGAGCTAGAGGAGGAACTAGAAACTTCAATTTTGGAACCTTACATTAGTTCTAAGGAATCTACAATGACTAGAGAAGGGGAAGGAGAAGTACATAATGTGAATGGTGAAAAACCTAGGATTGGAGGTACAAGAGGAGGTGGAAGAGGTGAAGGAAGAGGAAGAGGAGGTGTTAGGGGAGATTCAAAACCTTTTATATTTCCTATCTTTGATGAAGATACCACAACCATAATGAAAAATATCTCACCCTCCATCCTTCCTAATTTTCATGGATTAAGAAATGAGGATCTTGAAACATATCTCTTTGAGTTTGAAGTGTTGTGTAGATCCTATGACTACTTGCTTGATACTCAAAATTTGAAATTGTTTCCAGCAACTCTTAAGGATGCAACATTAAAATGGTTTATGGGATTAGGAGTACATTCTATAAGAACATGGGAACAAATGAAAACTGCATTCTTAGAAAAATTTAAAGGATTACTGTATGCCTCATAATATTAAAGATGAAGTCTTTAAAATAATTCAAAAAGAAGATGAAAATCTTGAAGATTTCGTTGAAATATTTGCTTATAATGTAAAAAGGGCTAAAATGCATAATCTAGATGAAGAAACTTTAAAAGGTCTCTTACTAAATTCTATCAGAGATGAGTGGATAGATCTTATCAATTTTATGGGTAAAGGAGATATTTCTCAGTTATCATTTGGAGATATTTGTGAGCTATCCATATACATTTCAAGAGGAAAGGAAAGAACTAGGAAACATCCAATAGATCCTGTTATGTCTAAGATTAATATATCCGTAGTTGCAAAAGTAAGTAGGGCTGAAATAGAAAATTTGCTTGACAACTTTAAATCATATACTTTGGGGAGTCTTAGTGAACAAATAGATACTGTTCAGGTAAAAAACAAGAAAAGTCTAAAAATGTTGCATTATCTATATTTTGTCCAAAATGTAGAAAGAAGAATGCCTTGAAAGAATTCCCTCTTGACTTAAAATGTGTGGACACCTGTGTTATATGTGTAGAAAATCATGATACAAAGGAATGTCTTTCAAGACCAGGTCTTAAAGCTATCTATAAGGAGGAAGTATTGCCAAATCAAGTAGAACCTATTTGTTTTATTGCCAAGAGACATGGAAAAATCCACAATCGAATATGACCCAAGGTTTCAACACTCAAACATATGCACAACCATCACAAAGCAATTGGACTGCACCGATTCCTTGTAAATCTTGGCCTCAACCTTGGGAACAAGGATGGAAAAATCCTTATGGAAAGTACCTCAATATCCTCAATTTCAACAACCTTACCCCATTTTTCCACCACAATATTTTCCTCATCCTATTCAACCCTCTCAACCTCAAAATCCAAACCCACGACTTTCACTACCATTTCCACAAAAGACAAATCAATTTCCTGCTCATCGACTTCCAAATCCAAATAAAAAAAATTCACATCTTGTTTACAACATGGAAGGAAAAAATTTTCAAACTTACACTATAACTCTATTAGATCTAAACAATGTCCAACTTAGATCTAGTAGAGTATTAGAAAAGAAGCCACCATCTATCGTTATCAAGGAGTATGAAAAATATAACCTCTCCAAGAAATAGACATATTCTCATCAAGAGAAAATTTATAAAAAACAAACCACCCTTGTACATTATGAGGATAATCGAATAAATGCAGTTCCCATTATAGAACAACCTTCAGTTTCTATTCAAAATCCACCTTTTCCTGAAAGATTGAAAATTTACAAAGGAGTAGAAAAAGCAGACTGTGTTGCTTGATTATGATATGATAGTTGAACTGAAGAATGTTTGTACAAAAATTCCTTTGTTACAAGCTATAGAAGAAATACCAGTATTTGCAAATACAATGAGTTTGTTAAGTATTAAAAAACTAGGAAGAAAAACGAAAGAAGTTAAAAGAATCTAGTTAGTTGGAAAAATTGCAGATATCATGATGGGAAAGACAAGAGTTCAAGAATATCTCGATACAGGAAGTCCCATTGTGAAAACACATATTAATGGTGCTGAGATTCCAAATACATTGAATGCTTTAGGAGCAGACATAAATATCACGAGTAAACATACTATGAATCAATTGAAGCTTCCTAATCTTTGATACACACCTACATTATTACAATTAGTAGATAGATTTTTTATCAAACCTAAACGTGTGTTCCAAGATTTATTTGTATCCTTAGATTCTTTGGAATATCCCGTTGACTTCATGATCTTGACATCCAAGAATAATCTAGGAGGAAACTCATTGATTCTAGGAAGACCATGGTTAGCTACAACTAATGCTTTTATAAGTTGTATATCTAGTGATATGTTTATTTTTTATGGAAGTTTGGCAAAGAAGTTCACATTATATACTCCTGGAAAAAAACAATATAAGTAGAAAGTGAAGCATGGATAGATGATTATAATGAAAACTTTGATATATGACCAATTTTTGCTACTTCACAAATAGATGAGGAAGATCAAATTTTGAAATAAATGGAAAATAATGAATCTTCCTCATATTGTGAACAAAATAAAAGTTTTCAAGAACAATTTAATATTGAATATCTATCATCTCGTCAAATGTATTTACATTCTATGGAGAAATTTAGCAATTCTTTAATAGAAATTTTTCCAGGGAAAACTTTGAATGTTAATGATAATATGGAAGAATGTCAAAAGAAAGAATTAATAAAGATGTTACAAGAACATTCACCTTCTTATGCATGGGAATACTTTGATATGAAAGGAATTGATCCTAACACTTGTATTCATCGTATTTATATTGAAGAAAATTCTAGACCAATTGAGTAACCCCAGAGAGAATGAATCCAAATATAAGGGAAATTGTTAAAGAGGAATTGAAAAAATTGTTAAATGTGAATTTCATTTATCTAATATTAGATAGCTAATCGGTTTCACCATTGGTAAGTATTCAAAAAAATAATGGAAAATGGAGAGTATGAATTACCTATAGGGAATTGAATAAAGCTACTTTAAAATATCATTTTCCGCTTCCTTTTATAGATCAACCTGCATATGTTGGCAGGGAAAAAATATTTTTCATTTTTGGATGGTTTTAGTGGACATAACCAGATCCAAGTTGTTGTTGCACTAAAAATTGTCACCTTAACATTCTGTAATCTTTGTGAGTCCATTACCACTCATACTTTCCTCCTTTACAAGTCTTAAGCCTCAGTTCCTCATATCAAGCCTTGAAAACAAGAGAAAGCCCTCAAAAGTCTTTAAAACTTTCGTTCCGCACTTTCTCTTTCTCTTACCTACAGTCACACACCTAATGGTCAAGTCTCCTGGGAACCTAACCGCACTGTCTCTATGTTAAGGGTGCGGACCCCTGTAAAAGTTAAAAAGGCATGAGTACATTCTGAAAAACTCGCTTTCAGTCATTTCTAGAAGCTTCTGGAATAAATCTTGAGGTGGCAAGTTCACTCTTTTAAGGTTCATGCACTCCATACCTTAAGGAGCTAACCCCTTGATGTGAGGAGCTTATCCCTTTGAAGGAGGATTCTATCCCTTCATAGGTGGACCTGTAACCTCCTCCTCTGCACTATAAAATGAAGCATTGGGTTGGTTACTTGGGGGGTTGGAAGCTAAATATTTTTTAGGTGAAATGCTATTGGAACTTAGTCTTATTTAGTTGAGTTTTTATGAGGAAAGATTACATACCTCTAAGATCTCATTTGGAAGAGTGCAAGGCTTGTCAAAGTAAAGGAAATTCCTATTTCGGACCCTAGGAAGAGCTTGTTCAACATCAAGGCTGAAAAGGTTGTAAGGTTCTTCTACTTCAAAGTTAATGCAAATAAGGTTTTTTTTTCTCAATAAGTTGTTCATTAATGGTTTATTTTATGGATTACTTGATCACCATAATAGACATGATTTATGATATTTACTATGCAGGTGCTATTTAATGTTTTCTTGTTTGTGATTGCATGTCTTTAAATATAACTCTTTCGAACGATTGGAGGGTAACTCTTTCAAACGATTGAAGGATGACTACAAAGAACAAGCATTGGATCTAAGGTAGGATCTGAACACCTTTGTAGTATTTATTTATAAATCGCATATGTCTAGAGAAAGATAGGTTTGTTTGTCTGTTTGTTGCTAGACTATCTTCTGATACTAGGGAGATTGGCCTTGTCCGCAAGATCGATTTACCCGGACAACAAATTGGTGAATCCGCTGGGGATCGAACCCATCATACCCACTTTGAAAAAGGATTGACAAAAATTATAGGGTGAAGAGGAGCGGGTGGAGCGCGCATCTTACGATCAAAGATTTGACAATTGTGGCATTTTCGGACTACATAGATACAATCTTTGAATAAGGATGACCAGAAATAACCAGTGCGCAATATCTTTTGGGTTGTGGCATACCCAGACACATGACCGCCACATGCTCCAGAGTGACAGTCATTCAAAACCTTTCCAGCTTCTTCATGAGTTAAACAACATCAAAAAACAGAATCTGCTCCACGACCATAAAGTGTATCACTAATAATATTGTATTGTTAGGATTGGAAACGTATTTTCCGTCGCTGAGATCGTGAGATTTCAGGCTGAAAAGATTGGGTTTGGAGATAAACAATAATATCTCCATACCAAGGATAAAGAGTACTAATAAGAAACAAGGATTCATCCGTGATGGGCTCTTCCACCACAGTTTTAGTGTTAGTACACGAGAAATCACACATCAGTTTGGCAAAAACCAAAGATTTCTTTGCCTTGGATTTTTCAAATTCCAAGTCAAATTCCTGCACGATAACTATCCATTTGGAATACTTGACCCCTAGCAATTGTTTGGTCAAGATATACATCATAGGGTTACAGTCAGAAATTACCGTGGTTTTAAGTAATAAGATGTAGTGACAAAATATTTGGACAGCTTGAACAGCTACCAAGGCCAATTTCTCCACATGTGAATATTTAAGCTCAGTCGGTGATCCAGGTGGATGTTGGTGGCTACCCACCTATCCCATTTGGACCCCCACAACTGTCTTTTTTAGTTTCCTTAATTGTAGCACAACTTACTATTTTTAGCAGTTTTTCGGGTCCTGAACTTCTGGAGCCGTTTTGAGGCCCTAAATGATGTTTTTTGGGAAATACACCGCCAACGATTTTTTTGTGTAAAAATCATCTTTTCTGTCATAGTCCTCGGAGAGATCTTTCCAATGGGCTATCATGCACGTCAAACGGAGATAGTACAACCAATTCGCAACCCCGGGAAGTTGATGTACCAACTTACCCAAAAGCGGGGCCCACAATTTGGCGTTTCATCTTCTAGGGTTAGGTTTTGGAATGTGAAGGGTTTTCCATTGTTTCTCAACAATAAATAGGCCCTCGAGCCTTATTGTAACATAGTTTTTTGGAGAACAGTTCAGAGGCATGTAGCCGACACATCTCTTCTCAGAGATAAGCTACCATCGCCCTAGCTGGGTTATTTCCATTTCTATTTGTAAGCATATTTCAGTATTTTACTGTAATGAAATGAAGTATTATTTCTGCTGCATATTTGTCTTTATGGTTATCTCTGTATTTTATTGTGTTCCTGTTTAAATTTGGATCAGTGGTATCAGAGCGGTCTGCTTTTTCTCTGTTTTTCTTTGCATGTCCCCAACGAGGTCGGGATATAAGGAGTTAGGTCTGGAACTGGTCGAACCTTTGCAAGACCAGCCTCACAAATCTCGACGACCTCCCATGGCGGATGAGAAGAAAAACGAGGGGGCAGGAGATCCTATCAAAATCTTGCTCGAAGAAGCCCTCGAGCGACAAAGGAACGCGATGATGGATAGCTTTGCCCAAATCCTTCAGCGGCTACCTAGAGGCGACGCATCAGCTTCCAACAGCTACTCTGGAAATGCCACACCGTTTAAGGTACAAGTTAATTTTGAAATCCACATCTTTGAGGGTCAAATAGACGCAGATGCTGTAGATAAATGGTTAAATCTGCTCGATGGGTATTTTTCTGTTCATGAATTTTCAAGTCGGGAAAAGATTGTTTTCACTCTTCTCAAAGAAGCCCCCCACGTCAAGGACTGGTGGGAAACCTACTGCAAACAGAAGGATGAAAGTACAGGCTCACTGTTTTCAGCCGCACCCACTTGGAATGACTTCCGGGATGCCATCAAGGAGCAGTACTACCCTATCAAAAGCTATGAGGACAAATACATCAAATGGACCACACTACAGCAGGGACGAGACCAAGATGTGCCGAAGTTCACAAACATTTTTCATACCCTTTGCACACAATTGGATATCAAAGATTCTGAGCTGCATCTGGTACTCAAATACCGCGGCTGCCTACACAGATACATCCAGGAAGAGATGGAGTTCTTGAACATATCCTCAGTCGGCACAGCGTACCGATATGCTGTCAAAATCGAGCAAAAGTTCAAACAGAAGAAGCGAGACTTTGGATCTGCAAATCCAAAGCCCAAAGGACAAAGCCAAGGCGGGGCGACCCAAGACAACCCGTCAAAGCCGCAAGAAAAGAACAACACCATGAAGCCGAAGAAGGACACAGGAAAGTGGTATGAGTTCCACAAGAGTCCCACTCATAACACAAGTGAGTGTCGGACCAAGCAGTCGCTAGTGGCCGAGTTGAAGGCTTCTGAATCAGATGCATGTTCCGACTCTGAGTCAGAACTCAACAAGGGGAATGACAAAGGGAAGCAGATCACTGATGCGGATCCTAGCGCCACTGTTGCTACTGCCAAGATCCAGAAAAATGAGCCCGAAGATCCAGAGGAGGGGGAACGTCTTTTCCACTCACATATGTGGGTGAAGGGTTCGCCACTGCAATTCATTGTCGACAGTGGCAGCCAAAAGAACCTCATTTCAGCAGAGGTCGTGAAGCGGTTGGGCCTACCAACTACACCACACCCACAGCCGTACAGTATCGGTTGGCTTCAGAAAGGACGAGATCTCAAAGTTCGCCAGCAGTGCCGCCTTCCCTACAGCATCAAGCCCTTCACAGATGAGGTATTGTGTGATGTTACACCTCTGGATGTTTGTGATGTACTATTAGGCCAGCCATACTTGTGGAGGCGACATGTTGTGTATGAGTCAAGGCCTCGTGCTGTCATCATTTCTTTGGATAATTCATTATACAGGATACCAGAGGTAGCCCCACCTACCGCCACCCCTTTGATCACTGCTAAGAAAGGCAGCAAGCTCATCTCACAGACTAGGAAATTTATTTTCTGTCTGGTTCGCTCCCAAAGTAAGGGGAAGATCGTTGCTACATCCATGACCCTCGCGAAGGGTTCCTCCACACAGCAGCAGCAACAGAGGGATGCAGTCGTGACAGAACACAGGAACAACTTCTCCTTACCCGGAGGGGTATCACACAAGTTTCAGGTGGGCGACAAAGTTTGGTTACATTTGTAGAGGGAGCGCCTTACTAGAACCCATCAGAAACTCAGACCACTTCGACATGGTCCTTACACCAGTAACAAGGCTACGGGAAACAATGCTTTGAAGCACAGCATTCCTCCATTCCTTCGCTTGCACTGAGTGTTCAATGTGGACCGTCGCCGACCATGCTCCCCACCATTTCTGGACACATCAGAGATTGCAGAACAGCTCACCAGAGACCCAGCTCAGCAGAAGCTTCCTCATCTCAGGGAGGAACTCAACGCAATGGGGACCACTGCTTCCTAAGGGGGGAGGAATGATACAGGTGGATGTTGATGGCCACCCACCTATCCCATTTGGACCCCCACAACTGTCTCTTTTAGTTTTTCTGTTTCCTTAATTGTAGCACAACTTACTATTTTTAGCAGTTTTTCGGGTCCTGAACTTCTAGAGCCGTTTTGAGGCCCTAAATGATGTTTTCTGGGAAATCCACCGCCAGCGTTTTTTTTGGCTAAAAATCATCTTTTTTGTCGTAGTCCTCGGAGAGATCTTTCCAACGGGCTATCATGCGTGTCAAACGGAGATAGTACGACCAATTCGCGACCCCGAGAAGTTGATGTACCAGCTTACCCAAAAACGGGGCCCACAATTTGGCGTTTCATCTTCTAGGGTTAGGTTTTGGAATGTGAAGGGTTTTCCATTGTTTCTCAACAATAAATAGGCCCTCGAGCCTCATTATAACATAGTTTTTTGGAGAACAGTTCAGAGGCATGTAGCCGACACATCTCTTCTCAGAGATAAGCTACCATCGCCCTAGTTGGGTTATTTCCATTTCTATTTGTAAGCATATTTCAGTATTTTACTGTAATGAAATGAAGTATTATTTCCGCTGCATATTTGTCTTTATGGTTATCTCTGTATTTTATTGCGTTCCTGTTTAAATCCGGATCAGTCGGATGCAAAGTTCGACTAAGATAGTAAATGACATGTTCATTGTTGAATTGATCTTCCTGAATAAAATCATCCCAATGGTGGAATGGGAAGCGGCGAGGTACAAAAAGTAATCCTGGTTGTAATTGGGAGGATGCAGTAATGGTGCATGGGTCAACACGTGTTTGAGTGCATCAAAAGATCGATCAACGATCTCATCCCAAAAGAATGGAATATTCCTTTTTAGCAACCTGGTAAAACCTTTCGTTATCTCAGCGTACTTAGGAATGAAACAACATAAAAAGTTTGCTTTCCCTTGCAAACTTTGGAGTTGGTGAAGAGTCGAAGGAGGAGGTAGATTGACGATAACTTCCACCTTCGAGGGGTCAACACGAATGCCTGCCTTTGATATGATAAATCCCAGTAAGCGACCCATTTCTACACAGAATACACATTTGTGTGGATTCAGCCGAATTCGATAATGCTTACGTCTCATAAAGATAGCTCATAAATGAATGAGATGATCAGCTCTACGTAATGAGTAGGCAGGTAAATCATCGAGATAAGGTGTTATAGACATTTTTGTGCCTCGCATCATGGAGCATGGAATGTCAATAATTATAGGGATCCTCAGTCCCTAAACATGTTGTTCTTACCCCTAAAAGAACAAGGTCATCAAACAACAGCACTTCCAATCAGTTCTCCACCTGAAAACACTTCAAAACAGGCTTATTTTGGATCATGTCAGCTGCTTAACTGAGCTTCTGCGCTGTAATGCAACTGTCCCACTCTGTACCTGCGCTGGAAGTCAAAAGTAATGAAGGCTACCTGCGCTGGGCGAGATTGGCCAAGTGGCACAGTCATCCTGCAAGGTGTCAACTGCCCAGGAAGCTTCCAAACTGACACTTGGTTCATCAGATTCGCCTTGTGATGAGTAAGAGGTACTTGATCACCATGTGTAAGCAAGGATCTCCAAGTGGACTCAAGAACTGAAGATTAACTGAAGAGGGAGAGGACACAAGGCAGCTTTATGTCAGTCTCAAGCTGACTCATCCTTTCTTCTTCTATCCTATATATAGAGCTCTTCTATGAGGTCTAAGGAGGCTGGAATTTTGTGTAAAGCAAGGAGGTGCTGTTGGATTACAGTTAGAGCTATTGGGTGATTGTTTTACTAGAGGTGAAGAGGAGAGTTCTTGCTGCTGGGGAGGTGCTGCTGGATTGGAGCCATCATTGGTTGTAACCTTCTCAGAACCCTGTTACTTCTATCAATAAAGTTTTGCATGTTCTCCTATATACTTGTATTGCATTGATGTATTGTATTTACATGTATATTTGATTCACTCTAATCCATGCATCAGTTATGAGTACTTGTATCTTGTAGTTTCCTCTCTCGTTTTGTGCAGGGCTTGTGTGTAGCTGGACCGGCAAAGAGAGCAAGGAGCTGGGAACAAGAGACAAAGAGAGAGGATCAAGATCGACTAAGCGAAGGATACCAGGTTGGTTGATCATTTCTTCCCCCTCTCTGTACTTTCATAAAGGAAAACATCAAAGCTTTACTTTCAGTTGTTGCTAAAGACTGTCACCTTTAGAGTAGGGATAGGGTCATCCGCATCGGATACTTTTCCCCACAACAAACTGGCGACTCCACTGGGGAGACTAGTATCTTGTTGGTGTTTGTAGTATTTTGCTATTCATTTCTTGAAGAAAAGAGTACCAAATCGAAAAGCTTTTGACTATATCAAAAGCGAAGTAGAGGGACTGCTACTCTTGCTCATTTGTTGAGCAAATTCAATATTTGAAGAGCCTATCTACAAAAGACTCTTTACTCTTTGTGATAGATCTTCATCCTCTTGATCATCCCTTAGCCTGTACTTGACCTATAGCTTTTTATTTCAGCAAAAACAGTGCATTTTTGAGCTTTTTATGACCCGGAATTCTTTGTAGACGAAACTCTCGTGAGTCAGTGCAGGCTGTACACAGGCAGCCTGCATTACAGCGCAGGTACTCCCTTCGGGAACTGCGCTGAGAGTGAAATTGACAGACTAGAACCTGCGCTGGTCCAGTTAGCCCTTGTCTTGCTCAGTCTTCCTATTGTGTCTTGGCCCTGTTTGCACTTGTTTTTGGCTGATTGCTTGCTGGTTATTGTACTTGCTGTAAGCCACTTCTCCTTGACATTATTCCGCCTCAGTTGTGTGATGAAACTGTGAATGTTCTTTCAGTATTTCTTGTTGCAGTTACAGTTTCCCATTGTGAAAAGCGAACCAGTATGGCTGTGACCTCTTAGATCCTGAACTGTAAAAGTGTCTTTGTGATCTTAAGAGCTAGTTTTATTACTGTTCATAGCTGTTTGAGTTTGTTCGATTTGCATTTCATGGTTTGAATCTATACATTTCCTGTGTTTTTAAACAAGTCTATCATAAGGTGTCTTTTTGATTGTGGACAAGCTTGTTTATTTCCACTTGAAATTAGATTCAAAATCATACAACAGTTTCCTTTTTGTCTAGCATCAACATTAAGGATAACGAAAAGAAATACATGCATTGTGCATTTTGCATTTGACTGTATGCTTGACGATTTAGGAAGATGTGCATTTTAGTGTGTGTTCTTTGATCTGTGGAAAAAGTTGTGTCCTTCTTTTCCCTCAAGTAGATTAAGGTTTTCAAAGTTGAAAGATTGAAAAGATTTGCTTCTCATTCTTAGATTGCATATAGGAAGTTGTATATATACATCTCGTGGCGAACCTGAAAGGCAAACTGTTAAGAAAGATCAACATTAAAATAAACTCAATTTACATAACAACGCTTTGGAATTTAACGCAAACATCTAGAGGTCTAGGTAGAGACGTGTTCCGGCGTCGTTAAACATAGTGACTGTCGATCTCTACGAAGGTGGGTGATTCCTCCTGAGAGTCGGTGGCACTAACACGGACTTGAGCTCCCGCGTACCGTCGCGTATATAGGGAGACCCCTATAGGTTTTTATCCTTTATCCTTAGGAAACCGTGTCGGCCGCCCTACTGATCGCGATGCAGTGAACACAGCATTCACGAAGATCGACCACCCGTACCGTAAAACGTATTCTGTGGTTTCGCGAAAGGTTTGGCACACCCTCTGCCTAGATCTCCAGAGCAGTTTCTTTTGGCCTTTTTCAAACTCTATAACTGAAAAAGTCCAACCGAGCATTTGTCACTTCGGGCTCGTTAATACATCGAAGGCGACTAGAGTCATCTTTAGCTTTTTCTCGACTCTTAAAACATGAAAAAGCAAGTTTGTGTCTAAAAGCGTCGTTAATAAAATTTATTTTAAAGCGGAACATAATCACCTGTTATTCCCACGTTGATCTTTCAGTTGAAAAGTATGGAGCCCACCAACCAAGGAAGTAACCTTGGCGGAAGTCCAAATCCCTTCTCCTCTTGGGGAGATGTTGGTGCGCCTCATATGGCTACATTGTCACTTCCAGGATTGACAATCGGCCTCCCTGTATGGCTTTTTTCAACTAATGTAGTCCAAATCGCCACTAATCCTGAGCAGTCGAATCAACAGTCAGAACAATCTAAAACTACCCACCAGCCTTCCACTTCTTATGATACTTCCTCTGATCCTTCATCTTCGCAAGGTAGAGCCGGCAAAAGTCAGCCTCCCAAGGGGAAGAAGGAAAAGAAGAAGAGAGAAAAGAAGCAGAAGGAGCCTCTGGCAAAGGCGACTGGGGGCAAGCAGAAGAAAGCTGACAAAAACCCACACACTGCACCGACCGGGCCTAAATCGCCATGTGTCATTTGCAAAGGGATCCATTTCCATCGTGATTGTCCTTGTATTCCCCGGATACTAAGGGACTGGTCCCCAAGGTTGCACAATCCGGTAGCATCAACCTTTGGTTGTCATGTTGATTGCATTCCGTCAACTAGCGAGAGTGAAGGACGAAGAAGGGGACCAAGATCACCCTGTCTATTGTGTGAAGGTCATCATGCCATCCACAAATGTCCATTCTTAGATGAGGCCAAGAGAGTTTTGGAAGATCGCCCGGTGTCACCGGTGCGACTTCCACCTGGATATCAAAAACTCGCGCCTAATCCCTCGATAGTTGAAAATCCGGTTGAACCACTCAAGTGGTCAGCTGAAGTGTCGGTCATTGAGAATGAACCCACTGAATCTAGACTAGACGAAAGTCTAAAGGTTGATACGGCAGTTGGCCTGGTTCTTCCTTCAGAGGTTCCATCGTCCAATGACCCCGTCATTGAAGACCCGTCTTCAAATGACACCGTCGCCGAAGAGTCGTCTTCATGCGACACCCTCACTGATGAGAACAAGGATGACACCATCCAGGTTCTTTTCATCAGCACCGACTCTGATGAGCATCAGGGCAATGCGCCCATTCCTTTATCGCAGGAAGGAACATCATCAGAGTCATATCCGGCCGTATATTCGGCCCCACCGCCAAGCAACCTGGTTGTATCCTTTGATTGGAATCAACTAGGCAGACCCCGGTTACCAGCCAGTGTACCATTCAGAATCATTGTCGAGATCTATAGAATGATTATGGCTGGTACTATCATTGATGAAGGGGCGTCTGTGAGTATCCTTTCCTCTGTTGCTTGGAAAGCACTGGGTTCCCCGGCGCTTTTACCTGAGTTGAGAAATCTCTCAGGTTTTGATAAAGGAACCAGTCGACCATTAGGGATCCTCCCTGATGTACCTGTTACATTGAAGGGGAAGACCGTCAGGATGAACGTGTTGGTAGTTCAAGGACCCTTGGATTATAACCTACTCCTTGGACGCGACTATATTTATTGCATGGGAGCAATAGTCTCCTCACTCTTTAGAGTAATGTGTTTTCCACATGAAGGAAGGGTGGTCAAGCTCGTAGACCAACTTTCATTTCCGGGATCTCGCATCGCAAATAGTCAAATACCAATCCTAAATGGTCTGTTCACTCAAGATTCACCTCCGCCCCCGGTCCTCCTTCCCGATGAGCGCGAGTGATTCGGAAAGAAAGACTAGGACCCAGGGGGCATGCACCCTCGTCTGCTTCGGGCAGAAGAAACTCCGGGTATAAGACAGAATTTCCGCAGGAGAACATGACTAGTCCGTACCCCGTCCGTAGGAAGTGGGGTTGTTCTAGAAAAATGATCTTTTGTCAAAGTTATGTGTTTGGGAATCATTCACCTTTGTCTAAAAAAGTGGGCAATGCCCGAGTAGGAATTCCCTTATTACAACAAGTAGTCACCATCTTTAAATTCAAGCCTCGCCCATCAAAACATGTGTTTTGAAGGATAAGCAGGGGTAGTCTATTAAGATGGAGACCGTATTGTTGTGACAGAGGGTAACCGTCTTAGGACAACCCAATGATAGGCACCGCCGAAGAAAGAGATTGATCTGCGGCAGCAAATCGAACCGTCTTTGGAATAATAAGAAAGAGGCAAGCCTCCCTCAATAATACCAATGTTTTATCTTTGAGTAGTGTTCTTCTATTGTCATAAATAGCTGTTTGTTAAAAGTGGGCCGACGGGAAGCCTGAGTACTGCGTAAGACCCCTTAAAATAACGAGAAGACAAGTATCGTTAGCATTAGATTAGCAAGATGACAAATAAATGTGAACACCCAAAGAAAAGCAGAAGTAGGGGAGAGGAGGGGCAGCCTCGAAATTCTATCCTATACCTGGGGGCATGCAAACTTTCTGGAATGCAAGCTAGGGGCGGTTATTTATCTGGTTTTAAGATTAGCCGTTTCCAAACTTGCATGAAAGAAAGCCTGTGGGGCAAAAGTAAAATTTGCCAAAAGTGAGCACAGCTGTGGTAAGGCATAAGCTCTATAAAAATTGGTCCTTACGAGAGGCGTTCTTCATATGACTGGTATATCGAGCAGTTTTAGCATATAGTTCATGCTCGTTAAAAAATAAACGCAAATCCGAGCAGTTTTAGGACTGAATTTATGCTCGTTAAAAAATAGAAAAGTGTGAGCAAAAGTTTCCCCCAGAGTTCAAGCTCATGGAAAAAATGAACCGGTAAATAACCTTTTGAGATCGTAAATTCATCAGCCATAAGAACCTTGATCGTGTTTTCATCCATCACCTCCACTGTTCATTTGGCCGATCATTCACTTCCATTGGTGTGTTTACCTCTTTTGAGAAACAGCTGCGAAGAGTGATTTCACCTAACCATCCTCGTGACACTGCCGTGATTGGAAAATTCCAATTTGTACCTGGAATCAGTTGCTATCCCTGTTTATCACTCGTTCCTCAAAAGACGAGTCTTCTTTGAGCTCTTTTCACTGACTCGTGAAATATGAAAAGTTTGCCGAGTTTTGGCCTTCTAGCTCGTTAAACGACCGAAAGCTATCCCTCCTCTAGATTTTAATCTTTTTGGACCTGAGGGATTATTGCACAAAAAGATCGAGCGCTTGCCTTGTTCGGCTCGTAAAAGTACCGAACAGCCATCCCTTCTGTATTGTTTTATACTTTTTCGGACTTAAGGGATTAGATGACGAAAAAGGAATTATGGAGTTGACTTTCTGTACCTTTTCAGACTCTCTAAAAATGAAAAGGACCGAGTTTTCCTTGTCGTTAGACTCGTTAAAATGATTAAATAGCGACAAACTTGTCTTTAGACGAGAACGAGTTTCCCTATCGCTAGGCTCGTTAAATCATAGCGATAGGCTTGCCCGAAGGGCAGGTTATAGAACAAGCATATGTTATCCTCCTCAAGCTTGACAAAAATAAAGAGGTACTGGTCAGAAATGACTGGGGAAAAATTGGGAGAACATTCAAAGTTTAATGGTAGCGAGTCACTCTTGAACATGACACTTTTCCTCCGTATCACATCGGGTTGGGTTGTTTCATTCACCGGTCTCATCACCATGGTCCTCGCCACACCATCCATGTTTGGGGTAATGCTACCGATCCATCGCATCAGTGTCGTTATATGTTCAAGAGGGGTCATTCTGAAAGTGTCAACCGTGTCCCATCCACTGCCATACATTATCCTTCACCCATTCATGATCGCCACCCTGAATCATATGTCACAGTTTGTTTTCACCTCCACTAAAGTCATTAGCTCCGTTCCGTGTCATTGATGTGGGATTCATTAAGGCCCTCCTTTGACGGATCGCTTCTTGTCGACTTCAGCTCATTATCCAAGAAGTTGATCTAGGAACACCCCCATCAGTACTTTGAAGCTTGCATGCCTCAATGGCAAGTTTCTCACTTCCGGCGACAGGTATACATCAATGACCTTCGACTAGAAGATTTTGCGTGGCATTCGACGCCAAGTCCTTTATTCACGCCACATGAATTGTACTGCAGTACCTTGAGGGTCATCGTCATTATTGGTGATTCCTCTCGCGCTTGTTAACGGTTTACATTATTGACCGGTAATCAAGCGATGTCTTTCCATGTTCGACTTCAGCGCAATTCTCACATGGATCGACTTGTACTTAGAGTGAAGATCGAACGAGTTTGAAGACCCCGGATCTAGTTTCATCCATCCGGGCTACGATATATATTCAGGAAATATAAAAGCATTTGCCATGTACATCATTGCAGCAGATGATCATCCTACTCAAAGGATGATAATTTCAGCAGAAAATTATCAGTCTATCTTCAGACGATCGTCTGTCATATGTAC
Organism: Pinus tabuliformis; assembly: GCA_031772625.1. Classification (NCBI taxonomy): domain Eukaryota; kingdom Viridiplantae; phylum Streptophyta; class Pinopsida; order Pinales; family Pinaceae; genus Pinus; species Pinus tabuliformis. The sequence goes on along the minus strand of CM062818.1, from coordinate 1,849,654,918 downwards.
CAAAATGTATTTATAAAAAGCTGAGCATGGGAATACCCGCCTCAGCTAGATCATGAGAATAATGATGAATGAAAAATAATGTATTGTATTGTATTGTATTACAGGGCACTCTCCTCAGTACTGGAACGAACTTCGGATCCTCTAGATAAAGCATTTCACCCGATAAACGGCCTCATACTTTAGGGGGCAACTGTTATAGACATTTTTGTGCCTCGCATCATGAAGCATGGAATGTCAATAATTACAGGGATCCTCAGTCCCTAAACATGTTGTTCTTACCCCTAAAAGAACAAGGTCATCAAACAACAGCACTTCCAATCAGTTCTCCACCTGAAAACACTTCAAAACAGGCTTATTTTGGATCATGTCAGCTGCTTAACTGAGCTTCTGCGCTGTAATGCAACTGTCCCACTCTGTACCTGCGCTGGAAGTCAAAAGTAATGAAGGCTACCTGCGCTGGGCGAGATTGGCCAAGTGGCACAGTCATCCTGCAAGGTGTCAACTGCCCAGGAAGCTTCCAAACTGACACTTGGTTCATCAGATTCGCCTTGTGATGAGTAAGAGGTACTTGATCACCATGTGTAAGCAAGGATCTCCAAGTGGACTCAAGAACTGAAGATTAACTGAAGAGGGAGAGGACACAAGGCAGCTTTATGTCAGTCTCAAGCTGACTCATCCTTTCTTCTTCTATCCTATATATAGAGCTCTTCTATGAGGTCTAAGGAGGCTGGAATTTTGTGTAAAGCAAGGAGGTGCTGTTGGATTACAGTTAGAGCTATTGGGTGATTTTTTTACTAGAGGTGAAGAGGAGAGTTCTTGCTGCTGAGGAGGTGCTGCTGGATTGGAGCCATCATTGGTTGTAACCTTCTCAGAACCCTGTTACTTCTATCAATAAAGTTTTGCATGTTCTCCTATATACTTGTATTGCATTGATGTATTGTATTTACATGTATATTTGATTCACTCTAATCCATGCATCAGTTATGAGTACTTGTATCTTGTAGTTTCCTCTCTCGTTTTGTGCAGGGCTTGTGTGTAGCTGGACTGGCAAAGAGAGCAAGGAGCTGGGAACAAGAGACAAAGAGAGAGGATCAAGATCGACTAAGCGAAGGATACCAGGTTGGTTGATCATTTCTTCCCCCTCTCTGTACTTTCATAAAGGAAAACATCAAAGCTTTACTTTCAGTTGTTGCTAAAGACTGTCACCTTTAGAGTAGGGATAGGGTCATCCGCATCGGATACTTTTCCCCACAACATAAGGCTACAAAATGTGCTTAATGTCATGAAATGCGTAAGACATAGCCCTTTGAGAAGTTGCTCCAGCGTTCTTTAATCCAAAGGGTAATTTACAATAAGCAAATGTCCCCCATGGACAAATGAAAGCTATTTTAGCTTGATCAACAGGGAGTATGTTGATTTGATTGTAACCGGAAAAACCATCCATAAAGGAGAACATTTCACTACCGGCACAATCATCAATAATTTGATCGATATAGGGGGTTGGATAATTGTCTTTAGGACAAGCTTGATTAATATCCCTATAGTCGATACATACTCTTATCGTTCCTTGTTTTTTGTTGATAGGAACAATATTCGATACCCAATCGGTTAAAGGAATTGGATAAATGAAACCTGCGCGAAGTAATTTCTCAATTTCGGCTTTGATAGCAGCAGATTTTCTCAGATGTATCTAACGTAAGCGTTGTCAAATAGGTTTAGCATCCGGGTATGTTTTAATTTCATGGACAACAATTGACGAATCGATTCCTGGCATTTCTTCATATGACCAGGCAAAAACTTCATGGAATTCTTGAAATAGGGCTTTATAAGTTTGGATTTCATCGTCCGTACAGGAAGCACCTATATGAATGTTTTCAATAATTCCAGGCTTAACTGAAATGTCAATAGGAACCGTTCGAGAGATATTTCCCAAATTTAACTCAGAATCATAATTTTGCAATGGATTCTGTGGTTCTTTGACATAGTCAGTCGTAAAAATAGAAGAAAAATCATTTTCAAAATGATCAAGCTCAGGTAAAAATGAAGATCGGTGATGTAGATCTTCCCATGGTAAATCATCAACAGACAATAGTTCACAAATCTGCTCATCAGTATGAACAAGATCAGGAAATGCTGTTATAGCTGAGCTAGATATAGAAAGTGATTCCCCTTGCAACACATTCATTGGATCAATTTCGGTAGAATAGGGATCAGAAAACGACTTTACAACCTGATATGTAATTTCAAAGGGACTCAAAGGCATTGTGCCACCAAATGAATCCACCTCAGAATCGGAAGGTACGATCTAAGGATCATCAAAAGTAACAGTATTTGATGAAATCATATGAATAGATGCAATAGAAGGCGATAAGTTAGGAGGAGGGAAGGAAAAATTTCCTAGTAAATGAGAATCTATAATCAAACCTACGCCAACATCCTTGTAAGGGATAGTCATTTTACCGATGTGTTGAATACTATCTATAGAGGCTGGGTCAAATGAGAAATAAGTCAGTTGGTCTATCATAACAATGTTTCTGTTATGAGGAAACTTGATAAGCCGAAAGACTAATGAAACAATAGCAGTCATAGCATAAGACCAACTGCGACCCAGGAGAAGGTTGTAATTTAGAGGGGAATCAACCACTTCCACATCTAGATTTTAAGTTTTTCCTTCAACCCCTATACGTAAATCCTGCAAAATGCCAAAAGGATGGAACCCTCGCCATCAAAAGCCTTTAAAATTGTCGGAGACTGATTGAGTGTGGGAGAACCAAGCGATTTCCAACACTGGATTGACATAATATGCATAGAAGCCCCTTCATCAATCACAGTCTGAGAGCAAGGTCTATTTTTGACTAAAACTGGAATCTAAAAAGCCATTTGATGAGGGAGGCGGGGTGTACTATTCTCTAAATCGAAGATTATTAGGTTCGAATCCTGAATATTGATAACTCCTATAGTAGACAATAGTAATTTACATTGTACTGGGCACGATTGCAGCACTTCCAAAGCCGACATTGCTGAAGGGGAAATAGCTAAGTCTTCAACAATGTTATAATTTTGAGCAGCTCTTGCATGCAGATTGAAAGCTGATTTCCGAAGTATACCTTTAGCAGGCGGTTTGATTACTAAGTTAGGGTTGGGTTTCTCGATCTGTAGTGGACTGAGACTAGGAGGAGGTGTAGTTGATGTGTTTGAATTAGAAGATTCTACTTCTTTACCACCAACATGATTTCTACTATCATAATCTTGCGATCGCATCGCAATCCTAACATGAGACATCATCATAATGGGTTCTTATGAGGCATTCGAGGAAGAACCAATCATCCTAATATCTTGAGTATGAAAAGGATCCTTCAAGACAACAGGCATTTGAGAACCTTTAATGATTTTCGAAACCTCTACTCGATATGGGCAGTCTTTGGTAAAATGATCCTCATCACAAATGAAACAACGATAACAAGGTTTTCATTTTTCGTCAGTAGATTAGATTTTATCTTTTGAATTTTGTTTGTTTTTCTTCTTCCCCTTATTTTTACTACCAAATTTTGGGTTGGCCATAAATGATTCTACAACATGGATGTCAGCAGAAATTTCAGCGGAAGAATCTCCTGTTGGGGAATCAGGTAAAGTTATTATAGGAGAATAATTCTTTGAAGATTTCTTCTTACTTTTAGTGCTAACTAAACCAATCATACCATCAGCGGCATGAGACCCTGAAGGAGCTGTAGCTATTTGACCGTGTTTTGGAAGATCAGGAATTTTTTCATGTAAAGTACCTGACTGCGTATAGACGAGGTCAAGGTACTGAGCTTGAGCAATGACTTTCTCTTCAATAATAACTCCCCCCTTAGCTACATCTTCAATGATTTTGGGTAATAATGATTTAATGAACCATTCCGGTAAAATTTGATCCGGAATGAAAACTTTCACTAAACGCCTTCTACGTCACCATTCATGAATATGATTAGAAATATATGTGGACATGGATTGTTTCAGTGAATTTAACAGTTCTGTGCCATTGTCATATCTGACGGGCAACTAAAAATGAGTTAAGAAAGCAGTGGCTAATTGATTGAAATTATAAAAAGAGGCTCGTGGTAACTCAATGTACCATTTGGCGGCAAGACCAATAAGAGTTCATTGAAAAAGACACAATTGAATTGAATCATCAATGATTGAATTAGATGCACACCAGAGGTGATAAGTCATAACATGATTTGACGGATCCTCTCCTGACTTACTCTCGAATTTCAGGTTATCGCTAGGCAACTTACTAGGCATTGGCAGCCAATACGGAAGATAGTAAATCGGATCATTCATAAGGCGCAACAAATCAAGTAAATCCAAAGTTACAATAAATGGTAACTGACAGTTAGGGTCGCGAAAAACTTGAGTAGTGAGACCAGTTCTAGGAGGAGGATATCCAAGATAACCTGGAATCGGATTTGCATTAGGAATGTTATAACCTCCTAGGAAACCAAGATTAACTAGACCAAATAGGGGTTTTTGAGGTTGTTGATAAGTATAGCCATGATACGGTTGATACTGATAAACTAGGTTTTGTACAGTAGGACCAAATTGATACTATCCCTGGTATGGTTGATATGTGAATTGTGGTTGACTTGTGGCAATTGTAGCAATCGTACTAGTTTGTCCTGTAGGCATATGGACCAAAGTTTGAACTATAGGTTCTGACTGTCGCATAGAGACTTGAGGAATTTTCACTAATGCAAGGGTAGTAAAAACCAGAGTTGTTGATACTCCAAAAACAGGTGTTGTAAGTTGAACAGAAGTTGCAGTAGTTGCAGCAGTTTGAGGTGGAGTACGAGGTGAGCTAGGCCCAAGCTGTTGAACTGTACTAGATGTAGGGATTTGAATAGTAGGTTGGACAGGTTGCTGGGTGGAACTAGAAACCAAAGGCTATCTAGGTTGATGAATCAACTGCACATTAGGTTACAAAGTCGGTTGAGTTTGAGACAGATCCCACACCATGTTCATTCTGGAGTATGGACCCACAAAAGGTTGTGCATATGTAGGACCATAACCTGGTTGAACATAGGGCTGATAATTAAGCAGTACATTTCCGACTCCTTGAAAAAATGGTTGACCAGAAGGCAGTTGGAAACCTTGAGTTGGGTACTGACCTTGAGGTTGATAACCTTGAGGAACGTACTGAAACTGGGGTTGGCCTTGAGGTATGTACTGAAACTGGGGTTGACCTTGGGGTATATACTGAGTCTGAGGTTGACCTTGGGGTATGTACTTTCCTAAAGGTTTAAAAACTTGAGGAAGCCCTTTAGATGGTAACTGACTACCTTGCAGTTGCCCCCCAAGCGGTAACTGACTACCTTGGGGTTGCCCCCCAAGTGGTAACTAACTACCTTGAGGTTGCCCCCTAGGCAGTAACTAAATACCTTGAGGTTGAGGATTTGGAATACTACCAGACATTATAAGGATTTGTTCTGCGTTCAACGTTTGAGTTCCATTACTTCTAGATGATAACACTTGTTCAATTGGTCGAGGAGATGCTCCTGAAAAAGTACCAGAGAGTGACTGGTACCCTGAAGGAATAGAAGGACCACCAGATAAAAATGTTTTCGGTGTTTGGGAAAACATAGATGATTGTCTTGACATGATCGATGAAGGATAATAACCTCTTGGTGTAGGATGAAAAGGAATTCAAGGTGGTGAAAAACTAAGACCTGGGTTTTCTAAAAAAATTGTCAATGATACATATCAAGCGTCACTCCTAAAAGGACTGTAGAATATTGATTCACGCTCCCTAAGATTTAAAATCTGTTGGTTTTTGGGAAGACTTTATTACATGTAACCCTCACTCAGCTGGGGGACATGCGTATATTATCCTAGCGGTATATTATTTTACTAAGTGGGCCGAGGCGATGCCTACATTTTCGGCAAACGGCAAGACTACTGCAACTTTCATATTCAATCATATAATTGCTAGATTCGGTGTTCCTCAAGCTATTATTACTGATCATGGAAGTCACTTTCGAATCATCATGATGACTAAACTAACAGATCAACTTGGCATGCACCACGATAGTTCTACTCCATATTACCCGTAGGCTAATGGTATGGTTGAAGCTATCAATAAAGTTTTAGTCATTATGATTAGACGAATCATTGGTATTCATAAGTCAAATTGACATACCATGCTATTTTTAGCACTTTGGTCATATCAGACCTCAGTAAAAACATCAATTGGTTTCACTCCTTTTCAACTGGTCTACGGTTTGGAAGCAATGTTACCTATTGAATGAGAAATTCCGTCATTACAATTAGCCATAGAATTACTCCCAGCTACTTCTAAAGAAGAGAAACATTTTTTGTACTTAGCTCAGCTAGATGAGAATCAACGCACTGTTGCAATAGCAAATGAGACTCATGTGAAACGAATAAAAGCTCAGTATGACAGAAATGTTACACCTCGTAATTTTTCAGAAGGAGACCTAGTTTTACTATATGATCAAGCAAACGATAAGCTATGGGCTGGAAAATTTGTACCTATGTGGCATGGCCCTTACATTGTTAAGTGAAAGCTAGCAAAAGGGGCTTATGAATTGATATATTTTGACAGTGTCTCTTTGGGTAAACAAAAAAATGGACTTTATCTGAAGAGATATTATGCTTAAATTTGGTGTGGAGATTTTTTGTTAGATTAGTTTCTTTACAGTTGGTGTGTTTTAAATTAGAACAGTCTGCCTAGTTTAGAGAGTGCTATTATCATTATTCCTGCTTATCTTGATTTTACTCTTGATATTGCAGATGTCGACGTCTCTTCAAACATACATTGGTTTTGATGATGGTGCTTTTTGTAATACACAGAACATTTATTCCGCAGCTTGGGTTATCTATTCACCCTCTGATGAGTTAGTATTTATGCATGGGGTAAGCCTCGGTCAAACAACGAATAACATTGCAAAGTATAGTGCAGTGATTGAGTTATTATCTGAATCCATCTCATTTGGGATTTGGAGCTTGATTGTTAGGTTGGACTCTGAACTCGTTGTATTACAGCTTAACAGGGTTTATGCCATTACAAATCTAGTGTTATTAAGGTTATTTTTGAGAGTTCGTCTCTTGGAACGTGAATTTGACTACATTGAATATCAGCATATTCCAAGACATTTAAATATATTAGCATATGCAGTTGCTTCTAGTATGATAAATAGACATTTGCAATAATCAAAACAATAAATTTAATAGCATCCGATAACATGTTACATGAGATAGTCGGTAATAATGATATATCATAGTATAGAAGTAGTGTTTCAAAATATACATCGTCTTCGATAATAGGTTGAAAAACACCTTATGATCGGCAAAAATGATAAATACAAAAAGTCAAAAATGTCATGAGTCTACAAAATCAATCATCCTATCCCTGGCGATGGTCATGATAAGAAACCACTGCTTAGGCCACCCTTCGTAGGAACCTCCTAAAAGGTCCTAGGGCCCCAATCACATATCTCTGTAACCTAAGTGGAATATCATCTATATCTGTCTCTGGAATATCTAGTGTCAAGCACTCTAGATGATGCTCCAAGTTGGTTAGGATCTCTGCTGATTGGTCCTATGGGGCTAGTGCTGCTGCAGCTGGGTGTCTCCTCGCAAAGGCTGGAAAGTGGCTAGTCGTCATGGAACCACATCTACATTTAAAATTTTGATTGTCAGTTTTGGACGATTTAAAATAATAATAATTAAAACTTAGAAAGTGTTGAAAATGATTTTACCTGAATCATCCCATTATTCTCCTGGTGGAAGAATCATGTCTGCGTTACCACAATAATCCATTCTGGTGTATGGAAAATCTTGAATCACAAAAATTTGGTTGTTCAACCAACGAAAATACTATGGCGGAAATCAAACAACCTCTGTACCCTCCTCAGGGTGGCGGGCCATCAAAGCAACCAAGCGAACTATCCTAGGCTCTCGAGGAAGACCAGCATCAACAGGAATATGTTTTGGGGCTAACATGGGGATCCTTTCTAGAGAAAATCTGACTATGATGAATCCATATCCAAAAATTTTCAACTATCTGTTCTTTGCTCTGGTTAGTTGGCCTTTCACATTTGCCAACACAGCCTCGCACCAGTTGAATATGGTGCCTTGAAAATAGTCTATAGCCATCTGCATCTGGGATCCAGTAACCACATGCAATGTTGCATTCCTACATAGTCTGGTAATAGTGATTGCAATAACCTTAAGCTCAGGACAGCTGATAGTTTTAATATCAATCTGTTTGTCCTTTGTTTGATCATCGCAAAACTCTAATCGAAGACTAGCGACAAACTGGCCACCTGGCCTAGTCCTGAAAAGAGATAATTGTTTGCCCCTCTTGGAAAAACCAGTCAAAAAGTATATGTCCTCCAACTCAATTTCGAGCCAGTGGCCACCAATCACGAAACACTGGTCTTGTGTGTTCCATCTGTCTACCAGCCATTGCAAGAGGTCTACTTGGGCCCTCATACCCTGTATGCCCTAGAACTTTAGCAATTTGCATGCTCTCAATGCCTGCATTGTGGGCATATGATTTAGTGTGGAAAAATCTACATCCTCATGCTCGCATTCTCACAAAATAAGCATTTTGAATGTCCTACAATGCATAAAAAGACATATTAGAACAAGCTAGTTCGAAAATTTTGGGCAAAAATAGAGAAATTTAATTTTTTAAAATTCATTTTGCGGGGTCCGCACTCGCTGCTTACAAACAATGCATAGGTTCGCACGGGCTGTAAGCAATAGGTGCGGACCCACGACTTTTTTCTTTGTAGAAAAAAGTCAGGGTCCGCAGGGGCCGCGTGTTGCACCTGTGGACCCTCGCAAGCAATTTTCTAAACATATTTTTCCTTAAAAATTCAAATTTAAAGCCTAAAATCAAAATGTAAATAGATGAAATGCAAGATAAGGAGGACATGGATTACCTGGAGCTGACGGTTTTCGATTCTGACGGACGGATTTTCTAGAATCTTGACAGGAACTTTCTTACCCATAAGCTCTCACTTCTCACTTTGAACTCAAATGGTAAAAATGAAGTTAGAAAAGCCCTTTTTATAAGTTTTTTTGAATAAATGAATTTTTAATTTATTTATTTTTCACTTTAAAAAGGTAAATTTTTAAATCATTTTTATTTATCTTAAACAGGTGTGAGTAATGTTTTGAGTTTTTATGCAGAATATTGGATTTTTCGGGAAAATTGATCATTTTTCAACAAAGAGCATACTTTTATCACTTTTTCAGACTCTTTCAAAAATTTACGAAAAAGCGAAACATTGGAGTCCTCTTTAAGCTCTTTTCAGACTCTTGAAAATTGAAAAGATTGTCGAGCACTTGATTGTTTGAACTCATTAAAGAATAATCATCCCTTTAGTATAAGTTTACGCCTTTTACGGACTGAAATGGACTATTTACGAAAAAGGTACACGTTGAATAATTACTGTCAATAGAGTCCTCTGTAAACCCTTTTCAGACTCGTTAAATATGAAAAGATTGTCAAGCACTTGTCTTTTCAGCTCGTTAAAGTATTGAAAATGTCATCCCTCCTGTATTATTTTATCCTTTTCCGGACCTGAGGGATTATTTTACGAAAAGTTACCCCCATGGAGTTTTCTTAAGTTTTTCTTCTGACTCCCTAAAATTGAAAAACATCGAGTTTTTCCTATATTGGACTCATTAAAATTTAACAGTAAAGGACCTGTTCAATTTCAAACAAGGACGAACCACTCCTTCTTAGGGTTCAAATTTTAAACTAAGTTGGACTCATCCGAAGGATGAGCTTATAAACAAGCAAATGTTATCCCCCTCAAACTTGTCAAGAATAAAGAGGTACTTGCCAGAAATGGTGGGGAAAAAGAGAGAAAAATGAACCTATTTGTTACACTTTGTTTTGTAAAAAGCCATTAACCACTCTTGAACATGACACTTTTTGTTCACCTGGGTTGGGAAAATCCTTTGCCTAACAGTTAATCAAACCACATTGAAAGTCTTCAGCCGATTTCTGGGTATTAGCTTTGGGTCAATTGTCACCAAACCATCTGCAGTGTCGTTATATGTTCAAGATAACAGTTCAAACAAACCATTCATCTGCAAAATATCTGTCATCCATTTTGACCATCCCTGAGTCAGTCCTTGCCAATATATTTCTTCAAAAATTTATCTATGATTTCGTGTTGTGGGCTTGCCTATGACGAATCCTTTCTATTGACTTCAGCTCATTATCTAGGAAGTTGATCTAGAAATCGTCAGTACCTTGAAAGCTACATGCCCTAATGGTAGTTTTCTCACCTTCAATGGTAGGTTGCATAATTGACCTTCGATCAAATGATTCTATGACATGTTCGACTTTAGCTCATTTATTCACATTTCATGGATTGTATTGGGTACTTTGAGAGCCATTGACATTACTGGTGGTTTCTCTCACACTTGTTAACAGTTCACACCATTGACTGGTAATCAAGTGGTTTCTACCATGTTCGACTTCGACACATTCATTCACATGGATAGAATCGTACTAGTTCGGGAAGCGGAAATCAAGATCATGGATCTAGTTTCTAGCATCCAGGTTGCGGGGAATTTTGTTATTCATTATACAGTGGACTATTCATAAACAAATGGTTACGTCCATACTATGTCTACACATGTCTATACTCGATGTATTACAAAATCATTCTTGTATCAGAACAGTTTAGCTAGTTTTCTAGTCAGTTTTGATCTGAGTATGGGAATGCCAACCTCAGTGATGATATATATATATATATATATTCCATTGAAAGTTTTTATAGGTTCTGATTGGGGTGTCCATAGGATGATCCTTGAAATGATAAAGTACTTCACTCTTCATAAATGACAGACTCTATCTTCATCTATTACAAACTTCACACTTTAGGGGGCAATCTGTTGCACTAAACATTGTCACCTTGACATTCTGCAATCTATGTGATTCCATTACCACTCATACTTTCCTCCTTTACAAGTCTTAATCCTTAGTTCCTCATATCAAGCCTTGAAAATAAGAGAAAGCCCTCAAAAGTCTTTAAAACTCTGGTTTCGCACTTTCTCTTTGTCTTACCTGTGGTCTCGCACCTAATGGTCAAGCCTCTTGTGAACCTGACTGCACTGTCTCTATGTTAAGGGTGCGGACCCCTGTAAAAGTTAAAAACGCGTGAGTAAATTCTGAAAAACTCACTTTCAGTCATTTCTAGAAGCTTCTGGAAGGAATCTTGAGGTGGCAAGTTTGCTCTTTTAAGGTTCATGCACTCCATACCTTAAGAAGCTAACCCCTTGGTGTGAGGAGCTTGTCCCTTTGAAGGAGGATTATATCCCTTCATAGGTGGGCCTGTAACCTCCTCCTCTGCACTATAAAATGAAGCATTGGGCTGGTTACTTGGGGGGTTGGAAGTTGAATATTTTTGAGGTGAAATGTGGCTGGAACTTAGTCTTCTTTAGTAGAGTTTTTATGAGGAAAGATTACATACCTCTAAGATCTAATTTGGAAGAGTGCGAGGCTTGTCAAAGTAAAGGAAATTCCTATTTCGGACCTCAGGAAGAGCTTGTTCAACATCAAGGCTGAAAAGGTTGTAAGGTTCTTCTACTTCAAAGTTAATACAAATAAGTTTGTTTTTATCAATAAGCTATTCATTAATGGTTTATTTTATGGATTCCTTGACCACCATAATAGACATGATTTATGATATTTTCTATGCAGGTGCTATTAAATGTTTGCTTGTTTTTGATTGCAGGTCTTTAAAGATAACTCTTTTGAACGATTGAAGGATGACTACAATGAACAAGTGTTGGATCTAAGGTAGGATCTTAACACCTTGGTAGCATTTATTTAAAAATCGCATATGTCTAGAGAAAGATAGGTTTGTTTGTCCGTTTGTTGTTAGACTATCTTCTGATACTAGGGAGATCGGCCTTATCTGCAAGATCGATTTATCTGGCCAACAGTAGCTCCAAAAGATCAAGATAAAACAACTTTTACCTATCCATTGGGAACTTATTCTTACCGAGTACTTCCTTTTCAGTTATGCAATGCACCTCCAACATTCTAAAGGGAAATTATAAGCATTTTTTCTGATCTAATTCATGATTGTGTGGAAGTTTACATGGATGGTTTTACTGTCTATGGAAACTATTTTGAAGAAGCTCTGAAAAATTGGAAAAAGTTCTCATTCGATGTAAAGAAGAGAATATCTCATTAAGCCATGAAAAATGTTTCATGATGTTCACTAAGGGAATTGTTTTAGAACACCATATTTCAAGAAATAGAAATAAAGTAGATGCATCTAAGATAGAATTCATTTCTAAATTATCAATTCCAACTTGTCAAAGAGATATTAGAAGTTTTCTTGGTTTTACTGGCTATTATAGAAGATTTATAAAAAACTTTACAAAGATAGCCTCTCCACTTTTCAAATTTCTTACAAAATATTGTGAATTTATCTAGAATTATGACTCCCAAAAATCTTTTGAAACATTGAAAGAAAAGATTTATGAAGCACCCATTTTAAGAGGACCAAATTGGAAACTACCTTTTCACATTTCGACTGATGCCTTAGATACAACTTTAGGAGTTGTATTAGGACAAAAATATTTTACTCCTTATTCCATTTACTACACAAGCAAGAATTTTAATCCTGCAGAGTTAAATTACACTATAATAGAAAATGATCTTTTAGTTGTTGTACATGCCATCAATAAATTCAAGCATTATATCACTGGTTATGAAACCTTCATCCACAAAGATCATTCTAGAATTAGATATTTAATGAATAAACCAATTATTAATGGTAGAATTACAAGATGGATATTGTTATTACAAGAATTCAATATTGCTATTTTGGATAGACCTCGAAAACAAAACACAGTTTCTGATTTTCTATCTAGAATCCAAAATGATAATAATCATGTTCCTATAGAGGATAATTTTCCTGATGAATATTTTTTTTCACTATCTATTAAATATCCTTGTTTTGCAAATATTTCTAATTATTTGGCTAAAAAGAAGTTACCATAATACTTGTCTCCTCGAGATAAAAGAAAGGTTATTCAAAGTAGCGCATCTTATTCATGGATAAATGAAGAATTGTACAACACAGGACCTGACTTAATCATTCAAACATGTGTTAGAGAGGATGAAGTACTAGAGATAATAAAATATTGTCATGATGAACCATGTGGAGGACATTTCGCTAATAAAGGAACTTCTTATAAAGTCCTTCTCTTAGGATATTCTTGGCCTTCTCTTTTTAAGGATGCCAAGGAATATGTTAAGAGGTGGAAATTGTCAAAGAATGGGGAAATTTGTTCCTTTGGATGAAATGCCTCTACAACCTCAGGTACTTATTGAACCCTTCGAGAGTTGGGCTTTGGGTTTTTTTGATCCAATCAATCCATCATCAAGACAAAAAAGGTACATTTTTGTTTTTATAGATTATGTCACAAAATGGATAGAAGCTAAAGCACTTCCTTTTGCTACTGAAAATGATGTAGTTTCATTTCTTTTTTAGGATAATTTTACTCATTTTTAATGTCCCAAGGGAAATTGTGACAGATCAAGGAATTCAATTTACATCCAAGTTGGTACAGAAGATAATGGAGGAGTAAAAAATCAAACATCGAAAGTCAACTCCATATCATCCACAAGCCAATGGACAAGTTGAATCTACCAATAAAGTAATTGAACCAATTCTTACTAAGACTCTGCATCTGCATAGAAGGGCTTGTAAAAAAAAGCTTCCAGAATATTTATGGGCATATCATACCACATGGTGAAACAAAACAATACACACTCCTTATGAACTTGTTTATGGAAAGTAAGTCTTGTTCCCTATTGAGTTCCATATAAAGACTTTTAAAACATCAACCAATTTGGTTCTTGATCTATTAGAAGAGTAAAGAAAAACAATGGAGAAATCGAATGAAACTTCATGAGATACGACGAGATGCTATTCATAGAACCAATATAGCCCAAGAACAAATATTTACATGGCATGATAAGTTTATCAAAGAAGGAAAATTTCAGCCTAGTGATTGGGCATTTCTTTTTGATCCAAAAATTTAAGATTTTCAAGGAAAATTTCAAACTCATTGGCTTGGTCCTTATGAGATTGAAACTCTCTTTGATAATGGAGTAGTTAGAATCAAAACCATTGATGAAGAAAAGGTAACTTTCCTTGTAAATGGTCATAAATTACAAATATATCATAAACCATTAACAAGAGAAGAATTCAAAAGAAATTTGCAAGATAATATTGATTTGAAGTTGGTTAAGGAAGATTCTTCTTCCTCTCCAACTTAACCTTCTACCTTCTTTTTCAATATATATATATATATATATATATATATATATATATATATATATATATATATAGATATATATATATATATATATATATATATATATATAAACATGAAAACCAACACTGTTGGCATGTTTATCCAGAAAATTTAAGTTGAAAACCAAGAATCCTTGTCATCATCGGTTTTCTTTTTAATTCCCTCTTCTAGTCCCATTTTATTTTAATTCCCCTTTTTCTCTTTTGAAAAATAATGCAGCTACAAAATTGTCAAAAATCTGCAGCTCTAACAGAATTCTACAGCTGACTTGGCAGATTGCGACCAAGGAAAATGAATATCATAACTAAATAAAATTCAATGAATATGATAGTTAGAGTAGCTGAGTACAACCTACAAAAAGATAAATAAAAAATCAGTAAGGAAAATATATAAGGTATGTAAATATCAGTTAGATAATAAAGGTAAAAACATTGAATAATGAAATTAAAAGATGAATGATTGTTGCTACCACCATTTTGAGTAATGATTACTCTAATTATTCACACGACTTTGATCTTAATGACAATATCTTGTCAAAAGGTATAAATCTAATATGAGACCATGCTATGATTTAAATCCATTCCCTTCTCCCAATATATCATTCCACTTCATGTGCATTTCTTGCATCATATCAGTTTCACTCAGCTGTGTTTCATTGCCGAAACTGCCCCTTCCCTAAATCTTGTCTCTCCAACCCATTCCATAAATAAATCTCTTCCATAACCTTGTCAAAAGAGAAACTAGGGGCTAAAGTTTCTCCAACATGGGATTGATTGTACACTCATAGCCAAATGGGGCCAAATTTATTGAAGGATACTCATAGGCGAAACAACAGTTGCAGCAAGCGCAATGGCTAAAATTTGTGGAAAAATTTGATGGGCTTGAGAAAGAAGTGACAAAATTATTTTCTCAGGCATATGATGGCATAGAAGCAAAGGTTGGGGATGTAAATTTATTTTTAACAAAGTCATTCATAGAAGAAGCTACCAGATCACTGAGAATTGGGGATAGCTGGTTCAAAAACCGAAAGATCAAAGAGAAATATTGGGAAATATTCCTTAAAAACCCAAGTATGTATATGTTTGTCTTTAAGAAGGGAATTCCAGTCACAACCTTAAAGAATAAATGGATCAATTTTCTGTTAATTAGTCAAAAATTCATATCTTGTGAGGTTAGGTTTTGGAACACATTCTTTGACCATGCTCTCTTGATGATGACTTTTCTTGATGGTAATGAAATCAACCTACCTTACTTCTTAATATTTTGCAAAAAATGGTTCGAAATATACAAATAAAAAGATACAATCCATATATAATTCCCTATATAATCATGGATTAGCGAAAATTCTAATTGAAGCCCATCCGAAAATCAAAGGGGATAATTGGGAGGATTTTCTGATTAGGAATAATTTCGAAGAAGTTGGACCAGAAGAACATAGTGATAAGACCAGGAAGAGTAGAAACAAATTTGCCTCAAACCCCTAAAGAAAACTCACTTGCACAAGAATTACGACAAGATCAATACTCTGATGATGAAACACCTCTTATAAATTGTTTCAGGGAAAACTAGTGTTGATTTGAACTGCTAGTCCCACTAAGATGGGTAGTTATGTTAGAAACAAACAATCAAAGCAATTCGAGATTTCCTTTAAGTGTAATAGATAAGAGGGAAGAAAAGAGGACCAACCTGGACCTTTCGCTTTGATCCTAGCTTGATTTCTCTTTCCCTTGATAGAATTTGCCACTCCTCTCCTACTTGTCCCATTTCAAAGAGTACCTGTAGAGTCAAAGTAACAAAAAACTATCAAAGAATCTCTATCTAAAACATCATAAACAATGCAGAATCAGAAACACATTGACCATACAATTACATTCATAAACAATAAGATTCACAAATACATGATTATATGGAGGAAAACTCAAAGAACTTTATTAATAGTAGAAGAGAGGATTACAACCCATCTGTCTGATCCAACATCATCCTCCCAACATATAAGCCCTCTTCACCTCATGAAAAGCAAGATCACCCAACAATACAATGTCTCTTCTCATAGATAAACCAGCGATACTTCCTTACAAATTACAACATTCTAGCCTCCAGATCTCTCAGATGAGGGATCCATTTATAGATGTCTTGCAAGGGTGTGAGTCAGCTCTGGGTTTTTGATTAGTGTCATTCCACTGATAGTTCTTGGTTCCACTTGGAGATTTCATTGATCTCTTACTCATCCCTGGGCGAATTCAGAGAGGCAAGTGTCACAGGAAAAGTTTCTGGAAGATTCCATGATCATCCACTTAGCAAACTGTCTCTGCCATTTGTCTATTCTCACTCATCGCACCCCATAGAAGGCCATTTCAGTATGCATCACACCTGGCTAGTGTGGCAGCCAGTATGCATCGCACCTTAACCATGGAGCAGTCAATATGGTCAAATTTTGGCTAGTGCTGAGTATTTTTTCAGGTGGAACTTCTTAGAAATGATGTAGTCAGTTGACCATGATCCTTTATGGTGTGAAACAACAATTTTAGGGACTATAGAGCCCTTGGTTTATGGACATGTGAGTTTGGGGTTGTAGTGACCAAATATGTCTATAAAAGCTGCCCCCTAAAGCATGAGGTCATAAATCTTCTGATGTAGGGTGAAATGCTTTATCATGAGGATCCGAGGTATTCAAACTGGAAGGTGACCTGTATAAGATACAATACAATACATTATCATCATATTATTTTCATGATCTAGCTGAGGCGGGCATTTCCATGCTCAGCTTTATAAATTCATTTTCATGTACATAGGACAGACAATCATCCGTTGTTGCAGACTGGCGATTCTTCACATGAAGAGTCATCTTCCCTGGCTTAGATGACTATCTGTGCAACTTCTGTGTACAATGGATGTCTTTATTTTCCTGAATATATCATAGCCCAGATGGATGAAACTAGATCCAGGGTCTTGAAACTTGTTCAATTTTTGCTCGATGTACAAGTCGATCCATGTGAAAAAGATGTTATGAAGTCGAACATGGAAAGACATTGCCTAATTACCAGCCAATAATGTAAGTTGTTAACATGTGCGAGAGGAATCATCGATAATGATAATGATGCTCAAGGTACTACAGTACAATTCACGTGGTGTGAATATATGAGTCGATGTTGAACACCACACAAAATCTTTTGGTCGAAGGTCATTGATGTAAACTTGTCGCTGGAAGTGAGAAACTTGCCATTGAGGCATGCAAGCTTCAAAGTACTGAAAGGGTTGTTTCTAAGTCAACTTCTTGGATAGTGAGCTGATGTTGACAAGAAGTGACCTATCATAGGAGGGCCTTAATGTATCCCACATCTACGATGCGAAATGAAGCAAATGATTTTTCTAGAGGTGCAAACGATATAATGATATAAGGTTCAGGAATTGTGTTGGCATTTTGGCACAGGTGTGGCACTTTGATACAGGTGTTGTCCTTGATGGCAACTCTATTTGATGACAGATCTCCGTTCAGACTACAGAATGAAGAGAAATCTCATATACGCAGGTTAATCAAGTCCAAGTTGCGTATACACGCAATCTATATGCATATTAAGTCACGTATACGCAGGTTATATATATACGGAGGCGCGTATGCACGCAGATATATGAACAGAAAAGGGCGTATATGTCAGGAAGCTTCCCTTTGGTCCATGGTAGTTAGTCCTCGGTACTTGAGCCTATGTATTTGGACCAAAGTATCTCGACAGACGTGTTGATCCCTAGTTTCTAAGTTGATGGTATTGGATTTCTACGGTTTGGCCCTTGGTATTGAGCAAGGCCTAAGACTATATAAGGAGGAGAAGATCATTAGGCAAATCATCTTTTGAAAAAGGCTTGAATATCTGAAAAGGAAAGAGATCTGGTATGCAGGTTCTGGGTTGCTTGATCTAAGCTAAGAAGAGATCACTTCGGTTGATGGAAGACTAGATCTAAGGATAGATCGGGATCTAATGATTTGAAATGCACTATTATGACATGGTTGATTATGCGTATTTCTAGATCTGCATACTGACGCAATGTTATGTTCTGGGTCTAACTGATGTCTGGTACAGCTGCAAGTTGAGAGAATTTATTTTTAGATCTGTACGCAGTTTGGCTTCGGTAAAAACGCGTGTATACGCGGGTTGCTCTCATTGAAGTAGCGTATATATTTTGGAGCTTGATTTTTGAGTTACAATTGGGTCTGACTGTTATTGCAGAGTTCTGTAGTCTGCTCTGTGTTCTGGTAAGTGGTGTTTGACAGGGTTTCAGTGGTTCAGTGATTGATGATGCTAGTATTGGATGTTTTGTGCTTCAATGATTTGTTGTGAAAGTTGAATGAATTGTGGTCTTCAGATTGTAACGTTGTGCTTCAGGAATATCCAGTCTGAAAATGTATGAAAGGTGGTACCTGAAAGAAAGAAGATTGTAGGCCAGCACCTACGTACTAGTATCTTAGCTAGTACAAGAGCAAAGGGGGTTGGAGCTCCCTTCCAAGGAAGTTTGGAGAACGAGAGAAGGTTGTAGCCTTCTGCAGGTTGTAGCCTGCGTACTGGTATAAGGCTGCACCAGTACAATGATTGTAAACTGAAGTTTCATATTAAAGAAAGATAGAGACGACTTGCAGCGGGTGGTTTTCACCCACATTGGGTTTCCACCTTATATCATGGTGTTCATGTGTGTGGTTTTTGTGTGATCTGTTCTACTGCATCTGTTTACTCTTAATATGGTGAATAATGTCCTTATGCACTTAACTGAAGATAAACTGACTGAATTATAAGATTTCTGGTTATACGCTGTTTTCCTTAGACACAGTTGCGTGTACACGCTGGTTCACTTAACAAAAGTAGCGAATATGTTTCTGAGCATTGAAAAAGTTTTATAGTTCTGATAATACTGATTCACCCCCCCTCTCAGTATTATTTTCAACAAATTGTAGTCATGAAAAATGAAGGGTGGAGGTATTGCAGTGGATGAGGTGTTTGTTGGATGGTGAATTCTCTGAATGACTTCTCTTGAACATGTCGGCGACACTAATATGGACTGGTAGTGTTAACCCCATGGATAGTACGGAGGACCAATGGTGATATGGTGAACGGAAAAACCCAACCCAACTCAATCATGGTGATCGAGTGAAAGTGTCATGTTCAAGAGCGACCTGCTACCAATAAAATTCTTCAAGTTTTCTTCCCTTTTTCCTCGGTCATTGCTGACCAGTACCTCTTTATTTTTGTCAAGCTTGAGGAGGATAACATATGCTTGGTCTATAATTTTCCCTTCGGGAAAACCTGTCACTCTGTTTTTAGCAAGCCTAGCATCAGTGAGACTCATTCCTGTCCGAGTGGACAAGTTTGTCGCTATTGTTTTAACAAGTTTAATGACAAAGATAACTCGGTCCTTTTCATGTTTATAGAGTTTGAAAAGGGACAAAAAGGAAACTCCAACAGTCCTTTTTCATGGCATAATCCCTTAAGTCCAAAAAGGTATAAAATAATACGAAAGGGATGACTTTTTGATCGCTTTAACGATCCGAAAAAGACAAGCGCTCGATCTTTTTGTTTGATAATCCCTCAGGTCCAAAAAGAGTGAAATATATGGGAGGGATGGTGTTACCCTTACTTTAATGAGCTGGAAAGGCCAATGGCTTGAAAATCTTTTTATATTTAACAAGTCATAAAAGAGTTTAAAAGGGACTCGTTTTTGGGGAATGAGTGGTATTTTCGGGTAGCAACTAGTTCCAGGTAAGTTTGGAACTTCTCAAAACATGGCAGTGTGAAGAGCGTGGCAATCAAAATCACTCATTGCAACTGTTCCTCAGAAGGGTAAACAATCAAGTGGAAGTGTATGGTCAGCCAAATGAATGGAGGTGATGGTAGGAACACAACCAAGGTTCAAAAGGCTGATAGCAAGGTGATCACAAATGTTATTTACCAAAGGTGGCTTCATTTTTTAATGAGCTTGAACCAGGAGAAACTATGCTCAGTGGTAGGTTTATTTTTTAACGAGCTTGAACCTTGTGGGAACTTTACTCTTACCAATCGTTTGAAGATGTCTCTTGGTAGATTTAATTTTTGATGAGCTTTAACACTACTATAACATGTGCTCATTGCCTTTTTATGTAGGTTAGAAACGACCAAGCTAAGAGGATAAAGGGTTGAGAACCTAAAAAAACTAAAAAAAATAAAAGGTCATTTTTCACTTGCATACAAAGGTTTGCATGCCCCCAGGTCTTTCAGAAAAGGAGAGTTTCCAGGTTACCAAATGGAAGTTCCTGTGGTTAGGCAGGATTGTTCCTATCGGCAGACAAAAACTCTTCCTTGGCTTTGTCCATTGAAATAGATGAAGGTGAATGGTGTGAGCTTCCATCACATAAAATACAAGGAAATACATGTTTTAGATCAATCACATATCCAACAAGGAAATGATTTTTCAATCCAATCGTATAACCTTTCAAGAAAATCTCTCTTTTCCTCTGGGTTCGCCTGCCGAAGTAGACTAGGGTGCATGCCCCCTAAACTTCGTTACATTCACCGAACTACTCATGGTGGTTAGGTGGATGGAATGAAGGTTGAAGAGACATTGTTGATATGAAGAGACCATTTAGGGATGATGGTTGATTCATAGATGTGTTTGAACCGGGAAATGAAAGTTGGTTGACAAATTGCACCAGTTTGCCTTCATGTGGAAAACACATCACTCGAAAGAGTGTAGAAACAATAGCTTCCATGCTATATATATAGTCACGTCCTATGAGTACATTGTAATCTAGTGGCCCTTGGACTACCATCAGATTCAAATGAACGGTTTTCCTTTTCAAAGTTATCAGTAACTTTGGAAGGATCCCTAATGGTCAACTAGATCCTTTCTTGAAGCTCGACAATTTTTTTGTTTCAGGCAAAAGTGATGGCAAACCGAGTGCTTTCCAAGCAGTTGAGGAAAGGATACTCATTAAAGCCCCTTCATCTATGATAGTGCCAGACACGATCATTTTTTAAACTTGTACTATGATTCGGAATGGTACATTAGATGGAAGGTGGGGTTTTGCTAGTTGATTCCAATCAAAGAAAACGACTAGAGTGCTTAGAGGAGGTACCGGATAAATGGCCGGATAAATCTCATGAACTGGGGGGGTTTCTTCCTATTGTAAAGGAATGGGTGGATTTCCCCCAAGCTCATTAGATTTTGTTTCAGCAAAAAGAATTAGAACAGTGTCATTCTCATTCTCTTTGGTGATAGTATCATTTGAAGGTGGTTCTTCTGAAGGTAAGACTGGTTCGAATGCCATCTTGACTAGCTGACTTTCGTCCGAAATGGACTCAGAAGGTTCACTTTCATTGATAGGCAATTTGATCAACAATTGAGTTATGTCAATCGGTTTTTCAACTAGCGAAGGACTTGGCAAGAGTTTCTTGTATCTAGATGGAAATCACTGCGGTGAAGCAGGATAGTTATCCAAGACACTTTTGGCTTCATCCAAAAGAGGACAATGGTGAAGAGTATGATTACCTTCACATAACCTACATGGAAATCTGACCTTTCCTTTCTGCCTATTGACTTCATTTTCACTAATTGATGGTGTGCTGTCAACCTGACTACTAGAGGTTGATAACACCAAATGGTGCAAATGGGGAGACCATTCTCTTAAGATCCACAAAATGCAAGGGAAATCTCAATGGTGCTGATGTCCCTTGCAAATTATGCATGGATATTTTGGTTTGGAAAGTTTAGTGTGCGGATTTTCACCGGATGATGCATGGTTGCCTCCTTGTTTAGCTGGCTTCTTCTTCTTCTCCTTCCCTTTCTTTTTCTTCTCAGCTACTTGGTTTTTAGTGTCACTAGTTTCACCAAGCGAAGAGGAAGAAGGGGAAGGAGAAACAAACAAAGTAGAAGGTGAAGGGGTAACTTCAGTATCATCTAGTTGCTGATTAGATTGTTGAGGAATTACGGTGTTTTGAATGACAGAGGTCGAGAAAAGCCATACCGGCAGGCCAATTGTGATTCCTGGAAGGGACAATGTAGCCATATATGGAGAACCAATATCTCCCCAAGAGGAGAAAGGACTAGGATTCCCTCCAAGAGGGATTCCTTGATTGGTGGACTCCATTATCTCAACCTCAGATCAACGAAGGAATAGGGATGTTATTTCAATTTAAATAAATTTTAAAGACACTTTGACGCAACTTGCTTTTTCAATTTTAAGAGTCGAGAAAAAGCTAAAGGTGACTCTAGTCGCCTTCAATTTTAAATGAGCCTGAAGTGACAAGTGCTTAGATGGACCTTTTCTTTTAAGAAGTCTAAAAGGAACGAAAGTGACTACTCTGGAAATCTAGATAGAGGGATTACCATTCCAATCGCAAAACTGCATAATACACCTTGGTGATAAATGATAGAGAAATTACCAAGGACTTATGTACGGCAGTCAATCTTCCCGAATGATGTGTTCAATGCATTGCGATCGATAGGGTGACAAACACGGCTTCCTAAGGATAAAGGATATCAGCCTATTATGGTCTCCCAATATATACTCGATGGTACGGGGAGCACAAGTCCATACTACCACTTGTCATATCAAAGAGAGGAATCACCCAACCTTTGATGAAAACGATAGTTACCAGGTTTTACAACACCGGAACACGTCTCTAGCCTAGACTTCTAGATGTGTTTCGTTAGGTTCCAAAGCGTTTTTATGTTCATTGAGTTTTATTTTAGAGTTGATCTTCCTTAGAAATTTGTCTTTCAAGGTTAACCGCGTGATGTAGATGTAAAATTCCTAAAGATGCAATCTAAAATGATAAACAATTGTTTATTTTCTTTTAGTAATGAAAATCCTAGCTACAAAAGAAAGAAGATTATGATTTTTCTTTCAGCAGAGAGCATAGAGCACACACTAAATGAACTTTCCTAAATCATATTCCGCATGCAGTCAAAATGCAAATGCACATGCATGTATTTGTTTTTCGTTTCCTTGATGTGTGAATGCCAAAAAGGAAAGCTAAGTACAGATGTGAACTATTTTCTTTTAAAGCGACATTTCTAACAATTTCTTTTCAAAACAAAAGGAAGACTAAGACAACACTTTCGATTTCGAATTGAAAACTATTTTCGACACTTCAAATACTAATAACTCAAATCAAGTACAATGACAAAAATACAATCAACTATCTAGAAGAGAAAGAATTTACGACACTCTTCTTTTGATTCAAAATGACAATTACGACACTTGCATAAAAAAAACGACAGTTTGATTAATCTACTCTTGACAAAGGAAGATTATAAATGATAGACAAATACACAAAAAATTTACAATTCCTAACTAATGGAGGCTGGAATATGTGAAGGAAGAAGGTTTCTGCAAGAAGATATTGATCATGAATAGAAAAACTACTTAATAGAGCAAAAAACAAGGAGGAAAAAACCAACTTTCAAAGAGGGAAAGTAGTATCACTCAATCATCGCACCTGCAACACAGGGAAATAGGGATGCATCTCACCTGCGACACATGGGAGGTGTGATGCATACGGACTGCCCAGTTACAGACAGTGCGATGGACCAGGGAGTGAAATTGAGCTTGGTTTTTGCTCAAAATTTGCAGCTAAGTTCATTGATTTAGGCTGAGTTATGATGGACAGTAAAAACAAAGTATAGGGGTATGATCTTATGAGGTTATTGATCTACCACAAGAGCACTTAGAATGCTTTGTAAGTCAGATGTTCAGCTCATAAACCAACCCGGAGATTGACTGAAGTAGCATTCATCTACTTCACAATTTCATAGCAAAGGCGGTTTGGAGGCTAGCTGGCTAAATTCAGGCTCCATCTATAGTTTATAAAGCAAACAATAAATGAACAAAACAAACTATTCGTTCCCTAGTGGAGTCGCCATTTTGTTTCAGGGAAAAATAGTGTCGATTTGAACTGCTAATCCCACTAAGATGGGTAGCCATCTTAGAAACAAACAATCAAAGCAATTTTAGATTTCATTTAAGTGTAATAGATAAGAGGGAAGAAAAGAGGACCAACCAGGACCTTCCGCTTTGATCCTAGATTGATTTCTCTTTCCCTTGATAGAATTTTCCACTCCTCTCCTACTTGTCTCGTTTCAAAGAGTACCTGTAGAGTCAAAGTAACATAAAACTATCAAAGCATCTCTATCTAAAACATCATAAACAATGTAGAATCAGAAACGCATTGACCATACAATTGCATTCATGAACAATAAGATTCACAAATACACGATTATATGGAGGAAAACTCAAAGAAATTTATTAATAGTAGAAGAGAGGATTACAAGCTAGTTGTCTAATCTAGCATCATCCTCCCAGCATAGAAGCCCTCTTCACCTCATGAAAAGTAAGATCACCCAACAATACAATGCCTCTTCTCACAGGTAAACCCACAACACTTCCTTACAAATTACAACATTCCAACCTCCAGATCTCTCAGATGAGGGATCCATTTATAGATGTCTTGCAAGGGTGTGAGTCAGCTCTAGGTTTTTGATTAGTGTCATTCCACTGATAGTTCTTGGTTCTACTTGGAGATTTCATGGATCTCTTACTCATCCCTGGGTGAATTCGGAGAGGCAAGTGTCACAGGAGAAGTTTCTGGAAGATTCCATGATCATCCACTTAGCAAACTGTCTCTGCAATTTGTCTATTCTTGGTCATCACACCCCATAGAAGGCCATTTCAGTATGCATCGCACCTGGCTAGTGTGGCAGCTAGTATGCATCGCACCTTGACCATGGAGCAGTCAGTATGGTCCAGTTTTGGCCATTTTTGAGTAGTTTTTCAGGTGGAACTGCTGGGAAATTATTTAATTAGTTGACCATGATCCTTTAGGGTGTGAAATAACACTTTTAGGGACTAAAGAGCCCTTGGTTTATGGATATATGAGTTTGGGGTTGTAGTGCCCAAATATGTCTATAACATAAATGTGTTAGAAACTCTTAAGCATAACAATGTTAGAAGAAAGATAGCCAACAATAAAAGGGGAAGTTCATTGAAAGAAGAAATAGAGCAAGAAGAAATTAAAAATCATTCCCAAACCATTGAAAAACCACAATCAACTATAACAATAAGTGCAAGGCTTAATAAATCAATACATGCACAGTCTCAACAATCTCCAGAATTGGTCAATTTAGAAGAAAAAGAGGAATTGAGAGTTCCATCACTAGTTGTTAGTCCATCTAGGAGAACTCCAGAAATTGATCTTGTCCGACAAGAAATATATGACTACATAGAGTCTATGGAACAAGGAGGTACGAAAAAGGCTATTGAATCATCCTCAAACCGAGAAGAAATTATTCATTTTGTTCCTCCAGAAGAACCCCAAATTGTAAAAACTCTCAAAGAGGAAATCTAAGAATTGGAGGTACTAAATAGACATTTGAAGTAGGAGAATGAGACAATAAAAGCACAAAATGAAATCCATAGAACTCAAAATGACAAAATTCTATTACATCTCGATTTATGGTATGAAAAAAATTGAAAACTAAAAATCATTTTCTTAAGAAAAATGTGACAAATTTGCAAAACATAATCTTGTTGAAGAAACCAATGATGGAAGCAGTCAGTGTGAAGAAAACAAAGAGGACTAACTTAGATGTCCTTGCCTAGGGTTATGAATATGCTCAGTGATAGAGAAATATTACAAACTTTGAAAGTTTTCATGATGACATGCAATGTCTTATGTGTGGGGGAATGTTGAACCCCAAAATTGCCTCTTTTTGACCACTTTATTACACTCCATCCTCCTTTTTTACTCTAATAACTCTAAATTGGGCATTTGTTTACAAGGTATATGGCATAATAGGTATATAATCATCTTCTATTTGATAAGTGTCATTGTTATTTATTATTTAACTTAATATTTTCATGAGCTACTGAATTGCACCAATTTTGCAGCTAATGACTGATTTTGCAACATCATTGAGGGTTTGACAGGTTCTGAAACTCCAGCCGAGGAACAAGACATATGGCTAGGTGGAAAATAGATGGCACAATGATTTGTACCTATATTCATAGCATAGAATGAAAAGGAAAGAACTGTAGCATCTCATTCAAAGTGAAAGTCAAGCACTGACGAAGGTGAGCCAAGCGAGTGAGGAATTAGTGAATGCATATATTCAACCTTATGATTTGATTCACTGATAGAAAATCATGATGAAATCACGTTATATTATCTGTTCATGTTGATTTTAGTCACTATCGAGTAGGGTAGGGTCCTAATATTCCGAAACAGTTATTTATAAGAGATTATAAATCTTCCTCTTGACATGATAGTTACAGACTTGGATATTGTTTTTAAAACTCTATTTTTCAATTACAAACTCTATTTCATTACATCCTTTTTTTGTGTGATTTATCTATGCGTATATAATCTTATGAAGGAGTTGTGTTGTCACCTACTTCTCATAGGAGGGCCACCCGGAGTTGTAAGGTTTTACTGTTTTCAAACTAACATTTCAATTCCACATTCTATATTGTATTTAATTCATTTATTTCACTAATAGTTTGATTGTTAACGAATACTTTTAACATTGATCACATAGTTTATAGTATAGTACATTTCATTTAATCATTTTTCTGTAGGAAGAAAGAATAAAGTTGAGATATTTTATGCACATGAAAATAGTATAATAGAGTATGGATTGATATTAATTCGCAATGAGGTTTTTATTTACAGTTGTGTGAATAAGATTTCAATTTAAGTATAGAGTTAATTTCTCTTTCTAGCAAAGTAATTTAGATTTGGTTTCATTATCAAGTTTTCTTTCAAGCAGGTGTGTGTGTGTGTGTGAGATTAAATTTAAAGAAAGTGTGATATTTTCTTTCGAGCAAGTGTGTGTGTGATTCCATTTCAAGCAAGAGTGAAGCAAGTGTGATGTTTATTTCAAGAAGAGTTTGATCTTTCTTTTAAGCAAGAGAAATAGTTTTGATTTCATATTTACTTTCATAGTTGTTAAAGAAAACATGTGCATTTCAGTATCTCAATTTAATTTAGGAATTGTTTAAGTGATAAGGACTCCTAGCACAAACAATGCACATACATTTCATCAGTTTACTAGCCTTGGTTGATAATTCATGTAAGTAATTTAACACCAATTAAATTACCAAAAAATTTGGCATCATTGATGGGGAAGTGTATATAGGATTATTTTCTTTTTCTTTTCATTAAAAGAAATTAAATAAAAATAAAAATGATATGCATAGGGAAATAGATTCTAGAGGTAGATTTTTAAGTAGAGGTAGGAGTTCAATTCCAACATAATCACTCACCCCACCATGACCTCGTAGTTCCACACCATCCACCCAAACTCATATTCCATCAATTGCAAGTAGACATAGACTTCTTGAGGTACTTAGATCTAAAATCCAACCTATATATTCACCAACTCCGTCTATTGAAGCTGTAGTAGAAGAAAACATTCCTACATCCCCAACTGAAGGAGTATTTTTTCTATCTTCAACTGGAGAAAAACTTATAGGACAAGAAATATAAATCCCTAGTGAAGAGGAAGAAGAAGAAACCTATTTTAACATTCCATTGATAGAAGAACCAGAGAATCTAGAGGAGGAACTAGAAAATCTAATTTTGGAACCTTACATTAGTTCCGAGGAATCTACAAGGGCGGGAGAAGGGGAAGGATAATTACATAATGTGAATGGTGAAAAACCTAGTATTGGAGGTGGAAGAGAGGGAGGAAGAGGAAGAGGAGGTGGTAGAGGATATCCAGAACCTTTTGGATTTTCCATCCTTGATGAAGATACCACATCCACAATGAAAAATATCTCACCCTCCATCCTTCCTAACTTTCATGGATTAAGAAATGAGGATCCTAAAACATTGTTTTCGTGGACTCTTCCTCAATTTGATCAACTTGGGCCTAGATTGAGTCAATCTGGTTGTTGATCTGCTATAGGTGAGCAAAGTCTATATATTCCTTTGTGTTGGTGAATAATGTCTGTATTCTTTCTCTCATGGGGCAGACCAAGTGGTTCTTTAGCGCCAAGATTCCTGGCCAATCATGGACTTTGTTCATTAGTACATAGCCCTCTGCAAGGGCATCGATTAGTGTCTACTTCTTTTCTTCCACTTTAGCGATTTTCCCTTGATAGCCCTCGTGTAGATCTCAACTGGGTCTGGCAGTCCTGATCTTACCATCTCTAGCTTCCTTTCCATGTCATCATTAGTGGCTACCAGGTTTGAGCATGCCACCTAGATGTGGTCGCAACAGTTGACTAGCGTGCAAGTCGTGATGTCTATTGATGCTTCTATACTTGCGTCGACGATTGTTGGCCATAACGACTTGAATCTTTGTGTGACCTAATCAACTTTGGCTTCCAAATATGCATTTGATGGCCTCAGGTGATTGTGCTCTTTTGTTACCTCGTGCAGTTGCTTTGTCTGCTACTCATGCTCCTTGGTCAAATCCTCATGGATCTTCTCTACCCTATGCGTTGCTTGCTATATAAATGTGAATAACTGTACCGACAATCAGTGACGGAGTGTGTTAGCTTGCATTGTACTGCGCTCAGGGAAATATTGCTGTATGGGTAGGCCGCTAGTGATGGATTTTTCAAAGTGAGAGGGGGGCAAATGAATTTGTTGTGACTGTGGAGTGAACTATGGAGTGGGGGTTATAATGATAGGGTTTGGGACCACTATGACATTTATAGGGAAAAGTGGCCTGTACGACTCAATCCTTTCTCCGTGCGGAACAATGTTCAGGCTTCCAACTTGTAGTGGGTCAAGTCCTAGCATTAGTGATGCAAGTGGGGTTGGTGGTGAACCACTGGCAGAAGTGGTGCCTCTTTCTTGCCCTGCTGACTCAACTTCTGTTTCCACAATTGTGCGTCATCGGCCAGACAGGAGGGTTTCTGACAGGGTCATGGAGGTGGAGGCTATCTGTGAGGATGATTCTTGAAATTGTGGTAAGGCGGTGGACTTGGGGGTAGGAATCTCTTCAATAATGGGGGATGTGGAAACATAGTACTTGACCTCATCAATAAGGTCGAAAACTAGGGTGGTGGTGGTGGAGCAGTTTTCGGCTTTTTGATGACCGAACTGCGAAATATTATTTTCTTCTTTGGTTTAGGGACCGTTGGTTGAGATTGTGGGTGGGTTACTCTTGTGGGGAGTTTCATGGTGAAAGGGGTTGTGATAATGTGTGAGAACATAATAGAACCTTGAAATTGGGTGGGATAATTGCTCTCACCTGATTTTCCTTCAAAACTCATGATTGTTCGTCTCAGCTCGAACATCCTCTCCTCCATCTAGAGCACCATTGGTTGGAGGACATCTTCGGCTGGCCTTTTCCTGCTACTTTCTACTGCATCTTCCCCTTGCACCTACTACTTCAAGGCTCCAAACAGATAATTTTACTTCCCATCAACAATTTCATAAGCCACCACTGGCCATGATCCCACCTCATTGTGTAGTGTTGTTGCAGTCAAGATGAACCTTTGCAACCTCACCTTGAATGTTTCGGGGTGGACACACCTCATCCTAAGGTAGGTGTGCGGGTGTGAAGATCTATACAATATTTCTTCTGAGTAGTCATCCAACAGAGTCATAGGTATCCTTTGTGTCTACCTTAACGTGGCTGCCATCAATTCGTACCAATCCTTGAAGGTTGTCTTATTTATCTCCTTCATGCTAGGGTCTCCCGACGCCCTCCATGGTTCATAACGAAGAGCTATCGGTTGTCCTTCGACGATGGTTGCTATTTCAGTTTCCTTTGGTGGCCTCCATTTGCACACTACCAAAGACATAAAAATGTACCCAAACATGAAATTGGTAATCCGCTTGTGTACATCTCCACAGGCTTCAAAAAGTTCATTAAGAACAAATGTGGACTAGTTAAGTACCTCTCCTTGGCAACAATGTTGCGCAACCGAAATTGTGTCCAGTGTGCACTCGTCCTTCATAAAATGTCTCATTTTTTTTCCTGCTATGATGTAGCAGGAAAATATTATGTCAACATTGTTAATCATATCCATCTTTGCTCCCCTTCGACCCCACTCAGTACCTTACCTTACATAGTAATTATCATCGCTCTTCTTCTTGGCTCTTTTAGCCCTTGCCTAAAATGATGTGTTGACTACATTCCCTCCTGCTAAAATCCCTGTTAGACAATGAATATCATCTACATGAATGAGGTACTTCTTATCCAACCACAATGATCCTCCGTGCATCCTTCTCACGAAAATTTTAGTACACTGCATTGCAGCGAATTGAGTGCCGAAAATAGGTAAGCTTCTCAAATGGAGCAAGGTCGACCTCTGTATTCCTCTGAATTCCTCCTTGACTCTAGAAGTTTTAGTTCCATCCTCCCTCTAGATGTCTTCTGCATAAACTTCCCTCTTCAGAGTTAGGAATTGGAAGAAATATGTAAGATCATTGTCAACCAAAATCACCTTATCATATTTTCCATACAAGTTGTCGACCACCACAATTCATTCATCTAACGGATCCTCTGGGACAAAAAAATCCCCATCACCTCTAGTATACAATTATTATCTAAGGCTTCTCCCTTTTGTGTTTCTGCAACTATTCTTCAGACTGAGTCTGGAATTCTTCTGTTATTTGCAATTGAAACTTTGTGATTTCCTTCATTGTCCTATGAGTTAAGTAGTCGGGATTGTTGCAACATTTCCTGACTGAACCTAAGCAACTAATTACTCCGGCTATTTTCCCCATGTTTTTTAGCCTTACTTTTCCATCGTCGGCTAACCTGGACCTGACAACTGTGACATGGATTTAGAAAGGACGGAGTGGGCTACATGGTGTATTAATTTTGTTGTGATGGCTTATTTATTAACTAAACTTGTGCTTAATGGGAAAATATTTTGTGGCTCCTACTTTGACAATTACATTATTAGTTACTTATTATGGAAATGACTACTGGTATGGCAGAAGGGACGGGTACGCATGTGATCATAAAAGCTGGAAAAAGCACCTTCCTACGTGTAATTTGCTGACTGTGACTACTAATTCTATTTTTCCCTCCCCCCGACCACAAATGGGTTGTGGCATGATGACAATGTTGCCACAACCTTACCATCATTTCACTTATTTTTATGATAAAAGCAAGACTCTAGCTAGCTGCTAAATATGACTGACTATATAGATATATATATATATATATATATATATATATATATATATATATATATATATATATATATATATATATATATATATATAATTTTTTTATTTTTTTTCACTTGCGGGCTTGTTTCCGAGACCCTCTTTATTTGGGATTTGTGGTTGGCGCAGTGTGGAAGGGCTTTAGGCATGTGCCATTTACCCATCCATGCAGCATGATTCCATCCAATTGCACCAACCTTACTGCTCCTGAGGTTCTGATCTCTGTAACTATAAATGGGCCCAGCGAGTGCATCTGCAGTTTCCCTGGGAATTTCTAGAATTTGTTGTCATATAGTAGTACCTGATCTCGAACCTCAAATGCATTCTTCCTGATATGCCTATCATGCCAAGCCTTTTGCCTTCTCCACTCCACTAATTGATGAAACTCAACCAAGAACCTTGACTCGTCTAGCTCCATTAGCTGACTCAATCTCTCTCTTAAGGCCATATTATTTGTCATTCCCATTGCTTCACATATAAACATGCTTGGTATTATAAATTTTGTTGGCACCACTGCTTCCCTCACGTATACCAGTTGAAACGGAGCTTGCTTATGAAGTTTCTTTACTGTTGTCCTGTATGCCCATAGAGTTGCAGGTATTATTTCATCCCAGTCATCCCTGTTGGTTGATACTATCTTTGTTAGACCTTTCTCCAAGATTTTGTTGAATGCTTCAACAGTGCCATTGGCCTGTGGGTGATACAGACTGCTCTTGTTATGTTGAATCATGAAATTATTCAGAAGAGTCTCAATGGTTTTGTTCAGAAAATGCGTTCCTTGGTCGCTTGTGAGACTTCTCGGACATCCAAACCTTGAGATTATGTTCTCAAAAATAAACCTTGTAGTTGTCTCTATTGTACAGTCCTTGACGGGTGTTTCTTCTGCCCACCTGGTGAGGTATTTTGTTGCGGTTATTATGTATCTTGCACGTGAATGCCTTGCTAGTGGTGTAATGGGTCCAATGAAGTCTATTGCCCATTTGTCAAAGATTTTCGTTGTGTGGGTGGGATTTAAAGGCAGCTCATCCCATCTCGAAGGCTTTCCAATCCTTTGGCAAACATCGTAGCCCTTAGAAAATTATTTAGAATCTTTATGTATGGTTGGCCACCACAGTCCCGCTTGCAGTATCTTCCTTGCGGTGGCCTTCCCTCCCACATGCCCTCCTACGACTCCCACATGACATTCCCATAGTACATCTTTTATTTCATGCTGAAGGATGTAGCATCTCAATACTTGATCTAAGCCCATTTTGTAGAAGTGTCCCGCGACCAGTTGGTAATTTGCTACCCTTACTACTAGGTGTCACTTTTATGCTTTCGTATATCCTTCTGGGAAATGACTTGTTGTTAATGATGCGGCGATCTCTTCTAGGTGATCTGAGACAGTCTCGATTCTGAATAAGTCAGCATCGGGCAACTGATGATCCACTGCTCCTTCATTCTCTCCTGTCTCCAGTCATGATAAGTGGTCTAGCCCCACATTCATCCTGTCGGGTTTTATGATCACCTCAAAAGTAAATTCTTGGAATAACAACATCCATCGGCATATTCTTCCTTCCAATACTGGTTTGTTTACCAAGTATTTGAATTTTTAATGGTTTATAAATAATTTGAATGGTGCTCCCAAGAAGTAATGCCTAAACTTTTAGAGAGAGTAAACCATGGCCAAGGGTTCTCTTTTGGTTGTTCTATAGTTTCTTTCTGCCGTTGACAGATTTCAACTCACATAATACACTAGGTGGTCCACATTCTTCTCCCCTAGCTGCACTAATACCACACCCAGTGCTATCCCTGACGCATCAATGTGCACATGAAACATTTTGTTCCAATATGGATAGACAAGGATAGGGGCGCTTACCAATATTTATTTCAACATATTCAGTGATGTCTGACAATATTCCTTCCAAATGAACTCTTTCATCCTTTTCAATGACTTTTCCATTTGGGTTGTGATGGATGCATAATTCCTAATGAAACGTCGGTAGTAACTTGTATGGTCGAGGGTTGTCCTTAGTTTCTTCATGTTGCGCGGCAGTTCCATGTTGACAATTGTTGCAACCTTCACTAGGCCTACATATACTCCATCCTTGCAGATGATATGGCCTAGTTGTGTTCCAAAAGGGATTGTGAAAATGCATTTCTCGAGGTTTAAGGAAATTAAATTTGTCGGAACCTTTCAAACATAGCCCTTAATAAGCTGGTGTGTTTCTTCAGCAGGCTATATACTGTCCAATTGTCTATATACACCTCTAGGAACCTGTGAATGTGGTCTCAGAAGGCAGCAATGAAAATCCTTGAGAAGACTGCTAATGCATTCTTTAATTTGAATGACATTACATTGTATGCATGTGACCCCCACTCAGTAGTGAAGGTTGTTTTCCTTTTATCCTCCTCGACTATTCGAATTTGATGGTAGCCTAAGAATCAGTCTGTAAATGAATATGCTTCCTTTCCTACCACATTGTCGAGGACCTCATCACTCAAAGGTGTCAGGAACAGCTCATGCACACATGCATTTTTGAGACTTTTGTAGTCAACGCATACTCTGATTTCGGTTGCATCCTTCTTGTTTTGTATGATTATCGAACTTATCCACTCTACTTCATCTACTAGAAATATAATCCCTTCTTCCAACGTTTTTTTCCTTCTTAACCTTTTCCTTTACCCTAGGGTTCAATATATATGGTTTGTGCTTTATTGGATGGGCATCCGGCCTTAGGACAATCTTCATTTCCCCTATGTCTCCCTTTATCCCCTTCATCTCCGCTATTCAAGATGGAAACATGTCCTAGTATTCTTGTAATAGGTAAAAAATTTCTTTTGTGGTATGTTCATCCCAATAATCTCCTACAGACGTTATTTTAGGCTTATCCTTCGTCCCAAAATTTTGTGTTCTTAGCTTCATTGGAAGAAGGTGAGCACCTTCTCTTGAGGGGCTCTCCTGCATGTCTCTTTCTCCTTATGTTTCCTCAAAGGTCAGGTGTCTCAGTCTGTCTAACTCGTCCTCTTTTAGCTCTGTGTCTACCTTGTCACAGGTCGCATATTCTGGAGAATCTATGTCATACAGATACTGCAAAAGACTTTTTTCGGGACACCATTGAACTAATTTTCCTAGGGTAAACAAAACCCTTTTAATCTCCTAGAGTGTCTCAGTCATGCATTCCTCGTTACCTTTGAATGAAAATCTGCTAACAAACTAGACCTCCAAAACATCCCAATCCACTGTTTCCCGATGGAGATCCTCTTGTACGTACCAAGCTCGGGGAATAGTTCCCAGGGTATGAATAAATACATGTACCCACAGATCCTTTGGTATTCCCTGGGTTTTCCAATATTTTATGCAGTCTTCGATATGCCTCTCGGGACTTGAATTCCCTTGGTATCTCACCTTATCCTGTGGTCAGTATTTATGCTGGGTAAATATTCCCTTCATGGCTTGCTTGAAACGCGCCCAGTATCTTAGTGTGTTGCGATGCGTTCTCCACCATCTTGCTGGTGTCGCCATGAGAGCAATATCTAGGAAGGGAATATTTTGATCCCCCGTCATTTCCCTGTCTACCTTGTCCAAGAAGGTGTCTACTGGTTCAATGCCATAGTATTTGGGATAGTCACTTATCTCCATTCCTATCCAATTTACTCGGTTTATCATTACACAAAGTCTAGTGTTTAGTTCATACCCTCATTGGAGCCATGCATCCCATCTATCCTCTGAACTAGTATCTAAGATTTGGATACTTCTTCAGCTGAAGGACCCTCTTGGAGTAAGATTTATGTAATCTTCCTTTTTTCCTGTTGTTAGCATGTATCTGCTCTACCATTCCCAGTTCATCCCTGTCATCTACTAGCTCTGTGAACTTGGGTCAATTATACGGGTCCAAGGGTTGGATCACCCTCATTCTCCTTATGCTTCAAAAATCATCAACTCTTTCTTTAGGTCAATAATGACATAGTTTTCATAGGCCCAATCGATCCCAAGGAGCATTGAGTATGGCTCCTTATCTCCCATTATGTCAATTACGTCAAATTCAGTGTACGTTTTCACCCCCGCCACATCTACTTCCACGTTTTCTAACCTTCCAATGGGAAGTATACAATATTGGTTTTCCATTCTTATCTGAATCGGTGGGTATTGTTAGAAAATTATATATTACAAAGCAATGGAGCATATAAATATATTGCAAAAATATAAACACAGAAAACACATAAAACAAGAGAGACACAAATATATGTGTTTCACCCAATTTGGGCTACATCCACGGAGAAATAGCCAGTCCTTCCTTTTATATTATCTAGCAAACTAAAGAGATACAACCTACAAAAGATCCGATAATTCCCTCTTTTCTCTCACACAATCTCCTCTCTTTTTCTCATTTAGAATACAGATCTACATAGATGCAATACAATTCCCTCATATATAGCGAGGGGTTGCCTTCTAGGGAAAAAAACCCTAAATTAAACATAAATTCTACTGTCAAATATCTGCCTAATGAATGGCCCAAATTGACTACGAAATTACAACATTTTACAAGGCAATTATACATCTATTTTTAGCTTCAGGGGCCCTACCCCCGATCACCCGCCATGGGGGGGCTCCTAAAGATTGTTTTTGCCCCCCTAGACACCCCTTGTAGTGCAAATACTACTGGCGGTGTTTCCGCCACATTACGAACTGGGGTCCAATGCAGTGATACCTCTAAATAAAGAAGATAATTAGGCTCCACACCCACCAAGTATTTCAAAGGAAGCTTCCCCATTTCCTCTGATGTTTTCCTGGGTAGGATGTTTTCATCTGATCCCAAGTCTAGCATTGTGTCCCTTATCTAGAATCCCATAACCTGAGCATTAATTTGGAATTCCTTCCCGCTTCTCTTCTTATTTCACCTCACCCTCCTGGAATGCTTTTCTGGTAAGTTTGCAAGTGGTCGTCCCACTTCCTCTTCTTCTACTGATAATGCAACTTTTAATCTCTTTCACAATTCCTTCAACATGTATTCATCTTTGACAATATTCAGGAATAGTTTGAACCATTCTTCAATTGGTTGGTTACCATCAATCACATGGTTGCTTGGTCTTTGGTCTTCTGTTGGCTTATTGAGGCGTAACCTAGGTTCAGAGTTAAGTTAGCCAAACAAATCCCGGTACTACTGGCCCTTTTGGCAACAGTCTATGGAGCGCGGACTGAGGTCTCACCTGAGGTAGTATGGGAAGGTGCTAGAACCAAGTTTCCACACCCTAGAGATGTTTGATGAGTTCAAGTGATCTGAGATTCACCCCTGTGCGCCAGTCACTTTGCGCACTTTCCCATACCTCGCAGCTTGTTATACTGCCTTCGCACAGCCCTACTCGGGGGCCGAATGCTGCGCTTTTGCATTATTACCCAAGTCCTTACTAGTATTCCAATGTTAGTTTATTATTTTAGCCTACTTGTGTGCTTCAAATTATACTTAACAACATAAACCATTCATACAGGTGTGTGTAGTAAATAGACAGTATATTTTCAATTTATATCAACCATGCATTAACTCAAGAACAGATACACGAAATTATGATAAAATTTCTCTTTATTAATTCCTTCCTTGGTTATAGACTCGACTTCGCCCTACACACTCAGCTGCAGGGGTCCGCGCACTCAGCTGAGGACTACTAGCCCTCTGCGCACTCAGCTATAGAACCTTTTGCTACTCTACGACCCAAAGACACACTTAGTCACTTAGCCTCTTCCTATCTCTCTTCTTTCCTGCCCTATCTACTTAAATCCTCGCTCTATTTATACAATCCCATGGTCCCTGGACCATGGGTAGGTCTATACAACTGACATTACATTACAAAACTAAGGTGGACAACCTTGTGACTATCATACATTTCGCACTCCGCGCCCACAATTTGCGGATCTTTACAACGAGAATGGGTCAAAATTTGGGCTTTGAGCCACAAAACATGCCTTGGGGGGGATTCCATGCCTAACAGGCCCCCAACACAAACATCGTGACTCACCCTGGAGTCACTTTGTTGGCGCGGTAATCTTTGCCCGAAGTCCCTCCAACTATTCTCAAACTGCGCAGAGGTCAGTAGCGCACTAAGCTGCTGCTTGCTGGATCTGCCGCATGCATTTTTCCAAGACCTCTATGTCTGGGGTGCTTCTCTGCATCAATGTGTGCATCCCCTGTATGTTTGCAAGCTTGCCTTCGATGTCTGTCACGAGCCCCTCATTGTATATGTGTTGTAATTTGTCACTCGCGAATTCAGGGGCTCAATCAACACTCAGCTCACAATACTCGGGGCTCTGCTCAATTGCTCAATTTGAAAATGACCAAGTGTTGTTTGTTGGGTAGCCCTTTGTATTTTATAATGCTTTTTGAATTCGAATTCGACTGTTCCCCCCAATTTCGATTCATTAATGCTTTCTTGGTGGCAGATTTTCCCAAATCTTGCCCATAAATCGCATTTTAAATGCTTGTCGCCCAATCCGTTTGGCCTCAAGTCGAGCATCCCATCATGAATAGTGACTTCAACAGTCACTTTCTAGCCAACCTATGTGGCAGCACAACCCCCTGTGCGCGGTTGTGGACCTTGTGACTGTATGCTTCTGCGCGCATCTCTAATATCGCGTAGCTCCTGGGCAGAATAGTTTATAGTCCCACGCTTCCTTCCAACTACCTGGACCACTAAGATTGTCCTTCCCTTGGCTAGTCAGGTGGTCGCACCACCCGTGTAGAGTTTTGTTCTGTCCTCCATCATAGTTCCTCAAGAATCACCACCTTGTATTGTTACGGTCGGCACCGTGCACTTCACCATTTGCAATGTGCTACCCTGATCACTATGCTTAGCAATATTCGGTCCAAGCCAAGGCATCAGACTAATTAATTCAATGCAATAAGCCTCAACCCTATCATCGTGATCGCACACCTCCTGTCTTACCATTCTAGTCTTTTAGCCAAGAAAATATTTCGTCTGACACCTTCTTGACTCCTGCGTCCATCAAAGACCTTTTCTTCCTTAACCATACCCTTTCTTTTTCAAGTTCGTAGAGTCTAAGGTTTCCCTGTTGGATTTCTTCCTCAAGTCCCATACGTTCTGTCCCTTGCAGCTATGTGATCCCTCCTTTTCGGGTTTCGCAAACCATCGTATCCATGGGTGCTACTATGCGCAGAATAGGCTTCGCATGCTCCATAGGGACAACAGCATCTGCTTCATATTTCAGCTTCGAAAGTGCTCGTGCAGTTAGGGTTTTGCAGATGGTCCTATAAGCCCATAGAACTGTTGGTATGCGCAGGTCCCAGTCATTGCATTTCACATGGTGGACAGTGTTTAGTACTTCACATACTTTGTCAAAGGCTTCCATGCGGATAATCTTCGGCACGCTTGGTGTTATCATACTTCGTCATTTGCGCCATTATCTTGCCCGCTCCTGCTTGTTGGTCATGTTTCCTATCACGAAGACGATGTGCATTCGTGCAAGCTCTACACCATACGCCTGTACCCATCTGGAGAGGTGGGCACATAGGCTATTTCATCCGTCATACCCAGCTTTCATCCATATCTGAGGCTTTCCAAACCACCTGAGCATCATCCTTCTTCATTTGCGCCAGTCCTCAAAACTTCTTTGATGTGTACCCCACCATCTTACAGGCGTAGCATACAGTGCCCATTTCATAGCATCAAATCGTTGTTGTTCTGAAACTTCTTTTTCAAATTTGTTCAAGAAATCATCCACCTCGGTCAGCCTGTCATACATAGGCAGATCTCTAACCTCTGTTGCAATGTAGCGCAACAACCTTGTCATCATGTTGTAGTTAAGCGTGGTTACCTCATGTAACCGGTTCTGCCATCATTCTATCTCCTCGTTTGAATCCGAGGTATAGGAGCTTTTGCGCTCCCATGAAATATTGCCATCCGCTGTTGGATTCACCCAGTCCTACTCCCATGCGGTTATCTTGTAGATACAGTCTAGATCATCATCGCTATCGTAGTCGCGCACTCGCTCTGTGTAGCACAATCCTTCCGCAGGGTCTAAAGGTCCCACTATGCGTAGTGAATTTTTCTTGAAAATCATCTTGTGCTTCTTTAGATTTATCACTCCATTCATGTCAGTGGCCCAATATATTCCCAGTAGTGCAAGATAGGGATTGTTGTCATCAACAATCTCTATCACTTTGAAATTTGCAAGCATGCTCGCACCTTCGATATCTACCATTATTCCCTGCAATCTTCCCATGGGTAGGATCTTTTGTTGGTTCACCATTTGCAATTGAATAGGAGACCATTGCAACGTGGGCCTGCCCATGCACTCCCATGTCTACTTTGGCAGGATGTTCACGTCTGATCCTAGATCCAAAATCACTTGATCCATTTCATATTCCCCGATCTGTGCGGTCAATCTCATCTCCCTTCCTATTCATGTTGTGTGCTTCCCGAGCTTCCGGACTACGTGCGGTTCTCCTAGTGTGGTCCCAACACATCTAGTGATGAGTTCTTGTAGTCCCTTCATAGCTTTACTGTCTTGCAAAAGCTTCATGCATGTCTCCAAAAATGTAGTGAGCATTAATGGGTCCTGTTAGTGTCAGTCTTTCCAGCCTTCCTCCAGCGATCAAATATGCTCTTACAAAGTGGTCTCAGAGTGTCAAGGTCAAATTTTGTCATTTCAGTGAGTCTTCAAGCAAAATTTGGTCACTAGGCATTAGGTCTAGGGTTTGCTCTCACTCTTTTCAAAGTTGCCCAAATGCCAATCTATGTCACTATTCAACTGAGTCTATCATCATTCGTAGGGTTGTCATTATCATGTCAGTGTCCATTGGGTCATTTTACAGTTTATTCATGCTTCAGTTGCGCCCAGGCAAGGTCATTTCCCTCTCCTAGGGTTTTGAAGGTAATTTCTCTTGGATGGTCAAATCATTAGCAAAAATTGTATCCAGATGCTCATATACTTTCCCCTATCCTTAAAGTACCTTATCAAATGCTTCCCA
Organism: Pinus tabuliformis; assembly: GCA_031772625.1. Lineage (NCBI taxonomy): Eukaryota > Viridiplantae > Streptophyta > Pinopsida > Pinales > Pinaceae > Pinus > Pinus tabuliformis. The sequence goes on along the minus strand of CM062818.1, from coordinate 1,849,614,435 downwards.
TCACTGAGATCCGCAAAATTCCCCAATTTTCCACCAAAACCCTAAAAATCCCTAATCAAACCTTTTTATAAGTTTACTAGCCTAAAATCAGTGTTTCCTTATTGGTTATCTCGCCCATTGAAGATCTTTACCGAGATATACCGGAGAGAGCCCTCTCCTGCCCCGTAGGGCTAGCTACGAGGCTAAGTGGTTTGATGTTGCCTTGGAGTTTACCTTTCTCAGCCTGAGGTGAAATTTCAAGCGCTAACAGGTCCATTTCTGGTTCTAGTTTATCTTTACTACCTGAAGTGGAGGCATCCACGAAGCTCTTCTTAGCTTCCATGAATGTCTCCTTAACGTGCTCTAAATCAAATTATGGTTCCTTTGTTGGAGCCTTACGAACCAAGGCACTCTCTTCGAGCTACTTGCCTTTGTCATCTCCTATCATAATACCACTTAGGAGCACGATGTTTACATTTGGGTCTTCCTCGTGTGGCTCAAACCTCATCATTTACAGGTTCTAAGTTGGGGGAGGTTAGAGTTCTCCTTTATCATGCAACCTCGCTATCAGCGTGGGACAGTCCTCCGTCTCATGATCAAACTGGGTACAATATAAGCATGATGGTCTCGTCAGATTTGTACAATCGCGGGCATAATGCCCTAGCCCTCCACAATTGTAACAGATCAGTTGTCCGTGACCCCTTCCTAGTCCCATTCCACCTCGACCTTGTCTGCGCCCTTGAAATCCAGTGTGTGCCATCCCTGCATTTTGATCGAGGTCCCGTGTTTCAGTTTGAACTCTATAGGTAGGAGTCCGATCCATCATTAGTTCATAACTTCTACAGGTGCGCTCATCGTGGCCTACTGACCTGCAATTATAGAAGAACTATTGGGATGTCTACGTATACTTCTGTAATAGATGGCAGTTATCTGTAGCATGCTTCCCTCCTATCTGACAGATCGCACACCATAATTAGGCATTGCGCTTGGCCCTGCTTGTGCCTCTAGTCTCAATGGAATTGGTCCTCCTCCTGCCAGGTAGTTCGCGAATACTGGACAACAGTCCTTGTCATGTCCCTAGCCTTTGCACTTTACACACCATACCTCCTCACACACTTCTGGGAAAGCTATCCCGTCTTGTTTCAAACTCTGCGTCTCAAGGAACAAGTTTTTTAACTATGTGTGGATCTATTGGACTCCTAGGTTAGGATCTTGTATCAGGGTCTCATGCAGTCTCATTACGATTTCCAAGGCCTCGGCTTGAGTGGATAGCTTCTACTATGACAACGCATTCCTTAGATGCGGCATTAGTGAAGCTACAAACCTACGTGGTGTTGCCCATCCATCAAGGTCATGTTGGCTTCACGAATCATACACTTCAGTCTCTGATCTAGCTCTCAGTGGGTCTTGCCTGGAAGCATCACAATTTCCTTAAATCCAATAATCGACTATGTCTCTAATTTTGGTCTGCTAAATTCCATGTTTAGTGCAGCTTGGATATCTATGACCCTTGCGTTTGGATTGTCTTTGGAACGCTTAATGTACCACGTCAGTACGCGATCCTGCAAAGTGCTCAATAGCGTTGCCTTCTTTATATTCTCATCCGTGACTCCCTATGCTTCCTATACAGCCTTTACCATGAACCAAAACTGGTCGGGATCTTCGTTCCCTACTCCTTTGAACACCGGCAACTTTATCGCACTCGCCATATTGAAATGTGATGCTGGCAGAGGTGGTGTGGGTGAATATGGGGGTGAAGATGGTGAAACTGGTGGTGGTGTAGGTGGGGGTGGTATGCACTAAATTCACTACTTTATCAGACTAATTGCACTTCTTGGTGAAACTTTTGTGAGCTCCTCCTCACTTTCCCGCAGAGGCAAAATCAAGGGACTAGACTTTACTTCTGCACTACCTTCGTTTCTATAGATCCTCCCACTCTGCGTAGCCCCAAACATCAATTTATTTGCATAACTCGCTTTTCAAATAATAGCATTTTAATCCAACTATTCAAATATTTAACATACTTACCTAGCAGTCCTTTGAGGAAGTGTCGTTCCGCCTCGCTACAGCTGACTGAAGTATCTAACGCGAACTCGATGATAAACCCTCCAATAATTCGATCAAGACAATGGTGTACAATGTGTGTGCTCTTATATTCTGATGCTTCCAGTCTGCGCACCAACTCTGGAGTCCACACAATGGGTTTGTCGAGCCTACACCTTCCTTGGCTATCTGCTAGCTTCGTGATCCACTCGTACAGCTCAAAGGGGAAGGATGCAAAGAAAATTTCATGGATTTACTTATATAAGTAGTAATCTAACCACTCTTCCTTTGATAACCACAGATTCCTATTTTCCTGTGCCGCGAACTCGTGAATCTTTCTGTCCAACCACTCTTCAATTCCTTTCTTTGTTGGATTCCAGTGATGTGACATCAAACATCTCTTATGCAGATCTCGGTCCCAGCAAGGGAATAATTTGTTGGCTTACTGGGGCCTGACCCAGGTTCAGAGTTAAGTTAGCCAAACAAATCTCGGTACTACTGGCCCTTTCGGCAACAATCCGCAGAGCGCAGACTGATGTCTCACCGGAAGTAGTATGGGGCGGTGCTAGAACCAGGTTTCTGCACCCTGGAGATGTCTGATGAGTTCAAGTGGTCCGCAGTTCACCCTTGCGCGCAAGTCACTTCATGCACTTTCCCATACCATGCAACTTGTTATACTTCCTTCGCACAGCCCTACTCTGGGGTCAAACACTATGCTTCTGCGTTATTACCTAAGTCCTTACTAGTATTCCAATGTTAGTTGATTATTTTAGCCTATTTGTGTGCTTCAAATTATACTTAACAATATAAACCATTCATATAGGTGCGCGTAGTAAATAAATAGTATATTTGCAATTTATATCAACCATGCATTAACTCAAGAACAAATACATAGAATTATGATAAAACTTCTCTTTATTAATTCCTTCCTTGGTTACAGACTCGACTCTACCTTGCGCACTCAACTGCAGGGGTCCATGCACTCAGTTGCGAACTACTAGGCCTCTGCGCACTCAGCTGCAGAGCCTTGTCCTACTCTACAACCCAAAGACACACTTAATCACTTAGCCTCTTCCTATCTCTCTTCTTTCCTACCCTATCTACTTAGAACCTCGCTATATTTATACAATCCCATGGTTTGTGGATCATGGATAGGTATATCCAGCCAACATTACAGTATAAAACTAGGGCGGACAACCCTGTGACTCTATCATACATTTTGCACTCTGCGCCCGTAATTCACAGATCTTTACAACAATAATGGGTCAAAACTTGGGCTTTGAGCCCCAAAACATGCCTTGGGAGGGATTCCATGCTAAACATCTTTGCTCCTTTTAGGCATCCCCTCAAATAGTTCAGTCACTTCATGATAATACTGCTTTTGGAGCTCAGATTGATACACTTTCTTGGGAGATGTTGCTTTAACAATCAAGGGTGGGTTCGTTGTGCCACGATCCTCCACCATCCTCTTTCCTCCTCTGGTGACTATATTGATATTAGTTGTGAATAACATCATCGGTACGAGATTCGGCATTAACAAGGTTAGCCCCCCTCTATCTGGTCCTTTCTTCCCACTTTGCAATGAGGTCTGGGAAATCCTCTGTGGTATGGGTATTAATTCTGTATTGTGAGCAACATGGTCTCCTAGGGAGAGGGCATTCCCTAGCGACATGTCCTTCCTGGTCATAGCTATAACACCTTACAGGGCCTCTTCCTCCCGTTCTTCCTCCTCACCCCGCAGTTTGACTCATTAATTCTAAACATAGATCTGTCCAGCTGCTCTACTAGAGCATCCAGTGCTCGGAACTGATCAGTGTGATGCGTTGTAGATGCACAGAACTCACAATCATTATTATTGGGGATGTTGGAGTACTTCTGCAATATCGGGCACATCCATGGCAGATGTCCATACATTCTACATATCTCATAGTAATCTTGGTTATTCTATCCCACAAAAACCCCTTGTGATCCTACTACAACAAATCCTATGGTTGGTGCGGTCCCTAATGACCCTGCCACCCCGCTTGAATGATTAATTCCTTGCAACCTCAGGCATTCTGTCACAACATGTCCTTCCATTATGCAATAGGTGCACCATATGTTGGGTCTAGCTGGTCACACTGGTTGAAGATCCTTCAGCTTCTCTGTTAGAGTTGCTATCTTATTCTGAAGTCTCGTTATTGACAGATCTTTGAAACTCATCCCTCCTCGATATTCATGATGATATCCAGCCATCGCCTCTATGTGCGATGCTTGCTCCAAATCATCTTGGAGGGTTTCGATTTTCTGTTGTGTTAGTGGCGTTCTGGTTAAGGGAAAGAGTGCCTTGATAAACCATTCCTGCTGGTGTTTCAGGTCTAGAGTGTAGCTCAGCTTAGCAATGGCATCCTTAAACCTTTGCATGAGTTCCCAAGACATCTCACCCTCTTTCTTCTTGATCTCCCATAGCTCCGATATCCCTTGCTAATCGGTCTAAGGTACTTTGAATTCCTGCAAAAGCCCTCTCTTGATACCATATATTGTGGGATTTTGGTTCTGCTCCGTTCGCTTTATGAACCAACGCAAAGTCCTCTCCCTCAGCATGGTCTGGAACTCCATTGTCTCGACGTTGTCTAGAGTTTGACGTGCTCTCAAAATGGCTTCGCAAAGATACCAGTGTTGTTCCACATCCTTGTTTCCCCTACCCGCAAACTCTAGATATCTAGTAAAATATCCCACCATATTGATTTGGGTATGGTCTAGGAAAATGAACACTTTGTTCCCTGGCTACTGGGATCCTTGTAGCCCCAAGTTACTAATACTATTGGTTCCCCTATTGCTTCCAATATTAAAACTAGCCTTGTATTTATCGCCTGTGTTGTGTACCCTTATTAGCTTGGCTAATTTAATAAATAAAAAAATCTGGATTGTAATAAGGTACTAGGGGAAGGTCGAGAGAGACACTACCCATGTCTGGGGGGTATTGCTACTGACTTCTAATGAATGCTTCTCCTTCCTCAAATAACCTTCTTATAACATTGCTCATATCCTCTTCTCTCTCCTCTTCTTACCTGCTCGACATTTTCCCTTGTGATATTACTCACGTAACTTGTGAGGCAGGGCCCTCCCCATATTTTTGGCTCCCACACCTCTTGTCACTGATCTAGATCTGTCCTACATATTCCTTTTCTCCCCCTCCATATTGGGGTTTTTCCAACACTTCTCCTACTTAGTGCATTCCCATCTTTCTTTTCTTCAGAGTCTGAACCACCCTTACCTGCCATTTATTCGCTAGCAATGCTCTCCTCTATGCTCTAACATCTCTAGCTTTCTTTAACCCTTCCACATCCATCACTTCAACATCGTCTCTATTCCCCAATTGATAGCATTCCCCCCCTTAGGTCCTTCCCCCTGGTACTGGGGTTTTGCACTACCATGTCCATAGTGGGTGAGGGAAATAGTCCCTCTTCTACCATAAACATCTTAATCCACATTGGTACTTCACTCATCAACCTTCCTCTTAACCCAAACCCAAACACTGCTTCCACCTTTGAGAAGGATTGATAACTCTTGGCAAAAAAATTAGCTATGTATCCCTCCACCATGGTCTTTACCAAAAATTCGACTACTTTGGTCAGATTATTGTCCAATTGCTGAAGCAGTATGAGATCTAAGGGATTCAAACTGTGGTGAACTACCATCGATCTCCCTGACTAATTCTGCCCATTCAGTCTCCTTAACCAATTGTACAGGTCTTCTAGAAGCTTGCACCAGAATATCTCATACTGGTCATTGATACAATCGGCATATAAAATCCTTTCACTCACTTTTCCGATCAGTTGAATCCTGTGGATAGCTTGCTCCACTACAAACTGATCTATCTTATGATTCCTCCAATCCCTATTCCCCTTCTTGAAAATCCTTTACACCATGTTCCAAACTAGTTCTTCTAACTTCGAGTCCCGGCAACGGAACCACTTGTTGGCATGAAAGAGTCATCAGGGGAAGACCTGAGTTTAAGCTCGGGAAGCCAACAGTGGTCCTTCATAGTCAAGGTTAACGCTAGAATTTTCACCTTATGCAAGGGATAAGGAGTCTCACTCGAGGCCTGCTGTGACAAAAGTAAGAAGGGTTCATCATGGAGTCAAGGAAGCACCAACTGAAGCATCAACTGATAATAGATATATAACATTACACACATAGTACAAATAATAACATAAAATGTAAAGCATGAGAACTACTGAATGCATGCATCTGGCAGGACGTTACAAAATTTTAAGTAGGTCATCATATCATATACGCTTATGCACAATATATTTCAAAACCAGTCTAGACTTCCCATTCCATTAATTCAATAGTAAATTAGTACAATACATCTTGGCATATGACGCAAGTAAATATGAGGAATACCCATGTACAAACTCATGGACTTGGTCTTAGTCCCAAAGATCCTGCTCAGAAGCACCAATCAAAGCATCAACTGATAATAGATATATAACATTACACACATAGTACAAGTAATAACATATAATGTAAAGCATGAGAACTACTAAATGCATGCATCTGGCAGGACGTTACAAAATTTTAAGTAGGTCATCATATCATATACGCTTATGCACAATATATTTCAAAACCAGTCTAGGCTTCCCATTCCATTAATTCAATAGTAAATTAGTACAATACATCTTGGCATATGCCGCAAGTAAATATGAGGAATACCCATGTACAAACTCACGAACTTGGTCTCAGTCCCAAAGATCCTGCTCAGTTGAGCTCATGTCTCCTGGTATCAGATTGTCGCAACTGCTATCATCTCTATAACGTCAACTTCAATAGACTTTCCAACCAACAACAACCTCTTCCTTACTGGCCCTCTCATTTTATATCTCTCTCTGCTGCTTAGAGTGCAAGTTCCTACTCAATTGTTCTTTCCCTTGACTACCCCTCCTCCTTTCTTCCCATTCAGCTGCCTTTGCCTTCCACTGCCACCTTTCCACAACCCTTCCGCAACTACTTGTTCCTGCTTTGTTGTCTAGCTAACTCCCCCACAAGCTAACCATTGCTTTCATCCATTTCCTCCTCGTTCCTTGGTCAACCAAAATTGATCAAAACCTTTACAAAATTAAATGAAGGCCTCTAGAGACCTGCGGCCACCAGTCTGCCTGCAGGTCCTAAATCTGAAATAGGTTTGTGACTCCAGCGAACAACAATGGGAGAGCCTGCAAAAACAATGACCAACAGAGTTAACGTCATAGTCAACCAAAGAGTTCACTCAACGCGCCGAATCAATCCTTACCAGATGGGAGACTGCCATTCAAAAGTACAGAGAATTCAGGAAGCAAACCACAACAGTTGTCCCAGAGTTGGAGCCTTTGTTTGGAATGGGGGAACCTTAGAAGGAGGAAAGTGCAGTGGAAATAGATACCACCTTGCAAGCAGGGGCCGAAGTGAAAGAAGCACCTGCCCAACAGTCAGCAGAACCAGTGCAAGAAGTACAGCCACCAACTGAAGAACCCATGGAAATACCAGCAGGATCGACCGAGGCCAAAATGAATTGACTCGGGGACGAGTCAAAGAATTGTGGTCGGGGCTTGTTGGGGCCTTCGTTTAATTTTGTAAAGGTTTTGATCAATTTTGGTTGACCAAGGAATGAGGAGGAAATAGATGGTAGCAATGGTTAGCTTGCAGGGGAGTCAGCTGGATAGCAAGGTAGGAACAAGCAGTTGTGTAAGGGTTGCGGAGACATGGTAGTGGAAGGCAAAGGTAGCCAAGTGGGTAGAAAGGAGGAGGGGCAGCCAAGGGAAAGAACAGCTGAGTAGGAACTGGCAGTCCAAGCAGCAAAGAGAGATATAAAAGGAGAGGGCCAGTAAGGAAGAGGTTGTTGTTGGTTGGAAAGGCTATTGAAGTTGGTGTTGCGGAGATGATAGTGGTTGCGGCAATCTGATACCAGGAAACATGAGCTCAGCTAAGTAGGATCTTTGGGACTGATACCAAGCCCATGAATCTGTACATGGGTATTCCTCATATTTACTTGCGGTGTATGTCGAGATGTATTGTACTACTTTACTATTGAATTAATGGAAAGGGAAGTCCAGAATAGTTTCGAAATATATTTTGTATAAGCATATATGATATGATGACCTATTTAAAAAAAGTTAATGTCCTATCAGATGCATGCATTCTGTAGTTCTCATGCTTTAGATGATATTTTGTTACCTGTACTATGTGTGTAATGTTATATATCTGTTATCGGTTGATGCTTCGGTTGATGCTTCCTTGACTCCATGACAAACCCTTCTTACTTCTGGTCTCGACATGCCTCGGGTGAGATTCCTTACCCCTTGGGTAAGGTGAAAATTCCAGCATCGACCTAGACTACGACAGACCATTGTTGGCTTCCCGAGCTTGAACCTAGGTTCTTCCCCTGATGACTATTTCATGCCAACAAACATTTCTCTTTGAGTTTGAAGTCTTGTGTAGATCCTATGACTACTTGCTTAACACTCAAAATTTGAAATTGTTTCCAGCCACTCTTAAGGATGCAACATTAAAATGGTTTATGGGCTTAGGAGTACATTCTATAAGAAAACGAGAACAAATGAAAACTGCATTCTTAGAAAAATATAAGGATTATTGTATGCCTCATAATATTAAATATGAAGTCTTCAAAATAATGTAAAAAGAAGATGAAAATATTGAAGATTTCAATGAAAGATTTGCTTATAATGTAAAAATGGCTAAAATTCATGAGCTAGATGAAGAAACTTTGAAAAATGTCTTACTAAAATCTATCAGAGATGAGTGGATAGATCTTATCAATTTGATGGGTAAAGGAGATATTTGCGAGATATGCATACACATTTCAAGAGCAAAGGAAAGAACTACGAAACATCCAAGAGATCCTCTTATCTCTAGGATTAATAAATTTGCAACAGGGACAATAAGTAGGGCTGAAATTGGAAATTTGCTTGACAAATTTAAAACAGATATTTTGGGGATTCATAGTGAACAAATAGACACCCTTCAGGTACAAAACAAGTGAAGGCTAAAAATGCTGCATTATCTATCTTTTGTCCAAAATGTAGAAAGCAGCGTGCCTTGAGAGAATGCCCTCTAGACTTCAAAAGTGTTGAAGCTTGTGTTATATGTGTAGAAAATCAAGATACAAAGGAATTCCCTTCAATACCAGGCCTTAAAGTTTTCTATAAAAAGGAAGTAATGCCAAATCAAGTAGAAGCTGTTTTTTGTAATGCCAAGAGACCATGGAATAATCCACAATCGAATATGACCCAAGGTTTCACCACTCTAACATAAGCAAAACCATCACACAGAGGTATAAGCGATCTTTGTACCATAAAGAATCATTTTGCTAGCTAAATCTATCAGACGTACTGGAATCTTGTTGTAACTTTCAAATAAGTGCCCATACTTCTTCGTCATTCTTCCATTCCTCCCTTGCTTCGTTTATCCAATCTGGTTGGATAATAGAAATGGCGCACAACAATGCTTCCACACCCTCATCCTTTCTTGAGAGTGCATCTGCCACCACATTTTGCTTCCCTTTTTTGTAGATGATTTCAAAGTCATAACCCAACATCTTTGTGACCCACTTTTGTTGCTCTTCAGAGGATAATCTTTGTTCTAAAAAGTATTTAAGGCTATCATTATCTGTTTTTACCTTGAAGTGTCTTCCCATTAGGTAGGGTCGCCATTTCTTAAGTGCATGGAGTATTGCCAACATTTCCTTCTCATAAATAGCTTTGTGTAAAAACTTTCCCTTGATTGGACAACTTTCAAAAGCAATGGGTCTTTCATCTTGCATTAAAACAGCACCAATTCCATTTCCTGAAGCATCGCATTCCACAACAAAGGTTTTTGTGAAGTCCTGTGTAGCTAAGACTGGTGCTTGGCACATTGCCTCTTTAAGATATTCGAAGGCCTTTGTTGCTTCTGGAGTCCATGAAAATGCATCTTTCTTAAATAATGTTGTTAGAGGTGCTGCTATTCTCCCATAATTCTTAACAAACTTGCGATAATACCCTGTCAACCCGAGAAATCCTCACAGATGATTTATGGATGTGGGGATTTTCCATTCCTTAATGGCTTTAATTTTTCTAGGGTCTACCTTAACTCCTTCATGAGATACAATATGACCCAGATATTCCACCTCTTGTACTCCAAAGAAACATTTGGATCTTTTTGCATATAATTGTTTCTCCTCAATAGTTGTAGCACCCTGTCAACATGTTCAATATGATCCTTCCAAGACTTGCTGTAGATTAGTATATCATCAAAAAATACTAACACAAATTTTCTAAGGAATGGTTTGAAAATGGAATTCATCAAACCTTGAAATGTTGAAGGTGCATTGGTAAGGCCAAAAGGCATGACCAAAAATTCATAATGACCCTCATGAGTTCTAAATGTTGTTTTCGGAATGTCTTCAGTCTTCATTCTGATTTGATGATATCCTGAACGAAGATCCAACTTGGTGAAGTAAATTGATCCATGCAATTCATCCAGTAATTCATCAATGACGGGAATGGGAAACTTATCTTTAATAGTGAGCTTGTTGAGCTCCCTATAATCCGGACACGTGCACCATGATCCATCCTTCTTGTGCACTAATACTACTAGAGTAGAGAAAGAACTTTGACTCAGTTGAATTATACCAGCCTCTAGCATTTCTGCAACCATACGTTCAATTTCACTCTTTTGGGCATAGGGATATTTGTATGGCCTGATGTTTGGAGGAACACTTCCTGGAATCAAATGAATAGCATGATCATGATCACGAATAGGTGGGAGACCTTTGGGAGTCTCAAATACCTTGGAATGATTGTCCAAGACCTTTTGGAGATCTAGAGAAATAGATGATTACAATGTGGAAACATCTAGCGAACACAATTGTGCAATTACACCCCTTTGTTCCTTTTTTAGAAGCTTTGTCATACCATTAGAGCTAATTATCTTTCCTGGTTTCCCTGCAATACCCCTTAATTCAACTTCCTTTCCTTCCACGGAAAATTTCATGAAAAGTTCTTGAAAATTGAAAGCTATTGTACCCAAGGATTGTAGCCATTGTACTCCTAGTACAACATCAGCACCTCCCATTGGAATGGAAAGCATTGGGATAGTCAATACATATTCTCCCATTGATAGCTTGATATTATGGCACTTTCTAGCACAATTTATTGTTCCTCCATTTGCAACCATCACTTGACACTCTGGTGCTGGGTATAAGAAGAAATTCAATTATTTTGCTACCTTACAATGAATAAAATTGTGGGTACTTCCTGAATCAATCAACACTAGTAATTTTTTCTTCTTGATTTGTCTTTCTATCTTGATGGTTTGAGGAGTGGTAATTCCCACCAATGCATTACAAGATATGGTCGGATTCATTTCTTCTTTATCTAGGCTTTGTTCCTGGAGTATATCCTCTTATTTTGACCTTTCTTGCTCCTTTTCTTCTTCCTCTTCACAATCTATGTAGAATAATTTCTTCTCAGCACACTTATGACCTTTAGTGTATTTGCTATCACAACTGTAACAAAGCCCTTTTGCTCTTTTTTCTTCGAATTGTTGTGGTGTCAACCTTATAGGTTATGGAATATTAGAAGAAACCACACTTCCATCTTTATTGTTGTGAGTGGTATGCTTCCTGGTTGCCATAATTTTGCTTTCCATTTTTCTTGCTATCCTGAATGCCTTCTCTAATGAATCAAGTTCCCAAAGGCAAACATCATGTTGGATATTATCCTTTAAAGTCCCTATGAACACATCAATCCTATGCTCCTCTGGAATATCTTTTACCCTTATGTTCAATTTTTGGAACTCCTCAATGTGCTCCATTATTGAACCCTTTTGTTTGAGACTTATCAATTGGCTAAAAAAAGTGTTGCTTTTTGTATCCTCATAATGTGCTATCAATTCTTCCGTAAAAATTTCCCAAGTGATAAATTTTTACGAGAGCAAAGCCATTGATACCATACAAACTGATTTGGTTCCAAATATAAAGTTGCAATACGTACCTTTTGTGTGTTTTGCACATTATTGAGATCGAAAAATTGCTCCATTTGTAATATCCATGTTGTGGGATCCTTGCCATCAAACTTCCTCATATCTATTTTTGGAATATGGTGGGTTTTCGATCCCACATTAGAGTCTAAGAAATCATGATTAACATTTCTTTTGTTCACATCATGAGTTTCCTTTACTACCTTTTCACCATTGGTAAGTATTTCTTGTAGAAAATTTGTCAAATTTGTCTTCAAATCTGCCATGCATGTCTTCAAATTTGTGTTCAAATCTATCTTCAAGTTGTCCATCTTAGCTCCATGCCATTCATCTTAGCTTCCACACCATTTATCTTAGCTTCTGTTAGCTTTTGTGACAGTGACATTTGTTGCACTTATTCTTGTAATTTTGATATATCATGTAGCATTTCTTCCTCTTCTTCATGAGTCATGCTAGAGCTTTCAGGTTCCTTACTAGGTGTTTACATTTTCTTTCCTTGGAGCATCACTTACCGATAATAATGCTCTACTATTCCCTTTGAATTCCTTCAAAATAAATTTTCAAACCAAGCTTAAGCAAAAATTTAAGAAAATCTACACACCTTTTTTCACTTTGTAGGACCTCGATATTGCCTCTGATGTATCTCTGTACTTGCCGATCATCTAGTTCTGAATTTGTGACCTACAGTAGCCCTCTGTGTCCTCTTTCCAATGCCATGAGTCTGACCCAAATTGGATTTTCCAAGGAAGAGTTATGCGAAATCTCCCACAGCGACTTGATTATAGACTAGTTCAGTAGAGAAAACATGTACGACGTTCCACAAGTCACTGTTTCAACCTTTGGATCTAAACAATGCATATAAGAAACTACAATCTGTCCTCTTTTTGTACCTTCTTATGAAATTTCAAACCGATCCCTAGAGAGAAAGTTATGACGATTTTCCCCAGGTCACCTGTTTGGAATGTAATTCAGGAGTCTGCAAAAAGACCAACTTCCTCAAATCATATCTCCGCAAATATAGCGCGACAAGCTCTGAAATTCGGATCCAAGGTTCAGCGAAATTTCTTCTCAAATGGGTTTCTTTTCAACTTCTGAAACGTTGTAAAAAAAAAATTATAGCGAAAATGCCACAATGACCTGTTTGGAGCAGCGAAACCCTAGAATTCAAAGCTCTGATACCAAATGTTATGAAACCAACTCAAGAAAAGATAGAAAAGATAGATCAACGCCTTATAATTTAACCTCTTCTAGGGGGAAACCTTCTTTACATTACATAAATGAAAAATTCTTCGATGATTCAAATGACAAAACCTCCTTTCTATATATAGGAGTCTAAGGAGTCACAATATAACCCAGCCGACCTAACAATAATAATATAAAGCCACAAAAATAACAATAGAGGGATTCTATGGGGCACAGTAATAACAATATGGGGATAATAGGGGCAAAAAAATATTAATAAGGGATGCAACTACAATAGTAATGGGGTAATTACTAGTATTATAGGGACCCAACAAAATTTGACTCGATGTTTATTGGATATTCTTTTTCATGTGCATTTTCAGTGCTGCTCTTACAGTCCATAGAATTAGGACTAAGTGCATCATCCTATCCTTCATCAATGCTACCTTTATACTCATTAGAATTAGGACTAATTGTATCATCCTATCCTTCATCACTGCTTCTCTCATAGTCCTTAGAATTAGGACTAAGAGGACATTTTGACACTCCATTCTTTTGAAATTCATCATCACGCTCTTCATCACTGTTGCTCTCATAGTCCTTAGAATTAGGACTAAGTGGACACTGTGACACTCCATTCTTTTTAAATTCATCATCCCGCTCTTCATCACTATTGCTGTCATAATCCTTAGAATTAGGACTAACTGGACACCGTGGCACTCCATACTTTTGAAATTCATCATCCCACTATTCATCAAAGTTGTGCTCATAGTCCTTAGAATTAGGACTAACTGGACACTGTGGCACTCCATACTTTTGAAATTCATCATCCCGCTCTTCATCAAAGTTGCTCTTATAGTCCTTAGAATTAGGACTAACTAGACACCGTGACACTCCATACTTCTGAAATTCATCATCATGCACTTCATCACTGCTGCTCTCATAGTCCTTAAAATTAGGACTAAGTGGACACTTTGACACTCCATTCTTTTCAAATTCGTTATCACGCTCTTCATCACTGTTACTCTCATAGTCCTTAGAATTAGGACTAAGTGGACATCATGACAATCCATTCTTTTGAAATTCGTCATCATGCTCTTCAACACTGTTGCTCTCATAGTCCTTAGAATTAGGACTAAGTGGACACCGTGACGCTCCATTCTTTTGAACTTCACCATCATTCTCTTCATCACTGTTGCTTTCATAGTCCTTAGAATTAGGACTAAGTGGACACCGTGAGACTCCATTCTTTTGAAATTTGTCATCAAGCTCATCATCACTACTACTTTCATAGTCTTTTGAATTTGGACTAAGTGGAATCTGTGACTCTTTATTTATTTGAAATTCTCCATCCCCTCTTTCATCAGTGCTTCTATCATAGTCCTTAGGATCAGGACTAAGTGGAAGAATTGAATTTCTATTCATAGTGGAAGAATTCCTGCTATATTCATCCATATGAATAGAGTTTTTACACGATGAAGATGTTGATGTTGTATAAATCGAAACTTCACTATCAGGAAAATACATCCCTTTCAAACAGAAGATGTTGAATGATACAAATGGAGAGTCTCCTAAAGATATTATATAGCTTAGAGAATGAAATTTTCCCTCCAAAAATTTCCCCCCAGAAAAATTTCGCAAAAATATTTCCCTTCTAAAAGTTTGTGAGATTTATTTATCTTCATTATTTATTCTACAATTTAATGAAAAATGTAAACTAAATATTTTTATGAAATAAATCATTAAAATTAAAATTGTAAAATACAACTTCTACCTAAATTATTTTGATAGTCAAAGTATATAATATTTACTAAACAATTGAATGTTTTTTTTGAATTTTATAATACATTGTGAAACAAATTAATCCCACATTCACCCCGCTGTAAAACAATTTCATAATATTCACTTTATCATATTTTCCTTCATCGCCATAAAAAAATAACATGTTAAAATTTATTAAAACTGATTAATCCTGCATTCACCGTACGGTAAAACATCTCCGTAATTTCACCTATATATTCCATTATCACTATTACTTACATTACATCAAGGTTTTCCGAGGTTCGTTGAAAGACTTGGAGTGAATTTTTGGAGCAGCTACATTGGTATCAACACCATATTCAACGAAGAATTCTCGCAATTGAAAGGTTAGTTAAATTTTATTCCTTGAAAATTCTCATATTGAATTAGTTTAACGAAGTAGATTTTTTTTTTAAACTTAAATTTTTTTTTCCAACCAAATTAACCAATATTTCTGCCATTATCATGGTGGGCCCGGGTCACCCCCATCCTGCAATAGGTCGGCCACCCACTCCCTCTGCACACCCTACCGGCTCCCTACCCAAACTCATCCACCCTGTCCCCTGAACCACCCCAACCCCATCCTACCCCACCCGCCTAATCCCTGACCCCTTCACCTCTCGCCCCTCAACCCCTATCCCAGCCCATCTCCCTTCTCCCTCCCCCCTCGTCCCTTCCACCCCATCGCCCTACCCCCTACCCAGCCCCCCTTACCCCCCTCCCCTACCTGGCCCCCGACCCCCCTACCCGCCCTCCTAGCCCCCCCGTTCCCCTCCCCCCCCCCCACTCGACCACCCTACCCGCCCCCCTCCCCCCCTTCGCCCTCCTACCCGGCCCCCGCCTACCACCCTTCCTCCTCCCCCTTCCCCCACTCGGCCACCTCCCCCCTGCCATACCCGTCCACAACCCTCCCCCCTCCCTCCTTGCCCACCCGCCCTGCCTCCTTTCCCCCTCCCCCATCTCCCCTCCCCTACCTGCCCCCCTCCCTTCCCCCTCCTGCCTCCCCTCCTCCTCCCCCACCCGCCCTCCACCCCCCGGCTCCCGCCCTTCACCCCATCGGATTACCACCCTAGGAAGGCTGCCTGGGTGGTGCGAGGTGTGGTGGCGCCACCCACCTCGTGCCACCCCGACTGCCCGCAAGCCCGCCCACGGTGATAGTCCGATTCTCGAAATCAGACTACTACCCCGGGCGCCGCCGGTGCTGGGGTGGCGAGGGGTGTGGCGTCGCCACCCACCCTGCGCCACCCCGCCGGCCCACCTGGGGTGGCCGTCCGATGGGGTGGAGGGTGGGAGGTGGGGGTGGAGGGGGGATGGCTGGGGTCCAGGTGGGGGAGGGGGAAGGGAGGGGGGTGGATGGGGGCTAGGTGGGGGAGGGGGTAAGGGAGGGAGGGCAGGGTGGGTAGGGGCCGAGTGGGGAGGGGGAAGGGAGGGGGGGCGCGGGTGGATGGGGCCGAGGGGAGGGGGAAGGGAGGCGGGGTGGGTGGCGGGGCAAGGGGAGGTGGGGCGGGTCGGGAGCGGGTAGGGGGAAGGGAGGGGGAGTTGGGTAGGGGGGCGGGTAGGGGCCAGGTGGGGTGGCGCCGAGGGGGGAGGGGGAAGGTTAGGTGAGGGGGAAGGGATTGGTAAGGGGGTTAGGGGGGACCGTGGGGTAAGGGAGGGGGGGCCGGGTGTGGGGCCGAGGGGGAGGGGAGGGCGAGTCGGGGCCAGGTAGGGGGTAGGGCATGGGGGCCGAGGGGGGACAGGCAAGCGAGGGGGGGCGGGTGAGGGCCGAGGGGGGAGGGGGAAGGGTCGGAGAGGGGGAAGGGAGAGGGGCTGGGTAGGAAGAAGGGGGGGCATGGGTGCGGGCCAGGTAGCAGGGTAGGGGAAAGGGAACGGGGACTGGGTAGCGAGGTAGGGTGACAGTGGAGGTGGGCGCGGGCACCGGGTAGGGGGTAGGGTGGGGGTGGATGTCGAGTAGGGGGGTGAGGGGGTGCGGTGGTGGGGCCGGGTAGGGAGGGTGCCCAAGTAGGGCAAGGGGGTAATGGGGTGGGGACGGGAGGCCGAGTAGGGCGGGTGGATTGGGGGGGACCGAGGGGGGTAGAGACGCCGGGTAGGCGGTGCAGGTGGGGGTCGGGTAGGGGGTGGAGTGGGGGGAGTCGGGTAGGGGGTAGTTGTTGTAGGGAAAAGTATCCGATTCGGATGACCCTATCCCACTCTAGGGGTGATAGTACCTCAGCAACAACTGTAAACAAAACTACTTAAGGTTTACTTCTTTATGAAAGCAAGAGAGAATGAAGAAATGCACTAACCGTTGCCTTGCGCTTAATATTTGCTCCAATCTCTTCTCTTTGCTGCTTGCTCCTAGCTTTTTGCTCTTTTGCTGGCCCAGCTACAATGAGATCCTACAAAATAACAAAGAAGGAAACTACAAGAAGCATGCATCCATAACTGATTCAAGGATTAGCATAAATCAAATATACAATCATCACAATACATCATTGAAACAAATGCATATAGAAGAACCTCAATAGCTTTTATTAATGGAAGAAGTAAAGCTCTGAGAAGGTTACAACCATTGAAGGCCCCAATCCAGCAACACCTCCCAGCAGAAAGAATTTCTCCTCTTCACCTCCCTCAAGCAATCACCCAATAGTTCTATAGTGAAACCAACAGCATGTCATTACTTTGCACAAAATTCCAGCCTCCTGAGGTCATAGGAGAGAGCTCAATATATAGATGAATTGAGAAAGGATGAGTCAGCTTGCAACTGATGTGTAGCTACCTTGTGTCCTCTCTCTCTTCAGTTGATCTTCAGTTCTTGAGTCCACTTGGAGAACTTTGCTTCCACTTGGAGAAACAGAGCCTCTGACTCATCACAAGGCGAAATCCCTGATCCAAGTGTCATTTTTGGAAGATTCCAGAGCAATGACTCAGTGTGCCACTTGTCCCATCTCGCTCAGCGCGGGTGGCCTTTGTTCTACCTGCTTTGCAACGCAGGTACACCATGGAGGAGTTGAGTTTCAGCGCAGAAGCCTAGTGGAGCACCTGCTTTGATTTTAGGATTGCTTGTTTTTGAGTGTTTTCAGGTGGAGAACTGATCTGAGAGCTGTTGGTTTGCTGACCTTGTTCCTCTAGGGGTAGGAACATCATGTTTAGGGACTTTGGATCCCTTGGATTATTGACAATTCATGCCTGATGCTGCAAGGCACAAAATTGTCTATAACAGATGCCCCCTAAAGTATGAGGTCGTTTATCGGGTAAAAAGCTTTATTAGGAGGATCCGAAGTTTCATTCA